>OU611873.1:15293794-16493794 GCA_914767815.1 Eupsilia transversa | reverse complement strand
CTTAACATATTAAAGTTTTTAAAAGTAGCCGATAAAAAAAACCTATGAACGTGGTATTTTTTCTATGTTTAGTCGACGATACTTACGTCGATACATAACTAACAATGTGCCTAAACAATACACTTGTGAGGGTGGAACCTCTGTCCTTAGTAAACCATGTTTTATTTTATTTCAGAAATAATTCTATATCTCCCATAAATCAGTTATTAATAGCATTGAGGTTTTATGCTACGGGTAATCATTTGTTAGCTGTGGCTGACATGGGTGGGATCAGTGTGGCTACTTGCAGTCGAATAATAAAAAGAGTGTCTGCAGCAATTGTGACTCTTCGTCCACAGTTTATAAAATTCCCTGAAACAAGTGAGGAACAAGAAAATGTGAAGATGGAATTTTATAATATTGCAAGGTTCCCTAATGTTCTTGGATGCATTGATTGTACACATGTGAAAATACAATCACCAGGTGAAACTTCAACACCTTAAATTGGTTTAAAATATTTATTAAAATTATGAAATTAAATTGTAGGTACTTACCTACCTATTTAATGAATACCAATCAACTTACATAAAATAAAATGGATGTATTGTATGTATTTTTAAGGTGGAGATGATGCAGAACTATTTAGAAACAGGAAGGGATACATGTCCATAAATGTACAAACAGTAGCATCAGCCAATTTATTAATAAGAGATGTTGTGGCACGTTGGCCAGGTTCAACACATGACTCGGCTATATATCAAAATAGCAACACTTATAGAAAATTTGAAAGAGGAGACTATGCTGATAGCTATTTACTGGGTGACAGCGGATACCCATTGAAGGTAAAAAGTTAATGCTATAAATATAATCCTCTTTCTGGGCAATCGGGTAAAAATATAGCTTCAAGTTCAATTTATTCTGTCAGTTTGTTAACTTTACAGTAAGAGTATGTACATTATTATTATGTCTACAATAATATAAAATATATCAAGAGAAATAAATAATATTACTATTTAGGTATTATAAGCTTAATTTATTTAAAAAAAATACAATTTCTAATCATTCTTCGGCACACCAAATAAATTCTTTAGATTCAAGCTTCCACCTGAAAAGGAAATTATAATGTTAAGGACTATTAAAGCAGCAGTGGTTTTTTTTTCAGCCTCATCTGTTGACTCCATATTTAAATCCTACCATGAGAGGGCAGCAAAAATACAATGAGGCTCACATTAAAACTAGAAATGTGGTGGAAAGGCAATATGGAGTCTTAAAACGACGTTTTCCTGTCTTAGCCATAGGTATAAGATTAGAATTAAGAAATGCTATCAATGTTATTATTGCGTGCTGTGTCTTACACAACATGTGTATTTTAAGAAATGAAGAGGAACCAGTCAACGAAAATATTGTTCCCAATATAGAAGAACTTATTTCAAATGGGCAAATAACTGATGTCACAATGAACAATACATCCCAGAATGCATATGGGCTTCGAAGATTACAAATTACAAATTATTTTGATAACATGTGATAAAATAATGTAACGCAATGTACTATAATAGTTGTTAATAAATGCTTTTTATGTTATATTATAACATACCTTTTAGTTGATTGAATACTTCAATTTTTATCTCTAGGTCTTTTCTTGCTGATTGAATTTGTAACTCGTACAACTTTCTTTTAAATTCAATTTCTTCTTCCAACAATTTCATTTTCAGGTCTTCAATTTCTGTTCTTTTTTTGGTCATCCCTTGAAATCCTGTACACAAGGTGGCCACAACTTCAGCCTGTTGTGGGTTCTGTTCTTTAAGAATAGGCCTACGCCTTTTCCAAATAGGAGTTGTTGGTATCTTAGAACATTTCGGTGTTATTGTTTCTACATTTTCGTCTTCCTTTACTTCATTTATTATTGACGTGTCCTGAAAACAAACAAATCAGTTTAAAGTACAAGAAAATATTTTGTTGTAAATAAAGTTAAGGTGTAAATTACCAAACAGGTACAGACACATCCTTTCACAATTATTATCTTAGTAAAGTGCAGCAAAAGTTTGAAAATAAGTAATTCTGCCATGTAAATCATGTAATATAATAATAGCCTGTACTTACTGTAACTAGTTCAGCATCCAAAATTATAGTCTGCAATTCTTCAGCTACTACTTCTAAATCTGTGACCTTTGTATCAATTGGTATGGTGATTACGGAATCTGAATCTAGAACATCAGCAATACCACTGCAGCCTCGACCCATTAAATCGCAGACTTGTATTGGGTCTAGTATTGGGTCTGTTTTTACAATAGATGGTCCTCCACCCGTTCCAGTGGTACAACTCCTGTTTTTTGAGTTGTACATTTTTGCTTCACTCTTCAATTTCTCCCAGACTCTCATGAGAGCATCTTTACCCCTTAAATAAAAAAAAACAGATATAGTTTCTCACATGGTATTATTCATAATATTATTATAGCATGTTGGTTTGTACCTATTTAATAATGACTTACCGGTACGTGTTTCCCGTTGAATTATATTGTGTACAGAGGTTTATCCAAGCTTCGTTCTTGGCTTGATTGGTGGTACCATCTGTTCTTTTATTTAAAATAACCTTTCTGTAGGCATACACCAATTTCACCAGCTTGTCTTTCTCATCCATTGTGAAATTTTGGCTACGCTTCCTCTTTTCTGCCATTATGCCGTAAGTAATGTAAATGTAAAAATCGTAAAATACCACGCAAACAAATAATATTTTCTAGATAAACTCTTTACAAACAATCAAAACTCACTCACGAAAGTAAAGAATGGAAAGAAGTGTCAAATACAAATAAAGACCACAGATATCACCCGAACTTTCGTAATGTATACACAGACTAAATAAGCAAGAAAATATGAAATTAATTAAAAATACGAATGAAATAATGTTTATAATTGCTATCAAAACTTGATTTATTAATAACTGTATCCTTATAAGTGTATACTTTAGTGAATTTAAAGTCAAACCTCACCTGCACGTGGTACCCCTGCTGAAAGACGAACGAGGATATGACGAAAAACTCGCCAAGACGCACTGGCCAGCGTGGCGTTTTATGGCCAAACCCCCCCCCTTTTAATTATGAACAAAGCCAAAAAGCTCCGGCCCTCAGTACCCAGCAGTCCCGCTATTCCAAGTTCGGACAGCGGCTCTGGTAACGGCGGGGCAGAGGGTGCTAAGAATCTCTGGATGTCGCCCAGCTGTCACAACCCAACGACCCTGACCCTGGCGTGTTACAACGCCAGGACGCTAAGAACGGACGAAAGATTATTGGAATTACAAGTTGAGATCGAATCCATCAAATGGGACCTCATAGGTCTATCAGAAGTACGCCGAAAAGGTGAAGAGCTCCTAAAACTACAATCAGGTCACCTTTTCTTCTACAGGGGTCACGGAGATACCTCATACGGCGGTGTAGGATTTATCATTAATAAAAAGATAGCCTCATTGGTTCAAAATATCAAAAGCATCTCACCAAGAGTTTGCTTTGTTATTTTGAAACTAAACGATCGATACTCTCTTAAGGTCGTTCAAGTCTATGCCCCTACATCCCAATATCCGGACGAAGAGGTGGACACCTTCTACGAAGATATCGATAAGGCCATTGCTGATACACCGTCCCATTTTAACACCATTTTGGGGGACTTTAATGCTAGAGTTGGCCAGCCGCTCACAAACGAAAACTGCATCGGCGGATTTGGCCTTGGTCTCCGTAACAATGGGCAAACTCTTGTAAATTTTCTGGAACAAAAGAACATGTATGCAATGAACACATTCTTTAAAAAGCGACCTTCAAGAAAATGGACTTGGGCGAGCCCAGACGGAAAAACCAAGAACGAGGTCGACTACATAATAAGCTCACATAAACATATAGTCACGGATGTCTCTGTCCTCACTCGCTTTAAGGCCGGAAGCGATCATCGTCTGGTCAGAGCGGCTTATAGGTTCGATTTGAAGAAGGAAAGAACTAAAATGATACGAACATCAAATCCTAAATACGAGGAACCGGAAATACTCTCACTTCAAGAAGAATATACTTTGGAACTGGCTAACCGATTCCAAGGTCTTGAAGAATCGAACCTGGATACCAATCGGCTATACGAGCTGTTATGCAACGCCATAACCGAAACTACACAAAAACACCTTGGCAAAGTGCGCAAAAAAGAAGGTAAATTGACACCTGAAACCTTGGCTCTTATCGAACAAAGAAGATCCATGCAACAGTACACCATTCAAGATTAAAGAGCAATAAACCGAGTTAATCGACAGATAAGTAAAGCAATTAAAAGGGACACACGTAAACATAACACAAAAATAATTATAAATACAATAGAACAGCATAGAGGGCCGAAAATCTTTAAGAGGAAAATAAATACAAGTACGCAACAAATCCTTAAAGTAAGAGCAAAAGATGGTCGGATTGCTACAGACCGCAATCAGTTATTAAATATTGTGGAGAAATTCTACGAAGAACTTTATGCCCAAAAATCGGCCGAACCAACGTCGCCACGTAACAACTCTAGAGCTCCGCCAATAGAGCACCGAAGCTCAGAAAATCTACCAAATATCATGGCTTGCGAGGTAGAAAAGGCACTTTCGCAAATGCAGAGTGGAAAAACACCTGGCGAGGACGGCATCACTGTTGAGTTGCTGCGTGCTGGTGGTCAACCCGTATTACAAGTTCTTGTAAAACTTTTTAACAGCGTTCTCTTCAATGCCACGCCGCCACATGCGTGGAAGAAGGCGACAGTAGCTATCCTGCATAAGAAAGGAGACCCTTCAAACCTTAGTAACTACCGTCCTATATCTCTCCTTTCTCAGATTTATAAGCTGTTTGCCAAGATTATATGCAACCGTCTCACCCGCCAACTAGACGATTATCAGCCCGTTGAGCAAGCCGGTTTCCGGAGTGGTTTCTCCACCATCGACCACATCCACACCGTAAAACAGATGATGGAGAAGAGTTCAGAGTACAACCGGCCCTTGTGTTTAGCTTTCGTTGACTATGAGAAGGCATTCGACAGTGTCGAGCACTGGGCCGTGTTCAACTCTCTCCATCGCTGCCAGATCGACGCTCGGTATGTGGATGTATTCAAGGAGCTGTACGGTGCGGCAACAATGCAGGTCAGACTGCATGAGCTAACGGCCCCAATACCGATTAGAAGGGGAGTGCGCCAAGGAGATACCATTTCACCTAAATTTTTCACTGCCGCTCTGGAAGACGTCATGAAAACGCTGGAATGGGACCAACATGGTATAAACATCAATGGTGTCTACTTGTCGCACCTTCGGTTTGCGGATGACCTAATTTTATTCGCCGAATCCTTGGAAGACCTCAAAGGCATGTTAAAAGTAACTCTATCACGCTTCCTTACAAGTTGGCTTGAGAATGAACATGTCCAAGACGAAGGTGATGTTAAGCGTCCCGGATGACTCGGTTTCAGCTATTATGGTCGGAAACGAGTGTCTGGAGATAGTTGACCATTACGTTTATTTGGGACATGTTCTATCTTTTGACAACCAGCATTCCAACAAGGAGATCTCCAGGAGAATACAGCTTGGGTGAGCGGCATTTGGTAAGCTGGAACATATTTTTAGACCTAAAAACATCCCACAGTGCCTAAAAACCCGCCTTTTCAACCAATGTGTCCTGCCAACAATGACCTACGGTGCCGAGACATGGAAGTTCACCAAGGAGACTGTACACCGAATACGAGTAGCACAAAGGGCCATGGAGCGAGCCATGCTTGGCATAACCCTACTAGACCGAGTGCGTAACACCGAAATCCGTCGGCGGTCGAAAGTTTACGACGTCGTGGACAGGGCGACGCGCCTCAAGTGGAGTTGGGCAGGACATCTAGTTAGACGCGGAGATGGCAGATGGAGTACAGCTGTGACCGAATGGCGTCCAAGATTAGGTCAAAGAAACCAGGGACGTCCAAAAGCGCGTTGGGTTGACGATATCGTCAAAATCGCGGGAAACACCTGGATGAGGGACGCACGGAACCGGGAAGTATGGCAGAAAAAAGGGGAGGCCTATACCCAGCAGTGGGTGATTCCGGGCTGAAATGATGAATGTAAAAATATCTTGATTTAAAGTATCGATAAGTTCAAACACGAATCTGTCACTAGTATCGAATACAAAACGTCACCTAAGTATGTGTCCCCTAGTTAGTTGCCAAAAATCATGGTGAAACGAAATTTATTTTAGGGGCTAGTTTAGGGGAGCTTTTAAGCTATGGCTCCCATACGTAGGTGGTAGTATAGGGGATGTTGGTGAAAACGGGCAAGTGTACTAAAAGAGTAAGAAAAATATGCTCTTAGGATACTTGTAATTCCAAGTTTTGCTAGCTGGGTAGTCACTAAGAAATAATAAGTAATGCTATGCAGCTTTGTTAGTGAAGCTTTTGAGTTCAATAAATATATTAATTTGTCTATATTGTAACAGAAGGGCATAAATAAAAAGGCAGAACTGTATAATCACACTGATTTAATTTAATCCAACAGAGTTTCAGCTTAGTCGTAATATAAGCAGCAACAAGAGAGCGAAAGAAGTGGACGTCGCGACGCCCCCGTTAGGGGGCGTCGCGTGTCACGGGGGGCGCGCATGCAATGGTGCTATCTGCCTGACATGGGGCCAGGCAGAGGCGTCAGCACGCGCGAACATCCCCTTCGCGAGGCGCCGCACAAACTCATCCAGGCTCTCAATCTCGAGGTCCCGGTGGAGAACGTCGTTTCTCACAAAACGAGGAGCGTCGACTATGGTCCGCAGCGCAAGGTTTTGTTGCGCGCGGAGCGTCTTGCGGCTCGACTCGTTTGTGAGAGCGAACCACGCTGGGGCGGCGTACGTCAAGATTGGGCGCACGTACACCTTGTACACGCCCAACTTGACGCGCGTCGGGATGCGGGATGAGAGCACAGGTTTGAGTAGGGCGCGGGCTACCCTGCCCTGCGGCGACATTGCGAACATTTGGTCCCATAGTAAGCCGACGATCGATGGTCACACCCAGGTATTTAGCGCGGGGCGCCCACGCGATGTCGGCTCCGTGTAGTTTCAGGGGTGGTGGGAGCGGCGCCGACCCGGTGAGGAGCGCCTGTGTCTTACCCACGTTAACCGAAAGCCGCCACTTCGACAGCCACTCGGGGAGCGTATCGAGAACGCGCTGCATTTTGACTGCCGCGTACTTCGCATTAAGCGATGAAGTGATGTACGCGGCGTCGTCTGCATACAGCGCGAGCATAGCGTCTGAAGTGGTGGGGATGTCGTCGGTGTAACGTGAGTAACACGCTGGCGACACGCAGCTACCCTGCGGCACGCCCGCACGCACGGGGCGGGCGCCGGATAGGGCACCGTCGACCACCACCCTGAAAGTCCTGTGGGAGAGAAAGCTGGACACCACTTTGACAACGCGACGGGGCGCGTCTGATGTCGATATTTTGTAGATCAGACCCTCGTGCCATACACGGTCGAAGGCCTTCTCCATGTCGAGGAATACTGCCGCCGAGGATTCCTTCTTGTTTCGCGCTGTTGCGAGGTGATGCAGTACCCTCGACAACTGGAGCGTCGTACTGTGCTCCGCCCGGAACCCAAACTGTTCCGGTCTCGGTTCAATGTGCGGCTGTAGGTGTCGCAGCAGGAGTGCCTCGAACACCTTAGAGATTGTTGGCAGCAGAGTGATAGGCCGATAGCTCGCCGGCTGTAGGATACTCTTTCCCGCCTTGGGCAGCATTATGACGCGCCCCTCCTTCCACACGGCGGGGAACGCCCCGGTGCGCAGTATCGCCGTAAACAGGCGCGCCAGCGCCGCTACTGCACGGAACGGCAGATGGCGCAGCACTGTATTGGTGATACCGTCAGCACCTGGGGCTTTTCGTGGCTTCGTTCTTAGGATGGCGCGTCTAACTGCGCCAGGCGAGAAGAAGACAGGGTTCTCCTCGGGAGCTATCGGCAAAGCGAAGTAGTCCCTAAGGTGTTGCTCGACTGCTGCGACATGTTCGCTGTCGTCAGTCGGGTTGGGCTGGAACTGACGCTCCAGGTGTTCCGCGAAGACCTCCGCCCGGTCCTCCGATCCGTACTTAAGCACCCCGTCGCTATTGTATAGAGGGCGCACCGGGGCTGGGGTGTTCGTTAGCTGGCTGCAGAGTTTGTGTACCGACGGCCAACTATCTGTTGTCGCGTCGATACGTTCCTCCCAGCCCGCGGCGGTGTGTGCCACTAACTCGGCCTTCACCTTCTCCGCGAGACGGTTAAGCTGCGTTCGCAGCGTTGGGCATCTAAGCTGTTGCCACTGCTTGCGAAGGCGCCTTTTCACGGCGATCATAGATTTAATATGCGCCGGCAGGGGCGGCAATAGCCCTCTCCCCTGCGGCAGTGTCGTAGTCGCCGCTTCTAGGGCGCGTTGAATGCAAGCAGTGACGTCACCCGCTGTCTCGTCCACGTCCGCAGAGGTGACGATGGGCCATGCCCGTCTGCAGGGCCTGGAGTCGAGGCTTCTCCCGGCAGAGTCTCTCCGGCCGCCGCTCGCTGCGGACAGGAGGAGGAAGGAGGAGCCTGCTAAGCCAGGTCCAGCAACGTCCGCTTCCCGGGCGGCCGCACCCTCGGCGAACGCACCCTCGACGACCGCACCCGCCACCGCGGAGACCTGGACGACGGTCGTCAAGAGGGGCCGCCCTAAGAAGAAGAGGAAGACGGCGCCGCCACCACCGGTACCCGCTGGAGCACCGGCATCGGCACCCAAGAAGGCTCAAGGGCCGCCTAGGGTCAGAGCCCCACGCTCCGCGGCTGTAGTAATCACGCTACAGCCCGGAGCCGTCGAAAGGGGCATATCGTATAAGGCGGTCCTTACGGAGGCAAAAGCCAAAGTCGCGTTCCCCGACCTTGGTATACCGTCTGGCCTCAGATTGAGGCAGGCGATTACGGGGGCGCGACTGCTTGAGGTGTCGGGTGCCTCTAGCGGTGAAAGGGCAGACGCCCTGGCCGCCAAGCTGCGGGAGGTCCTCAACCCGGAGGACGTTCGGGTGTCCAGGCCGATGAAGACCGTGGAGTTGCGCGTCGATGGCCTGGACGACTCGACGACTCCAGCTGAGGTCGTGGCGGCCGTCGCCCATGCCGGTGAATGTCCGCTCGAGGACGTGCGGACGGGCGAGATTCGCGTCGAGGCTTCCGGGCAAAGTCGCCGACGCTGGGCGTCTTTTGGTGGGGTGAGTGGCAGCGAGGGTGAAGCAGCTGCAACCCAAGGCCTTGCGGTGCTACCGTTGCCTCGACATTGGGCATGTCAGGGCTCGGTGCACCGCCGAAATAGACCGCAGCGAGCAGTGCTATCGCTGCGGTCAGGCCGGTCACAAGGCGGCCCAGTGTTCCGCGGCGCCAAACTGCAGCCTCTGTACAGCTGCAGGGAGGCCTGCGGGGCATAGAGCGGGCGGAAAGGCCTGTGGCGCTCCCGCCAAGAAGGGAAAGAAGAAGAGAGGGGCTGCCAAGGCTGCCGGGGGCTCTTTACCCCCCCCGCAGCCTGACTGCCCTCCGGCCGACTCCCGGCCTAGGAATGGTGCGGAGGGAATGGATTGCGCATAACGGCGCTTTACCATTTCCTCCAGGGCAATATCAACCACTGTGCCAGAGCTCAGGATCTTTTGCTCCAGAGCATGGCAGAGTGGTTGATTCATGTGGCTGTGGTCGCCGAGCCGTATTTTGTCCCCCCCCGGGATAACTGGGTGGGAGACTTGGACGGTTTGGTGGCCATCATTGGCGGGGCTCTTGTCAACCCGTCCCGAGGACACGGCTGGGTAGCCGCCCTTGCGGACGGCATTGGCAATTGGCACAATTGGCACTTCGAGAGGTTCCTTGTCGAGTTGGGTGCCGTCGTGGGCCGACTTCACCCTCGCCCGGTGCTGTTGCTGGGGGATCTCAACGCCAAGTCTGCGGCGTGGGGATCCCCTGTGACCGATGCTAGGGGCGAGGTGCTGGAGGAGTGGGCGGTCACGACTGGCTTGACCGTCCTTAATCGGGGCTCGGTCCACACGTGCGTGCGGCAGCGGGGCGGGTCTATAGTGGACGTCTCGTTCGCCAGCCCTGCTGTTGCAAGCCGTGTCCGTGACTGGCGTGTCGCCGCGGAGGTGGAGACGTTATCGGATCACAGATACATCCGTTTTGACGTCTCCGCCCAGACCGCTGGCGGCCGCGGCCCACCGGCCCCGCGAACGGACGGTCCGCGCTGGGCGCGTAAGCGCATCGACAGGGAGCTTCTCGAGGAGGCCGCTATTGTCCAGGCCTGGAGCCGGGAGTCGGCAACGAACGGACCCGTCGACGTCGAACGAGAGGCGCTGTGGTTCCGCGGGGCGATGACGCAAATTTGCGACGCGTCCATGCCCCGGGTCCACGCACAGTCTGCAAGGCGCCAAGTGTACTGGTGGACCGCCGAGATTGCGCAATTGCGCGTCGCGTGCGTGGCGGTTAGACGCCAGTACACCCGATACCGGAGGAGACGTCGTCGGGTCCCTGACGAAGAAGCCGCGCTGTATGAGGTGTACCGCGCGGCTAAGGAGGCTCTGTGGCTGGCCATCGGCGAGTCGAGAACGCGAGCCAGGGAGGAGATGTTGGAGACTCTAGACCGAGATCCGTGGGGGCGCCCTTATCGCGCGGTCCGAGGAAAACTTCGACCCGCTGCGCCCCCACTTACGGAGAGTCTCCAACCCGAGCTGCTGGAGGAGGTGGTCACAGCCCTCTTCCCGGCGAGAGCGGAGCATACTCCGCCGCCGATGGCTTTGCCCACAGCCGCAGAGTCTCCGGAGGAGAACGCCATCAGCGTCCCAGAGGTGACACAGGCAGAGATGACGGCAGCCGTGATGCGGCTCCGGGCCAAGAACGTGGCTCCGGGGCCCGACGGGATCCACGGCTGCGCGTTAGCCCTCGCTCTGAAGGAGCTTGAGCCCCAACTGAGAGGACTCTACACGGCGTGCCTTGAGCAGGTCCAGTTTCCCACTCTGTGGAAATCAGGTCGTCTGGTCCTGCTCAGGAAGGCGGGGCGCCCTGCGGACTCGCCGTCCGCGTACCGGCCCATAGTGCTGCTAGACGAGGTGGGCAAGCTGTTTGAGCGAATAATCGCAGCCCGCCTCGTCGGCCACTTGTGCAGAGAGGGGCCGGACCTGGACGACAGTCAATTCGGGTTTCGGCATGGGCGCTCCACGATCCACGCTGTGTCGCGGGTTAGAGTCCTGGCGGAGGAAGCGGTGTCCCGGGGCGGAGTGATGTTGGCGGTGTCCTTGGACATCTCAAACGCCTCGCAGAAGGAGGCTGCGGAAAGGGAGAGGGAGATTTCATCCACTCACCCGGCCCGCAGCAGACGCACCGGGCGTCGAAGGAGGGCGGATAACGCCCTCTTTCAGCCCCCCTAAATGGGTCCAGGGGCGACGGACCCGGGGACGTCCATCGCCCCCCAAACATCAGGACCCGAGGTGGCGGCGCGTAGTGTTCCACGCGCGCCCCTCTTAGACGGCGCGGGGGGAGTTTAACACCTCACTCCCCCCTGACCCGAGGAAGAGGCCCGCGTTCGCGGGCCGGCACCAATCGGGGGTTGCGGAAGATTTTTACGTTCCCGCGACCCCCGGCGTCGGTGTGAGATGGGACACCGGGGTGATTTTTAGTCAGTAAGAGTCTGACAGACCCCCCCGCCCGCCCCAGGGCGGGGGACATCCATGAGGATTTTCCACCCCGGAACAAAAAAAAAAAAAAAGGTGACGATGGGCCGAGTTGGCACGGTGGTGTCTAGCTTCTCTCCGAAGGCAGTCCAGTCCGTTAATCGACGTGGCGCTATGGGCTTCAGTTGGGTCGGCTTCCCCGCTATGACGACGAGCACTGGTTGGTGGTCCGACTGTAGCTCGTCATCGATCACTTGCTGAGTGATCTGGCAGTGTAGTCCTCGGTGGATTACGACGTCCAGCACGTCTGGTGAGTAACGTACCGCGTCCGGGTAGTGGGTAGGTGTCTCAGTGCCGGACACCGTATACCCGAAGGCTTCCGTGTCCGCGAAGAGCCTCCTCCCCTCGGTATTCGTTAGCAACGAGTTCCACGCCGGGTGCTTACAATTGAAGTCGCCGGCAAGGAAAGTGACAGCAGTGGTGGTGAAGACAAGCGCCCGCAACTCAGCTAAGACTAAGCGGGTCGCGGGCGGTTTGTAGCAGGCATATAAATTGATGTCCTTGCCGGCCAAGTGCAACTGAACACATTGGCCGCGGCGGCTCTAGGCAGTACCTTTTTGCCTCCTCCGACGCAGTCTCGCCAGAGCTTCGTCTCCTCCGTTGGGGTCTGACTCCGAGCTCAAACTAGAAGTCAAACCCGAAAGATGGTGTAGGTGACGCCGGCGGCGACACAAATTTAGCGGCAGCCGCTCGTCCCGCGGTGGGCCGAGGCCCGGATCGCGGTGACTTATCCGGGGACAAATCTCCGCGACCGGACTCGACCGAGCCCTCTGATGCCAGCGACATGCTCGACCCCACGCGTGAGGAGCATGCCGACAGCATAGCGGGCGAGTCGCAGGCTGAGACACGAAGGGGGGCCGGCGAAGCGGGCACTTTAGTCATCACTTGTGTTTTGATTTTGTCACTCGCCGGCCTGGAATACGGGCCGGCGCTTACGGGTCGTTCCTGGTCGGCTACCGGCGGGCCCGCCATCGAGAGGCGGAGGCCGGAGGCAGCGGCGCGCGAGGTTGGCGCGGCTTTTGCGGCACTTGTGCTCTTGGGCGCGGGCGGTGAAACGCGGCGGCGGAGCGGCGGTACGGGTCGCGGGCGCACGGGTACGTGCGGAGGGCACCGGAGAGGGCGTGGGTAGCGCGGGGTACGCGTGGGACGCAACGGAGCGTGCAGCGGGCGCGTTTGTGGTTGCGGGCGCGGGCGCGGGCGCGCGCGCGGGAGGTGCTTGTGCACGAACGTGTGCACGACCTGGGTTCGCGGCGGGCCCCGGGGCCTGGATGGGCACCGGGCGGAACGCGGCTGGGCGGACGGCGACCGCGTGCTGCCGGCCCGACGACGACGACGGCGCAACGAGCGCAGGCGCCGATGGCGTCGGTGAACCGGCCGCAGCAGCGGCACTCGTCCCACCCTTCTCCCCCTTTTTCTTCGTTTTGTGTCCGGCCGGCGGCGCACCGGACGACACAACGCCGATATTCGGCATCGAAGTCGTCCGGTCCAACACCGGACGGGCATCAGGCGACCCGGCATCGCGGCCCAGAGAGCCGCGAGTGCCGGGTTTAGGCATTGTTACGGGGCGTGGCCTCCGCGACCGCAACGGCGTATAGACGCCGGGCAGCACGGGGCGGCTCCCCTTGTGTCCGTACAGGAACCGCTAGGCCTCCTGTACACACACAGTGAGAGGACGGTTTAAAAACAGGCGGTCCGCACGGATATCGATTACTTCGCGTAGGATAGTAGTGGATCGGCCACGAGCAAATCCAAAAGAAAGAAGAGAGCGAAAATGAGCTTGCAGGGCATTATATAGTATTTCCCCCACCGGAGGCGTCCGGTAGATATGGCAGTGGCTAGGCTTGGCGGGAATTGGCTGGCTCGAGTGGGGCGCTGTGATCGGCTGAGGCGGTGTGGCGTAACATTCGGCCGTCCTGAAACAATGATTGCTCCCGCAATCAAAAAAAAATCAAAATCAAAAGTCATTTATTCAAACTAGGCTGAGAATCAGCACTTTTCGAACGTCAAAATTACATAAGACAGTCCCCCAAAAACGCCCGCCCTTCACCACTTCCTAGTGCTTTAGCTGGGAAGAAGAAGTGGCGCAACAAACTCCCCAGCAGCACAGCTGTCTGATCAGTTAGAAAAGAAAATGAATCTATACAATAGTATCCAAAATAATATGCAAAACATTTAACCAAAAACGTCAAACTTATATTAAATTATTTGCTTTATGTCAGCTAGCACACGCCAATATACCCACAAAAAACATCGAAATCCTTACTCAAGCGAATAAATTAAAAACGTAAACAGAACTTAATCGAATAAAAGCCTCCATGCAGGCATAAAGGGCGTGCCCACTTACATAATAGCTATTAAAACTGGAACTCAAAGCCACAAAAATGTTAAACTAGGACCATCGAAGTAAAATAAATAAGCAGTTAATTACTAATAACAATAACAAAACCATGGACAGCAAGACGACCAGTCACCACGAGCAGCACCCGTTCACGAGCATAACGCGAAGATCAGCCATCACCCCCCTCGCCATATTTGAGGGAAGGAGGCAACCCGACCCCCGACGCTACCGCAAGCAGTGACATCTAAGGGAGCATGACGAACTTGCTGCCGGTTGCTCAGGCAAAATAATATGATCAATTGTCGAGGTCGCTAGCTAACCACTTATTGCAATACAACTCATTAAAAAAACATTTTAATGAGTAGATTATGTCAAAAATAAAAAATAACACCAAAATAAATAGGCTTATTAGTCAACAAAAATAAACAGGTCGGTAGAAAAGCTAATTCTGGAGAAAGAACATAAACATTGTCTTGAGTTAATCACAGCGCCCAACTATTCTTATCGTTTAAATAGTCGTTGATAGAATAGTATGCCTTTGAACAAAGGTTGGATTTTACTTTAGCTTTAAACGCATTAAAAGGCAAATCTAACAATGAAGAGGGTAGCTTGTTATAAAAGGTTATACCAAGCCCAACAAATGAGTTATGCACCTTATGAAGCCGGTGAAATGGAGCTCTTAATTTGTCTTTATTTCTGGTGTTAACATTATGAATATCACTGTTTTTAGTGTATAAGTGTATATTTTGCCTAATATATATGATGTTCGCGAAGATGAATTGTGATGCCACCGTGAGAATACCAATATCTTTAAAAAAATCTCTTAGAGAAACTCTGGCACCTAGCTGGTAAATTGCTCGCACAGCTCGTTTTTGAAGAACAAATATATTTTGAATGTCAGCCGCTTTGCCCCACAACAGAATACCGTAGGACATAACGCTATGAAAATAACTGAAATAGACTAACCGAGCTGTATCAACGTCAGTGTATTGTCTAACTTTCCTGACGGCATAGGCAGCCGAACTGAGCCTTCCCGCTAGGCTTGATATATGAGGGCCCCACTGAAGTTTGGCATCTACTGTAATGCCCAGAAAAACTGCCGAGTGTACAGTTTCAAGCTCCTCTTTTTCTAAGACGATGTTGGGCCCTAGATTTCTAACATTCGGTAAGGCAAACTTTATACATTTCGTTTTCTTGGCATTGAGAACTAAGTTATTTGTCGTAAACCAATCCGTAACCATTGAGAGGGCACTGTTTACGTCGTCAAACTCTTGTCTATTCCTGTTTACTTTAAAAATAAGAGAGGTATCATCTGCAAACAGTACAACGTCACAGATATCCTTTAAAAGAAATGGCAAGTCATTGATATATACCAAGAATAAGAATGGGCCTAGTATAGAGCCTTGCGGTACACCTAACTGAACTGGCAGCCCGGAAGATTTCACACCATTAACATCAACACATTGGAACCTATTATGTAAATATGAATTTATTACTTCGAGAGCTTCATTTTGGACACCGTAATGACGTAGTTTACGTAATAGCGTTTCATGGTGCACGCAATCAAAGGCTTTGGAGAGATCACAGAAAACCCCAATAGCATTTTGCGAGTTCTCCCATGCGTTAAATATGTGTTTCAGCAGAGCAACACCCGCATCTGTAGTCGAACGACCTTTTGTAAAGCCATATTGTTCATCATGAAGGAGGCTATTTAAATTAAAATGTCTTAGCAACTGCTTGAGTATTAACTTTTCAAATATTTTGCTAAATGCAGGGAGGATAGAAATAGGCCTGAAATTGCCAACGTCATTTTTATTACCTGATTTAAATAATGGTATGACTTTACTACTTTTCATGAGGTCAGGAAAAATTCCTAAATCAACACATTTATTAAAAGTAACAGCTAGATAGGGGGCTACGATGTCTATTATATTACTTAATATTTTAATGGAGATGCCCCAGAAATCACCAGTATTTTTAGACTTAAGTGTGTTAAAAACATTAACTACATCACGAGGCGTTACATGTTCGAAGCTAAATAAGCGACTACTTTTAGACACACTACTATGCAAAAGTTTTTCGGCTTTAGACGGGGATGAATTTAAGGAGCGAGTCGTAGTTATAGGTATGTTGGCAAAAAACTCATTAAATGCCTCAGCTACATCAGCTGCTTTATTAACTAATTTGTTGTCGACCATAATCTCAAGTTGTTTATCTTGTTTAACCGACTTACCCGTTTCGTCGTTAATAATTTTCCACGTGGTTTTGACTTTATTATTGGAATTTTTAATTGTATCACTTAAAAATTTAGATTTAGCAAAAACACTAACCTTTTTAAATAATTTTGAATAATTTTTGACATACTCTAGGAAAGAAGTATCAAACCTGTATTTTTTCAAACCATATAACTCGTACAGTCTCGCTCTACTTTTATAAATACCTGGAGTGGCCCATTGGTTAAAGCCAACGGAGGTTCCAATAATGTTAATGGTTTTGGTCTTGAATGTAGATTGGTACTCTTTTTGAACAACATCAAAAAGGGCTCCATAGATTTTATTAGGATTCTCGTGATCTACTATAGATGGTGTTAATCTATGAGCAATATTATTTTTAAAATTATTGCAACGACTAGCTGTATAGGGCCTGCATTCTATTTTATGCGGCTTTTTATTTAATGGCAAGGGGAAGCTAGCTAATAAACCACAGTGGTCAGATGTTAAGTCACTTAACACTAATTTATTTTTGGCATCACAATCACTAAATATATTATCAAGACAAGTTGACGAAGATGCCGTGATCCTAGTAGGTTCATAAAACAAGTTAATTAAATTATAAGACCTAAACAGATTAAGAAGTCTAATACTTAATGGAGTGACATCTAAAATATTAATATTAAAATCTCCACATAAAATTATACTTTTCTTATTTGATTTTAACCTATTGAGTAAATCCTCCATTACCGATTCGAAACGAATGAAATCACCAGAGGGGGGTCGATAAACACAAATTATAACGTATCGCTCGAGTTCAACACAAGACAACTCAATAGTGCGCTCGATAGAAAGGTTAACTAAATCTATACGTTGTTTACATTTCAACTTGTTTGAAACAAGAACTAAAGATCCACCGCGAATTGCGCTTTTTCTCACAAACGCACTTTGTACTGTAAAATTATTATCATTGATAAACACTACTTCATGTTCTTTCAACCAGTGTTCAGTCAAACATAACACCTGAACATCATAGTTTTCTATAAATAAACTTAACTCTAGCTCTTTGCCGGACAGACCCTGCATATTTTGATGTACAACATTCAATATATGCGGCTCACCCGTTGTCGCACCTAATAGTTTAAACTATATGGCGTATCAAAAGTAGTGTTAGTACCACTACTAACAGTAATCGACGGTACACTACAGGTACCAGTGTCACTGGGTATATTGTATGCTAAAAGATTAGCAATATGTCTCTTACAACTAGGTGGCAAATGCATTGTATAATTTGTCAGTTTGTAATCAGTAATAAATTGATTACAATCAAAATATAAAATAGCGTCACTGTGACGACATGTCCTATTATAAATAAACATATTTAAATTATAAATGTGCCTGTTTTGCTGCTCAGACAAATATTGAGAATAAGGCAAGGTACAGAAAATAAATTTACAATTATTGGTCTCATTGAGATGTAACATCAACTGGACACATTCCATTATGTCCTTTTTTCTTACAGCTAAACTATCCCCATATAATAAGATAACAGTGGAAGTGGGGTTTATTTTTGTTAATTTAATATTACTAATTAATTGGCTAACACTGGCACCGGGTAAACAATTATTAATTACATAGTGTTGTGAACACTGATTAAATATACTACCAAAACCTTGACCAAATTTGTCAGAAAATATGTATGTTGTATTAACCAAATTGATCATCTTATCATCCATACAGCTACCTACTGGCTGAGCTACTGAGGGTGTGGGTGTAACAAGTTGAGACTGGGGCTCCTGGGTGCAGGCACAGCTAAAAGAGAGGTTATTTGTCAGAGACTCATACCTCTCCGCATTGTACTTGACCAGGTCTGCCAAGTCATTGGCCTCCTGCAAGCGCTTACTCAGGTCTTGTTGAGAAGCCTCATATTTACTAAAAATATCCTTTAGAGCATATTCCCTAACAAACAATTCATCCTGAAGGTGCTGAGTGTCAGTATCATACATGGTATTACATAATTGTAATTCACTATTACACTTCTTTAATTCTTGAATTAAATTTAATTTTTTTTGCCTAAGTTTTATATTTAATTTGTTAACTTTATGGCGTTTTAATGATTTGTGAATTTTTCTAATTAATCTATTAATTTTAATATACTTTTTTAACTTATTATGGCTAGTAAACAAATTGCTTTTAGTGATGGTATCATTAGTTAAGTCTATTGTAACAATTGGCTCAATACATGTGGGTGCAGGCCCGCTACCAACTAACTCATCATAAAGACTGCAGGTTATCGCAGACTCCTCACTGGCTTTGAGAGATTCCAAACGGGTTATTGTGTTATGGGCCCTGCTTAATTCCAGTTCCAATTCAGATATCCGTCTCAACGCCAGTTCGTGGGTGTCACTACATTGTTGGAAATTTGACACAAGTTGACGGAGGTGTTGATGCTGGTCAAGTATGTCCACATGCTGTATATGTAGCTCGGCTAACTGGTCCTTAAGCTCACTGTTCTTTTTATTAATATACTGCACTTCCACCTCGCTGTCATCCCTTTCCTGTAGCAGCTGATCGCACTGCTTTTTACTAGATTCCAACTCTTTTAAAGTAGCCTTCAGTTTTTCCTCCAAGGATGCAGCTCTACGGGTCAACATATTGACAAGCCAACCCTAGAGGCACCCTGGAATGAGAGAAGAGAAAGCAAGTGAGTAAAAGGAATTAGACAGAGGGATAAGATGTGAATAGTTAGTACTAGGATGAAGGGCCTATTGGGAAACAAATTATTTAGAATAGAAAGAAAACAAAGGAATAAAAGTTATGAAGAGTGTGTAATCTCAATTATGGGATGATAATTTAATCATTCACTGGTTTATCTTACTTGAGATACTATTATTCTAAAAATTAAAGGGAAAAACAACAAAACTAAGTTAAATTAACCAAAAAAAAAAAAAAAAGACTTGTGGGTAGGTACTACCTACTGTTTTAAAATGAATGTAAATTCAGTTTTTAACACAAATTTCAGGAATTGGCACTAATACAGTAATTTAATATAAAAGAGGTATGTCTAGTAATAATTTGCAGTTATATCTATGGGGTCACTGCCTTATTTAATATGATTTTAACTTAATGTTTTATGCATGTCCAGTACAATAAAGAGAACAAAGGGTTAGTTAAAACGCAACTCACAGGGATGAGCTATATAAACTTTTAAGGGGAAAAGGCGTAAAGAGAACGAATTAAGTATCTAAAACTAAGCATAAAATAAAATTAAAACAAATACTCCCCGGGTTAGGTGGTGATTTCAAATCCGCCCGTTGGATGACAGGTGGTACTAAGTTCATTGATTTTTCAATGATTTTGCAGCGAAATTACTCACAAACACAAATCCTTAATATCTATAACTATATCTATCGAATTTAAGCATTTTTATCAATAATTATACACGAAAAATATTAATTTTACAATTAAATTCAAATACAAAAACTTTTGACAACCGGCTGCCAGTGTTGCCATCCAAAAAAAAAAAAAAAAGAATGGGAAGAAACAATGGGAGAAAACTTGGTTAACTTTCAAGCATGTCAATAAGATCTTCAGTTTCGAGTTGTTCATCAGAACTACTGGCACTGACAGATATAGGAATCGTACTGCGATAAGGCCTTAGGGAACCGCCGCAACCAGGCCTGTAAAGGCCTTGTAACCTCGGAGTCCCTTGATACTTCGTATCCTATATTATCTGTCATTGCCCACCACCTTGGTTACGATATAAGGGCCTGAGTAAGTGTCATCTAGTTTAGTGTTAACTTTAGTGGCACTACTTGTCGGGGCTTGCCGCCAAAGAACTAAATCACCCTTTATGTAGATATGGCTTGTTTTGCGTTTCTTATCAAAGTTACGTTTCATCCTATCACTTGCTACCCTTAACTGAGCACTAGCTTTGTTACGCCTAACCTCCACTGGCTCACTTACACTAATACTTTCGTTAGAAATGACATCGCAACGTGGCCTAGAACTCTTGGCAAACATCAAGTCATAGGGCCTGTAGGTTGTACTTTCATTTGCAGTGTTGTTGATACCCCAGAGAATGTCAGGTAAGCTGTTGGCCCAATTATTTGCAGCTTCGCTAGGGTCTGTGGCGCGCAACGCATTCAATATGGTCCGGTTGGTGCGTTCTACTTGACCATTGGCTCGCGGGCATGCAACTGAGGTCAAGATATGCCTAAACTGTCTGTCAGTTGAAAACTTTTTAAAATATCTACTGGTGAACGCTTTCCCGTGGTCACTTACAAGTTTATCAGGGTAACCAAACAAGCTAAATATGTTTTTAAGTATTCTTATTGTTTCTACCGAATTGACTGTTCGAGTGGGCTCAGCAATAACAAATTTTGAAAAAGCATCTGTCATAACTAACATATACTGATAACCTTTCACTGTTTTTCAAAAGGGGCCTAAATGGTCGACATGCACCATGAGCATAGGCTGTGTGGGTTTGGGAATAGGGAATAATTTTTCTTCTTTCTTTTCATCACCCTTACCATAAGCACAATGAAGACATGCATTAACATACTTTTGAATAAAGCGCGTCATTTTGGGAAACCAATAATCTTTTTTTATCAAATCCATACATCTTTGAATACCCACATGCCCAATATCATCATGGTGCATTTGGACCAGCCTCCATCGAGCTAATGCTGGCACTACAAGGCGATTATCATGCAATGTCCTTCTATATAATCTATTGTTTAAGAAAACATAATTGTTGGTAATTTCAGTAGCAGCTGAGCAATCCCTAAGCTGTTCAATGATTCGTTTTAATTTATCATCTTGGTACTGGACGGTATACAACCAGTCTGACACTTCAAGGCGATTGACATTCATAGTATCGACTGGATTCCTACTTAATGCGTCTACATGTTTCATTCTTTCTCCGGGTCTATACTCTACACTCATATCAAAATCTTGGATTGATAACCACCACCTGGCAATCCGCGGGATAATGTCACGTTTGGTTAGGGTGGCACGAACAGCCGTGCAATCAGTTACGATTTTAACGTGTTTACCTACAATGTACACCCTAAATCTACGCAACGATTCGACCACGGCGAGCGTTTCAAGCTCATAACTGTGATACATGCTTTCTTCCTTACTAGTTACCTTACTAAAATACATAACAGGGCGTAGTGAATTATCAGTCTGTTTTTGTAATAAAATGCCTGCGATACCTGATTTGCATGCATCCGTGTGAATCTCCGTTGGCAGTTCAGGATCATATAAAGCAAGTATGGGTTTTGTACACAAACACTGTTTTAATTGTTCAAAACTATTGGACTGTTCACTGCCCCAATTCCACACAGCGTTTTTCTTTGTTAAATCTGTTATTGGGCGTGCAATTATTGCAAAGTTTTTTATAAACTTACGGAAGTAACTACATAACCCAATAAATTGACATATCTCGTGAACGTTACTAGGGATGGGAAACTGTGACACTGCTGCCAATTTCGATTCACCCGGTTGAATGCCATTCGATGAAATTTCATGTCCTAAATACGTAATTTTATTTTGTAAAAATGAACACTTACTCATATTTAGCTTTAAATTTTCCGATTTTAATTTATGGAGAACCTTCTCTAAAATATCTAATCCGGACTGCACATTGACAGAAGGTAGCAACAAATCGTCTAAAAATGCTAATACCTCATAATCATTCGAAAAGTCGTTGCGAGTTTTCATACTACCGCCTTTAGAAACGTTATTTGAATTTCGTATAGAATCTACGATCTTGTTTATGAGTCGCATAAAAACAGACGGTGTGTTAGCCAGACCAAATGGAACACGCGTATATTCAAAGTGCCCCTGCGGTGTTATAAAAGCTGTTTTGTGTATGTCTTCAGGGGCTATTCTAACCTGATGGTAACTTTGTGCTAAATCAAGACTTGTGAAGAAATTCTTGCCGGCTAACTTTGAGACCTGATCATCGATGTTGGGCAACGGATACCTATCTTTGACCGTTATGGCGTTAAGCGCCCGAAAGTCGACACAGAGCCTGCTGTCACCATTCTTTTTCTTGACAAGGATAACTGGAGAAGCAAAACATGACTCGGACTCCCGGATTATACCTGCGTCTAATAACTCGGAGACTTTGGACCTAACTATGTTCTGCTCAGTATGAGACAAACGGTAAGGTTGGCGGTATATAGGCTGTTCACTTGTTAATGTTATTTTCATTTGTAATAAATCTGTACATCCTAAATCTTGTGTTTTATTCGCAAAACAGTCACTGTAATTCGTCAATAAAGTGATTAAACTATTGTGATCTTTTTTATTCAATTTACCCGACCTGATATCATCTACGTTTCCTCCCCCAATATGAATGAATGAATGAATGAATTGCACCGATCCCAGCGTGGTTTAACCAGACTCGATAAATCGAATGAACCCCCAGATTTGCACTAGCCGCTGGATTCTCATGTTTCATGGGGCTACAGAGGCCATTGCATATCAGGGAGTAGACCGGGTGGCGCGGGTAATGGCAGGGAGAGAAAGTGCCCTCGGGATAAGGAAGGATTAGCGAGCCTACCGGATATGCATCCTTGAGTAAGCAATGGAATAGCGGAGAGACGGGTAATGTTTATCTATGGATGGGCATCTTTTTACGACGTCGCCGCCGGAAGGCTCAGGTCGATCTTCACCGGTGAATCTTTTGGCGGGGCTGTGCTGCTTACTCGGCTTACTTCTTTCTGCTTTTCACTGCTGTGCTGTGTTACCCTTTGTTGTTTTCTGTGTCTTCGTCCGAAGACTCGCTGCTATCCGTTTCCGGTTTCTTATAAATCTCGCTGGCTGCCTTCTTGATCTTGTTTCGGTCTTTACCTGTGTCCATCCAAAAGTTAATATCCTTGTCGAAGTACGGCAAGTCCTGTTTCAGGTTGTCATTCCATGTGTAAATAGGTCGGCCTACTTTCTTGGATTTGGCCTTGTACTGCATTGCTGCATGTAAAAGATGGGGTTTGCCGCGCCTGTGCACGTGTGCGAGATAGCACAATCTGTGGTTCCTTATGCGTTTGGTTACTGTTTTTCCGTCTAAGATTGCGTGCATTTTCCTAAGTCTTGGTTTATTCCTAGCGTGGTTAATCAAGTCTCTCATGATAACTCTCTCATATCTTCTTAGTCTTGATCTGTTAGCTTTGGTGATTGCCGATACTTTCAAACCGTATATCATACAAGGTACGATCACCATTCTATACATAAGTCTGGCTAGTTGCCAGTCCATTTTTGAGTTTTCTATGAATGGTATTAGTGACTTTGCGTTTCTGGTGGCCTGTTCACATCGTTTTTTAATTGTGCTTCTCCTGCTTAATGTTGATGTTATGTATGTGCCTAGGTACTTAATTTCATCGACCGTAGGTAAATTTAATCCATTCATTGACACGTGTCTAACCTTCTGTGTAGCTATGGGGTCTCTAATTAGTATTTTTGTTTTTGTTTCATTTATTTGGAGGCCGACACTAGCTAGAAGGGGTTTAATATGGTATACAATTCCTTCTAACCCTTCTAGGTCATCTGTAATGAAGATGAGGTCATCCGCGAATGATAGTACCAGGGGTAGTGAGATTTCTAGATCTTGGTCTAGTTTAATTAGTTGGGTTTCCTCTTCGAGGGTTCTGAGGACTTCATCCATGACCAGTGTAAAAAGGCGAGGTGATAGCGGGCAGCCTTGTTTGACTCCCTTTCCTTTGATAATCCACCTACTTTGTTGGCCACACCATTTGATGTGTGTTCGTTCGTTCATGCATACCTTGATTATCCTGTTGGTTAACGGTATGTTGGTTCGTTGCATTAAAATATCGCGCAGTGCTTGGAGGTCGACATTGTCAAAAGCTTTCTCTATGTCCAGAGCGAGTACATAAATTCTTTTACCCGCACGCCATTCTTCGTCCAATACTCGTTTTAGCGTAAATATGTGATCATCTGTTGATCTATTGTTTAAAAAGGCCGCTTGGTAATTGCCCAATTCTCTTATTGTTTCGTCTAACCTTTTTAGTACGAAGGAAGCGTAAATTCTATAACCCGTATTGCAAACCGTTATACGGCGATAATCATTTGTCTCTTTAGGGCATTTTTTCTTCGGAATTGGTACCTGAATAGTTTCTAGCCACGTGTCGGGTGCTTCGTTCTGTATCCAGGCTTTGTTCATATGTACGGTGACGGCTTCCTGTAATATTTGTGGCATCGCTTTGAAGAGCTCGATTACAATTTGGTCTGTCCCTGGAGCTGTACCGTTACGCATGTTGTTAATGATTCCCATTACGTCATCCACTGTGGGTCCATCGTTATGCGTGTCGGTTAAGGACTTTGTTAAGCTAACGGTTGGCATAGGTAATCCTTCGGAGTCTTTTAGAATTTGCTCCCATTTGGACATTGGTATATATGCGTTTCTCTTCCGGCGTTTTGTTTCTAACTTGTTTCTCCTGTAAAATAAGTAAAGTACCTGCATGCGTTTTGAAGGGTGTTTTTTCCCTAGTCCTGTAAAGAAGGCCTTGCGTTCCTGTTCTTCCTCCTGCTGTTTAATTTTTTGAAGTGTAGTCTGACATTATTTTACTCGATTAAGTTTATATGGGTTATCTGGTTGTCTTTTTTGTAAGAATTTTGCCTTTTGGAGGTTAGCAAGAGCTATACGATGATCCCTGGAGTGGCTCGGCTGAAAGGTCAAGTTTTCCTGGGCAGCAGCTTTTAATACTCCAGTTATAGTATTCCACGGTATATCGAAGCTTTCGTCCCGTGGGTTGATTCCTATGCTTTCCAGTGTTTTTGTTATGTACGCTTGGTATTTTATTTTTGTGGGTTTGTTATTAAGAGCAGCGTAGTAGCATTGTTTGTGGTTGAAACCTTGGTCTCAATTGTTGTCTGTTTCTTTTGTGTCTTGTGTTTTGTACTTTCGTTTTTGTTTAAAACTCGATTTGTTTGTAGTTGTCCCCAGATTAGTTTATGGTCGGAGGCGTCCTTATCACACCATTCACCTTTAATAAAATTAAAGAGTTTTTCTGTTGCCTGTGGCGTAATAATGTGATCCAATTGGGATTTCTGAGTGCCCTTTGACCATGTTATCCTGCATGATGATCTCGCTTTTGTTGTTTCTATTTGCAGTTTTTCCCTGTTGGCTATATCCATTAACATTTCTCCGTTGGAGTTAGAGTATTCATGATGAAGATTTTGGTGAATTAGCCCTCTGCGTTGGAAGCTTAATGTATCTAGTCTACCAATATGGGCGTTGAAGTCGCCTAGGATTACTAGAGTACATTACCTTGGTTTTTGTCTAATCAAATTTAATAGACCTGTGAAGGATCTGGTTGCTTTAGAGGTACAGCTGTTGATGTGAGAGTTAATTATGTATAGAGATGTAGATTTGTCACTTCCCGTACAAACTTTTAGGGTCATTGACATCGCGTCGGTATCGCTACTGCTGCTTGCTATTTCGATTTGGGTATCTTTTCTGATTACAATTGCAAGTCCCCGGTGAGTTTTACCTGCGGCTCCAGATAGGTGCCATTTGTAGTGGTTGGAGCTGTACGTTCCTAGATTCATCCCTGTTTCTTGTAGGCAGGCTATGTGAATGCCCCTATTTGAGAGTACAACGTCTATTTTATCTTTTTTGGCCGGTTTCGAGGCCCCTCGGACGTTCCACGTTGCAATACGTAGGCCTGGGCAAGTGTATCTAACTGCGGAAGAGGGCGTCTTCCTAAGTATTCTGTATCCAGTATCGTCCGCGACTTCACCTGATATCGATGTATGTAATGTTGATGTTAATTGTTCACCCGGTGTTACTGGGCTACCTGATTGAAGGCTGATCCGAATTCTGGATTTAATGGACTGTCCTTGTTCATCTCCTGTGTTGTATTTGTTACCTTCCGTTGCGTAATATTGTTGCCTTTGTTGGTTATTGATGTATTGGTCATCGGCCATCGTGACCCAGCTACCATAATGCTGATCTTTGTAGACGATATGTATGTTGCCGGGTACTGAATTACCGGCGGGTGAATACACCAGTACTTTCTTGGTATTTAGGTGCACATGCACGTTTACGAGATAGAATTCGGACGCGGCGATTATGATGTCTTCTCCTCCCCAAAACGTCTCGTTAAACTGCGCGGTTATGTATTTTATAATCTTTTGTTCCTGAGAAAGCTTGCTGTTAGGAAAGAACTCATGAATATTATTTATTAGCGCTAAGCGAATTCTGGTGTCACCACGGTTCCTTGAAACATAGGTAGCGAGGTCCCGGCGGACCGACATGTGGTCGAAAGTTAGGCCCATTATGTTATTTATTTGATGTGCTATCGCTCTAAACAGACAGTTACCATCTTTTTTCATAGGCGCTATTATTACCATTGTAAAGTTTTTGTTTGCGTAATATAAGTGCAAATGTGCAGATGCCTCTTTGTATTTCTGTAGAAATGGGTCTTGTCTTCCGGGTCAAGTGTTGACTTTTGTTGAGTGGTTACGCATGTGCTTTCCGTCGCAAAAACTTGGGTTCAGCATTAATAAACCTTTATTAGTGGCTGTCAAAAGTTGTTTTTGTTGAACGTACGACTTTTTGTATGGCTAAAGAATTCGACAATTTGTTAGGGGTCGTTTCTGGGAATTAAGTTTGATGGATATTAAGCATGCATGAGGTTAGAACACTGGTCAAACAAAGAAGTTTTACAGGAAGTGAATTTGTACGAAATCTGAAGCGATACTGTTATCTTGTGTGAATTATACAGAATACTTAGCAGTTTATCTTGCCATTATGTTTAACATGCACATAATGATCTTATAACTTTAGTTTATAAAACACGAAATGAATGTGCGCTTGGCATCAAACGCCAGTCACTTCACCACGGAAAATGCGCGCTGGCGATGTTGTTCTTTAATCAAACAAATAAGATATCGATTGTGCGGAGGGAAACAACGCCCTGTAAAATATGGAAGACCAGGTTATAGTTTGCTCGGGGGTCTCATGTATGCTCTGGATCGCTCGTCTGAGATCAGGCACGCGCGTTAGTTGGCACCTCACTTTAGCACTATTTTAATTCATTTATTTGGCGGCTAGTAAAGTCCCAGCAGTACTAAACACCACATTACAACAAATAGAATCACTGTTAGATTTTGCCGGCGAGCAGCGCGTGCAACATGTGTTCGGCACATGCACCAAGAGTCGTAAAAGGTTTTAGACGGAGCTCGTTCCGGGACGTCCGTGCTCAACGACGTCCAACGACCGACCTCTACGTTTACTCCCCCAATAGTGTTTATATTGACTAGGCTAGTGTGCAATAGAGATGCAATAGGATGGCTATAGTCATTATTGGCTTTAACTGTGACAGTGGATGGCAAAGTGTAATTTTGTGGACTAACCGGAACATCTGGTGGTGGTGGCGAAGTGATGCAGCTGTCGGCTCTGGTCAGTACTTCGCTAGGCTCCCAGATGATGTTTAGAGCGCCATTGTTGATGATCTTGATATACCCGACGGGGCCTCGCAGCAGGGTGGCAGGAATTGAGTAGGTTACACCACGCAGCTCATAATGTTGTGGAGTGGTGACGACATCATGGTCTTCATCTTTGTCCAGCACGTTAACTTTGATGATGGAAAGTCCAGGCAGTAGGCACTCTTTTTCTGCAGTGACGACCTTGAAACGCGTGCGCTCTTCAACTACATCCATGTGTCTTGTGAAGTCGGTGTCTTGTTTGAGGGTGGCTCTCCCGTCGCTGACCACCAAAGTCATACCGTCGCTGTTGATAATCGGCTGTCCAACCAATAGATTTACGGCCCCCATATCCACGTTTGATAAATGAGCCTTGCAGGGGATAAGTATGCCATCGATTTCCAACTGGAAAGCTACTTCCCCGCGGCTGGGTAAATGTTCTCCAGAGAAGCCTTTGAGGACGGTTTTAGACGGGTTGATTTCGAGATCCAGCAGTTTGGACACGTGGGTGGAGAGCACGTTGACTTGACTGCCGGTATCGATATACGATTTAACGTATATGCCATTGATTTTTACCGTTTTTTCGTAAATCTTGTTGTAGTTTTGTAGAAGCTTGATTTCTTTGATTTTATCGTCGGTTTGTGTCGCAGGTTTCGGGGTGTGTACGCAGCGTGTAGCAATGTGGCCTTGCTTACCACATTTGAAGCATGTTCGCGAATCTGGATATGGGCAGTTACGTAGTATGTGGCCATTTTTTTTACAGCGCGGGCACGGGTCGACGTCGGGGTTGATAGGGGTATATTTTTTGTCATTTCCTTGTCGATTGCTGGCATCTTTATTTGGCACACGTGTTCCGATTGACGTTGACGGCCGGCGGTTGGTAGTCATCCAACGCACAAAGGAAGCCTTCATATAACTCTTCAGGTCGATCGCACTGGTAAGCTCTCGCATTCGCTTGGAGTGATGGTGGTATACCGCGAATGATGCAGGAAACGGTTGCGTTGTCGGACAACTTACACCGGAAGCCCATGGCCACCTTGTCCTGGTAGTATTTCGTCATCGATTCCGTAGCTTGTTTCTTCCTGTTCATCATCTCTTCCAACATGTTCGCAAAATCACGATGTCTGGGAAACGCGCGCTTCAACATATGGTTCCAATCTTCCCAGGTATAATCGTATTCATCAAGCCGATTGTACCATCTTCTAGCTTGACCTCTTAATCTATCTTGCAGGTAAAATGACTTCGTAGTTTCGCTCCAGCCGTGAATCTCGCCAAGTTGATCAATCTTTTTGAGCCATGCTGACGCAGTAGTGCATTCTTCAGTGTCGGGGTCAAACTCTGGTATGAGTGACGCCACGCGGTGTTCGTTTTTTGTGGTAATAGAGGGTATCTCGTCGTTTAATTCACGCACGGCTTTTTGTACCTCGGTTTCTAAAAGTCTTCTAAGCATTTTCCGGGCCGGAGGTGTGTCTGGTGATGTGACGTCATCTTCATTGCCGCTTGTTTCAGATGCTTCTTCACATTGGGATTCACTCCTACCTGCCCTACGGCCTACCCTACCCACATCGGCGTGATTACGCTTCATAGCTTTTTATATTTATCCCACTTCTGAGATGTAACAGAAGGGCATAAATAAAAAAGCAGAACTGTATA
This sequence comes from Eupsilia transversa, assembly GCA_914767815.1. Classification (NCBI taxonomy): domain Eukaryota; kingdom Metazoa; phylum Arthropoda; class Insecta; order Lepidoptera; family Noctuidae; genus Eupsilia; species Eupsilia transversa. The sequence continues at coordinate 16,464,450 of OU611873.1, read as the reverse complement.
ATCACACTGATTTAATTTAATCCAACAGAGTTTCAGCTTAGTCGTAATATAAGCAGCAACGAGAGAGCGAAAATGAGCTTGCAGGGCATTATATAGTATTTCCCCCACCGGAGGCGTCCGGTAGATATGGCAGTGGCTAGGCTTGGCGGGGATTGGCTGGCTCGAGTGGGACGCTGTGATCGGCTGAGGCGGTGTGGCGTAACAATATAGTGTTTTATTTTAAATTCCATTATAATAAATATCTCGTATGAACTAATCTTAACAATATTTCCAGTGTGTTACCTATTTCCAGTGTGTTATCGTGCGTTACACATTCACATGTGTGATGGTACATTTTCTGTGAGCCTCACCCATGTGCACATTATGAAGAATCACACTGTATATAGATAAATCACCGGATACTCAAGAGATCAGCGTAGCGATGGAAATCCGTGGTCTCCGCAGTGAGGTTAACGCCTTGCGAGATGAGATTCGCCAGTTTCGAGATGAGTTCTCAGGTCTTGATGATAAGGTGAATAAGTGCTATAACCGCATGGCCACCCTGGAAGGCCGTGTCAAAGAACTTGAAGAGAATACGGAGCAAACGAATTCCCATCGTTTATTTCAACTAGAGGAACCCATTGGGGTGCTCCAGCAGCAGCTGAATGAAAGTGAGCAAGAGTCACTTCTGAACGATGTTCAACTGTCTGGCGTTACTGAGAATAGTGGGGAAAATCCGGCTCAGCTGATTAACACCCTTTCACTTAAACTAGCGATAAGGCTTGAAGAACAGGACATCGTTTTCGCTAGACGTGTTGGGAACGTTCGGCGTGAAGGCGAAGCGCTCCGCCCTCGAATCATCGTTGTCCGACTAGTAAGACGCACGACGCGTGATAATTTGCTGAATGCCGCGCGCGTCCGCCGCAACCTCACTACTGCTGACATCCAAGTGCCGGGAGCACCCCACCGCATTTACCTCAACGAGTGCCTGACTAAAACTAACAGGCAATTATTCTACGAGACTCGCCAAGCTGCTAGTCGCCTAGAATGGAAATACACCTGGACAAAAGATGGCCGCATACTTGCGCGAAAGGAAGAGGGAAAGTCGGTTGTGCACATCCGAACGGAGAAGGACATCTCGCGTTTTTTCATCTCGCTGTAGGTTCGTGCATGAATTGGACATTGCTAGCAAGGTTTTTTGTGGTTTAATGTCGGATTACAAGCCGTCAATTGAGAATGTTCAAATTAGTACATGGTTTTGTTTACTATCTAGCTTACTCTTACTTCATTGTTGCATGTCGTTGTCATACACATTCTTTTTATTTTTATGTATTCTTGGGATAAATTGTACAATAGTTGCCCAAATAATTTGCCATGTTTAAGTGATAATCTACGCTGACCACGGTGCCAGACCATATTCATATATCTTTTCTATGTCATTTACAATAATACACTTACACTACACTTTATTTATTTATCACGACAATTTTGTTTACGTGCATCTTTTATCAATCTGTTAGTTTTTTATATTTTTATATATCGGTAGCAAATTATTTTTTCAATTATGTCTACTACATACCTTAAGGTTGGTTTTTGGAACGCGGGTTCTTTGGGCACGAAACACGACGAGTTCATAGCGGCGTTACTGGCTTTGGACGTCGATATTATGGCCATTAATGAGACGTGGCTGCGAACAGGCGAAGAAGGGCACGCGCCCTCCGTACCTGGATATAAGCTACGGCATATACCGCGCCCATTGTTTATCAAGAAGGGACGTGGTGGCGGTGTTGGTTTCTATATCAAGCACGGTATAAATGTTCGAAGCCATGCATACTCTGCTAGCCCATTGCACACCACGGTCGAGCAGATGTGGGTCACAATAAGTGTTCGCGGAGTTAAACTAGCAATAGGGACCGCCTACCGCCCGCCCTGGCAAGATGTTGATCTTTTCCTAGACGCTGTATCTGGTTCATTAAACTCCCTAACGCAATGTGAGTACACAACATTGATGGGTGATTTTAACATAAACATGCTTAGTGGCAGGGACTCAAAGACGGACAAGTTAGTCTCATTTTTGAACTTGCCTAGGGCTTAATCAACTGGTACAGTCACCCACGCACTTTACAGTGCATGGTAATTCTTTGATAGACATCATCTGTACAAATGTCAAACCACGCTGTGTATCAGTTGATGTTATACCGGATCTAGGTGCGCACGCGTTGATTTCCGGTGAATTTAGTTTTAAACGCCTGAAAATTCCATCGCGAACCATAACGTATCGACCACTTAAAGACATTATAAGGGAGTGTTTTGATCAGGATCTCGAGTTACTTAACTGGAAAGCGTTAACCGAGCTGCAAGATGTTAATACAATGGTCAGTGAATTTAACTCGAATTTACTTACACTACTTGACATCCATGCACCTCTAAAAACTATTGTTATTAAGGAGTACTGTTACCCTTGGATTACAGACAATGTTAAATTTATGATGCATTTGAGGAACAAAGCGCATGCAGAGTATTTAAAAGACAAAAAATCTGATTCAAAAAAGATTTATTACAAAGAATTTAAGTCACTTGTTTCTAGGTCTCTATTTTACGAAAAATCTGCGTACTTTAAACACAAGATCAACAGTCAAATAAATGACTCCAGAGCGCTTTGGAAAAACCTAAATTCGACCCTGCTCCCATCTAAACATAAAGAATTACACTTTAACGATCCCGACTATATTTGTGACCATTTTCTGAATGTGCCGGGTGCGAATACGGTTAGTAATTCCGTGCTTGCATATTTCGAATCCGCGCGAAATAATAGTTCTACGTTTAGTTTGAGACCTACAACACGCAAGGAAATCACGAACATATTGACTACTATCAAATCGAATGCTGAAGGTTGCGATGGCTTTACCATAAATATGATATTACTGACGCTTCCTGCGACTTTGGACGCCATCACTGCTTTAGTAAGTACATCTGTCACCTCTTCATCTTTCCCTGAGTTATGGAAAATTGCCAAAGTACACCCATTGCCGAAGACTCTTAATGCATTGGACATGAAGGACCTTAAGCCCATTAGTATACCGACGGTACTTTCCAAAGTTCTAAAGAAAGTAGTATGTGCGCAATTGTTTGAATTTTTAGAGACAAATAAAATTCTCCCAGATGCCCAATCAGGGTTTAGGAAGGGCCGTAGTACAGCCACGGCTTTGTTAGATGTGACAGACAATATCTTGTCGGCTCAAGATAATGGGATGATAGTTTTGGAAAAGGGTTAGGAAAATTACTTAGCAACAACCTGAGTCATTCTTCTCAAAACTATTGCATGCCTCAAACTTCCTACAAACAAATAATGGCTTCAATAACTAGGAATGAATATGATCCTAATGCCATTATTACTGTTCTTAAAGGTAATAGTTTTAATGTTAAAAAAGATGATATCACTGATAGTGTCACCGAACTATTGAAGTTAAAATGTAAGAAAATAATTTTGTGTGCTTTTCCATACTTTGAGCACTTGTCTAACAGGCAAAACAACTCCATTCACATGTTAAATAATTGGGTCCATATTGGCTCACCTAAAGTTCTTTACCCGAAATTGTTCTTCCTAAAATTTTTCATCCTAAAGTTTTCATTCATACTATTTGTAGTGCTACCGGCGATGTTCATAACACTCATGTTTCCGAAAATTGTAATTAATAATATCATTAATGTAAATATATTTAAACTCCTACTGTTTTTTATGATAACGCTTTTATCCCTAAACATAATTACCATAATAATTTTCACTCATACTCAAAAATTACCAAGTGTAATAAAAAATATATGTGGGTAGAAGATGATATTTATAGTTTTAATTTGAGGGTATGCTTTACATAACGTACTGAGTTGTGTTGAGTAAAGGAGGATGCTCAAAAAAAACCCAGAGTCGATTAAGATAATTTATGAACAGCAAAGTATACCTTAAATAAGAGGTCGCAAATACGCTACTCGTTTCACATTAAACTATGACCAAACAGGCCAGCAGCATTTTTTTATAGCGTTCTCCTAGACTTAGAAAATAATATTATGTAACATTTTTACCATTTTATCAATAAAGAAGGGTATCATATTATATCATACTAGCTTAAGCGGGATTAAAAGTACCCTATGTGTTAGTTCAGGTTACATATCCTTAGGAAGTCCCCTTAGGATATGTAACCTTTATTTAACTTTTATGTTAAGAGGGTGCATCCTAAAAGTTGGCAACGTCGTAAATAGCTGTCAAATATTTACCTGTTTCGATTAATTTGGAAATAATACTGTATGGAAATAAGAAATGTGGCTAACCAATTGACTAGAATATTAATAATGAATTGCAATTATAACATTGAATTTGATGTTGTACCCGTTTTAGGTGAAAAAAAGGCATTTGGAAAGTTACCAAATAGTTTTTTTACATCTAAAACTAACTATTCGGTGTTACGATATTAATTATTGCATTTCATAATCAATATTCTAGTTCGCTAGTTAGCCACATTTTTTATTTCCATACAGAAATATTATCAAATTAATCAAAACAGCGAAATATTTGACATCTATTTGCGACGTTGCCAACTTTCAGAATAAACCCTCTTAAAGGTGATATACCAATTTTCGAGTTAATTAAACCACGCAGTCAAATCCGCTCCAGTAAAATTGGTTACCCCTTTTCACCCCGTTAGGGGTAGATTTTCAAAAAACCCTGATACACATTTTTCTTTATTTTCGGTTTTAAGTATAAATACTGAGTTTCGAGTTAATCGGACAGCGCGTTAAAATTCTTCCATACAAACTTTCACACGCGCCAACCCCCCTTTATGGGGTCATTATGAAAAACAAAAAATTACAAACTTTATAATTTATTTAGATAAGTATTCGTGCGAAGTTTCATGTTTATTACCTCAAGGAATAAGATTTTTCATACAAACTTTCATCCCCTATTTGACTCACTTAGGGGTTAAATTTAGAAAAATCCTTCCTTATTTGGGATATAGTATGTTTACTCTACCTTGCCAAACATAAATCGTTTTAATCGATTCCGGGTTTTTGGTCCATACATTTTTGAGCATTATTCTTTCGCGATCAATTTCGAGGTAGTCGGTCACAGTTCTAACCTAACCTAACCTATAAAATACTGATTATTATGATTAAAAAGAAATCTAAACAAAAAAGATATGACTTTGAATATTAGTGTAAAAGATGGTTATGTTGAGAAAATATAGGAAAACAAATAAAAGTATAATAGATGTTTATTGCTACTGACATTATGAAGTTGAATGCTTCGGAATTATGAACATTAGAGACAGAGTAATTAGGAATTGTGATTGTTAGGATGAAAAATATTAGGAAGAACATTTTCGGATTTCCAATTATCGGAGTTGAAAATTTAGGTGAACTTTGGCGCACCCTAAATAATTACATGCATTTCTTAGTTAGTCACCATAGTGACAAGTTTATATTTTTTGACACCAACATTTTTGTTGATAAGTTAAGGTCGACTAGGGATACTGTGTATCTGCCCATTAGTTTTAGACGTCAAATAGCTAGGCTTAGACGTCAATTAGCTTTGAATATTAACCCAGACATAATTAGTATATCGAAGTCATGTGTAATTAGCACCACAATTAGTAATAGTACTAATGTTAAGGTTAGCTCTAATAATATTTTAAAATAGTTTGTAAGACAACAGAAGGTACCACTAACAGTATATATAAAGGTATTTTCTAGCACTAACATAATTAACTGTACAAAAGCGGCTAAGCAAGAAATCTTTGAAATTATTTCATCAAAATATTCAAGGAAATTGAATTGTTTTTAGAAAAAACCAAGTTTGATATTATTTGTTTTACTGAGCATTGGTTAAAAGATTGTGAAATGTTAATTAACTATGATAATTATAGTGTGGCCAGTTGCTTTAACTGAAAATCAATGCTGCGTGGTGGTTCACTAATCTTAATAAAAATATAGTTGAACTATCGGTTGAACATAGCATTGAACTGTCTTGTGTTGAGCTAGATAAGCATGTCATAGTGTGCGTTTACACACCCCCAAATTATCAAAACTACTCTATATTTGAGTCGGTAATGGAAGATGTTTTGGCAAAACTTGCATCTGGTAATAGATCAGTAATTATGCTTCATAATCTCGTCCTCATTGTACACTATGTAGTTTGCACTCGTTGCACTACCACGCTATCACATTATTTAAAGATGAAAGACTTCATCCTAAAACAAAAAATGTTATCTGTGGTCCACTCGCTGGCGGGCCCGCATGACGTCTGTCAAATCATTGTACTTTTTTGTGCCGCGCGCTAATCATGTTTCCGTTTAAAAACTCCGAAATTTCTTAACGAAATGGGAAACCATCGAAGAAAACGTGGAAAAAAGAAATGGAGGACCTTTACGAACGTCTGCGAGAACTGGAAAATTGAGTGAAGACGCGAAAGCGGAGTCTTCATCGACATTCGGGTAAGTTTCTTGATATACCTACCAATTTGTCGTTAGTTGAAATAATTTTCCGAAAATTACCTTGCGATCCATACGCACATCAGTCTCTAGAGTTTTCATTAGAGGCTAACCATGAGAACAATAACTGTGCCGTATACTTACAAAAGAACGACACCACACTGACCACACGAGCTTTCACGAGAGGCTAGCCGATGGTATATCGTTGAGTGTTAAAAACACATGCCTGCTGAATCCCTAGCAGTCTCTAAGAGTTTTCACGAGAGGTTAACCATGAGAACATTAACTGTGCTATATAACTACAAAGAACGACACCATACGAGCTTTCACGAGAGGCTAGCCGGTTGTATATCATTCAGTGTTAAGAAAAACACATCCCTGTTGAATCCCAAGCAGTCTCTAAGAGTTTTCACGAGAGGTTAACCATGAGAACATTAACTGTGCCGTATAACTACAAGAGAACGACACCACACGAGAGCTTTCACGAGAGGTTAGCCGATGGTCTATAATTATGTTCAGTGTTATAAACACGTCCCTGCTGCCAATGTATCACGAGAGGTTAGCCGTGAATTTGGGCCAATGGTTTATTTGTGAAAACACATAACACGTCCCCACTGCATCCCTAGAGCTATCAGCCGCGGATTTTAGCAGTCTGGGACCTTACTCTCATATTCTTTGTAGAGGAGTACGAAGTTCGTTTCTGTGGAAGACACTACAGTCAAGCACGTTCGAGAGGCTGTGTGTCACGTGACCGAAGCTGATGCAGCCAAACTGAATAGCCATACTCAATGCTGCCAATTATATGTTTATTTACATATCGGACAACATTATGTTCTCTTAAAAAATTCCAAAATACTAACAATAATAAATTCTAGATACTAGTATACGATTTAAGTTAAATATGTTGTGTTAGTACTTGCTTCATTTCCACTACAATGCAGCCGGAAGGAGACTGAGAGTAAAATGGTATCTATACCCCAACCTCAGGCCTTGCCTTCAAGTGTTAAGAATCTGCTCGGAGGGTGCAGTGGTTAGTTCACCTATGGAAGGAACTGCATTGCAGTCTGGCCATACGGTGGTTAAAAGTTATGATTAATAGACTAAGCTGACTGAAGCACCCATAATCTGTGGCCTGTTGAACCCACCAAAGTTTGAAAGGGGGGGGGGGGGGGGCAACAGTGAATGAAGGTGGAATCAAATGGGAACAAAGGATCAGGGGGGCAGAATACGGGGGCTGCCATTATGTCCATTGACAAGGTCCTGAACAGTTTAACCGGTGAAGCAATACTCAAGCGTCGCTATTATTGTGACTTTTACCCTCAAAGCACGGCGCTCCCCGCGCGGCGGGCGGCCGTCGCCGCGCGCTGATAAGAAACACTCCACTACAGTTTTTATTGCCTCTAGACCCTTGTTGTAAATTTTTATGGACTCTTGAATAAACAGACCATACTATAAAATGTAAACAATACTCGTGTGACGAGAGCTATATTTATAAACAAATATGTTATCAGAACTAGGTATGGTCTAGTGTTATATCGATTTCTCATAAAACTACTGTATCAATTTACACGAAATTTTGCAGGGTACATTATGAATAGATGTGTTATCTAATAACAGCGTTTCCAACAGAAAATAACAGAAAATAAAATTCAGAAAAAACTACGATTGTGACGTAATGTACTAACGGTTTTTTACGTAACTTTTTTTGGTCCAAAAATAACTTTGTAACATGTTTTATATCACAAAGTTTGTGTTCCATATTAGTTTATGTAATTATAATTGATTAAAAACCACTTACCGGTGATTACACACGGAAAAACTCAAAATATAACCACTTTCACTATCTTCACTAACGCGTTGTTTACAAAATCTTTGTTGGTCCAAAAATAAGTTAATTATGACGATATTTAGTGAAAAAATTATCTACAACGGTGTAATAACTACTTATATATCACTAAACACGCACTTCCCGTCGAAAAACACTTTTTTTTGTATTTATTATGCAGATAGACACTCGTAAACCGTCACTTTTCAATGAACTTTTGACGTCTCTCTATGCGTCACTTTCAACTTTTTTTTTACGGTCGCGTTCCGATATTTTTCAATTTTGAATGTTTTGTCGACGAGAATATCCGTCAGGCTATAGAGCAAAAATACCCACAGACGATATTAGTCCGTAAGAAAGTTACAATAGGAAGCAAATCCGCATGAGTCAGGTGGCAACCCCCGGTTGCCAGCGTTCTAGTTCGAAATTACTAAGTGGCAACAGCGTATGGTTTGCGTTGCCTGAGAGGTAGCCTCCCAAGGGAGTGACTACTGTGTGTCATTTATCATGATTGCATCACATGAAGATCCTTAACCCTACCCAACTTTATAAGGATATGAAAGAATTGATGGAGTGGGCACCGATACCTAACAGGTATTTTGAAGTTTCAAGATAAATTCAATGCCACCAAACATTGTCAGATCTAGGATTGTCACTGGCTCAGATACGGAGTGGTGGATTGCAGTATTTCTCTAAAGTTATGCATGGTTGTATTGCTACTTATCTAACCACACATTTGTGAATCAAGGGTTATAAACTACCCTTTACTGAGTTTCCAGTTCAAACTTCTAAATAACAACTTCAGTATATTTTTACTAAAATCAGATGGCACTTTAAATAAGTATGGTGCCACATACCACTTTAAACTGGTGGACTTAAGGACAGCTGTTATGGTTTTTTGCCTATATTTGTTACCCATAAGAAAATATGTTAGAAGATATCTCCAGTTTCTGTTTTAAGATACATAGTAAGAGCCTACATGCCTCGCATTCGGGCTTAGCACAGCACCATGTGTGTTCGCTGGGATCATGGGTTGTCTTTCATAATTATATCCTGACAATATTCTGTGCCTTGCTGATTCATAGGCAAACTGCATAGATAATGTGTCTACTACTCAAAATGTGTTAAGAAATCTAGGACTTATTATTAATATTGGAAACTGGAAAGGGTGCCCTAGAACCCAGCCAGTATCTAGGTTTCTTGTTGATTCAGTCCAGTTTGCCATTTCACTTAGACACTCCATCCAAAAGGAGATGCAAATAATAGAGTTTGCCTAATTACTAGGTATCTTTGTTGCTACATGCCCAGCTGTAGAGGGCTTTACACCAAGATCATGAAAGGTCACACACAACAGTTAGTAGCCTTAAAGAATAACAATGAAAATAACAAGGCCAGAACTGGTTTATAATTCAAATTTATAATAACATATCGCCTGTATTTCTCAGAGGGCTGGGCAGAGGTGTTCTTATTAAAAAATCCAAATTCAATTATTAACAAATACAATAGAACTAGATTAAAATTCAAAATAAATTATTTGCAAATACAATAGAACTAGAATCAAATCCAAAATCATTTATTTGCAAAGGTTGTCTCACGTTTCAACGAACCACAATATAATTAAACAATTTGACTTTTTACTTGAAATATTCTCTGTTGCTTCTCAAACTGACTGGGCCTGGTATGTTATGACAAAAAGTTCCATATAAATTACCTTGAACTATTAACAGCAGGTAAGGATCAAAACAATTGCAAGCAAACTCAGATACTATGATGTATTACCTAGAAAAGATATCACAACAGTCATAGCCTATATCAATAAGATGGGTGGTACTTGTTATACTCACCTAAAGCTTAGCTAGACAGTTATGGCAATGGTACAAGGAAAGACAAATATGAGCTCTTGCATCTTATATTAGTTCTAAAGAAAACACTATGGTAAATCTAGAATCTAGACATCCTAACATAGAAATTGAATGGAAGACCTGCAGGTCTTTTCTAGTCAATTGTTTTTAAACTGGGTCAGCCCCAGTTAAACCTGTTTGCAAAAAGTCCAATACTAAGTGTCAGAATGACATCATGGCTCCCTGATCCAGGTGCATGCTCAGTAGATGCATTCACTATAAAATGGGACATCCGCACCCATTGCGCAGGAGTCTCTGACACTGATTGCCGCAATATTATCAGGGACGATTCCCTGAGAAGAGGAACACCAATCCCTTTAATTAATATAGTGCTTACTTTCTTGTCTAGCAAAGCAAGAAAGCTATATGAATCTGTTAGATCAGTGTATTCACTTCTGACAGAGTGAAGATATTGGCAGGCTCATTCACAGTGGTGATATTATTATTAACCACTAAGTTTAATCAAGGATTGTCTTATGGCTCACTCCCTAATGGTATTGAATGAGTTATAATTATATAACTGAAACTGGAGAAATTACCGACTATTAATTACTATTAGCTGACACAGATGAGTAGAGTATCGAGGATTCTTAGGGTAGGTAATTATATTTGAAATAAGAGCAAAGAACCCCAAACATGATATAATTTTGGGACTCCAGTAACATACGGGGTTATCTAATATCTTTCATAATTAAACCTTTGGTTTAGAATATTACAAACCAAAAAAACTGTAACCATAATAGCTCTTGAAATTGTACATTGAATTCAACCTTATCACTCATTAATATAGATAACATTTCTTATAATAAGGATAATTATGATCTTATAGATACCAGAAATTTTTGAAACTTCTGCACCTGGAAGATCTCAACCGAACTTGATATTTTTTTAATTTTTTTAAGAGAATTTATCTATCGGGCCTGCCACAACCCGTTTTGTTCTATCCAGATTTTACTAAGAGTATAAGACAATATTTTAAATCATTAATTATATCCATAAGAAAATCTTTTCATGCCGCCTCTACTCTAACCATTAGTGGATGGATAAAACAAAATTTTTGTGCCCAGTAGTAGAATAGATATTTCTAAATTCCCATAGACAGACATACCTCTACCTTAAAGGCCTCTAAGGGAGGTATCGATGTTGAGGTCATAAGAAGAGCTGCTGATTGGATCACAAATTTTTGATTGTGGTCCTAATGCTTTTGCCCAGGCTGTGTGCTCTATAGAGTGGCTGCTCATAAAAAATTATTACATTTTTATGTCAATGTTAATTGTCTGTTTATATATAATTGATGTTTGTAAGTATAGGATTATTAATGACATGGTTGATTCAAGACTGAATAAGAATTCCAGGACTCATAGTACCTAATTAGAGAATTTTAAAGTTAGGTAACTAAGTATGTCTTTAACTTAATGGAAGACTGATTTTTAAATAGAAATACATTTATAATGAGACTTAGAATAACATGGTAAGTTATAATGTTCAGTTGGTAAATAATGCTGAACTGGTTACCAACACAACTTTATTCTTTGAACATCTACATAGTGTACAATGAGGACGAGATTATGAAGCATAATTATACAGATCGGACTAACTTACCTAGTGACGTCCGATCCTTAATTATGTGAAGTAATCTCGTCCTCATTGTATCCCAACCCCTCCCAGATAATCAACCTACATATATACCTATGTGTATTGGATTGCCTTATCTAAACCCCTTCTAAAAGTTGTGTTGTGCTGTATGGACTATACGATGCCCGTACCGGTCCTCGTGAAGTCCCGTTCATATGCTTTGAAAGAATGATTTGACAGACGTCATGCGGGCCCGCCAGCGAGTGGACCACAGATAACATTTTTTGTTTTAGGATGAAGTCTTTCATCTTTAAATAATGTGATAGCGTGGTAGTGCAACGAGTGCAAACTACATAGTGTACAATGAGGACGAGATTACTTCACATAATTAAGGATCGGACGTCACTAGGTAAGTTAGTCCGATCTGTATAATTATCTGTGGTGACTTTAGCATTAATATTTTAGAAAATAATTCAAATACCAGTAGATTCTTAAAGGAGAATGACCAAAAGTGGTACTAAAAAGTCTCGCGCATCAAGACAAAAATTTTATAGTAATTATTTTTTACGACATTACGCGTCGGGGATTTGATTTTTAAACAGAGAATTTAATTTGAAGTTTAAAAGTATGGTTATTGTTTCACTCCCTGTAAATGACGTTCCGTTACACATGTTACGATTTAACTTAACCTTGAGTTTTTAGAGCGTCATGATCACTATAATAGAAATATATTTTGCCGATTCTACATTTTATACGCTAAACAGCCACCTTCTAAATATTACCTATATTATAATAGATTTTTTATTTATAAGATTGTGATTTCTTCATCTATGATTAATTGGCCGTTCACAGCCGGTCCCCATAGATAATGTAGAATGCATTAAAATCGATTTTCGATTAATCGAGTAGCCAGTATTCAGTAATAATTTCTTTAGTATAATAACAATATCGTTTGCTAGAAAAACATTAAACATCACAACAACAGCGAATTAAATGTATTTGCTTTGCTTTAACAGTAACAAATTAAGGAAAATCAGTACACCAAATCGATTTTGAAATCGATTTTCTTACCCTAGAGATTTTGATATTTATGTTCTGTGGTGCATCTGACATTTGTAAGTATTGCTTCATGCTTGTTTGTATTTTGTGAACGTTTTTCTGTGTATTTAATAATTGTGCAAGCACAGACTAAGTAGTGTGCAAGTGAGTCGAGTCGTGGGGTCGAACGACTGACGCCGTCAGTCACCCGGCAAAGCCGACGATGTATCAATTGTTCATTTTTGATACCCAGAAACCTACCTACCATTAGAACAAGCGTCTACTCCAATGATTAACTTGTTACAGTCGTGGATAACTCCTACTCAGGTAAGCAGATCATATTTTACTCTTTGAATATATAAGTACCCAAGATTGTCAGATACCATCTATTTCTTGACTAATCTTTTACTGACTGTATCATTTCGTTAAAATTCTTCTATGATAGCCGCCAATCCCCGTTTAAATCAAAGAAATCACGACACTCGGCCATCCGACGGCGTGCTAACTCCGAAGCACGCAAAATAATCGCGCACACTGAGGCAATACATCAAACAGCAACAATAACTACATTACATAATCAAGATACTGTATCTTAGTCATTACACTATACATTCGGACAGGCAATGCATACCTAGTACCTGATGTAAAGAGAAACGAGTATGCACTTCACTTCACTTGCATAAATCCTCCCGACCTAATCCCGGCCAATCTCAACAGAGACCAACCGAGCACGCAGGATACGTAGCGCACAGGTGTGTGCGCAAACAGATACACTCACTGCTCTCCTACAGTCCGACGGGGCTGCAACCCGACATGACAACTAATAATCAAACAACACCCCGCCCGATCCGGGAATTGAACCCAGGATCCCACGCTCATCAGCCGCGCTCGTGACCACGACAACAATGGGGTTGGAATTAATGTTGACAATTATTTTACAATTACATGAATAGGAATTTGTTACTTGTCAGATTCTAAATATTATAATTAATAAAGTGGGACAAATAAAATTCCGAACCAGGGATTTTCAATTCTTAACATTTGGATGTGGATCCAGTGTGCCAGCGATTTTATTTTAATTGAACTCTGGCACATTTATGTATTTAATATTTCAAGCACACAAATGTACAGAGGCGGACATAATGCCATCGACTTTCTACCACTTTTGGGTGATGCAAAGACAGTGGTAGGTAGGTGCAATAGCGAGAAATAAGGAATAAATATTGATTCAAATATAAGGATATAAAATCTATTAAAAACTGTAAATGTAATATATACACCTAATTATATATTATATTATATTATATAAAAACACAAATAAATACACGTAACATACTAAAATAAATAAGACAAACAATTGGGAAAACATTACCGTTGTGATGGTACTGCCAGCTTCTTGCGAATGTGCGCGCGAACTTTAACTTGTACATGCGCACACATGCTTGCATGCTTGCTTGCGTGCTTATTGACAATTTCGTATCTATCATTATCTTAACATTTTGTTACTAAATACGAACCGATAAACGAGTAATTTCTTACTTTTGCCATCATTGTTGAAATTAGTTTTAGCACATGTTTAACTTAACTAGCACAAAGTCTGAAAACTGGTTCGAGGTAAAAACTGTTCCATTATCTGCAATTATTTTAGTCGTTGCTCCAAAATAACTTCATAAATTTTCGAGAATGTTGAATTGGTCTGCCAATGATAATTTTTGAAAACGCATCAATTATGGTTATATTATAATTGTCACAACTAGCACAAACGGTTCCAAATGTTTTAAGAGGGTTTATTCTGAAAGTTGGCAACGTCGCAAATAGATGTCAAATATTTCGCTGTTTTGATTAATTTGATAATATTTCTGTATGGAAATAAAAAATGTGGCTAACTAGCGAACTAGAATATTGATTATGAAATGCAATAATTAATATCGTAACACCGAATAGTTAGTTTTAGATGTAAAAAAAGTATTTGGTAACTTTCCAAATGCCTTTTTTTCACCTAAAACGGGTACAACATCAAATTCAATGTTATAATTGCAATTCATTATTAATATTCTAGTCAATTGGTTAGCCACATTTCTTATTTCCATACAGTATTATTTCCAAATTAATCGAAACAGGTAAATATTTGACAGCTATGCTGCTATTACGACGTTGCCAACTTTTAGGAATGACCCTCTTAAGTATTAATTTTTATTTTTATTTCTAACTAGAAAAACAATATTGACTTTGAATGCGTTCAAAATTTTTTCTAAAACCGAACCAAAAAGTTTTTTGTAATGTCTATCTATCTTCATTTAGATTTGGTTTAAAAAAATATTAATTTGTAGAGTAAGAAACCTAAACAGCTGGCATTTGTATGCAGCTCAGTATTCAATGTTGGGTCAAACAGTCAGCAAGGGCTTGTCGTGCAACTATATATTCATTGCACTTTGGTTGTGTTGTGCAACAACACCCAAACTCTTAGCAAAACATTTCCTATTCTTTGCAAAAGGATTTTCGAAAGTCATCTGATCAATTGCTTGTCCGATTTTAATATCAGATTTGAGAGGGAGTTCTTGAGTATTGAGAAAATCTTTACAGACAAGATTTTAGTTTCTGTAACGGGTTTTACTCGCTATTAAAGTTTCTGCTTCGAGTTTTAGAAAGGCTGCTGTTATAAGGCGTAGTTATCAAATACGACTGATTTACCATTAATATTTTTTGAACAGCTTTCATGTAAGTGATATTATTTTTTTGGATTCATTCGTGTGCTCTTTGGTATAGACTCCTACCAAAGCAAACCTTAACTATAGTCCTATCTTTCTCAACAAAATTATAGACATAAAGTTCCAATTAATAATTATATCGCCCACTTCAAATGAAAGGTATGATAAAAAGCAATTTCTCATTATCCTTATCAGTAGTTCGGTAGAATTCTGTCCTATTAACACTAATGTAAAAAAGAAAACGTTACCAACCGGCAAGACAACTAATTTGGTTTCGATATCATCAACTCTGACTCGAACAGTGGATTGAAATTTCGGTTTGGTAATAGAACTTCTAAAACCGTTTATGATTGACAGATCTTTATAAATGGACAGCTCTTTATACAGGGCTTTATATAATGCAAGCTAGTGTTTTTGTGAAAGAACACTTTTTTTTTTTTTTTACAATATCCCAATAGATATTAGGGAATCCTCATCTTTCATGGGGTACTGTTTAAAATGTTATAATAAAAAAAAAAAAAAAAAAAAAAAAAAAAAAAAAATTATTATTAATAATTAATACTGGAATATCTTATGTTAAAACATTTCTGTAAACAACATTTTTGGTTTTCCCATTTTTTGCTAAAACATGTAGATTTTGTGGGCTGGATACTCGTGAGCACGCCACATACAATGGCTCTACTCTTTTTAAATTGGAAAGGTAAATCTTTAGGGGTATGAGGAACAGGGTGAAAGTTCACTCATACTCTATGGAAAAGGGAGGATCCTCCGACCAGACGGGTGTTGTGTCTGGCGGGCAATTGCCCAAGGATTGATGTCGGATAGTCTTATATATGTTAATCGCTCGGTAAACACTTATACCGCGATGTAGGACTTGTGACGTCAGGTCTTTGATGCGTAGATAGTATGTGGCGGTGTAGATGCCGCCACATCACTCCCCTCCGGTGACCGGAGGTCGATATTGGGCTGACTCTTGTATCTTGCGATGCTTGCCAGTGCCAGTTGAGGTTCCAGTGAGTCGGAACCGGGTGCCGCATAGTTCACAGTGGGTCGGAACTGTCTGCGGTGATTGGTGGTAGTTTGAGTTTGATTCCCCAGTGAGTCGGGGTGGAGCTGCGTTGTGATCCAGTCCGTCGGATGTGGTACAGCGCCGGGTTGCTGATGAGGCTAAGGGTGGTGACCAAGAATGCGCGTTCGCTGCATGCTGGTGGTCAGGATACCCGTTGAAGCCGTGGGTGCTGGCTGGCTGTGTGACTCGCCTAACGAAAGCTTGCGGGAATGATGTTGATGACGTCACGCTGAAGTAGTTGCACGAAGGCTGCGTTGACGATCATATTCGGGGTCACCAATTTAGGGGTATGAGGAACAGGGTGTAAAGTTCACTCGTCCTCTATAGAAAAGGGAGGATCGTCCGACCAGACGGGTGTTGTGTCTGGCGGGCAATTGCCCAAGAATTGATGACGCATAGTCTTATATATGTTAATCGCTCGGTAAACACTTATACCGCGATGTAGGACTTGTGACGTTAGGTCTTTGATGCGTAGTTCGTTTGTGGCGGTTTCGATGCCGCCACAAATCTGTCGGAATTATTGGAATACGGGGAATCTTAACATTTTTTTCATCCCACCATCTCGGAAAGAGTATTTTTAATCTTCAATATCTGAGTGGAAAAGCCGTTTTTATTCTCTAGAGGATAAAGTAAATTGAATTTAGAACATCGTGTGCACTAAGTTTGTGAATTAAAAAAAACATTAAACCTATTTACTGCTACCTCTATGGTGCCGAATATATCATACAACTTTTTTTTAATTTGTTAAAAACTCAGACTCGGAACCTTCTTGGTGTTCTTTTTTCAATTTGCTTTGTACGCGGTTCTTTACGCGGCATTTTTTCACGTCATTGTTAAACCTTATATTAAAAACAAGAAACTTGAAAACAAGTGAAAAAACTAAAATGAGTGATTCTAGCGACGAGGAAGTTTGCTTGACGCCAACAGAATTAACTGAAACTGTTAATAATGCGCAAATGAGCTTTCTCCCTCAACAATCACGCGAGAAGTATTTAAAACAGTACGATATGTTCAACACGTGGCGACTAGCAAAAGGAGCCAAAACTTTCTCAGAAAACGTTTTGCTGGCATATTTTATAGAATTATCCGAGAACAAGAAAGCAAGCACTCTATGGAGTACGTATTCGATGCTAAAAGCAACAATAAAGATGAAAAAAGACAAACATATCGATACCTATCCTAAATTAGTGGCATTTTTAAAAAGAGCCTCATCTGGTCATCAACCAAAAAAATCGAAGGTTTTCACAGTATCTGATATTGAAAAGTTTCTTAACGAAGCACCCGATTCCGTATATTTGGCGGCAAAAGTAAGTCAGTTGCACATTCAGTATCTACTTAAGTATATTAATCTCAATTAAATAGTATACTTAGTAGATGTTGATAGGCATAATTATGCGTTCATATCAATTTTATTCATTTATCTACTACAATACTCTTTACGTTACAGGTTGTTCTTATTATTGGAATAAACGGAGCATGTCGAACTAATGAACTAACACAACTTAATGTCAAAAACATTGAGAAACATTCAGATGACTTACTATTAATTAATTTACCTAATACAAAGACAAAAAGAGACCGCAACTTCGTCATTCGCAAGGAATACGTAACGATTGTTGAGAAATATCAAGCCTTACGCCCGCCTAACACTCCAATCAATCGATTTTTTCTACAGTATCGCAATGGAAAGTGTGTTAGACAGCCTATGGGTACTAATAAAATTGGCAGTATCCCACGAGAAATAGCAACATTTCTTGAACTTCCAGAACCCCTGTTGTACACGGGTCATTGTTTCCGACGAACTTCAGCCACACTTTTGGCTGATTCCGGAGCTGATCTCCTGTCCCTTAAGCGCCACGGAGGCTGGAAGTCCAATGCAGTTGTAGAGGGATACATAGAGGATTCCATCCAAAATAAGTCTAAAATATGTGAAGGCATCGTAGGAGCCATTACACTGAAAGAGCCTCAATCGGATCCTTGGACTGGCCCTTCTACATCAAAAATAAGCCGTTATGAAACACCTAACCATCTCCCTCTCTCTCCAACATTCACGCCAAGGGAATCCGATGAATCGGTACAACTATTAAGTATGACAGATAGTTTACCGAAAAACAGTACACAAGTGACTAACACCAATATTACAGTACCAAACAAAAATATTACACTCAATTTAAATAACTGTAGCAACGTTACTTTAAAATTTTCTTAATTATACCTTAGTAATATTTTGTTATAATTTAAAGATTATTCTATATTACTTACCTGTCATAATGTAGTAATTAATACCTAAACTGAAATAAAAGTGTACCTATCTTGTGATTGTAAACGTTTTTTTTTTTGCATTTAGTCATTTCCTCGCTGAGGTGGAATGAAAAGTTACGTGTTGCACTCGAGTGCAAAGATTTTTCACCTCGTGCTCTTTTGATTCCCTCGCTAACGCTCAGGATTCTAATTTTGAATCACTCGCTACGCTCGTGATTAAATTTTAGAATCCTTCGCTTGCTCGGTCATCAAAATTGAACACGCGGTTAAAAAGCAACTTTGCACTCTTGTATAACAAATAACTATTTTCTTTTACTATTTCTGACATGATTATTGCTTTTAAAATATTCCGCCTCAGGTGAGTAATTTGTAACCGTGTGTCATTACATTATCTTGGCGCGTCAAGATTACGCATTAACAGAACTGGAACACCCACTTTCAGCCTCAGCTTATGCGAAGGCACTCCTGATAACTCTAAAGAGTTGAGAAATTCAACAGGGTGATGTTACTTGTTCGGTGTCCATGACATTGTGTAGGTGTACCGAGAGATACTCCACAACATCACCTTCCACATGTGACATAATGTTTTCATTAATCTTTCCCACAGTTTCATTCGCCGGTGCCAAAATTGTCCTTCCACACAACAATTCTCTATTCTCCATTAGTTTGCAGATCGCTCAGATTATCTGAAAAACAACGTCTATCCACGTTGTTGATATGAACAATATTACAGAATTTTTTGATTAATGTAATCATGCCGTTACCAACTGTTACCATACGGTCTTCACCAATTTTTAAAGTGCTGCCGCATATTGCCCCGATTCTATATCATTGTGCAGTTGTACTCGCATAATTGTAATCAAACAAAACTTTTTTATATGCCCCCATAATGTCGACGCCTTTAGACATGCATTTATTTCATTTGCCGGTGATCCCCTAGTTATTACCGGCAGAGTTTGTATAAAATCTCCGGCTATCAATGCCACCATCCCTCCCATGCGTTTCAAGCCAAGTAGTAATAACTTTTGACCGGGTGGACCGATTTTAATGCAATAAACACTAAATGTAACCCCATGATACGGACAATGACTATATTCTCAAACCCTTAAATATCTTGAAAAGAGTCACTGAAAAATTTCAATATTACATGTGAATTTTAAAATCATCCCATTCTACCCTCTTGAGGGGTGATTTTTGAAAACGGTGAAATACGTAATTCTTTATTTGTTACCAAAAACATAAATTTAAATTTTCATAGCCCTAACTTAAGAAATTATAGGTTTCCCATACAAAGTTTCATCCCCTATATTCGCCCCCTTAGGGTTATTTTTGAGACAAAAAGTAGCCTCTGTTCTTCTCCGGGATGCCATCTATCTCCTTGCCAAATTTTATCGAAATCCGTCCAGTGGTTTAGGCGTGAAAAGGTAACATACAGACAGACAGACAGAGTTACTTTCGAATTTATAATATTAGTATGGACTAGCTGCTGCCCGCGGCTTCGCCCGCGTGAGTGTCGGAAATTACCCCATACATCCCCATGGGTTTTAAGTATAAATATTGAGTTTCGAGTTAATCGGACAGCGCGTTAAAATTCTTCCATACAAACACTGACACCCCCCAATCCCCCTTTAGGGGGTAATTTAGAAAAACAAAAAACTACAAACTTTATAATTTATTTAGATTACTATTCGTGCGAAGTTTCATGTTTATTACCTCAAGGAATAAGATTTTTCATACAAACTTTCATCCCTTATTTTACCCCCTTAGGGGTTGAATTTCGAAAAATCCTGATACACGTTATTCTTAATTTTTGGGTTTAAGTATAAATATTGAGTTTCGAGTTAATCGGACAGCGCGTTAAAATTCTTCCATACAAACTTTGACACCCCCCAACCGTAGGATAGGGTACTTTTCCGGGATAAAAAGTACCCAGTGTGGTGCCCAGGATATTAAAGAATAACTATACCAAGTTTCATCGTAATCGAAGCGGTAGTTTTTGCGTGATGCCTGAACAAACAGACAGACAGACAGACAGACAGACAGACGGACAGACAGACAGACAAAAAAAAATTTAATCACATTTTTGGGTTCGGTGTCGGTCTAGTAACACCCCCTTTTTTTTTTTTTTTTTTTTTTTTTTTTTGATATCTTCAATGTACAGAATTTTCACTTCTACAGATTTATTATAAGTATAGATAAGTATGGATGTACTTAAATTATAATATTTATTCTTACCTTTAAACAAAATGAGGATTAATGTCGGAACGGTCCGCTCCGACAGCAGTGTGCAGAGGTGGGGTGAAATGTCAAAAAATCTATCTTAAAACCATCGTGCAGGGCCTATGGTAGATGGCGCTACTACACCATATTAAACGTAAATCGCGTCTAATGAAGTTGCTCGCATAATTGGGATCGAACTTCACTTGGTAAGTTCGTTTAATCTTCAATTATATTACTCAAAGCTCATGTTTCTAATTATGCAGTTATCACAGCGAAACATGAGCTTTGAATGCGTGTGAGTAGGCACATGCAAACATGAAAATGTGCACTCATACAATTAAAATCCTTTTTCATCTGAGTCGTCCTGTCATAAGCTTAGTAATAATAGGAATGTGCTAACGACTCGCGAAACATCGACAGTTTGCTACTTGCTTACGCGATGTCTATGAGTCATCGTAACCATTTCATTTGTTTAATTTTACCTGTGTAAAACTTCAAACGACATATTTATTTATGTACCTACTCTAGATATTTAGTTTACTT
Organism: Eupsilia transversa; assembly: GCA_914767815.1. Taxonomy (NCBI): domain Eukaryota; kingdom Metazoa; phylum Arthropoda; class Insecta; order Lepidoptera; family Noctuidae; genus Eupsilia; species Eupsilia transversa. The sequence goes on along the minus strand of OU611873.1, from coordinate 16,442,848 downwards.
ACAAGTCAATATGATTTTTCCAGATAGAATATAACGGCCTGGAATATGTTTGTCGACCATGTTTGGCAGCGAGCTCAACGAACTGTACAGCCTAATCCAAACCCTGCCCCGTACGAATGTGTATTACAGATTCAAGAGTATTCTACAGAGCCTAACAATGCAGCGGTCTGTTTGTTTGAGAGATGTAGAAGTACTATAACGTCATCGGATTCCTCAAAATATACGGATATCACTTCTTATGGATTCCAACTTATACAGAGTGGCCGGAACATTGACGTCCAAAAATAAAATTTAGTTCCCTCATATCGTGGGGTATCCGAATCACCCCCATGTATCTTCCGCGACTTTTGATAGTTTTCGAGTTATGATTTTTGCAACTGAATCTTCATAACTAGTTCTATTATGCATAAAATAATCAGCTTCGAAAGTGTGATGAAAGTTATGAAAATGTTGGTCTAAAGTGAAAAATTAGAACTAGTTATGAAGATTCAATTGCAAAAAAACTCATTTCGGGTTGGATCTAGTATCGCGTAGTCGCGCACGAATTAAGTAAGCGACAACGGAAGTAATTAAAAATAACTTTATTCCGACAGAGTTACAGCTAAACAGTAATTGATTTAATCTAATGAAATATTGATCTTATATACTAACTTTATTGCTAACGTAGTACATGCATGGCGAGATCAGATATGACGCATGTCCTAGATAATCATGAACGCTGATCAGGCAATGGAATACATCTAATAAATACTTATTAGCTGACAAAGCTAATATTGGTAGTTTGGGGTTCCTTAACTCCTCCCTCCCCTAGAGAGAAATTATCCGAAGGTGTCGCAGACGGTTTCGGAGAATTTCGACAAAATCTTATAAACTGAAATTTATACATTATAAAGATAACTATTGCTATTACAATAATCACGTACTCGAAAATAGTCCATATACTAATTTCTATTGTCACTGTTTGGGTCGTATCGTCTATTTCACTAAATTTTGCACTTTGTAACACTTCTTTCACATCACTAAAGTCCACATTTCTTAGATCCACTGTCTTTGATCTTCTCACGATGTCCTGTTGTAGCTCTGGCATTTGGATCAATGGCAGCTGGAGACTAGAAACTGTAGTGTTTGTAGTAGCGGCAACGATGACTTCTCCTATCTGTGTCTCGCATTGTTGACCAGGCGTCACGATGTAGGTCCCAAGAACAGTGTATTTCATAATTTCTGTATTGCAATTCTCGGTGATGATGAGATTTTCTTCTGAGTAAGCCAACCATTGGTTGTCGGTTACTTTTTGTATCTTGATTTTCTCTATTTCAATTTGGTTCTGTATGCAGCTTTTGTAGTTGTTCTTCATCAACATAATTTGTTCAATGCAGGTGTCAGTTGGATACTGGGCTAAATTAGTTTCGGCGCAAAGAAATTTGTCTTTTTCAATCTCAGCACATGGGCTTACCACGGGCATGTATTTCAATCTATTCACCATCAGGTCGCGGCGACCGGTCTCCTGCGTGCGCTGTGCCCTTTCTCAAACCCTTAAATATCTTGAAAAGAGTCACTGAAAAATGTCAATATTACATGTGAATTTTAAAATCATCCCATTCTACCCTCTTGAGGGGTGATTTTTGAAAACGGTGAAATACGTAATTCTTTATTTGTTACCAAAAACATAAATTTAAATTTTCATAGCCCTAACTTAAGAAATTATAGGTTTCCCATACAAAGTTTCATCCCCTATATTCGCCCCCTTAGGGTTATTTTTGAGACAAAAAGTAGCCTATGTTCTTCTCCGGGATGCCATCTATCTCCTTGCCAAATTTTATCGAAATCCGTCCAGTGGTTTAGGCGTGAAAAGGTAACATACAGACAGACAGACAGAGTTACTTTCGAATTTATAATATTAGTATGGATTAGTATGGATTAGTATGGATTCTAACAATTATTTACACTCCACATCAGTATATCGAATGTACATTGTAATGAGAAATGGAGCGTGCGTTCAGATAGTGAAATGGAACACGCATGACCTGCAGAAAACCATTCGCAGGGTTCAACGACCTTAGTGCACGATCTTGCTTCAAGTCGAACGCATGCTCCACGCTCTCCCAAAATCCAGACTTCCTCAAAGTACTAGATCTGTCTCGCTAGCTTAATTCCATATCTGTACTGTCTGTTTTGTGTGTAGAACTTGTCCTTGTCTGTAATATCGTTTTATGTAACTTTGTGTGTAAAGGAAGTGCCGAGGTAGGCAGAAATACAAGTCGATATAATTTTGAAATCATTTTATTAAACGCTACCCCGTAACACTTCAACTTCCTCGAGGTCGACCATGCCCGCCGGGGAGCCGGAGCTGGAGGACCTGAATGAGGATGAGGCCATGACCAGGGTAAACATAATATGTACTTTATATTATGAATAGGAAAGTTTTTTTTTTTGTAGTTTTTTTTATTTTACTTTTTGCAGCAAACTCTGCCTATAGTCATGAAGGGGTGTCGGTGGCCATGTATCGAATGTTTTCAATAGTGGTTATTTTATCCAAGCTCTTATTTTCAGAGTGAGCCAGGATCGCCTGCGCTCGTAGCCCTGCCGACCGGGAGCATCCGATTTTTGGCCGGGTGCCAAGCGGTGACCCCCAGTGGGTAAGAGGAGACAGATTGGTGCAACTGTATTTAGATGATGATGATGTGCCAGAGAATGTGACATGACATTCAGAACATAGTGAATGCGAGAGAGACAGTGAGGGTAAGGCAGATGAATAGAGAATGGAGAGCGAGAGAAGATAATGAGGAGGAGTGGTAAGATGCGGATGACGGCGAGGTCGAGTCCTTTTTTGATGCCGAAGGGACTTCCAACCGCTTTGAGTGGTCACCTATGGGTGACTTTCAGGGCGCGAGGGAGACATTCCTTCCTCAACAAACTGGGGCGGTTGTCGCATCCGAAAACGCGTATGAGTACGTTAGGTTGATTATGCTTTGTAGATACTTTTTGGGATTTGAATAAATAAAATGATGCGACTGTTTGCTAGCTCTGTATTGAGGCAACTAAACTTAAAATGATCGGACATACCGCCCGCCAAAAGGACCCTGTGTTCTTTTACAAATACTATTACTGACTGCTACTTCTGCTTACAATCTTTTTGGGCTTAATGACTAACTTATTGTTTTCTACATTTTAAACTGATCAAAACAATATCAACAATACAATACGTATTATTATAGCATACCTGACAAGTGGACTGTATATAACAAAAAATTGAATAACAAATTGTACAATCCTATGATGTTTGTTACTCTTTCACGCAAAAGCTACTGAACGGATTTTGATGAAAGTTTATAGTGATATAGCTTATACATCAGAATAACACATAGGCTACAAATTATAATGATTTTGTTTGATTTTGCCTTAATATAACGATAAGTATCAAGTAAGTCGGAAAAAAATCTACCCTCTGAGAGCTATCTTGGCGTGCGCTGCCTAAACCGTTAGAGTTACATGAAGATAATGTATCGTGGGATTGCTTATCTAAAACAGTTCTAAATAAAAGTCCGCGACAGCATATATCTATCTTTTATGTGGAAGCCATTATAGCTAAAATAGTGAGCCATAAATACATTTAAAATTGAGACTTTTTTTACATTGCACATTATGGAGCTTTCGCCCGCGGCTTCGCCCGCGTGGAGGTCGGAAATTGTCCTACGGGAAGATTATAAATCATCAATGTGTAAAATTTCATCCAAATCCGTACAGTCACGAGCAATAACATAGAAACGCCCTTAAAATTTAAATTCATGTAGCTACATTAAATCGCAAAAATAAGTATACTAACTGTGCCTAATAATTATGTAAACGTTAAATTGTGTCAAAATGAACTACACATTTTTATCCAATTTTCGTTAACAATAGATTACAAAAACATAATATTCACTTTTAGTTACATAATTATGTACCCAAGGAAATTTCAAAAACATGTATTATAGTACAGTTTCGAAATTATGTAAACAATTACAAAGCAAGAGTTTAAAGCAGCTCGAGCTCGGAAATAAGTCGTAACCAAATTGTAATTTTACCAAATTGACAAAATCAGTGTACATAAATACAATTATAGGATGTTATTATAATTATTATTTATTTTTAGATTTATTATCATTATTTTGCGTTATTACATATTATTATGTTACCGAAAGTTAGCTAGACTTTTATTTGTTTACTACCTGTAAGATAACCTGAAGAGATCGTAGACAGTCCCGCGAATATCAAGATGCTCCATCTTCGAAAGAAGTATGGGAATTGAGACAGTGTCGAAGGCATTGGATAGGTCTAAAAAAAACCAATTGACAGAGTCTGTGAAGCCCGAAATCTTGGACTTATTTTGGATAAAGACCTTCGTTTCGAAAAACATGTAGCCGACTCAGTACGAAACTGCTTTTACCGCCTGAAAGTTCTGTACAAGATTAGGCCTTACTTATCGGAAACACTACGGGAACAGCTTGTGGAAACCCTCGTTCTGTCTAGGTTGAACTATGCCGACACCGTGTACGGCCCGCGCCTATTAGCTCGTACAGACCGCCTCATCCAGAGGGTGAAAAACGCGTGTGCTCGGTTTTGTTATAATATTCCTCACAGAGCCCACGTAACACCTTTCCTAAACAAGCATTTTACATTAAAAATGAAGTCTAGACGCAAACTACACTTGGCCTGCCTTCTGTTCGGTGTGGTTAAATATCAGAAACCAGACTACTTATATAACAAACTAAGTTGGGTTACGAGTAGACGGGAATGCGGAAGAAGGCAATGCTCGCAACAACTCTCGACTCAGTCTCAGGGTACAGCCGCTTTTAGAGGCAGTTTTCGTTATGCGGCCTCCAAAGTATGGAACAACCTGCCGCCACCGATTAGAGCTATTAACACGATAGGCGCTTTTAGACGACGCTTACGGCAGTACCTCGCGCAACGAAAGCTGGATATGGTCACACTGAATGTATCAATTATATGATGTTTTATGTACCTTGTAGTGTTTCCGTCGGTAAATGTTGTACGATAATATAAATAACTGCTGTTATATATTGGTGGGAAACTGGGAATGATTCTTTCTCATTCTCACGCTCGGCTCGTCTCGCTCGCTCATGTGTGTCCCCTGTGTCCCCGACCCAGGGTTTGTTGTTGCGAAATCCGCAGCATCGCTATGTCCCATCGCACGAGAGGCCTGTAGAATACAATACAACACATTAAAATAAAAATAATCGTTTAACACCAACTCATGCATTGCTGAACCACGTTGCTTTGCAACTTACCCAATGTGCCTGGCCTATTTGCACGCGACTGAGACGTCCGATGTCGGGATGGCGCCATTTCGGCTATTCCTTCACCAAGTCTGTGGGCGTGGGAGTGGGCGAACCTCTGTGTGATTTCTAATCTGTCACCTCCTTAGAGAAGCATAAGGCTGTAGAAAGGAAACGGAAAATTAAAAATGGGTATATAGAATTTATGTCAATCTTTTTTTTTTTTTTTCTTTTTTCTGCAAATAACACTGTTATTGGTTATCGCTTACCTTTCTTCCGTACCTTCTTCGTTTGTCTACGCATATTTCTACTTCCGAAACCACTTCCGCCAAAAATGTTTGGCTGACTTGTTTATATACGTAAATGCCATCGTATAGTGTCAATGTCAATGCAACCCATTCGATAACTAAAATATATTTATGTGGGACAAGTTTAAAACAAAATATGTTGCAAAAAACTGTCCGTAAATAGTCCGTCGCGATCGGCTGCTTGCAGCGTATTGTGCGATGAAGTGCACGGATTAATAAATTATGTGTTGAAGTCTGGCATCGTTCAAAACAGGTTTTGTTCATTTCAATAGTTATCTGTATAAACGTTAAGTATCTAAGTATATCATCCGTCCGTCTCATTTATTTGTCAGTCTGTTTTTGTTTTGTTTGTTTTGCAATTTTATATATTTATATTATGAATTACTATTATTATTTTACACAAACTTATTTTATTTTTATTTAAATACATACACACAATACAGTATAAAACTGATTTACATCCGTCACCTCACCACCCTTCAGGTCCAGTTGAAAACCAGCGTCAGGCACTAGTTGTCTGGCATTTTTGCTGAACTGGGCTTTTTTGGCGCAGCCGGGAGGCACACATTCCTGCCAAATCCTATAACGCACTTTACTTTTTTAACTTGTTTTTTTAATTTTTTAATTTTAATATCTTTTACTTATAGTACAATATGTTTTGTTGTGTGCCTTTGTCTGTGCTAAATAAATTTAATTTCTTTCTTTCTTTTTTTCTTTCTTTCTTTCAAAAAGATAGCAAGAGTTTTATATTTATTCTCAAAATGGCCAATAATCGTATCTGTAAGTTCCAGTACAGCATTTTGCGGTGGATTTTTCAGTCCTACAGCCATACTCATTTTTAGAAAGAAGGTTAAATTTATTAAGGTATTTGGTGTACCAAACTCGTTGCAAACTCGTTTGTTTTTACTGCGTCTCTGGCCAGAAAGAACAGCCTTTTATTGTTAGCTGAATTGTCGTTTGTTTTTTGTTGTCGTGCAGTGCAGCTAACTTTCAATGTCATTTTAATGTATCCATGACAATTTCTATTACATGTATACCTTTTATATACATGTTATTGAAATTGTCATGGATACTTAAAAATTACATTGGAAGTGTAAACTTTTTAGGTACTGATTTTGTTTCGTTTATATTACTGTGAAACCAATGTATACCCAGTTTTGACACAGTTTGACGGTTAGGTAATTTAGAAAAAATTGTCGTACACATATTTTTGTAATGGTAGAAGTTAAGAATTTTTAGAAAATGTGACAGTGTATATATATTATTGCTCGTGACTGTACAGCCGTTTTTGTATAATTGAGTAACAAACATCCAAACACACAAACATACAAACTGTCACATTTATAATATCAGTGGGATTAAGTCTTTATTAAGTTTGAAGTGGGAATATTACTGTAAAGTTTCATCAAAATCCGTTCAGTATTCCGTTCAGTATTCATCCTCACAAACTTTCGCATTTATAATATTAGTAGGCAGGAGCACTCTCGAGGAGATATTTAGGACACTGGCAGCCTCATGGATGACCAAGGGCATTGAAGTCGGTAGTAGGAGGTTGACAAACCTGCGATTTGCCGACGACAGCCCCCACAGCTCTGGAACTATAGACAATGCTTCAAGAACTAAGCACGGCAAGACTCAGGGTTGGACTCGCGATGAATCGGTCCAAAAACAAAGGCCATGACCAACAGCACTAAGTGTAGTTTCGAGGTAGATAGGCAGGAAACACATGTCGATGAGTACATCTACTTGGGCCAGTTAGTTTCTTTCGAAAACAGGTAAGAAAAGGAAATCGATAGCTGCATCGAAAATGCCTGGAAAAGGTACTGGTCTATGAAGACGGTAATGAAAGGCGATCTACCGATCTCCTTGAAGCGAACACTCATCGATATGTGTATTCTGCCCGTCCTAACCTACGGTACGCAGACCTGGGCCTAAAGTCTACTAATTTATAAACGTTACAATTTATAAAAGTTGTAATGGCGAGTTTTTGACAGTTTTTGTATGGCAAATCTATCAACTCTATCGTCTGGTCGCTTACCGAGTCGCAAAAGTTTCTTCTTGGGATATACCAAAGAGCAAAGCGCAGCATTCTACGCGTAAAACGAACTGGCAATAATTATCGAAACACTACGCTGCGCTCTAAAACGGGGATTCTTGATGTAGACAAAAAGGCTGCCAAGCTAAAATGGGATTGGGCGGGTCATGTCAGCCACATGCATAGCGACCGCTGGGCAACAGTCTCCACACGGTGGGTGCCTGAAGATGGACGGCGCCGCCGTAGCCGGCCCGGAAGAGGTGGCGAGTCGACCTAGACGCGTACCGCAAGGGTTGGGTCGAGGGGCCCCTGGAAAAGGATGCTTGGAAGTATTTGGGGAGGCCTTTACTGAGTAATGGGACAGTGTAGGCTAATCTATAAATATAAAAATGTCGTGTCACGGTGTTTATGGTCGCACTCCTCCGAAACAGCTCGACCGATTTTTTACGAAAATTGTATGTATATTTTTGGTAGGTATGAGAATAGGTCGTAAAGAGGTAGGTATGCAGGTAGGGTAGGTAGGTAAGTAGATAGGTAGGGTAGGGTAAGTGGATAGGTAGGGTACGGTAGGTGGATAGGTAGGTGTGCCGTAGATAAGCACTTAGTGCTACCCGTGCGAAGCCGGGGCGGGCAGCTAGTCACTATCATCACTACATAGTATAAAACAAAGTCGCTGTCGCTGTCCGTCCCTATGTATGCTTAAATCTTTAAAACTACACAACGGATTTTGAAGCGGTTTTTTTTAATAGATAGAGTGATTCAAGAGGAAGGTTTATATGCATAATACATGAATAATATTGTAAAGAAACACTGATAAATTTAGAGGTTTCTAATGTGATGTCGTAAATAAACTAATTTTTTTGCGCTTACATTGCAAACGCTGGCTGAACCCCACGAGATAAATCAAAATAATGTACTACAATATTGTACACCTTAAAAAGGTCAACAAAAAAGTCCGCGATGGTATATGTCTATCTCTTAAGGATAACCCACAATAACCATTTTTTATCCTTTACATTTTACGGGAAAAAATGGCTTATTTACGAAGTGATTTTAAGCAATACAGCATTAATCCTTATCCAATTAAGTACCTTAAATACATTGTACATTTAATATAGATCAAGATGGCCCTTTACAGCATGTAATTTAAATGAGTATTTCCGAAGATATTACAGATTTCAAATGCAGGGACATAACGGTGCGGCGGTACCGGCCCGGCCGGCGCGGCGGCGCGTGCTTATAAATAGCGCGTCGAAGGCCGCGATTCGCCCTAGGATTAGCCCGTGGCCGCTCATGGACGCATCCTACTGTTCCGTCTCGTGTCGCGAATCATATCCGCGCGGACCGCAAATTTTTAACCGTGGTTCCTTGTGTGTGTACGAGTGCCGGTTTACCGGAACTGGTGCAGACACAGGGGAGTACGCCCCGTGCTGCCCGGCGAGAAATCGCCGACGCGGTCGCGGAGGCCACGCCCAGCGATGCCTAAACCCGGCAAGCGCGGCTCGCTAGGCCGCGATGCCGGGTCCCAGGACGACCGTCCGACGTTGGACCGGGCGACGTCGTTGCCTAATATAGGCGATGCGTCGTCCGGTGCGCCGCCAGCCGGACAATCCAGGACCGCCGCTGCCACCAAACCATCAACGAAGAAAAAGGAAGAGGTAAGCGGAGGAGCGGGGAAAGCGGACACCGCTGTTGCTACTGGCCCACCGACGACATCGGCACCTGCGCGCGTTGCGCCCTCGCCGTCGTCGAGCCGGCCGCACGCGGTCTCCGTTCGTCCACCGCAATTCCGACCAGTACCCATACAGGCCCCGGGGCCAGTGAATATACAAAACCCCGGTCGCGCACCTCATACGCGCGCTGCTGCACCGCCGCCGGTACGCACACCTGCGCCCGGTAACAGTGCCACCACGCGTACCCCAGTGCCATCCGCGCGTACCCGCGCCCCACCGACCCGCACCGCAGCCCCGCCACCGCGGTTCGTTTCACCGCCTGCGCCCGCCGCTGTGCCAGCTCTGCGTGCGGCAGCGCCCGGCCTCCGCCTCTCGCTGGCGGGGCCGGCGCCTGCTGAGCATGAGCGGCCAGCCAGTGCGGGCCCATCTTACCGGCCTACAAAGGCCGCTACAACCCAAAAGGTGCCCTCTTCGCCGGCGCCCCCTAGAGCCTCAGCCTGCGACTCTCCCGCCATGCTGTCGGCATGCTCCTCCCGCGCGGGGTCGAGCATGTCGCTAGCATCGGTGGGCTCGGCCGGGTCCGGTCGCGGAGACGTGTCCCCGGACACGACACCGCGATCCGGTACGCGGCCCATCGCGGGTAGAGCAGCCGCCGCGCTAATGTCGCCGGCATCACCGTCACCGACACCGTCGCTGGGGTTTGAGTACGAGTTCAGGCTCGATGCGAGACCCCAGCGGCGTAGGAGAAGCTCCGGCGAGACCGCGACCGAAGAAGCGAAGCGATATTGCCTTGACCCGCCGCGGCCACCGCGTGAAAACGCGCCGCGGGGTCGGGGCACGCCCGCCTCGCCTTCCTTCGCTGACGCGGTCCGCCACACTCAGCCTCCGACATCACCGGACTTGACCGAAGCGGGGGTGAGCGTCCGCAGACCTCCCCCCCCCCAACAGCACCCCCCCCCCCCCCTGATGCCACCCCCGGCGTAGCGACTTCAAAGTCGACTAAACAAAAGCCGGGGAAAAAGCCGCGCTACCCGCCGCTTATAGTAGAGAGGCTGCCTAACTGGGCCACGCATTTCCGGGTTCTGGCGGGGAAACTGGGCCGGCCACCGAACGCTCGCCCCTATGGGACCGGGGTGAAATTCACCCCGGAGACCGAGGAGGAGTATCGGCTGGTCCAGCGGTACCTTACTGGCCTGGAGAAGGAGAGCGGTGTGTCCTGGTTTGCATACTCTCTCCCGGCAGATAAGAGCCTCAAGATCGCCATCAGGGGCCTACCGGCGGATACAGACCCCAAGGATATTGAGGAGGAGCTCCGGATGTTGGGACACCAACCGGAGTATGTGCGCCACATAAAGGGCGCACAGGGACGACCCGGTTGCGTGTTCCACGCAATTCTAAAGAGAACTCCGGACGTCCGCACTATCTTTGACACGAGCGTGTTTTTATATATGCGCGAGGTCAAGATAGAGGCGTGGCGGGGGAAACGTGGGCCTGCACAGTGCCACCGGTGTCAAAAGTTTAGACACAGCTCACACCAGTGTCACCGCCCGCTCGCTTGTGTGCGCTGCGGGGGCGAGCACGCGGCAAGAGATTGCCCGCGCCCGCGGGAAGAGCCGGCCACCTGCGTGAACTGCGGTGGTCCGCACCCCGCGAGTAACATAAAATGCCCTGTATTTCTTAAAGAAATACAGAACAAGCGAGCGGGGACTGTCGCCATCACAGCCACACGCCGGTCACAAGCGGCCTCAGAGAGGCCGCAACAGACACAAATAGAGGCAGAAGGCACGACATTGATGGCGGCCGCAAACGAGCCCACCACCCATACTTCCTCCTCCGGGCGGAGGAAAAAGAGACGCGGGGGGAAAAGGAATAGGGGTAAGAAACCCCCCCCCCGGCGACCCAGGAAGAGATCCCGACGGCCGACCCTGCCTCTAACATCGCGCAGGTCGTACATGACGTCCCTATAGACAGAAAGTCAAATAAAGATAAGAAGGGCGAACCTGCCGTCAGCGCCAACTTGGCGCAGCGGCAAAACGCGGAACCACAAAGGTTCGCCCGCATTCCGCAGGACACCCACGCCGTCGCTAACACAAACATCCAGGCGCAGCGACCAATCGGCGAGCAGCATAAGTTCGCCAAAGCGACGCGTGGTGGCGCTGACTCCACGAATGTTACGCGATAAGGACGTCGTCGCTAAGAAAACAAGAGTTTACGACCTGTGCCATACAGCTTCTTATGGATTTAATAAGAGCCATAAGGCAGGGTCAGGATGTGGAAACAGTCATCCTGGACGGCTTGGCCACTTTACTAACTTTGTATCATGGCTAGGCCGTTAAGGATGATACACTGGAATGCCCGCGGCCTTAGGGACAAGGTCGCCCCACTCCGCCACCTCCTACGGGATCAGGATATCGACGTGGCGCTAATCAGTGAAACGTTCCTGGGACCTGAGGATAGGGTCAGGTTCCCGGGGTATCATGTATACCGGAAGGATGAAGGGTCGGCCCTACGTTCCCGTTACCGTGGTCTGGCGGTATTGGTGAGGCGAAGGGTCGTCCATCAAGAGCTCCCCGTGCCGCCCAATAATACGTTTTACGCGCTGGGTGTGCAGTTGCATGTCGCCGGCGAGGACTTAAACATCTACGCCTGCTACAAGCCGCCTGCGACCCATCTAAACCTTGTGGAGTTGCGGGCGCTTGTAACAAATAAAAATAACAACGCGACCCTCCTTGCCGGCGACCTTAATTGTAAGCACCCGGCGTGGAACTCACTCCACACGAATACCGGGGGGAGACGGCTCTTCGCGGACGCGGAAGCCTTCGGGTACACGGTGTCCGGACCGGAGACGCCCACCCACTACCCAGACGCAGCCCGGTACATGCCGGACGTACTGGACGTTGTAGTCCACCGAGGGCTACGCTGCCAGATCACACAACAAGTGACCACCAACCTGTACTCGTCGTCCTTACGGGTATGCCGACCCAACTGAAGCCATTAGCGCCACGCCGATTAACGGATTGGACTATGTTCCAAGAGAAACTAGATACCACCGTGCCGACTCGGCCTATCGTTACCTCCGCGGACGTGGACCAGACGGCGGGTGACGTCACTGCTTCCATTCAAAGCGCCTTAGAAGCGGCGACAACGACATTAATAAAAATAAATAAAAATAAAATAAAATAACCTTTATTTCAGACTAGTAGCATCCATATTGGGTTAGTAAACAGAAATCTTGTGACTATGTTAGTGAAGCTTAATTATTATTTTGAGACAAGATTATTCTGAGAGATACATCTCTTAATAATGCTATGCATTATCGAAGAGTCGCATCTCCCTGCTATGACTTTCAGGATGGAGTTGGGTTCGCCCGCACTCTGCAGAGCAATGAAGCAGATTTTTGCCTAATGATGGCATGGAAGCCATCAACATGACTCTGTGCGAACATAGCAGATGCACTGCAGAAACGGGGCAACCCCAACAGCATCCTGAAACCATTATTATATTGCACTCGTAGGGCGCTGATGGCCCGCTGGGTATAATTAGTCCACAGGCTGCACGTGTAGAACACTTGGCAGTAAGCTTTAAAGAGAGTTACTTTAACTTGTTCACTACACCGTGCAAACCTGCGTGCCAACATGTTACTTCGAACCGCCAGCGCCCTTCGCTCGCGCTCAATATCCACCTGGTCGTCAAGGCCGTCAGTTACGTAATGCCCCAGATACTTAAATTGATGAACCTGTTGAAGTTCGGTACCGTTCAGGTTTATTGTGGGCACGGTTTCTGGGCATTTGCCACCGTCAGCCTTGAAGACCAGGAATTCGCTTTTTGCGACATTGTAAACAAGGCCATGCGCCTGAGCATAGGACTCACAACACGTGAGTAGTTCTCTGAGCGCCCTGACCGTTGGGCTCAGCAGCACCATATCGTCAGCATAACTGATATTATTGACGCTGACGTCATCAATGCGACATCCGATTTTCTTACTGCTAAGCTCAACGATCAGGTCGTTGATGTAGAGGTTAAAGAGCTTTGGTGACGTTATCCCCCCCTGTCTCACCCCACACTCCAGAGTATACGGCTCAGAGAGCTTATCGGCCCACCTCACACTGTTTATCTGGTTGTAGTACCAAAACTGGAGGATATCACGACAGCTTCCGTCATCGAGCACTCGCGGCAGTGAGCCCCGCGGTGAGTCCACTTTAAAATGGTTAACAAACATATTGGCAATGCTTCTAGGCTGATCAGCACCCCCAACACTCACGGGAAGACCAGGCTTAGCATCCAATTTTTTCGTCGCCTTCCAGAACTTCTGAAAGTTGTTGTTTTCGCGATGTGAGGTTATCTAATTTAATTTGCTCTTGGTGACTCTGGCACCACTTAATTTACCTTTAAATACCTTTCGTGTACTGCACATGTCCTCATAGATGTCACCAGAGGTTGGTTTGTTATGCCATAACCACAACTGATATTTAAGCCTGGCCCTCGCGTGGGCATCACGGACGTGCTTATTCCACCCGACAACACGGCCACCATGTCTGGTTGACCGGGTAGCCACTTGACTCTGAATAGCGGCTTCTGACAAAATTGACACAATATTGGCATACATATTGTCAAGAATTTGCCTATGTGCAATATTATTACAATGTGTATTGCTGCACAGACCAAATTCCTGATTGTAATCAATCAACCTTAGCTGCCTATTACACATCTCATAGTAAGCATCAATCTGTTCACTGTCCCTTTCTCCCCAAATAACTTTATAACAAGATGTTTTTGTAGCTGAACACTGCCCTGCAGTGACATGTCAAATTTTTGTTCCGTATTTTAAAATTAATTTTAATTAGTAATTAAGTTAAATTAAGTTCTAATTTTATGTGTAAACGTAATATAACTACATAAATACTCAGGATTATTGTTTTCCTCTAAATCTATCAAGATAAAATAGTGTTTGGTTACACACCGGTAACCTAAAAGCAACAGCTGACGTTCGAACTACGGATTTTTAACGGGGAGTATTGCTTTACTTTTACTTTATAATAACACACAATAATCACTTTAACTCTGTTACACGTCCTCGTTAAGTCTTAACATAAATAGTTCTGTGATTTAGCACTCTGTATTGGGTCTAAATCGCATTATTTACATAGTAGGAAACGATACTTAGCGAAGATTCCGTTAGTCTTATTCTAATCTTTATTATAATATTATAACTCTTAAAACGTTCAAGATCGTTATTTTTTTATTGCAATATCGTTATAAGTACTTAATAACTTTAATCAAATAAATAAAAAACTAAGCAACCTACCCACATAAGGAAAAGTAAAAGCCAAAGGCATCAAAATTTTACATTCAATTTGATAATATAGCTTTGATAATAGCTCTTCAAGCCAATTCAGTAGCCTACCTTATTTCACCACTGAACAACGCTAACTTCTCCCATTTTCCCTTTCATTTCCACCTTTATTTTATTTGTCTGTCCTACTTCTTCTCACCGTTTCTTTATTCTAATTCTGAAACCATGCCTGTGATGACCCGTAAGGCTACTGCTCAGGATATGGAGCTTAAATTGAGAACGGCCCTCCAAAAACTTGAAGCATCGCAACTCCAATGTAATCAATTATTACAAGAGAATGATGAAAGTGAGGAGGAAGTTAAGAAGATAGTCAACAAAAACTCAAGCCTTAAACGGGAGCTAGTAGACCTACATCAGCAATATCTAAATGTTGTTGATGAACGCGATCAACTGAAGGTGCTCACGGATGGTTTCAGTAACTGTAGTAACTTGTTTGAGGAGGCTTTAAGCAAAGTTAGGGACCTTGAAGACGAATTAACTCATGCTAATAGTCGTATTATCCTCTTAGAGAAAGAAATAGAATGTACTCAGGTTCAAGAAACTAACCACTTGTATAATGAATTATTAAATACTAATTGTAACCCTCATTCCATAGTAACTATTGACCTTACTGAAGATTCCTTGCTGAAACAGAATTACAGTTATAAAGTTAGTCATAAGAAAATTAAAAAATATGCAAGACTAAATAGAATTATTAAAAAATGTAATAGAATTAGGAAACAACAAAAACACTTTTCCAAAAATATTCCACAGAGGAAAGAACGTGTTGCTTTAATCAATAAATTAAAAAATTATGAAATAAAATTAGAAGACAGCAGAAAAATTTATGAAATTGATACACAGCGCTTGCAGCATGACATACAGGTACTGGAGGACAGACTTAGTTCCCTTTACATTAAATATGTGGGTTCAAAGAACCAAATTAAAGAACATATTCTTGCTGCAAATGAGCTAGTTATGTGTCAGTGTATTTGTCAGAAGGTTCCAAACCCTGATGCTGTCCAGCCTGAGGTAACGGAGGACCCGTCCCAGACTGAGAGTTTGTCTCAAGACTGTATCCTCAGCCAAGATTCGTTGAAGCTTGAGATTGGTAGTTCTCCATCTTTCAGTAGTCATGACTGTTATCATTCAGTTATGTTCTCAGATAGTATAGGAAGAGGTTTAGGTAAATTAATTAGTAACAACCTGTGTTATTCTACTCAAAATTATTGTGTGCCAGGGTCAACCTACAAACAAATAATGGCATCAGTCACAGGAAATGTATATAATCCTAAAACTAACATTACTGTATTCATAGGTAATAGTTCTAAAGTAAAAAAAGATGAAATCACTGACTGTGTAGCGGAGTTGTTGAAGTTAAATTGTAGTAAAATAATATTGTGTGCTTTCCCATATTTTGAAAGATTGACAAATAGACAAAACAATTATATTCATATGCTTAATAAGCATATGCATTTCTTAGTTAGTCATTATAGTGTCAAGTTTATATTTCTTGACACCAACATTTTTGTTGAACATTTAAAATCGACTAGGGATACTGTGTATCTGCCTGTTAGTTTTAGACACATAATAGCAAGGCTATTATCATTTTATATAAACTCAGACATAAGTAGTATGTCGAAGTCTTGTGTTATTAACACCACAATGGTTAGTAATATTACTAATAATAAGGTGGTGAACCAGAATAAATGTAGCTCAAATGCTATAAGTATGTATACAGATTGTACGAAGGAGGTTCCATTACCCTCACTCACTATGAGCTCACTGCCTGGTGATGACATTGAGGTCTTGGGGTCAACTCCGGATAGTCATTTAAATTTAAACTAGTTTGTAAGACAACAGAAGTTACCAGTAAGAATATTCTTATACCTAACTTTAACAAGGTTTCTTCTGGCTCTAAAATAAGTAATTACCAAAAAGGAGATCAGCAGAATGCCTTGAAATTATTTCATCAAAATATTCAAGGTATTTCTTCCAAATTATTAGAAATTGAAATGTTTTTAGAAAAAACAAAGTTTGACATTGTTTGTTTTACTGAACATTGGTTACAGGATTACCAAATGCTAATTAACTTTGAGAACTATAGTATGGGCAGTTGTTTTAACCGTAAATCTATGCTACGTGGAGGTTCTCTAATCTTGATAAAAAATTGTTTAAAAACTAAGCAACGTAACGACATAGTTGGTTTATCAGTTGAACATTGCATCGAACTGTCCTGTGTTGAGCTGGATAAAGCATGTGGTAGTGTGCGTGTACAGACCCCCTAATTATCAGAACTTTTCTTTATTTGAGTCAATAATGGAAGATGTCCTAGCGAAACTTGCATCCAGTAACAAAGCCGCAATTATTTGTGGTGATTTTAATACTAATATTCTGGAAGATAATTTAAATACCAGTAGATTATTAAGCCTTTTTAAATCGTTCAATTTATCTAATATTTTTACAGAACCGACTAGAGTAACTCCAACTTCTGCTACTTGTATCGATAATGTCTTCTGCGATTGTGATTCTTTTTCTAAAGCTATCGTAAATTATTTGCCGTCTGATCATAGCGGACAAACGGTAACTTTTAAGTATAAAATACCTTTGCAAAAAGTGCAAATACAATTTAGACCAATAACAACTGGCAAATTAAATAGATTCAATAGAACCCTAAATAATAAGTTAAATGTTGTGGACCATAATATGCACGATGCAAATAAATTGTATGAGGATTTCTTTTCAGTAGTGCACACTGAATTCAATAAAACTTTTGAAAAGAAAACAAAAAATATTTGCCCTAATTTTATATTTAGTGATTGGGCAACTAGAGGTATTAGGATAAGTAGGGAAAGACTGTTCGAGCTGTATGGCCTTAAGCCTTACATTAACACAGAAACTTTCAACAAGTATGTTACTACATATTCCAAAATTTTTAGAAATACCTGCAAGATAGCTAAAGCCCTGTACATTAGCAACAAGATTAAATCAGCAGAAAATAAAATAAAAACAGTTTGGACAGTTATTAATAGTGAAACTAATAGGAAAAAAATACGAAACACTGATTACGCATTGGAGACTTCACGTGGTGCCATCAGCTCTAACTTAGAAGTAGCTCAAGAATTTGTACATTTCTTTACTAATATACCATCTAAAACGACGGAAGCTTTAAATTCTTCACCCAATGTCTCAATTGATTTATTAAAAGCGAACGTTCCAGGCTGCCCGGTTGAATTTCAATTTAAGCAAATAAACCCTATGATAGTTATGAAAGCTTTCCGGCAAATCAAAATAAAATTGACCGAAGATCTATGGGGATTATCTATCAAAGTTTGTACATCCATAATCGAGACTATAGCACCATACTTAGCTTTAATATTTAATTTATGTGTGGATCAAGGGGTCTTCCCGGATTTAATGAAATACAGTAAAGTTATACCACTTTTTAAATCTGGAGACAGTAAAGACACAAACAATTATAGACCAGTATCCGTGCTGCCGGTATTCAGCAAGGTATTCGAAAAGGTAATGCTCAATCAAATGCTTAATCATTTTAACACCAACCAAATCTTACACGATCAGCAATATGGTTTCACCAAAGGACGTTGTACGACTGACGCCGGTGTCACCTTATTAAAACACATATTTGCAGCGTGGGAGGAAGCTCAAGATGCCATAGGAATCTTTTGTGACCTCTCCAAGGCATTTGATTGCGTAAATCATGAAACCTTACTCTTGAAACTTCAGCATTACGGATTAGGTGAACTTGCGCTCAGTTTAGTAAAATCTTATTTAAATGATAGACAACAGCAAGTTCAAATAAATGGTATCAATTCATTGGGTCTAAAAGTAAAAATGGGTGTTCCACAAGGCTCGATATTGGGTCCTTTCCTCTTTTTAGTATATATTAATGATCTCCCCCATTTATTAAAAAACCAACCACAAATGGTGTTATTTGCTGACGATACTTCTTTAATTTTTAAGATAAATAGACGTGCATCAAATCTTGACGACGTAAATAACGCCCTACTGCAGGTTCAAAATTGGTTCACTGCTAATAATTTAGTATTAAATGGGAAAAAAACTAAATGCATAAGATTTGCTTTACCGAATGTTAAAAGTAATGATTGTGATATAGTATTGAATAGGGAGAAACTAGAATTCGTGGATAAAACAGTTTTCCTGGGGATCACGCTCGACTCAAGGCTGCAATGGGGTCCTCATTTAACATCTCTTGCAGGACGGCTAAGTTCAGCAGCATATGCTGTAAGAAAAATCCGTCAATTTACTGATGTAGATACTGCGAGGCTAGTCTATTTCAGTTACTTTCATAGTATTATGTCTTACGGTATTTTACTATGGGGACGGGCTGCAGATGTCGAGTCTATTTTTATTCTGCAGAAAAGAGCCATCAGAGCAATATATGGCCTCCGCAGGCGCGATTCTCTAAGGGAACTGTATAAAAGTATTAACATCATGACGGTACCTTGTCAATATATATATGAAAACATCATGTACGTAAGGAAAAATCTTAATCTTTTCAGTAAAAGAGGTGAAAGACACAATTATAGTACGAGAAATAGGGACCAATTAGTTCAACCTGGTTTCAGACTGGCTAAAGTAGACTCATCCTTCATGGGGTACTGTTTAAAATGTTACAATAAAATACCTCCCCACATACTCCAACTAAATGAAACAAAATTTAAATCTTGTATAAAACGCACACTATGCTGCCAAGCATATTATACGTTGGGTGATTACATCGCTGACAAAAATGCTTGGCTCAATGCTGGTCCAGCTCCACAAGCGCGCATAAACTAGTTGATTAGCATTCGAAAATATTGTTGGAGCTGCTGAAGATTGGGAAAAAACTAATCTTTGCATTGTATAAATTCAATCTGTTAATATTGTATAATTGCAAAGCACATGTGTGAGCACTGTGACCACATACTTTTTATAAAGCTACCATTTACTGGGTACGTCTTTCATTGACTTGAATGTGCCCTGGCGGCTGAGAGTATGTCATGCTCACTGAAATGTCTCGCTGGTGGTGGCGTGTGTGTTGGATCGTTAAGTTCCCTTCAAAATGGTTGAGCTAAATGGTGCTGATCCATGCGTCATGTTCGTGAACGGGCGCCGTCAGTAGGGACTGGTCATCTCTTAGCTGCCACGGCTTATTTTAATTTTTGAATTGTTTCTATATTTTTATTACGGACGCTTTTAACGTGCACGTCTTTTTACATTGTTCTCACATGTATAATTTCAACATGAATGATGTAACAAATATTTTGTAACCTATATTTTGATTTAAAAGAGTGTCCGTGGAGTTTCTTGCCCGTTCTTCTCCATAGGAACCTACTACGCTTTGGAATGGGCAACTAGCTTCATTTTTTTTTCTGACTGACCGACCCCTTGACAATTCAAAAGTACCTGTAATTGGTTTATTTGAAATAAATGCTTTGAGTTTGAGTTTTGAGTTTGAGTAGCTTCAGTCTTTGGTTTAATTTTGTCTAACCTACATTCAACAAATAAGGGAAAGTGATCAGACCAATACACATCATGAACTACGCCTATGTCAGTAACCGTTAACCAAGCTGATTGAGAAACAACACAGTGATCCAACCATCGCCTACAACCATGTGCATCACTGATAAAGGTATAGCAATCCGACGTTAAACCAAATTTTTCTATGTCCGCACAGATCCACTTTTGCTCTGTACAAAAATCTAAAAGTTCATAACAAAATGACTCACCGGGGTGGGCGTTGAAATCACCGAGCAAATAAACAGTTTCAATGTTAGTGGTTTCAATAATCGCACTTATCTCACTTAAGCAATCGGTAAATTCCGCCAAATTCTCACTCGAGTCCGTCGGCATTTAAACGCTGAACACTAATATGAAACTATATCCGAGCGACACTTTTACAGCTGTCAAACGCGCACTAGCACAGCTGATTACAGTCACTGATTTGAAAGCTCGCTTACGCCACAGGATCGCAACACCTCCATAAGGCCTCCCTCTTAGGACTTCAGCTGACGTATCAACGGCTGACTTTCCTGTGTACTCAAAATCAGCATGTATTTGACCAAGGTAGGGTATGTCATGGGGAAGCAGCCAAGTTTCCTGGAGAGCAATTACGTCGGCTGACTGGCACAGAAGTTTAACTGCATCGGCCGACCGTTTCACCGATTTGCAATTAAAACTTACGAATCTACTTGTTTCATAATTGTTGTTATCCATAGTGGTTATGATGTTTGCTTAAGTGCCGGTCTATGACTATAGCTTTCGTTTATAAAACGCCGAAAAGTAATACCGTCGGGCCAAAACTTATTATCAAGAACCCGCTCCAGTTTTGATTTAGGGACATACAACTTAAAAGAGTTATATCTCTTTTCAGTTTTTCTATTTATTTTAAACAGAGTTACATCTTCCTGAGTGCTGTCTTTTATGTAGGCAATAATATCGCTTTCATTTGTTTGTTTACACACATTCGAGATAAACAGTGGAACTCTGATAATAGCTGCCTTAAACTTCCCATCGGGACCGACGTCAGCTTTGCCCATCTTTCCAGTAGAAATTGTCTTCTTTTGCTTCTTCTTAGTCACAAGCTTCCAGTTTTCTCCTACTATTTCCTTGCACTCATTACTCGCTTTAAGTAAATCCGCCATCGACTTTCGTTTAGTACCACTAACAATGGTCGAAAAATTATTGGTTACGTTCGAGTTAATGAGATTTGAAGACGCAGTAGGGGTTTTGCATTGTTCATTAGATCGGCCAGTGTCGCGCTCTGCCTCATCACTGCTCTGCCGTGGTGCGAGTGAGACAGCATCACACGGATTCAAATTGTCAACAGCGTGCGCGCACCCACCTGATTGCTTCGCGCCGCTACTAGTACTTTCTGGAGTAGACAGCAGTTTTTTCTGCACACCCACATATTTCGGAAAGTAGTCACTGATATTAGATTGTGACAAAGATTTAGGAGATTTATCCTTACTTCCTGAATTTGAGTGTTGTTGTAATGCCATGGGACCACTGTCAAAATTATCCAAATCTGCAATAAAGGCGCCTCGCCTCCTATTTACAAACTCAAAATTACTGTGGACTATTGATGCATTCTTTAGATCATTTATTTCAGTTTTTAATTCCTGCAGCTGACTCGCTGTGACACAGCCATTTTTAAGGGTTTTAATCTCTGATTGTAGTACTACAATATCCTTTAAGAGTTTTGTTACGTCTATGTGATCAAACGTAACCGGTGGCAGCTTTTGAAGATCTCGCGCCACGAAGATGGGCACTAACTCAGGATCCGTTTGCTTCATGAGACATATGATGTCGTCAATATCTCGAACACTTTTTCCCTTGCTTTTACGAACTTTTCGTTTTGAGTTGGGAATTGAGTCGAAAAGCAGTTTTTTCGCTGCCAGGATTTCACTGTCCGTAAAACTATCACTGCACATCCGTGTGAGGGAAACTTCATCCATCACATCCGCCTTGTTTTGGATAAACGCAAGCAACTCGTCTATCACTACGTTACAGCTTATACATTTTACTATATTTGACGCCATTGCACCACGACAAGGTACGCTAGTAGTACGTACGTTCCCACTCACGAGCGAACGACGACTGATTGACGACTGCATTGCCGCAGGGTGGAGGGCTATTGCCGCCCCTGCCGGCACATATTCTATCGATGATCGCCGTGAAGAGGCGCCTACATAAGCAGTGGCAACAGCTCAGATGCCCGACACTGAAGACGCAACTAAACCGTCTAGCGGAGAAGGTGAAGGCCGAGTTGCAGGCCGCCGCGGGCTGGGAGGACCGTATCGACGCGATGACTGACAGTTGGCCGTCGATACACAAACTATGCCGCCAGCTGACGAACACCCCAGCCCCGGTGCGACCGCTTCTAAATCGCGACGGGGCGCTTAAGTACGTAGCGGAGGACCGGGCGGAGGTCTTCGCCGAACACCTGGAGCGTCAGTTCCAGCCCAACCCGACCAGCGACTATGAGCATGTCGCAGCGGTCGAGAAGCACCTGGGAGACTACTTCGCAACGCCGATAGCTCCCGATGAAGACCCTATCTTCTTCTCGCCTGGCGCAGTCAGGCGCGCCATCCTAAGGACGAAGCCTAGAAAGGCCCCTGGTGCGGACGGTATCAGGGTGGTGGTCGAAGGAGCGCTCTCTAGCGCCCGCCCGGTACTAGCGGGCGTGCCGCGGGGCAGCTGCGTGTCGCCGGCGTGTTACTCACGTTATACCGACGACATCCCCACCACTTCCGACGCTATGCTCGCGCTGTATGCAGATGACGCCGCGTACATTACTACATCGCTCAATGCGAAGTACGCGGCGGTCAAGATGCAGCGCGCGCTCGATACGCTCCCCGAGTGGCTGTCGAAGTGGTGGCTTTCGGTTAACGTGGGTAAGACGCAGGCGCTGATTACCGGGTCCGCGCCCCTCCCACCACCGCTGAAACTACAAGGAGCCGACGTCGCGTGGTCCCCCCAGGCTAAATACCTGGGTGTGACTATCGACCGCCGACTCACGATGGTGCCGCATGTCCGCAAGGTCGCCGCGCAGGGTAGGGTCGCCCGCACCCTTCTTAGGCCTGTGCTCTCATCCCGCATCCCGACGCGCGTCAAGTTGGGCGTGTACAAGTTGTACGTGCGCCCAATCTTGACGTACGCCGCCCCAGCGTGGTTCGCTCTCACTAGTGAGTCGAGCCGCAAGCTACTCCGCGCGCAACAAAACTTAGCGTTGCGGACTATTGTCGCTGCTCCTCGCTATGTGAGGAACGATGTACTCCACCGGGATCTCGGGATAGAGAGCCTGGATGAGTTTGTGCGGCGCCTCGCGAAGGGAATGTTCGCGCGTGCCGACGCCTCAGCCTGGCCCCATGTCAGGCAGATAGCACCATTGCACGCGCGCCCCCCTGACGCGAGACCCTTGTCCCGCGACCTGGTAGCGGACCCTGACACCATCGCACCGGATTGACGCCTCGAGTAAGCCGCACCCAGGTTACACGCGGTCTACTCGAAATAATAAGACTTTACAGATGTACTCACACATCTGTTGCGTGGCGTGTTCTAGGTTAATATAGGCATGTCACGTCTACAGACGCCTAAACACACACACGCGCAGGCGCAACGCGGGCTGCGATGCGCGTTGACACTGAGCGGTGTTATACTACAACACTAGCCGCTCACACATACACGACAGTTCATCCCTCAATCTGTAAACGGCTAGATCAGAAAGCAGGGCGAGGGGTGGCTACATTCCGTCCTGTAGGAGCGTCGAGTCGGCATCTTAGTCGCTGGTCGTCCTCGCTGGGCCTCTCCCGGGAAACCGGGAGTCTCACCTGGCGGTGACAGACCGCCTAGATGTCGTGAAGAAAGCGGCGCTATAGGATTTAGCGTCGCGACGCGCCTACAGAAAAACACAATGCAACCAGTCACACGCACGCGATAAAACGCGTGCAATTCCACCAGCCGCTTTAGGCAACCATATCGAAGGGCCCGCAGTTGCGGGCCACTGTATAGCCTCCGCGGGCGAGGGGCGAAGCCCTGACCCCGCTCGCCACGCCCCCTGACGGGGGCGTCGCGACGTCCCGACGACGATTCGCCCTATAGCACTTTAGGATTCGCAGCGATCGGACGCGTTTATCGGAGCTCTCCAGCGAGTAAAATAATCTATACTTATAATAAATCTGTAGAAGTGAAAATTCTGTACATTGAAAATATCAAAAAAATAAATGGCAGGGGGTGTTACTAGACCGACACCGAACCCAAAAATTTGATTAAAAAAATTTATGTCTGTTTGTTCAGGCATCACGCAAAAACTACCGGTTCGATTACGATGAAACTTGGTATAATTATTCTTTAATATCCTGGGCACCACACTGGGTACTTTTTATCGCGGAAAAGTATCCTATCCTACTATCTATATTTAAACCTATTAATTAAAAGACAAGTTCTGACTGACTGACTCATCAACGCCCAGCCCAAACCCTTGGACCTAGAAAGCTGAAATTTTGCACAGAGGTTCCCTTTATAATGTAGGCAAGGAATAAGGAAGCATATTTTGAAATTCAACCCCTAAGGGGGTAAAATAAGGGATGAAAGTTTGTAGGAAAAATCTTATTCCTTGAGGTAATAAACTTGAAACTTCGCACGAATAGTTATCTAAATCATCACTACATAGTATAAAACAAAGTCGCTGTCGCTGTCCGTCCCTATGTATGCTTAAGAGGGTGCATCCTAAAAGTTGGCAACGTCGTAAATAGCTGTCAAATATTTAACTGTTTCGATTAATTTGGAAATAATACTGTATGGAAATAAGAAATGTGGCTAACCAATTGACTAGAATATTAATAATGAATTGCAATTATAACATTGAATTTGATGTTGTACCCGTTTTAGGTGAAAAAAAGGCATTTGGAAAGTTACCAAATACTTTTTTTACATCTAAAACTAACTATTCGGTGTTACGATATTAATTATTGCATTTCATAATCAATATTCTAGTTCGCTAGTTAGCCACATTTTTTATTTCCATACAGAAATATTATCAAATTAATCAAAACAGCGAAATATTTGACATCTATTTGCGACGTTGCCAACTTTCAGAATAAACCCTCTTAAATCTTTAAAACTACACAACGGATTTTGAAGCGGTCTTTTTTAATAGATAGAGTGATTCAAGAGGAAGGTTTATATGCATAATACATGCATAATATTGTAAAGAAACACTGATAAATTTAGAGGTTTCTAATGTGATGTCGTAAATAAACAAATTTTTTTGCGCTTACATTGCAAACGCTGCCTGAACCCCACGAGATAAATCAAAATAATGTTCTACAGTATTGTACACCTTAAAAAGGTCAACAAAAAAGTCCGCGATGGTATATGTCTATCTCTTAAGGATAACCCACAATAACCATTTTTTATCCTTTACATTTTACGGGAAAAAATGGCTTATTTACGAAGTGATTTTAAACAATACAGCATTAATCCTTATCCAATTAAGTACCTTAAATACATTGTACATTTAATATAGATCAAGATGGCCCTTTACAGCATGTAATTTAAATGAGTATTTCCGAAGATATTACAGATTTAAAATGCAGGGACATAACGGTGCGGCGGTACCGGCCCGGCCGGCGCGGCGGCGGCGCGTGCTTATAAATAGCGCGTCGAAGGCCGCGATTCGCCCTATAGCGCTTTAGGATTAGCAGCGATCGGACGCGTTTATCGGAGCTCTCCAGCGAGTAAAATAATCTATACTTATAATAAATCTGTAGAAGTGAAAATTCTGTACATTGAAGATATCAAAAAAATAAATGGCAGGGGGTGTTACTAGACCGACACCGAACCCAAAAGTGTGATTAAATTTTTTTTTGTCTGTCTGTCTGTCTGTCTGTCTGTCTGTTTGTTCAGGCATCACGCAAAAACTACCGGTTCGATTACGATGAAACTTGGTATAATTATTCTTTAATATCCTGGGCACCACACTGGGTACTTTTTATCGCGGAAAAGTATCCTATCCTACTATCTATATTTAAACCTATTAATTAAAAGACAAGTTCTGACTGACTGACTCATCAACGCCCAGCCCAAACCCTTGGACCTAGAAAGCTGAAATTTTGCACAGAGGTTCCCTTTATAATGTAGGCAAGGAATAAGGAAGCATATTTTGAAATTCAACCCCTAAGGGGGTAAAATAAGGGATGAAAGTTTGTAGGAAAAATCTTATTCCTTGAGGTAATAAACTTGAAACTTCGCACGAATAGTTATCTAAATAAATGATAAAGTTTGTAGTTTTTGTTTTTCTAAATTACTCCCTAAAGGGGGGTTGGGGGGTGTCAGTGTTTGTATGGAAGAATTTTAACGCGCTGTCCTTTATACTTAAAACCCATGGGGATGTATGGGGTAATTTCCGACACTCACGCGGGCGAAGCCGCGGGCAGCAGCTAGTAATATTATAAATATAAATAAATATAATATTATAAATTCGAAAGTAACTCTGTCTGTCTGTCTGTATGTTACCTTTTCACGCCTAAACCACTGGACGGATTTCGATAAAATTTGGCAAGGAGATAGATGGCATCCCGGAGAAGAACAGAGGCTACTTTTTGTCTCAAAAATAACCCTAAGGGGGCGAATATAGGGGATGAAACTTTGTATGGGAAACCTATAATTTCTTAAGTTAGGGCTATGAAAATTTAAATTTATGTTTTTGGTAACAAATAAAGAATTACGTATTTCACCGTTTTCAAAAATCACCCCTCAAGAGGGTAGAATGGGGGATGATTTTAAAATTCACATGTAATATTGACATTGTTCAGTGACTCTTTTCAAGATATTTAAGGGTTTGAGAATATAGTCATAGTCCGTATCATGGGGTTACATTTAGTGTTTATTGCATTAAAATCGGTCCACCCGGTCAAAAGTTATTACTACTTGGCTTGAAACGCGTGGGAGGGATGGTGGCATTGATAGCCGGAGATTTTATACAGACTCTGCCGGTAATAACTAGGGGATCACCGGCAAATGAAATAAATGCATGTCTAAAGACGTCGACATTATGGGGGCATATAAAAAAAGTTTTGTTTGATTACAATTATGCGAGTACAACTGCACAATGATATAGAATCGGGGCAATATGCGGCAGCACTTCTAAAAATTGGCGAAGACCGTATGGTAACAGTTGGTAACGGCATGATTACATTAATCAAAAAATTCTGTAATATTGTTCATATCAACAACGATCTGCAAACTAATGGCGAATAGAGAATTGTTGTGTGGAAGGACAATTTTGGCACCGGCGAATGAAACTGTGGGAAAGATTAATGAAAACATTATGTCACATGTGGAAGGTGATGTTGTGGAGTATCTCTCGGTACACCTACACAATGTCATGGACACCGAACAAGTAACATCACCCTGTTGAATTTCTCAACTCTTTAGAGTTATCAGGAGTGCCTTCGCATAAGCTGAGGCTGAAAGTGGGTGTTCCAGTTCTGTTAATGCGTAATCTTGACGCGCCAAGATAATGTAATGACACACGGTTACAAATTACTCACCTGAGGCGGAATATTTTAAAAGCAATAATCATGTCAGAAATAGTAAAAGAAAAAAAAATGTTAAGATTCCCCGTATTCCAATAATTCCGACAGATTTGTGGCGGCATCGAAACCGCCACAAACGAACTACGCATCAAAGACCTAACGTCACAAGTCCTACATCGCGGTATAAGTGTTTACCGAGCGATTAACATATATAAGGTGCTATAAAAATATCTGCCACGGCTTTAATGAGAGGTAGTATTGTGTTTAAAGATAACAATAGTGAAGAAATTTCGTACCCCGGCACAGTTAAATCAATTTGAGAAAATAAAGTAGTTAAATAAACATTGACTCTACTCTGCATAACGTGGTTCACAAATTACGCGCGAAGTGCACTTCGTCAATGAAAACAACTGCTATCTCTTTCCATCTGTTCTGTGAATGAAAACTGAAATCAGCTGACTAGTTCGTCACTTGCAAATTTATACGTACAATTTTTTGGACAACACTCCGAAAGGAAACTACAAGTCATTCAAAATTGGCGTTCCTGTTGCATGCTATGAGCGCTGCTATTCCGCAGATGTGTGGCCAGTGAATGCGAGAATCAAGGCTTGGATCAACTATAGGAAACCATCCTCCGTCCAGTCTAGCAGCCAGTCTAACAGCCAGCGTGTAGTCGCCCCACCGCCCTTTCAGGAACAGCTTACACAGAGTGACAAGTCATAATAGTGCTAGTATTGTGACCGGCCCTACAGCAGCTTTCAGAGCAAGTACCAGAACTGCAAAAATTAATTGTATATACCAGAATGTTCGTGGAATTAAATCAAAGCTCCGGATGTGGCGCAACAATCTGCACATCGCCGAACAAAATTTAATAGCGGCCACAGAGACCTTTTTGGACACCTCGGTTGCAGATACAGAACTCGTCAATGGTGAGTGGAATGTGTTAAGGCGCGACAGAGTTGGAAAGTTTTATAAAAGACTTACAAGGAACAGTTATCATTTTAGGTGATTTAAATTTAAACAGTGCTTCCTTAAATGTTTGCAATTATTTCTGTTATTTTCTAACATTTTCTAATATGTGTGAAAGAAATATTGTTGAGAACACGCATGGGGATGTTGGATGTTGTTTTAGTTCAGGAAAGCGCAACCCTACATGACGTTTCTGTAGTAGTTGATGAAGGGTTGGTGCCCCCTGATTCGTACCATCCGCCGTTGGACATTCAGGTAAAGTTACAGTCATCTGATGAAAGTGAAAGACTTGAACCCAGTAACGTTGACCGTAGTAGGGACTGGAATTTCAGCAAATGTAATCGCAATCTGCTTTATGAACTTCTTTCTGAGGTAACTTGGGAGGCAGTTATATCATCCAATGACGTTCGCACTAGCACTCAGGTTTTCTATGATATTATTTACAGCTTGTTTGACGCTTGTATCCCTAAAAAACGCCGAAACAGAAAGATAACTAGAAGATATCCTACCTAGTTTACGTCGGATATTATTCTGGATATCCAGAAAAAAGTTAAATTACATAAATCCTGGAAGAAGAGTAAATGTGAATGTGTGTGTGTGTGTGTGTGTGTGTGTGTGTGTGTGTGTGATGCCGCCACAATATCTCCACTAGTCTTGATCGCAGGCGCCAGGTAGACGTTGTTTACTTTGACTTTCAAAAGGCGTTCGATAGAGTCAACAATGACGTCTTGCTGTCAAAGCTCAGTGCGATAGGGGTTGCTCCAGGGCTTCTACGGCTTCTTGCAGATTATTTGCGGGACCGACAACAATTTGTTAGATTAGGTTTGTACGAGTCACTCCCATACCACACTCGTTCGGGTGTGAGTCAAGGTTCGGTAGTCGGCCCTCTCCTTTTCATATTGATGATCAATGACCTTCCTGATGTGGTTGTGATTGCCAGATCCCTCTTATATGCTGATGACTTAAAACTATTTTATGAAATAAACTCTGAACTCGATTGCCAAGCTCTGCAATCAGACATTGAATCAGTATATAAGTGGAGTTTAGAAAATAAAATGGAATTTAATAAATCAAAATGCTACGTGATGTCTTTCGGTCGAATGCGGCACCCAATCAACTTTCTATACAAACTGAATGGAGAAATAATCACAAGAACTGATTCCATGAAAGACCTGGGAGTCGTATTCGACCGTAAGCTCACTTTTCACGACCACATCACATCCACTGTAAGGGAGTCCTTCAGGCGCCTTGGTTTTATTTTAAGGAACTGCTGGGATTTCCACAACCCCCACGTTATCAAGCTTGTTTTTGGGGCACTGGTCCGTAGCAAGCTTGAGTCTAGTGCGTGCGTATGGAATCCTTTTGAGAAGCAGTATGTGTTAGCTTTAGAAAAGGTTCAGAAAGCATTCCTAAGATACTTTTACAAGCACATGTACGGGTTTTATCCTCTGTTATATCCCACTAAGTTCTTGTTGGGTTGCTTAGGCTTCAATTCTCTTGAAGTAAGACGGTCGCGTGATCAGATGACTGTAATATTTAAAATTCTCAGGGGGATTATTGATGTTCCTGATCTGCATAATGTAATCTGCAACCTATTTGTCCCAGACAATTACTGTCGTGGCAGAAAACACCGCCTACTGGCTATTCCAACTTGCCGTACTGTTGCACACTCCAAGTCACCTATTCCTCGGACATTGGCTGCTATTAATGCTCTCCTGAACTCAAACGCAGATATTGATGTTTGCGGATGAATGGAAGACGATACTGTCTGAATGTCTGAAGTTTTGTGAGAAGAATGCATGACTGTGATAAATAAATTAATAATATAATAGTATAACTGTGTTAATATGTTTAAATAGTGTAATAACTGTGTAAGTATGTTTAAGTAGTGTAATTGGCCTCGGCCGTTCTATTTAAATAAATAAATAACATTAAAAATTACTCTTTTTTATAATCTGTGGAAAATGTCGTGGGTTATACACTTGCTCACTTTGTATGAACTGTTTGTATATTATTGTAGTGTGTAACTGTTTATTTTCCTAAATAAATAAAATAAATAAAAATAAATAAACTAACCGTTTGCCAAAAAATGTGACAATTGGAAGTAATACGGAAATAAAGGGAATAATGGCTATGGAAAGAAAGAAATATCTACATGTATGGCGTTTACATTCGGAAACCACGCTAGAAACTATGACTGATTACGTTAAAAATCTGTGCGGACCTGAAGCGCCTATGAAAATTGAGAAAATCAAACATAGCACAGCACGAGATTATTCGTCTTTTCTAATAGGTTTATCGGAAGAACACTATAACATGTGTAATAATGCGGAAGTATGGCCACTGAAAGCGGAATTTAGCGAATGGATTTGGTTTCGTAAACAACCCAAGAGCTCGTTCCACTAGTAATTGTCTAATTGAAATATATTACCAAAATGGGTCTTCGAACCAAGCTGGAAAACTTAAATGATAAATGATAAATGATAAATGATTTATTTTCTGTAAGTAGGTTTGTACAAACACTTTTACACGTCAATCAAATTGTTTTAAAACTAGATGAGGTCGGCGTTTCCTATCTGACTACTCTGAGAAGAAAGGCCGAAACAAACTCAGAGGTCACAGACTCTTTTAAAGTCCAGACATAATCTTGGTCAGATCATGTGAAGAATATGTAGATTCGTATCTGAAATGGTCTTTTGAGGAAAGAACCACACAGATTGAGTGGACCTGTCCAGTCAGTGCACGCATTTGTCAGTAATCGTGCAGCTCAACTCAGAACTCAAGGAGCTCAACGATTCGACGAACAATACCAAAGAAAGGACATTTAGGTAGGCCGCATATACTACTCAAACTGCCAGACCATGGTTAAAACTAACTAAGAAAAGAAAAAAGAAAAAAAGAAAAATCAATGACCCACATAGTCTTCACATTCACAATAATAAACAAAAAAAAAAAAAATACTTTACATAGTAAATATTCATGTCATTGTATATAAAAAAAAGTTCATTAATGTCAATATGTATATAAAAACCACAGATAATATTAGTCAGATCATTAGAGGACCATGTAGATTTGTGTCTGAAATGGCCTTTTGAAGAAACAACCATAAAGATTTGAGTGGACCTGTCCAGTCAGTGCACGCATTTGTCAGTAATCGTGAAGCTCAACTCAGCACTTAAGGAGCTCAACGAATCGACGAACAATACCAAAGAAAGGACATTTGGGTAGGCCGCATAAAGTACTCAAACCGCCAGATTATCATTAAAAGTAACTGAGAAAGAGAGAAAATATATTTGACCCACATAGTCCTCACATTCTCAATAATTAAAATAATAATAATATTATACTTCATAAAGTAAATATGGCTGTCATTGTGTTTATAATAAAAAATAAAAAATAAATCAGTAAAAGAAGTTAAAATAAATGAATTGGAGCAGCTCACTCCCAAGCCTTTTTATCTTCTATACTTATAATAAATCTGTAGAAGTGAAAATTCTGTACATTGAAAATATCAAAAAAATAAATGGCAGGGGGTGTTACTAGACCGACACCGAACCCAAAAGTGTGATTAATTTTTTTTTTGTCTGTCTGTCTGTCTGTCTGTTTGTTCAGGTATCACGCAAAAACTACCGGTTCGATTACGATGAAACTTGGTATAATTATTCTTTAATATCCTGGGCACCACACTGGGTACTTTTTATCCCGGAAAAGTATCCTATCCTACGGTTGGGGGGTGTCAAAGTTTGTATGGAAGAATTTTAACGCGCTGTCCGATTAACTCGAAACTCAATATTTATACTTAGACCCAAAAATTAAGAATAACGTGTATCAGGATTTTTCGAAATTCAACCCCTAAGGGGGTAAAATAAGGGATGAAAGTTTGTATGAAAAAACTTATTCCTTGAGGTAATAAACATGAAACTTCGCACGAATAGTAATCTAAATAAATTATAAAGTTTGTAGTTTTTTGTTTTTCTAAATTACCCACCCCCTAAAGGGGGATTGGGGGGTGTCAGTGTTTGTATGGAAGAATTTTAACGCGCTGTCCGATTAACTCGAAACTCAATATTTATACTTAAAACCCATGGGGATGTATGGGGTAATTTCCGACACTCACGCGGGCGAAGCCGCGGGCAGCAGCTAGTCATCAATATAATCTTTAACGGTATAAAACGCTTTCTGGCACAATTTAAGTTTAATGAATGATTTGAATTTATTAAGGCTGAGGCTTTGTACTTGGCTTGGAAGTTTATTATAAAAGCGTATACATTGACATCTGAACGAGCCACCTATTTTCTTGAGCCTTGTTGAAGGTACAACAAATTTGTGTTTGTTCCTAGTATTTATATTATGAATATCACTGTATTTCTTAAACAATTTAATGTTTTTATGGGCATATAATAGATTTTCAAAAATATATTGAGAACGCACAGTCAATGTAATCATTGATCTCCTTAAATTTCTCTCTAAGAGAGTGTCTGGGACTTAATTTATAAATTGATCGCACAGCTCTTTTTTGCAAAACAAAGATAGTTTGAATGTCGGCGGCAATTCCCCACAACAGAATACCGTACGACATTACACTATGAAAATAGCTAAAGTACACTAAACGGGCTGTCTCTATGTCAGTTAAATTACGAATTTTTCTAACAGCATAAGCTGCGGAGCTTAGCTTTTTTGACAATTTATCTATATGTGGGCCCCACTGAAGCTTAGCATCCAAAGTCAAGCCCAAGAATACTGTGCTATCTTCTGGATTAAACTCTTCGCCCTTCATCAACACATTAGTTTTCACCTGCTTAACGTGAGGTAACGTAAACTTAATGCATTTGGTTTTTTTCTCATTGAGAAGTAAATTGTTAACATTAAACCATAGAACTACTTTTGAGATCGCGCTATTTACATCGTCAGTAACCAGCTGCTGACGTTTAAGTTTAAACAAAAGTGAAGTGTCATCTGCAAACAACACTATATTATGATCCTTTATGAGGTAAGGCAAGTCATTAATATAAATAAGAAACAAGAAAGGACCAAGAATTGAACCCTGTGGAACTCCCATTGTTACTATAGATCCGGGAGATCTTTTTCCATTAACGTCAACGCTTTGAATCCTATTACTCAAGTATGAAATAAGAAGTTCCAGAGCGGTGTTCCGGATCCCGTAGTGGCGGAGTTTCCTGATTAACGTTTCATGAAAAACACAATCGAATGCCTTGGATAAATCACAAAAAATACCCAAGGCATCGCATTTATCTTCCCATGCATCATAAATATGTCCTAAAAGTTCAACACCGGCATCAGTAGTTGAACGACCCCTTGTAAAACCGAACTGTTTGCTATGTAATAATTTATGTCTATTAAAAAATCTTTGCAATTGCTCTAAAATTAATTTCTCAAAAATTTTACTAAATGTAGGTAGTAAGTAGTGTATTATTGGGCATTCTATACCACTATCGGCAAGTAGCTCGGCGAGTGCGCCTCGCTGCCGACAGTGGTATAGAATGCCCAATAATCGACACTCGACTCGACTCTCCACTCGACCGATAAACTCGAACGAGACAGTTTGTTGTACCGTGTACTTGATTAGGAACGATTTACTCGACCAATGACTAGTAACTTGCTCCTTACCACTATCTTCCATACGGCTGGTCAGTATGCCGCGTTTCGGAGCACGATGAACAATCAACCATTTACTTACCACTGCACTTAACCGGTCACTCGAGTTGCATTTACTGTTAACATAGAATGGTGAACGAGTTGATGATTGTAACAAACCAACGAAATTATAAGTACCTAGTGAAAAAAGCGTTAACGGGTTATTATTGTAAATAAAAAACAACTGTAAGGTACGGTATTTGGTTTAATTATCATAAAATGTTGGTTTGCCTGGAAACAAGATATCAGCCGCACGCACGAGCTCTTGTAATTTTCGCCACTGAGGAGAATCCGCGTCAGTCTGGAACTTGATTCGGACGAGCGCCTTCTTCCACAGCTCGGCGGAGTCGGTAAGGCGAGCGTCGTCAGCCTTGTACACCTTACAGTCGATGTAGTACTCTCCGTCGGTGCTCGTTGCTCGGCGCTCGCAGCCGCTGGCTACCCGGTTCACAAAGAATGAAGTTAGGTGGTCCGATGCATCTTCTTTGTGTGGGATGTCGCGGTTGTTACTGATGCCGAATATGTCGATGCCAGTATTCACTTTTTTACTGAAACAATAACAGAAAACTGTAATTAGTTAATGTTTAGAACGAGAGATGCATACGCCAAGAAAAAACCTTCTGCTGTAAAAAAAATATAACAACTGACTCGGCTTTGATCAATACTGTAATCGATCAAATCAATCCATCGATTCAAACAATAACCAAGTGAACCTGCACTTGTTTTAAAATAATATGTAATAGTAATTGCATGATTTTAATTTAGTCAGTAGATATGTGACTAGAGTAAGTAGATAATTAATTTACCTGGCACGAGCTACGGTTGTTGATTGTGACTGCATCTTGCGTTTCCCATTGCTGTCTGCAGACGGTTTGCGGCTGCACTTCACTTTTTGCCCGGTGACCGATGCTTGCGAGTAATCACACTCAGAGTCTGACCTGAAATAGAAAGAAAGAAAGAAAGAAAGAAAAATTGTTTATTCTGCACAAAATAAACGCACATTACAATTTTTGACATGGTAAGTACACACAAATTATAGATAAGCCAAAAGGCTCGTACTCAATACAAAAAGGCACTTTTTTAAAAATTGGCAAATTTTGTCCATTGCCTCCTGTCAGAGCCAGAGACCAATGACAAACATGACGTTAGCATTGCGTAATGTGTTGCGACACTAATAAATGTAAACAAACAAATAATCAAAACGTAAACAAAAGTTTGCAGAGTGAAATATTAACTTTTGAAACAACGAGCAAATAACAATGAACAAGAACAGTGTTGTGTTGTGCGTCGCATCTGTGCAAGAATAGGTCGTTGCTCAGCTATATGCTGTGACCTCGGACGAACCTTTCGTCAACAGCGCTGATTTTCAGCAAAGACCTTGTGAGTGGCGTAGTGACGTCCCCCCGTGTGACAATAATAAATCGGGTAAGTAAATAAAAATTCTACGGAATTATGAAGAGTAACTGAACGTAGTTTAAGTACATGAATAAAAAATAAAAATATAAGTATAAAGTATCCAACCGTAACTTTTAACAATAAAATACACATAAACTGATAGTTATAATACTTACAATGTAAATACAACGAAAATAATATACTAAATAATTACTGTGGTGCGTTATTCAAAATGTAATAATAATAGGTATGTAAAAAATAAAAAATAAAATAATTCTCATGCGCCATGGGAATTGCGATGGCGTGTCGTGTCGGCCATTTGCAAACTGTGCATTATGGCGATGGCAAACGAAAACGACAGCCATGCTTTTTCAGTCAAAGCGGTAAATTTATTATTAAATTGGTATTTGGTAGTGATAATTTACTTATTTTTATTGTTTTAGTGGGCCTAATGGGTCGTGGATACCTCAATGCACGAAGAAGCGCAATGCAACAAATTAAATCGACTCGATGTCCATCCACCTACATCCACAACTTATACAATGCAAAACCAGACCGCCTTCCAAGCCTCCTGATCGTAATGGAAAGTATTATAGTAGGTATTTGCATTGCATTACTAATCTTTAAACCGTAGATGGTCAGTGGGTCGTCTCAAGCCAAACATTAAATATAATTGGTAATCCTTCCGACACAATTTACTTAAAACCTACCTGTCGTCCCACCTAGATAATGCAGCTTGAGAAGAGAGACAGCAAACACGCCCCAGATGACTACGGATTACCATTCCCCATTTGACACGGACCGGACTTAAACTGGGAGGAATCAAACAAGCCACTCACACTGTTGGAAAGCCATATCCATTGCCCGTAGGCCGTAACCCTCAAGGTAAGACCAGTAGGAGCAGCTATTGTTCCTAGTTGTAGAAATTATGCGGATTGCTGTATGTCCATGAAATATTTCTTGAGAGTACTCAAGAAATGCCTTTTTGTTCTCAGGACTCTAACTGGCGGAGGAAGGTTATTCCAACAGTGCGTGGCAGCATATCTGAAGCTTCCCCTGAAAGCTGCGGTCCTATGCGTTGATGTACAAAGAGGTTCGGTGTTAAAACGTGGTTCGTATTTGCTCTGTCTCCAACTTAACTTCTCAAACAGATAGTATGGTTTTTTTGTTGTCACTACTCCAAAAAGTAGACTAGCCATATGTAACTTTCTCCTAGCAGCCATTTTCAAAATATTATTCTTGTTTATAAAAGGAGTGACATGACTTCTACGAGGAATCTTTACACAGAACCGTGTACATGCATTTTGGATGCGTTGTATCAGCTTCTCTGTTCTGGCTAACAGGCATGGGCCATACACGGTGTCACAGTAGTTAAGTCGTGATAAAATTAGGCTGTCCACTAATTGTTTGCGTAGATCAACACTCAGGTAGTCTCTAATTGAATATAGGAGTTTCAATCTGTAAAAACAATTCCTCATGGAGTTACTGATGTGTTTCTCAAATCGTAGTTCCGGATCCATGGTTAACCCCAGATTGCATGCTATCTCTACTCTATCTATTTTTTCCCCCCTAATAACAACTTCTGGCTTGGCTGACAGTATTGCGCTGATCATTTTCCTACTTCCTAGGACCATAAATTTCGATTTCAGTGGGTTTAATACCAGTGAGTTATTATCTGACCATGCTATTACTCTTTCAAGATCGTCATTAATTTTTTCCACTGCCTTTAATGTATCAGCTGGCTTAAACGCTATATATAATTGGATATCATCCGCGTACATGTGATACTTGCAA
The DNA here is from genome assembly GCA_914767815.1 of Eupsilia transversa. NCBI lineage: Eukaryota > Metazoa > Arthropoda > Insecta > Lepidoptera > Noctuidae > Eupsilia > Eupsilia transversa. The sequence continues at coordinate 16,405,347 of OU611873.1, read as the reverse complement.
TGCTGAAAGGACTTAATAATGTCTGCGCTGTAAAGAATATATAAAAGGGGCCCCAAAATTGATCCCTGAGGCACACCACGTGACACCTGACGAGGGGGGGATGACATCTTTGATCCATCCTCCTTCTGGATTTCAACAATCTGTGATCTATTTTGTAAGTAACTAGTGTAAGCAATTACAAAATAAATAAAGATATTTTAATATGAATATTATTAGTACGCAACTTGACTACTTACAGTAATTTGGTTCGATAAAAGATGTTTTAAAATATTATGTTATGATTAAATACTTAGAAATTACCTTGAATCCAAATAGAGAACATTAATGATTAATTTAATAAATACTTGCCATTTTATAAAAGTTTAACGTCCATCTATTGATTTAAAATTCGCGCGCTTTTGCCGCAGTTCGTAACGGGGACACGAGGTGTTAAGTAAATCGAATACTGTTTGCTGGGGCATTATGTTTTGAACTGTCGAGCTGTACAGTACAGACCTAGTGTAAACGTGTAATTATTGTATAAGTTTAAAAGTGTACCAATTAAATAAATGTAAAAGTGTAATTATCGTATAAGTGTTATTAATTATTAAAAGGATCTACCCCAGTATAAGTGTATTTTCTTTCAGTTCAGAAGTGGGATAAATTCACGTAAGTGTTATTGCTTAAAATTCTATTATTACTTTTCAAAAATAACATGGTGTGAATCTCATCTTTGTGTTGATCATATTTGAATATTAGATTTCATAACCAGATATGAAAAACAAAAAAATATTGTTTGTTGATGTTGTATCACGAATCTTAAAATGTTATTCTTATTGGAACAAACTGTGATCACTAATAAAAGCCGCTTGCCAACCTAGAAGTGGTAATCATACTAGGTATTTCATACTTTCGCGATCGTTCGCCGTAAATAGGGTTATAATGCGATTTTTTGTGCTTTTATGATGTCAACGGTCGTTGTGGTTTGAAATTCGTTATTGTAACAACGTTGCACTAAATACGCCATTCCTAATTTTATACTCGGTGGTCGAAGCTATACAAGTACCTTCATGATCTGTAGTGGTTTATGTAATGATTAATGTTTTGCTATAATATATATAGTTTTTTTAAGTATGTAAATAGCCATATAATGGTTTAAAAGAATAGCTGTGTCCGTATATTATTTTTTATTGACCAGGTCTACAAATGGATGACGATCATGATGGAAGTTTGGCCCAACCGCCGCGAACTCCATCACCAGTGTTGGGCAGGCCGAGCCGCAGGCGCAGCCAGGAGCCAAGCCGTAGCCAGTGTAGCAGGCAGAGCCGCAGCCACAGCCGCAGGCAGAGCTACAGGCACAGCCGCAAGCGCAGTCGTGTATCTGGTCACCGCATTCGACGGCTCGAGACGCCGCCGAGAAGAATTGCAACACATCGGAGTCGCAGTCCAACCAGGGTGATCCCTGGTTCACGGTCAAGATGCAGCAAGAGCAATACACGAAACCACCAGCGAAGCGGGGATCCACATCATCGCCGAGACGACCGTTCACCGGGTAACAGTACCAATGCACGTGAGTCGTTTCCTACAAATGATGTGTTTTCTAAATTTACCGATTTTCTTGATAAAATATCGAGTAGGGGTAGTGAGAGAATAAGTAATTTTAATGTAGTTCCTGAGTTTGACCCGTCTTCTAAAAATCAGAATATAAATAATTGGATACACAAAGTAAATGAAATAGCTAGCATATATAGTTGGACAGACCGACAAATCATACATAATACGATACCTAAACTTACTGGCAATGCAAAGCGGTGGTACGAGGGTCTTACAACCGTCAATTATAGCTGGGTTGAATGGCAAGAAAAGCTCAAAGCAGCTTTTCCGTCCGATGAAAATTATGGTCAAATGCTTTCGGATATGTTGGATAAAAGGGCAAAATTTGGGGAATCTTTAGAGGATTATTATTACGATAAAATGTCATTAATCAACAGGTGTGAAATTAAGGGCAAAAGAGCAGTAGAATGCGTGATCTTTGGCATAGACGATAGGGCCATTAGGATAGGAGCAGAAGCAGCTCAATTTGATAACCCAGACAAACTTTTGGCATATTTACGAAATGCAAAAAGCATAGGAAAAAGAAATGATAATATTCAGAGAACTTCGAATAAGAAATTTCCGACAAAACCACCTGTTAATAATAAATCAAATACAATCAGGTGCTTTAATTGCAAGGAAGAAGGTCATATTATAAGTAAGTGTACTAAACCATTAAAAAAATGTACAAATTGTTCAATAATTGGTCACGATGCTAATGAATGTTATCGTAAGAAGGAAGACGCAAAATCGGTCTTGGAAATTTCAATTGCCAAACCTAAAACTAATGATAAATATGTACAATTTGTTGTTGTCAACGGTCACGAAAAAGTAGGTTATTTAGATTCAGGTAGTGAATGCACTCTAATTAGAAACGCCGATGCTGTAGAAGTATTTGGTAAATGGGATACAACTTATTCAGTTGCCATGACGGGTTTTGGTGGAGCGGTAGTTCATGCGATAGGTCGGTGTCCAGTAGTTTTGGAAATTCAAGGCGTTATTGTCGAATTAGACATTATTGTAGTACCAGATCATTTTTTGAAATACCCATTATTGATTGGTCAGTCATTTACCGAAGCATTGGGGGTTAAAATCTTAAAAACTGATTATGAATTAATAATCTCCCGTGAATTCCCTGAAACTATCGGCGTGGTTAAACTATTTTCAAAACAATGTTGTTCAATTCTACCCGGATGTTCCTACGTAGAGGTTGACTCATCTCCGAAAATAACAGGTTCTATATTAGTATACGGTAGTTATAGATCCATCCCTAATTTAGAACATAATATAGAAGAAGGTATTTACTCAATTGAAAATGGTAAAGGTGTACTATTAGTCGATAATATTTCCTCAAACGTTCTAACTTTTAATAAAGACCAGCTGATAGCTAGAGGGCAATTTTTGCTGATAAAAATTATTAGTTGTCCAACTGTAAATAAGATTGATGTTGCCAGTCCTTTAGAACCTTTTCATTTAAATGACTTGTCCCTGGGCGATACCTTAAACCGGAATCAGAAATTGCAATTATTAGATGTTGTAAATCGTTACCGAACTTGTTTTGCTACTAAATTAACCGAGTTAGGCTGTACTAATGTAGAGACAATGAACATTGATTTAATGGATACCCAACCTGTAGTTTACAGGCCTTATAGGTTGTCTCATAAAGAAAAACAAGAGGTTAGGGGTATGACCGATGAATTACTACAATGTGGTATCATAAGAGAATCTTGTTCGCCGTTTGCAAGTCCAATCATTTTAGTACAAAAAAAGAACGGCGAGAAGCGCCTTTGCATAGATTACAGGGCTTTAAATCGAAAAACTGTAAAACAGCACTACCCTTTGCCTAGGATAGAGGATCAGATGGATAGGTTAGCGGGGTATAGTTTATATACAACTTTAGACCTAGCATCAGGGTACTACCAAATAGAGTTGGCTGAAAGCGATAAACAAAAAACGGCTTTTGTCACACCAGAAGGGCAGTTCGAATTTAATAGGATGCCTTTCGGTCTGACAAATGCACCAGCGGTATTCCAAAGAACTATCAATAAAGTTCTTGATAATTTAAGATTTGACACGGTAGTCGTATACATGGATGACGTTCTTGTGCCTTCAGTTTCGTTTGAGGATGGTCTTAAAAAACTAGAATTGGTATTTGATAAAATTAGAAATGCAGGTCTTACATTGAAACTCTCGAAATGCAATTTCTTCCATTCAAAAATCGAATTTCTTGGTTTCGAAGTCTCGGGAAATGGTATAAAACCGGGGAAGTGTAAAATAGACGCGGTTGACAAATTTCCCACCCCTAAAGATATCCATAATGTTAGGCAATTCTTAGGCTTGGCTAGTTTTTTTAGGCGCTTTATTAAGAATTTTGCAATAATAGCTCGTCCATTGACTCAACTACTAAAAAAAAATGTTTCTTGGACTTGGGGCAAAGAAGAAGAAACCGCATTCACTCAGTTAAAATCAAAATTGGTATCTCGGCCAATCTTGACATTGTACAACCCTAATGCTGCTACCGAGTTGCATACGGATGCCAGTAAACATGGTGTAGGTGGTATGCTTTTACAGAAACAAGATGATCAAATTATGAAACCAGTCGCTTATTTTAGTAGGCGTACTTCACCAGAAGAGCAACACTTTTCATCATATGAACTAGAAACTTTAGCGGTCGTAAATAGTTTGACTAAATTTCGATGTTACTTAATTGGGTTAGAATTCACTATCGTTACTGATTGTAACTCTTTACGTGCCACTTTTACTAAAAGGGATATGATTCCGCGTGTTGCTCGCTGGTGGAGTATGATCCAAGAATTTGATTTTAACATAATTTATAAACCAGGGACTTCTATGACGCACGTAGATGCATTAAGTAGGAACCCTTTGCAAGAAAATACTTCCAGTACCGACCCCGTAGATTTACAAGTTTTTCATATCACTGTAGATTGGTTAGCCACGGTCCAAATGAATGATGATGAAACGCAAAGGATAAAACGGGTTTTAGATGATACAGATTCAAGCACAGTTAATTATACAAAACAAAATTTTATTTTAAAACGTGGAGTAGTTTACAAGATAACGGAGGATGGACTTAGATGGTATGTGCCAAAAGGTGTCAGATGGCAAGTGTTACGTGCTTCTCATGATGATATAGGTCATTTTTCTTATGAGAAGACCTTAGACAAAATTAGAACAACTTACTGGTTCCCAAAAATAAACAGAATAGTTAAAAAGTATTGTCAAGCGTGTATTCAATGCGCTCACGGAAAGGTACCGGCTGGAAAGAGGTCTGGATTCTTACATCCAATACCAAAGGTATCTGAACCTTTCCATACCGTACATGCGGATCACCTAGGTCCATTCAATGAGAGCAGAAGAAAGAATAAGTACATACTAGCCATTATAGACGCATTCACAAAATTTATTATCCTTAAACCTATTAAAAATACAAAAACTCACACAACTATTTCAGTTTTTAAAGAATATTTTAGTTTGTTCGGTGTACCTTCTCGAATAATAACAGACAGAGGTACTACTTTCACGAGCTCAAAGTTTAGAGAGTTTTTGTCAGAAAAAAGTGTGAAACATATTTTAAATGCGGTCGCTACTCCTCGCGCAAACGGGCAGGTAGAGCGTTATAATAGGACGGTATTAGATTCATTAACGGCTATGACCTTCGGAAAAGACGAAAGATTATGGGATGAGTATTTGCTACAAGTACAATGGGGTTTAAATAATACTATCAATAAAGCAGTAGGTAAAACCCCAGCTCAATTGTTATTTGGGTTGAGACTAAAAGGGTCGACTGAGAGTGGATTGGCTTTACCAGTTCAGGAAAATGATGATAGTAATATCAGTAACATAAAAGATATTAGAAACAAAGCACTAGACAAAATAGTAAGTACACAGGAAAAACAAAAGCGAATCTTTGATAAGACTAGAATTCCTCCGCGTCAGTTTGATGTAGGACAGCTGGTTAGGGTAGAAAGAGAAATAGGACAGAAAGGGAAGAGTAAGAAATTAGTTCCAAAATGTCTAGGCCCTTACCGCATTACCAAAGTATTACATAATGATAGATACGAAGTAGAGGATACGCCTATTACAAAAAAAAAGGGTAAACAAAAATATGTAGGAATTTTTTCGGTAGATAAAATTTACCCTTGGCTTGTATATCAGTCGGTGGACGAGAGTAATGAAGACGTTGATAGTAATAATTCGGATATGGATACAGACCACTAAATTGTGGAAGTATTGAAATGAAGTTATGGTGAACAATATGAATTTATGTCAGTTTCTCATAGAAGGCCAGTTTCATTATTAGTAGTTGCGAACAGTATAGCTTCGTTAATCAGCTAGTATGGTAGTAAGGTAGAATGGTAGTATGGTGAGACACCACTAGCTGGTGAGATTCGACTGACATGATAGATTTATAGTATGGTAGGGTGATAGTATTGTGATATGGTAGTATGGTTCCAGTAGTGTAATGGGACGAGTGTAAATTGTGAATTAAGATTATCGGAAAGTGATTGAATATGATTCTATTTTTTTGAAAACATTGTTATTGTACGTAGTTGATTATTACTCTAAGACTTATAATGTGGATTGTGATAATATTCATTAATGTTAAATTATTGTTTGCAATTACATATACCTAACATTTTATTTTATTCAGATAAACCATAAATCAATGGAAAATGTACCTTTTGTTTATTTACAACTCATTTAGTAATGAAAGAAATGTATTATTTAAGCCAATTTGTTGTATTTTGTTTGTTTAAATATTTTTCCTATACAATTTTTTTTTTCTATGTTTCTTTTTAAAAATATATTTCGCGAGGGCGCGACTCATAGGTCAGGATGGACGAATGTAAGCAATTACAAAATAAATAAAGATATTTTAATATGAATATTATTAGTACGCAACTTGACTACTTACAGTAATTTGGTTCGATAAAAGATGTTTTAAAATATTATGTTATGATTAAATACTTAGAAATTACCTTGAATCCAAATAGAGAACATTAATGATTAATTTAATAAATACTTGCCATTTTATAAAAGTTTAACGTCCATCTATTGATTTAAAATTCGCGCGCTTTTGCCGCAGTTCGTAACGGGGACACGAGGTGTTAAGTAAATCGAATACTGTTTGCTGGGGCATTATGTTTTGAACTGTCGAGCTGTACAGTACAGACCTAGTGTAAACGTGTAATTATTGTATAAGTTTAAAAGTGTACCAATTAAATAAATGTAAAAGTGTAATTATCGTATAAGTGTTATTAATTATTAAAAGGATCTACCCCAGTATAAGTGTATTTTCTTTCACTAGCGAACCACTCTATTGTTTCCGTTGAAAAGCCATAATAGGCCAACTTGGAAAGTAATAGAGTGGTGTTTATTGCATCAAATGCCCGTGAAAAATCCAGAAGAGCAAGGATTGTTCCCTCCCCCCTATCCCGTGCCTCTAGGATGTTCCCCACTACGTCAGAAAGGGCTGTGGCTGTCCCACGGCCCTTCCTAAAACCAGACTGAAGGTCGGGTAGCATATTGTTTGCTTCTAAATATTCTATCATTTGGTTGTATACCACCCTCTCTAAGACTTTCGATAAACAAGGCAAAATGCTGACAGGACGTAGGTCCTTATAAGTAGTTGGATTGCTGACTTTGGGCAAAGGAAGCACAATAGCGCACTTCCACAAATCAGGGAAAGTATGGGTATCTATTGACTTATTTATTATTTTGGTAATAGCCTGAAGGGTGGTTGGTAACGTTAGCTTTATCATATCCAGACTCACTCCATCAATCCCTTTAGCATTTGAACCCAAGCTGTTAATAATTTTCGAAATTTCTTCCTCGTTAACAATTCGTAGCTTAAATTGTGTTACACCAAATCTATTCATATCAAAATATGATAACTGTGATGTGGGAAGTATGGACTGTCCTGGTACATTTAGGAATGAAATAAAGATAGGGAAAATTTAGTCACACAATTATTATTAATTATCTCAATGGAGTAGTGTCCATTGCGCAGGGCATACTATACAACACAAGTGTGTGCGCAAACATTGGTTCTCCCACATGCCCATGGGATAGCAAACCCATAGAGAGATTGGGTGCAGGATCGATGGCTTTACATGCTGTTCAAAGCACAGAAGACTGGATGAAAAATAATGACTCCTTCGAGGGATCGACCTCGACATACTATGAGCAGCTCGTGTGATCTGAGAAGTAACGCGCCCACACACAAACATAACTGTAAATTACAAGCGGATCACAAGTGTGAGCCATGACAACGAACAGAATATTTTATAAGACTTACATTTTTTTCAATCAGAAGTTCCACTCGGTTTGATGACTTGGTTGGGATGGCGGCAGCGGGAGGCTATCGACAATGTCGTCGCTGATATTGTAGACAACACAGACTGTTTGTATACCGATGATAACAGAGCACTTCGTTGCACTTGCAGACTGCGAATACTTTGTACCGAATACTTGTAGCTTATAAGTTAAAATCAAATTATAAATAAAGCATGTTAAAAAACACTTCAATCAATTTAGCATTGTTGTGTTGAAGTAACTTTTTCTATAGTCGGATTATACATGTACGTAAAATGAAGACGAAGGAAAATTTTATGCTGCATCGAATGTCGATGCAGCGAAATTAGCCAGGGCTGGCTAAATGATAGCGAGCACGGAATCGTTACACTACATTGATGTAATTATTTTATAGAAGTAAATAAATATTTCTAAGGTAGGTACTTATTTTATCATCTACGTTTAGGTCTTGTGTAGAAAATATGAACTTATTGCCGTCAACCTAGTACTTTTCTAGACTTCCTGAAATAAATACATAATATAGTTCTCATAACTACCCTAACAGCCATGAGTGAGTCAAACCATGGAAATCCATATCTGTCGATACGCTATGATATATTTTAATCGTAATAATGCATTGTGTAAATTTTGTATTTTGCTGATACATAGAATGATACTAAGTTATTGTCAACCCTAACTAAAATAGCTGATTATTGTGGATGTGAAATAAATAATTAGGTAAGCACACGTGTAACAATTGCGCAAAAACAAATTTTATGATGAAATATTTTTAGGCAAAAAATATAATTTAAAATATTATTTATTATTTCAAAGGTCTCTCGGAGTGAGCACGTTTCTAAACTGTCACCGAAAAATTAAGTCAATTATTAAAAATAAATATTTAATTGAACACACACCAGAAAGTACATACGAACGATTTCATCAGGAGTAACGCTGTTCGGTATATCGTGGGGGGGCCTGAAATACACCTGTTTGGATAAAGCAGATCATTTCATATTGTACAGGTAATTATCAAATATCATTTTTTAATTTCAATTAACATAATAGTATGACTTTTTCAACCCAGAATTTACAATTATATGTCTGATTCTTTATCGGTACCTAATAAACATTTTTTTATTTCAGATACATTCTGCCTAAACAAAATATTAATTACCGACTGGTCTGTGAAGAATTATTTAATTACCTGAAATATATCTCCATATTTGGATCACGTAGATACACATTCCTATGTATAAATCATTTTACATTTTGCAGGTAATTATTATCTATATTTTTCTCTCCAGATTATACTATTATCTATGTAATTAGATTATGTGTCTAATGCACCCAATTTTTTATTATTTCAGAAACATTCTGCCTAAACATAATTACCGACTTACCTGAGAAGAAATTACACAAGGGATCTTGGAACGAACATAAAATAGTCCTGATCAAGTTGTACTAATTACCTATATAAAATATTTTGTTACTGGTATACCTAAGATCATGAATAATAGTTGTAAGTATTATCTAATCTAATTTTATTGAAATTGTTAGTGTTCCTTTTTGTTAGTGATTTCAACAATAACATAATGCCTCACTGTTCTGATTGCAAAGTATTTGTAGATAATCGCCGATGGTCTGGTCATTTACGTAGCAATGTACATAAAAACAATAGTTCAACTCCTATTTATGATAATGTGGCAATTATTAATTCTTCTTTTAAAGAACGAATCAAAAGTTATAAAATCACAGCGACAGGCGAACAAATACATAGTTTTCCTGAAATGTTCCTCAATAGTATTAGTCCACAAATTAAGCATTTAATAGAAGGTTCAATACAGAAACACACCTCTGTCAAAATAAACTTCGAACTGTTTGCTTCCTTTCTTATGTTTAAAAATGATCAACAAGAAATAAAATCATTCCGAACAAAAAAAATTATTACACTAATTAATTACGATTTTGATTCTACTTACAAATCAGCTGTTAATGTACTACTAAAAAAAATTGAGGAATTTGAGGAAAGAGATAGTGGTTGGACATTTTTAAGTAATTCGCATTTAGAATTAAATATTAATAAATATCAACCACTCAGCGGATCTAAATTTTTAACTTTGGCGAAATCCATAAAGGCTAAAAGAGCTTGTTTGAATATTCGAAACAATGATGAGTATTGCTTTTTGTGGTGTGTTGTGGCGGCATTGTACCCCACAAACAGACATCCCGATAGGATTTCGTCTTATCCATACTTTCAGGAAGTTTTGAATGTTAATAATTTAACATTTCCAATTACATTCTCGGACATAGCTATCTTTGAGAGAAATAATCCTTCTCTCAATATATTTGTATATGGTTTAAAAAATGAGAAAACAATTATTGGGCCATTGTATACAACGCTGAATGACAAGTCTAATAAAAGTATCCATCTACTGTTTTTAGAAAATAATAATAATTCTCATTACTGTCTCATCAAAGATTTATCTCGTTTAGTTAGAAATCAGATGACCAAACATCATGGTAAACTATATTTCTGTGAAACATGTTTATTGTTTTTTCCAACGCTTAGTCAAATTGAATCCCACTTGTGTGGGGGGATTGTCACTGTTTTACCGGAAAAAGGGTCATTTTTAAAATTTAAAAATTATGATAGAAAACAAAATATTCCATTCGTCATATATGCCGACTTTGAAACGTTACTTGAACCAATTTCCGGCGCTGAATTCAACACCGCTAACACGTCATACTTAAAACGCCACGTGCCAGCGGCGTTCGCTTACAATATCGTGTCATCAAATAAAAATGCCACCGTTGAGGGCTATAGAAGTTATCGAGGTAATGATTGTGTTTCGAAATTTATACATTTTCTTACTGAGGACGTAAAACAAATACATAAAATTATATCCAAAAGCGAGCCTATGATATTCACTGATGAAAATTCTCGTGATTTTAAACGTGCCGTTAAGTGTCATGTTTGTGACAATTTACTCTTAACCGATAAAGTAAGAGATCATTGTCATATTACAGGTCTATATCGAGGTGCAGCACATCGACACTGTAATTTACAGCATAAAGTACCAAAATTTATTCCAATATTTTTTCACAATTTATCCGGATACGATTGTCATTTATTTATAAAAAAGTTAGGTGAAATTCCAGGTTCTATTAAAATAATCCCTAAGACTAAAGAAAAATATGTAGCATTTACCAAATTTATTCCTATTGCCGATAACGAGTACATTTGTATAAGGTTTCTAGATTCCTTCAACTTTTTGGGAACAAGTTTAGACAAGCTCGCTAAAACATTGCAGGTGGAAGATTTCGTTAATCTACGGTCTCATTTTTCCAAAGAAAGACAGTTTAATTTATTGAGAAGAAAAGGTGTTTATCCATATGATTACATGACCACTTGGGGATGTTACGATCAAACATTTTTGCCGTCTAAGGATCATTTTTATAATTCTTTGACTAACGAAGTCATTAGTGATGAAGATTATAATCACGCGCAGGCTGTTTGGATTGAATTTAATATTAATAACCTAGGCGAGTATACGGATCTATACTTAAAAACGGATGTGCTTTTGTTAACAGACATATTCCAAAATTTTCGGAAAACCTGTAAACAATATTACAGTCTTGACCCCGCGTTTTACATTACTGCACCCAGTTTATCTTTCGATGCGATGTTGCTAAAAACAGGCGTTCAGTTAGAGCTAGTGTCGGACTTAGCTATCATCAGAATGATACAAAGCGGTATACGCGGTGGTTTGTGCATGTGTTCCCATCGGCATGCTAGAGCTAATCACAAGTACATGCCTGAATATAATCCATCACAACCGGAGAGTTTCATAGTATACTTAGATTGTAATAATCTTTACGGTTTCAGCATGTGTCAGTATTTACCATACTCTAGTTTCAGATTTTTAGGTGATAACGAATTAGCTAATTTTGATGTTACCGCTATAGAAGATAACGCAAAATGGGGCTTCATATTAGAAGTCGATCTATTGTATCCCGAAAATTTACATAATCATCATAATGACTTACCATTTTGTCCTGAAAAATGTGTACCCCCGGGGGGTAAAACCAAGAAACTCATAGCAAATTTGTATAATAAGTACAACTATGTGATTCATTACGTTCATTTAAAAAAATGTTTGGAACATGGTTTAATTTTACGTAAAATTCATAGAGCTATTACTTTTAGACAGGCTCAATATTTAAAACAATACATAGAGTTAAATACTCAATTAAGACGAAAAGCAAAAAGTTCCTTCGAACAAGACTTTTTTAAGTTATTAAATAACAGTGTTTTTGGAAAGACATTAGAAAATACTGAAAATAGAGTAACCGTGCATTTAGTTAATCAATGGTGCGATCAGTCCAATCGAACTAAGAAATTTATATCCGCTGAGAAACTTATAGCCAACCCCTATTTCCACAGTGCATCTATTTTATCTGAAAACTTAGTTGCGATACAAATGAAACCTAATCAAATTATTTTAGACTAGCTGCTGCCCGCGGCTTCGCCCGCGTGAGTGTCGGATATTACCCCATACATCCCCATGGGTTTTAAGTATAAATATTGAGTTTCGAGTTAATCGGACAGCGCGTTAAAATTCTGCCATACAAACACTGACACCCCCCAACCCCCCTTTAGGGGGTAATTTAGAAAAACAAAAAACTACAAACTTTATAATTTATTTAGATAACTATTCGTGCGAAGTTTCATGTTTATTACCTCAAGGAATAAGATTTTTCATACAAACTTTCATCCCTTATTTTACCCCCTTAGGGGTTGAATTTCGAAAAATCCTGATACACGTTATTCTTTATTTTTGGGTTTAAGTATAAATATTGAGTTTCGAGTTAATCGGACAGCGCGTTAAAATTCTTCCATACAAACTTTGACACCCCCCAACCGTAGGATAGGATACTTTTCCGGGATAAAAAGTACCCAGTGTGGTGCCCAGGATATTAAAGAATAATTATACCAAGTTTCATCATAATCGAACCGGTAGTTTTTGCGTGATGCCTGAACAAACAGACAGACAGACAGACAGACAGACAGACAGACAGACAGACAAAAAATTTTTTAATCTAATTTTTGGGTTCTGTGTCGGTCTAGTAACACCCCCTGCCATTTATTTTTTTGATATTTTCAATGTACAGAATTTTCACTTCTACAGATTTATTATAAGTATAGATATAGATAAGCCTATCTACATAGGTTTCACTGTGTTGGAACTGTCAAAAGCACACATGTATTACTTTCATTACGATATTGTAAAGCCTTTTTATAAAGATCGAGTGCAGCTATGTTACACAGATACCGATTCCTTTGTTTATAAAATAGACACTAACGATTTTTACCATGATTTGAAATATAATTTTTTACAATATTTTGACAGCAGTAACTATGAAGCCGCAAATGATTTACAGATACCGCTAAAAAATAAAAAGGTACCCGGTCTCTTTAAAGATGAAATGGGAGGAAAATATATATCTGATTTTGTTGGCTTGAGATCGAAACTTTACTCTATAAAAACCCCTAATAATATTATTAAAAAAGCAAAAGGGGTGAAAGCAAGCGTGGTCAGGGATTTAAACTTATCAGACTATGAAACCATTTTATTTCATGGCGGAGTAATCCGGAGAAAAAATTATATGTTTAAATCGATAAAACACGAAATATTTACTCGTACTGTCAACAAAGTTGCTTTATCTAGAAATGATGACAAACGATCAATATCTGTAGATCAAATTTCAACTCGAGCCTGGGGTCATGCGTTTATTTTTAAGAATGAATTACTCTGATCATAATTTAAGTTTAGTGTTACGTAATTATCTAAGGCTACTCATGTAATAAGTTTAGTTTTAGAAAATAATAAATGTTAATAACTATTATACAAAAATTAAATAAAATTGGAATTATTGTAACCATTGACTTGTTTCATTTATGAAATTCTATTTACTTTAAAATATAATTACACTCTTTTTTTTGCAATCGGTAAATTAAGTAAATACCGATTGCAATGATTTCAGTTGCACTATGCACCTAGATACCTTGCATCGTAAGGTTGATTTTTGAATAACTAACGTTTACGATTAAGTAACACGCTTACAAGGCACTATTCTTCATTGTATAATTATTGTCTACGTTGCAGTTCATTGGCCTTAGCATGGAGACACAAATGCTTAGATGACATGTAATTAATTATTACACGGTATTTAATTATTTTACAATCATTAACGAAATATTATTCATCGCGAACACCTGTTTCATATATTTTTTTAACCTTCAGCAAAAGTAATCATTTCGGTGAGTATAATTTTTTTTTTTGTAACTAACAATTGTGATCGCGGTAGTGTTAATAATCAATATAATAAAGGAATATAGTGAACTCCATGGAAAACCTAATTATAGCGCTTTAGAGCGCTATACTAAAGGAATAGTGGTATAATTGTTTTATATTTTGTTTCAGATGTCTGAATCCGAGATCATGTTCAGCCAGTATGCCCAGGATCCTTACGAAGGATTCTCTGAGATGTTTCGCAGCGAACCCGAGCACAGCAAACCAGTCACAAAAGATAAAAAACCAAAACAACGATGCAGGGAAAAGTCGAAAAAACTAAAACCAACCAAATCCTACGTGATGAGTCGACTACAGCGAAGAGGGATTAAATTAATAAAAATTTCAGTCGTAGATCTATGTAATAACAATCCTCAAACCATAGACAGTGATAGTGACAGTGAGAACGTTATTATAAACGCACAATATATTGTTCAAGATGCTATCGACAGTGTTATGGACGAAACTGAGTCTTTAGTTAAGAAAATATCGAAATCTTTAATAGATACTGACTTTTAATAATCGTTTGTGTAAATTAATGTTTATAATTTTATTAAGATATTTCTATTCAATTGCGTGTAGTGTTAAGTTATTTGGAGAAGTGTGGGGAGTGTTTAGCAAAATAAAAGCATGTATAACTTACATTCTTCTAAAAGGGGTCGATGACTTGTGGCAAGCTGATCTATTGGACATGCAAAACCTGAGAAAATATAATAAAGGTCATAATGTCAAATTATGTAATGTCCTATTAAGTTCAAATGTATAATTATTTTCTTCCTGTGGCAAACTTTGGCAGTATGGGAATGTGAACATCACAATTTTTTTTAAACTAAGGTTACTCAATGATCTATAATATTGGAGTAATTCTCCTTTGTTCACATTACCCCTATTACCAACAAATATTATTATTGTAGTA
The DNA here is from genome assembly GCA_914767815.1 of Eupsilia transversa. Lineage (NCBI taxonomy): Eukaryota > Metazoa > Arthropoda > Insecta > Lepidoptera > Noctuidae > Eupsilia > Eupsilia transversa. The sequence continues at coordinate 16,390,188 of OU611873.1, read as the reverse complement.
TCCTGGTTAAACTTACAATTTATAACTTTTTTCATTATCTATACTTATAATAAATCTGTAGAAGTGAAAATTCTGTACATTGAAGATATCAAAAAAATAAATGGCAGGGGGTGTTACTAGACCGACACCGAACCCAAAAATTTGATTAAATTTTTTTTTGTCTGTCTGTCTGTCTGTTTGTTCAGGCATCACGCAAAAACTACCGGTTCGATTACGATGAAACTTGGTATAATTATTCTTTAATATCCTGGGCACCACACTGGGTACTTTTTATTCCGGAAAAGTACCCTATCCTACGGTTGGGGGGTGTCAAAGTTTGTATGGAAGAATTTTAACGCGCTGTCCGATTAACTCGAAACTCAATATTTATACTTAAACCCAAAAATTAAGAATAACGTGTATCAGGATTTTTCGAAATTCAACCCCTAAGGGGGTAAAATAAGGGATGAAAGTTTGTATGAAAAATCTTATTCCTTGAGGTAATAAACATGAAACTTCGCACGAATAGTTATCTAAATAAATTATAAAGTTTGTAGTTTTTTGTTTTTCTAAATTACCCCCTAAAAGGTTGGGGGGTGTCAATGTTTGTATGGAAGAATTTTAACGCGCTGTCCGATTAACTCGAACCTCAATATTTATACTTAAAACCCATGGGGATGTATGGGGTAATTTCCGACACTCACGCGGGCGAAGCCGCGGGCAGCAGCTAGTATGAAATAAGGAACAACCAGGCATACAGTAGTTAATTATTGAGTGTCCTGGATAATTATTTGTCAACAAGTGGCCTAGATCCTTTCCAATTTCATCACAAAATAATACTATTTCTTTATTTACACTCTTTTTAGGCAAACAATTAGTAATCAATGAAGGCAAACTGGCACTAGACTGCAGTATGGTGGTATCACATATTGTCAATGAATGGTCGGGTGTGGGTTCAAATGGTGGTGGTTGACAATGTTCACAGTTGTTAGTTTGTGAACTTACCAGATCATTCATCGCCAATACATATTCCCTCATTTGGTTTTCAGAGGCTGAATATTTGATGGTCATAGAAGTAAGTTTCTCCTGTAGTTGATCAAGTTCATACTGCAAGTCATCAGTGTCAATTTGGTATTTCCTAGTACTTTTTTCTAAGTTTAATGAATACATATCTAATTGTTTCAGTAGATGTAACCTTTCTCTATTAAGTTTTACATTTTTAATGAAGAACTTCTGTTTTTTAACCCTATTCTTGGCACGGTGGATAATTTGATACATTGAACTTTGCGAATATCTCGAGACGTTCCGAGACGTATTTACGAAACATTTATTATTTAATTTGCTACAAAATATAATCCCTATTCTACTAAAAAATACTATTTTATTTCTTGTAACACCAAATATGCAGTAGAAAACAAGATGGCGAATCGATCGAAGGCGTCTGCGTGTCGCAAGGTAAAAATACTCATTTTTTATTATATTTTGGTCAAATTGTTTTCAAAAGCTGTATAATTCGAATAGGTTATAATATTTGCTACTCGGAAACACTATTTTCGAGTACTTAATTGGATTAAAATCGACTGTAATTTACATTTTTTTTCGAGTGTATCAGATATGACACACTGCCAGGTAGCCATCCTTCTAGACATCTTCTGTTATGTATCAAATACGTAACATTGCTTGATTTGTACGGTTACAATTTATTTGTGAATTTTATTATTATTATAACTATTTTATATTATTATTGTTATATTATTGATATTATTATTGTTTATTTGTATTTTTCTGTCACAGGTGGTTCGTCAGCTTAGCATTCAACAACAGAGAAGAGCTCGGCAACTTGTGGCGCTTGTTCCAAAGCCAAACGCAAAATCGGATTTGGATGAAAGCGAATCATCTGCTGAAGATGAACTCCAGTATTGCTTCCGCCCAGCGCACTCCGACAGCAGTTCACCGCCTCCATCATTGCCTTCTTCGATAGAAAATCTAAATCTTCTATCAGATGACGATACTGAAGTAAATCAAGTGGTTGCTTCAACATCTTTGGTAATATACCCCCCACAGTCATCGCCATCAACCAACCCTTGTTCGCCATCAATTTTATCAAATCCATCTGTAATAAGGCAGCTTCATTGTGCTGAGGCTAGTCCATTATCTCCGGTATCACCTTTGTTTCATCAAGTAAGTTTACCATCTCCTCTAGCAACCTCTTCGCAAGTACCTTCACCACTGGCCACCTCCACGCAACTACCTTTACCACGAGCCAGCAACTTGATGCTTTATAACCAGGTGCTGTCACCATTGTTGCCACCCTCTCCCTCAGCGGCTACTCGTTCAAAAAGACCTAGAGTTGTTGCGACAAAACGAAAAGTAATACCTGCTAAAAGATTACAACCTAATTGGCGTTGCTGTAAGTTTACTGGTTCTGCAGAAGTGGAAGATAATTCGTTTGAGCCTCGTGAAGAGAAGAGTGCGATTGAATACTTCAAGCTGTTCTTTTCAGATGACATCATCACTCTCATAGTGCAACAAACAAATATCTATAGCACACAGAAAAATGGCAGCTCAATAAATATCAAAGAAGATGATATCAAAGATTTTCTGGCAATCCTTTTATTTATGGGGGTCGTTAAAATGCACGCGTATACAGATTATTGGTCCAAAATTCTACGATACGACAAAGTAGCGGATATAATGACTCTGAAGAAGTTCCAGTTACTGAGGCGATATTTACATTTTAGTGACAATTGTATTGATGATGGCGATAGATATCACAAAGTGAGACCACTTCTTCAAAGAATCCGTGAGAACTGTCTAAAAGTAGAAGAAGAGACGCGTTTCAGCATTGATGAAATGATGGTTCCACATAAAGGAACCAGAGCAGGCAGCCGCAAACAATATATAAAAAATAAACCTAAAAAATGGGGGTTCAAAATATTTGTTCGCGCTGGTGTCTCTGGGATCGTTTACGACTTCCTGATCTATGGAGGAGACGACACATTTAGATTTCACTCTTTTACTGATGAAGAAAATGGTATGGGCTTGGGAGCAAAAGTAGTAATAGCTTTGGCGAAATCCATTCACCAGCCTGCATGCAAAGTCTTATGCTTTGACAACTTTTTCACATCTGTTGAAGTCCTGCAATATTTACGAAACGAATACGGAATTTTTGCACTGGGAACAATCCGATCTAACAGGCTCCGTGGAGCAGAGAAAAAACTACCCACAGATAAAAATCTTAAAAGAAGCGGCAGAGGATCACACGCACAAGTCGTATGCAACACAAATAAGATAGTTGTTGTCAAATGGTACGATAACAAATGTGTTACAGCTGCAAGCACATTTATTGACGCGCATCCTATTCAGAATGTACTTCGTTACAAGAAAGAACAAGGAAGGAAAATGCCAGTGACTTGTCCAAATTTGATAAAAGAATATAACAACAACATGGGTGGAGTTGATCTATCAGATATGCTGATTGCTCTGTATCGAACACCGTTCCGAGGTCATCGCTGGTATTTACCAATTTTTTCGCAAATGCTCGATATTTGCGTGAACAATGCCTGGCTTCTCTATCGACGTGATAGAGAAGCCAGGCATGAAGCCAAAAAACCCAAGTCGCTGAAAACATTCCGAATTGAAATTTTCGAAAGCCTACGCAGATATGAGAGAACTAATACAAGCAATGTCAGCAGGACTAGCGTTAGCTCAACCAAGACCATACAGAAACCAGTAGCTGAAAGACCCCCAGATGCTGTTCGGTATGATCAAATTGCTCATTTTCCAACTATAGCATCCATCAGAGGGAGGTGCATGTATTGCACAAAAGGGCAAACCAAATTGTTTTGTCAAAAATGCAAAATGCGGTTATGCTTATTGCCGGAACGAAATTGTTTCTTAGAGTATCATAAAAAATAATAAAGTAATTGTAAGACTGATAATAATTTGTGATTGTAAGACTGTTAGTATAATAAGTATATATTCGTGATTGATCTCATTCTACCAATAATTAAGATTTTTAGAAGGTTCGAAGACTGTTTATAACTATTATTGTTGATTTTAACCGACTATTATACTAAAAGGAGGTTCTGTTTTTTAATTGTATGTACGGAAGTACAAAATATAATTTAAGTTCATGTTTTTTTTCACGTTAGAATTGTTTTTTTTTTTTTTTTTGGTTTGCTATAATAATCTTTATAACTTGTTGAAAGCCTGGCAGTGCGGCAAATATGATACGTAGATTTTATGAGGTTAATTTCTAAGAGTCTGGCAATGTGCCTTATGTGATACATTCAATAAATCATAAACTAATAAAATTATATTTTTGTTTTTATTTTTTCTCCTCTCAATAAATACCTCAGAATACATTCTATGTAAAATTTATCAACATTTCAAAAAAAAAAAATCTTGCCAAGTATAGGGTTAAATAACCTCAGAAACAACCTAGTGTCGTCCGACTCGGACTTATTCGCTATTACTGAGTCAGGTTGCAGTGACTCCATTCAAGACGCGGAAATTGTTCCATTGGGATATAAAATATTAAGATGTGATCGAGCGGATGGTCGGAAGCAAGGCGGCGCGCTTCTCGTGGCCGCACACCGGTTTGAGCTGCGCCAACTACCTATCTTGGACGCCTCGATAGACACTTGTGTGTTCGAAATGGTTTGTGCTACCGTACATTTAAATAAACGTTTTTTGTTTGTGTGTTGTGTTATCTATATTCCGCCAGGTAGCTCTGAAAATGATTATGTGTTGTTATTTAGAATAATAGAAAGAATGTGTGATAGATATGGAGAAGTTATTGTGATCGGTGATTTTAACTTGTATTCATGTCCTGTTAGTATTAGTAACTATTACGAATGTTTTTTGTCATATTGCGAGTTCACTCAAAGTAACACAGTACCCAATTGTTTAGGTCGTCAGTTGGATTTGGTTCTGAGTGCAGGCATTAGCGGAGGAGTGACGGTGGTGGCGGCGGGCGAGGCGCAGGTGCCTGTCGACGCGCACCACCCGCCGCTAGCGATTAGCGTTAGCGTGAGCCCCACCCCCGCCCCCGCCCCGCCGACGACACCCGCCGACGCCTGCGGTACTAGGGCTAACTATATTAGACCAGTGGAATTGGAATAAGGCCGATTTTCAATTGTTATATTTTAGGCTTACTTCAACTGACTGGACTATAATGTATGGAATGCATTATTTGGAAGAGATGTTGAACTTATTTTATGATAACATTAATAATACGATAGATGGGTGCGTCCCGCGAAAAAAACTTAGCAGTGGAAATTCGCGGTATGTATACCTGTATATAAAAAATATAAAAATTAAAGCTAGACTTCACAAAACATTCAAAAAATCTAAGTCGAATAGTGATTATCACATATTTGCGGAGTGTAGAACTCGTATAAAAAAGTCAATAGAAATTGCGCACATAGAACATAGAAATAAAATTCAATTTCAATTCGTAAAGGATCCAAAATCGTTTTGGCAGTATATTAGGTCAAAACAAAAAAACACTAATAAGCACAGTATTATAAAAGACGGTCAACATCTAACAGATGATGAGTGTGCTGGGCAGTTCGCAGACTTTTTTGAGTCTGTGTACAGCAAGGAGCCACCCCAACTGGACGCGGGCGCGGCGACGGCGGAGGTCGGCGCGACCAGTGCACGGGTGCATATTGAGACGCTAAGTCTTTCGGAAGTTCAGCAGGCGCTTGGAATTCTCAAGCCAAAACGTTCGTCTTGCCCAGACGGTATACCAGCGTTTCTGTTCCGAGACTGTGGGAGGACAAGTGCGCGCGCGTCTTTCAGATGCGCAACATGGTTTCCGGCCGGGACGCAGCACTGCCACTAACCTGCTCAACTTTATGGTGCAGGTGGTACCGTCAGTAGACTCTGGAGTACAGGTAGATGCTGCGTACTTCGATTTTAAAAAGGCCTTCGATACGGTGGATAATGACATCTTATTAAGGAAGCTCGCGAAGATTGGATGTACGCTGCCTGTACTGCAGTTCTTCGGTAGCTATATGAAGGATCGTCAGCAATATGTAGATTACAATGGCTGTGAATCTCGCCCATATTACACGAGGTCGGGCGTGAGCCAGGGCAGCAATGTAGGGCCTCTCGAGTTTATTATAATGATAAACGACTTACCGGAGGTCGTCAGACATGGGACTTGTTTATTGTTTGCAGATGACCTGAAATTGCTGCTCGAGGTTAGGGATCACTCGGATTGTGAACGCCTGCAGGACGACATCAACCGAGTGGTCGAGTGGAGCATCGGCAACAAACTTCATTTTAATGTAGCCAAATGCTCGGTGATGTCATTCACTCGCGCGCGGACTCCTTTGTATTATAAATACAAGGTAGAGGATGCGCCGATGCAACGAGTGTCGCAGGTACGAGACTTAGGGGTATTATTCACTCAGGAATTAACCTTCCGTGAGCATATCAATAAGATACGTAAGAAGGCATATCGAAACCTAGGTTTCGTACTCAGGCAGTCTCAGGGGTTTACCAACATCACGACACTCAAGGTGTTGTATGACGCGCTAGTCAGAAGCCACCTTGAACATAGTGCAGTCATATGGGCTCCGCATGAGGCGAAATATAGTGTCATGTTGGAACGTGTCCAAAACAAATTTACAAGACACTTGTATTTAAAGCTGTATGGGGTATATCCACTTTACCCATTAATGTACCCTACACTATTTGTTCTGGGTATGGTAGGGTACAACGCGTTAAAGGTGCGACGGGACCTTGCACTCGCAGCGTATGTAGTGAAGCTACTGCGTGGCGGGGCGCATAACCCGCTGCATGTGCTGCGGCACCTGGAACTTTGCGTGCCGGACCGGTACGTGTGGAGGCGGCGACGCCCGCCCCTGCTCGCTGTGCCTGCAGCCAGAACCAACCTACTGGCGAGGACTCCTCTCACTAGAGCCATGCGTTTGGTGAACGAGGTTCACGAGAGGGTTGATGTATTATCATGCAACTTGAGTGAACTCGCAAAAGCTGCATTATATATTATTATTTGTTATTTAGATGTAGGTTAAGATTTAGGATAGAGTACCTATGTAATTATATAGGATGTATATTAACACTCTCACCGCCATGTGGTACGCCGGCCGCCCACAAAAATTATAGTGCAGCAAGCTATTGTTGATTTTTGAATTTGTTTCGGTAGGCCATGTGGGCGGCCGGCGCCCCACAAATTTCGCGGCAAAACTTTTGCATTTTTGTCCGTTATTAACTGTCAATATTCAATCCCGCAGCCCATCAGTGTAATTAGGTCAGTTGGCCGCGCGCCGCCCACGTAGCCTGCTGCTAAAGGGTTTTCGCGCGCTTTTTCTTACGCGCCCTCAACATGTCGCACTCCGAAACCGATCCAGACTATCTACCATCGTTGCCACAAGATTCATCGCAATCGGAATCAAGTTATGATGAAACTTCGTTTGTTTGATGTATCCACAATTTGATTGTTTTGAATTATTCTAGTAAGCAGATTTAATTATTTTTTTTTATGTAAGAAGAAGTTTTCAGTTTTTTTGAGTCAAAAATTAATAAATGTCTTCTATGGAAACTAGTTTTTGTTAATCCATTACCAACTGAACGGTCATGGCAATAGAGTCCGATTTTCCTCGTTTTTTTTTTCATAGGTCAGTTTTTTAATACACTATTCGATACAGTTGTTTTTGACTCCATATCGGGCAAGCCAACGCCAAAAAATCGATATGAATTCGTCGGGTCACAGCAAACCACACGGCCTGCAGATAAAGTTTACAGCGTGTCCCGCCGGCGTGCCACGTGGCGTGCCGCAAAAGTTTTCTTAAATTTAGCGTGGCCAGTTGCGAAAGAAATAGGGTGGGCGGCGCGCCGCCCACATGGCCTGCTGCTTTGGAAACCTGTATATATGCGTGGCGGTGAGAGTGTTAAGGATTAGCATGTAAGGCCCCTCTATCGCATTGGATCGCAGATCTGTAATGATAGTTGTAGGTGAGATAAATAAATAAATAAATAATAAATACCTAAAATAGTGAGCCATAACATACATTTAAAATGAAGACCTTTTTTACATTGCAAATTTTGTAGTATTTAGATACTTCTTATCAAAATTAATACCTTCATCGCTTGCGGTATTTAATGTAAAAAAACTTTGTCTTTTACGCTAAGACATTTGAAAGAATAGTTTAAAAGTTACTAAGAATGAAGCGGGGGTGCGCGGCGGGCCAGATAATGACGCGATATGGTCTAATAATAATTTTTTGGTAGTATTTTGAGTAGAAATAATATAGAGTAGTTTTAATTTTAATTATTTATTAAAAGTGTTTATATTTTTTGTTAGTTTAAGAATAAAGGATAGTTTTAAAAATCAAATTCAATTTATTTCTCGAACATATTATGAAGCAATGGATTAGCAATATCTATCAAAATCATTCAGATTGTGATAGATAGTGTGCTACGCAATTCGTTTTTAGCTTAATTACTTAGATATTATTATTATTATAAATGAAACCACATGACACACGACATGTAACACGTTCCTGTGGGATAATATCCGACATCCACGGGGGCGAAGCTGTGGGCAGAAGCTAGTTCAAGAATATTTGTAATACAGTTTGGGGAGAGCCATATAACTTTGTTGGTATTTGCAAAGACTCCTCATTAAACAATGGAAGGTACAGACAGAATTTAGTTTTTTTAAATTTTTATTGAAAATGTGTAATAAAATTATATAAATCAATAATATATAAATCTAACTTAGTATTATATCTTCTTTGGCTGAGTACGCTTGTTATAATTCAACATGGAAAAGAATATTAAAATAGAATTAATGAAGTCTGTAGACTCCATAGAGAATAAAATAAAACAAATGAAGAACCAGGAACACTCTATGAACTTGTCACTTGATAAAATGCTAAAAACCGTCACAGAACCCCTTAAAGCACTAGTCGATTCGAATACATCAGTGGAGAAAATATAGCATTTACAAAATACAACACCCTTAAATTGTGACGACATTGAATTAGACGACATCAATACTAGTTCATCTACAAGGTTTGAAAATTGATACGATCCAAAACTGAATTCTGCCCAAGTGCTTAAAAAGACGCCTACAAAAGACATACTAGATGATTTAGAAATTTCGCTAGAGGGTCGTGATATCCATGATATTTATGATGGTGTAAATATACTGTTTGGAATAAGAAGTGGAAACAAAACATTGCTAATGGGTAATTCAGTAGTCTCATTTTCTAAAAAGTTTGAATGACAACAATGTCATTTTAATTAAAGTCGGTGACAAATCCTATAATTTAACCCCTGGCTTGAAAGATCATTTACTTCGAAGAAAACCTGAATTAATATCGAGTAAAGATAGATTTGTCTATAAGGACCTGCTGCATTATACAAATGCTCATAATAATAATAATAATAAAACCTAACGTCGACAAGTTAGCGTCGAACGAATGGCTTAGGCGCGGAGATTTATTCCCTGAGACTGAAGGGTTCATGACAGCAATCCAGGACCAAGTTATTGAAACCCGTAACTACCAAAAGCACATCATGCGAGTCCCTCTTCCAACAGATATTTGTAGACGATGTCATAGTTCTTCTGAAACTATTCAACACATTACTGGAGCATGTAAAGCAATAGTTCAGACTGACTATAAACATAGGCACGATCAAATAGCCAACATTATTCATCAAAAACTTGCCATTAAATATAAATTAATCACCACAGCTCCAGTACCTTACTACAAATATACTCCAGAAACGGTTCTTGAAAACACAACACACAAACTATACTTTGACCGAGCCATCCTCACAGACAGAACAACACATTACAATAGACCAGACATAACTTTATTAGACAAAATTAATAAAACCGCGCAAATTATTGACATAGCAGTTCCAAACACACACAACCTACAAAAAACTATAGCAGAAAAGCTGTCAAAATATACAGACTTAAAAATTGAAATAAGCCGAATGTGGCGATTAGGCAGCGTTGCCATTATTCCTGTAGTACTTTCAACCACCGGAGTCATTCCCAAACAACTTCATCAATCTTTTAGAACACTAGACGTAGCTCCCTCCACCTACCTAACCCTACAGAAAGCTGCTATCCTGAACACTTGCAGAATTGTTCGAAAATTCCTGCAGAACGACAATGACGCACAAATATCACACGCACAGACATCATTCACCACTACAACACAAAATCAAAACATAATATCACCAAGCCATATAATATCATCATTGGCTTTGGCCCGTGTTACTCTAAAATACCGGCAGATTAGTGCCGAGATACAAAAATGTATACCAACAAATAATAATAATAATACCATAAGAGAGATTTTAATCCTGATGGGCAAATAAGAGGCGATAAGGAAATAAAATATCGTGAAGTAATCAAACCATTATTTTCCGAATCGTTATATGAAAATTTTCACACTGGAGGAAGCTTACCAACCCTAAAGAAATACAAAAATAACACTGACTTCGTATACTGGGATAACCCTAACGAACTGGTTGAGAGATTGAAACTATTAGTTGCTTCCAGGGATGCTGGCAACACAAACCATGATAATGAAATTTTATCGATAGTTGAAGAATTGAAAGAAGCTGGCATAATTAAAGAATAAATACTCACCATGATAACATTTTCATTCAGTGTTATAGACGGATTCAAAATAAAAGTACTGAATTTGTGAACATGAGCAAAACTGACGTGGTAAACAAAATTCATAAAAATGCGAGGGTGAACTTTCCACGAAGATGTGTTATTATGAAAGATATACATGACTTGTGGCAAGCAGACTTAGTCGATATGCAATCAATTTCGAAACAAAATAAAAATTACAGATTTATTCTTGCTGGGCGTTTCCGTAGAAATTTGTCCCGGTTACAAAATGGAGAAAAGTGGATTATTTTTATTAAATAGTGTTTTTATTATCTTGTAATGATTTGATATTCATTAAAGATTACTGTTATAGTTGCAAAACAACAAAAGAATACCCATTTTCTAAGAAAATATGATTTGTTTGGGACAAGGTAGTGTTTCTGATTTCCATTTTGTAACTTGTTTGCAATAAAATAAAAAATATTTAGATATTTAATTTTTAACGGAAAAAGTGGTTTTAGCATAGTAAACGCTACTTTCTTTAAAAATTATATATAAATCAATTAGTAAATGCGTTAGTTTTTTTGTGATTTAGTAAAAACATATCCACTTTGTTACTTTTGGGAACTAAGCTTTGTTATTTTCTGTTTTGCACATTGTCGAAAATAGTTAACAAGATTAGAGTATTTTTAAATTTATAGTCGTATGATACTTTATAAAAAACTAAACAAATAATGAGCTGGTGCCCTGTAAAAATTGGAAATTAAATTAAATTTTATGATGAAAAAAATGGGACAGTTACAAAATTGAATGGTGGAGTTACAAAACGGAAAAGTAAAGCTTATTTCACATAGTTAAATTATAAATGGTCAGATGGTTGATGAAACGAAAATTAAACTACAGAACCTTAGTTTAATCAGCCTTTAATTAGATTTTGTCCAAATCACAGTTTTCTATTAGTTTAAATTCTTTCAATTTCTTTCTTTAGTTCAAATTAGTTTAATCAGTCTTCTAAGTAATTAACAGAGATAACAAAGTTGTTATTTTATGGTATTGTAACATTAAATGAAGCCACAAATAACGAACATAATGATTATGGAAAACAAAAAGTACATTCATCTTTTACATAATGATCATAAATCAAAACGCCACAAAAATCGCACCAAAAATGTGTCGCTAGCAAATTCTTAACATGAGTTTTAGTCATAGATAGGGCAAAATGGTATGGTCGGATACCAAAATCCGTTATTTGAGGTACATCTTCATAACACTCCCAACACTGACTGGCTAAAACGAAATGGGTTTCGTCCCATGGCCACTTTAATCCATAATAGTAATATTGGAGTAAATCATCCCTCGTTAAAATTTTGTCGATGTCTACGATGTATACCATTTTTTTTAATGCTCAGGTTCACTGCCACCGACAATCAACTTTATTGTAGAGGTTAATTTAATCTGTAACAAAAAAAAACATAATTATTGTATAAATTTAATTCATATAAAAAAACACGAAGTAAGCCTACCTACCTTCATCATCAGGATCAAGACAAGTGTCACACAAATAATCAAAAGCGACGGGACCTCCAATGCAGTCCATACAGTATATTTTTTTGCAACTCATACATCTTGCTTTAGCACCAAGTATTGAGTAACTGCATTTATTGCATGTTAGAAACATAGTATGATGTTTTTGTAAGTTTTTATCGCTTCTTTGTTTTGTTGGTACTGGTTTGTCGTTTTTGCACTCCCTTTTACTTTTAATACATGGTAAGGATTCAACAGGCTCATTCTCACTTAGCCCCGGAGAGTTTAACTCTGTAGCAGTATTTAAAAGCATTGCATCAATATCCATTAGATCTAGGCTTAGCACATTAGGTGAATTTTCTCCATAAACTTCGATAACTTCCATATCAACCGAATCAAATAACGCAATTTCTTCAATTTCCTCGTGGTCTTCATTTAGTGTGATTTTAGGTGAAATAAGTGTCTTCGTTTGTGATGAACACGCTGAGTGCTTTTGTTCACTCACTGTGACTTTATCAACACCACAGTCTGCAATAAAGTTTAATGTACAATATCACAACATGCTTTTATTATAATATAATATACATGAGGTCAGGCAGCGTTATTTTTTATAGACAATTCAAAATAAGATTAGGTATACCTGTCAAACGACCCTCAGGCAAAAGTAACAAGTGTCTCTTTGGAAGATAGCAAGAGCACAGCCCTGGCTCACTTCCACAAAAACAACTCAGAGGTCTATAGTGGACTACATTTTCTTCTCTATTTGTAATGATTTGGTGTATATCATTATTTCCGGAAATTGGTCGAAGGTTTGTCGGTATCAATTTCTTCATATTTTCGATTTCTTGAATAGGGATTAAAAACGACTTCACAGACTTCATAGCAGCACAAATGTTGGTAAAGACGTCTTCTGCATTTCTAATGTCGTGACCATATAAGACTTGGCGATCCAAACTCCGCTTTACTGCACCGCCAATGCCGTCAGCTACGCCTTTTCCGTGTCCGCTCTCGCTATAGGACCACGTTGCAAAGTCCAAGCTCATTTTATGAGCGAACAAATTCAGCAGGAAATAATTTTTTTTTTAACGATATTGGCTTGTTGGCCCATCAGAGAAAAAATGTAAAACTTTTGTATTTGGGCTGTTCTCTCTGATAAATCTTATCACTGGCAATAAATGTGCCCAAATCGCTGCTGGCTCATGGCATGGACTTTCAGATACTGAACAAATTGACTGGCATTTATTATTCCAATAAACCATTACGCAATGTAGGGTCACTTGCTGTTTGGATGCTCCAAAGTGCATCGATTGAACCTCCTCGACCAGTTTGCAGTTATAATTTTCTGAATAATCACACAAGATAAGTACCTCATGTGATTTTAGTTGTTGTAAGCATTCTTGATATTGCTTCTGTTGGGTTTTCATATTAAAATAATGTTTTTTAAACATTTTCAATTCTTTGTTAAAGGTCGTAACAAGTTCTACTAAGGTTTCTGTCTTAACTTTTTTCGTCATTTTCCTAGTCTGTATTTCTTTGTCTTCAACACTTGTTTTTCCTTTCTTTTTGTACGTATGTTTTTCTGATTCCCACCACCACCACTTTGCCTCTTCATTTTGGTCGTGGTCATTTAGGTTAAACTCTATAGTTGAATTGACGCAGTTTGGGCATTTACCATGCATGCAATCAAAGCAGGTTATATCACAGGTGATAAGTGACACAGTGTTTTTTAACGTAGTACCACGCTCAATGAGGTTTTTATATACCAGGGCCTTCAACAAGTAGTCTATGTTGCTGTGCTTAATGCACAAGCACGTGTTCCTGCTATTCAATGTAGGCGATAGAACAAAAAAGGGTTTGTACTTATGAAATGTGGAAAAAGATTGTTGACCACCTTCTGCTTTGTAAATTTCGTACAAATTTCTCAAGGTGTCCGTCAAATATCGTATTTGTTGTTTTTGTTTGTTTTTTGTTCTGCATTCTCTCTTCCCCGCCGTTATTCGGCTAACATCATCCCTGACAAAGAAATCTTGAATTTTTTTGGATATTCTTTGACTTTTTGTTACTCCTATTTTCTTGTACTTTTGTATTTTAACAATGCCGAGACAGTCAGCAACGTATCTTTTTGACTCAATGTTGTGATTTTGCGCTTGTAAAGTTACAACGTTTCTGATACGCCTTTTTTTAATCGAATCGCTTGTTGCGTATATTTTTTTAATCATTGTTTCGAGTACTTCATTTCTGCACTTTAACATATTAATTTCTTTGCTTTTTTCTTTGAGTTTAGCTTCTAGTCGGGTTTTTAGGCGAAAATTACGTTTTCGTAACGTTTCCGAGGTTTTTTTAAGGTTTTCAACGGCTTTCAAAGAACCTTTATACATTAAACGTACTTTCTTTAAATTAATACTTAATTGGCATTTTGTTTTTTTCTTATGTGCTTTAATTTTTTCGGACTTGTCATTTTTTTTTTCTTTTTGTTTTTTTTTCTGTTGACGCCAAATCTCTCTTTTTACCATTTTTTCATCTTCGGTCATGTCACCTACTTTTTTGGTTAATTTTTTAATTCTATCAAGATTTTTTTTCCTTATCTCTTCCTTTTTTTCGGGGTTATTTTTAAAATTTTCCCGGTATCTCCTTTGCTTTTCAGCATTTGTAAGAGGCATTTTAACTTACCTAAAAATATAGTTTATTATAACCTTATTTTCAGTTTATACTAAACCTCTTAAGGGGTCATTGTACTCATCATTATGAACAACTTTCACTATGGACCAACGCTGAAATTGCGGAAAAAAAATCAGCTGTTCCCTACATTTTGACGAGATATGCGAACATAAAGGTATGAAATGTAAGAGGTTTAGTATAAACTAAAACTAACGTTGTATAAATGAAGAGTAGTCAATAGCATATCGAGTGTAAATGTAAAATGCAGTTGCATTCAAAAAACTTCCATATATTATAGGCGACGTAACATAGGTAACACTTTATATTGCACAAAATAATAGTAAGTCATCCCTTGCCAAAAGCATTGAAGAAATTATATCATACAATATAGCAATATCCCGCAATCTACCAGCCCAAAGAAAAGCATGAGATTAGTGGTATTTCATTAGCTAGTAACTTTCGGTTGAAAAAGATAGTTTCCTGAACAAACTTTTAAATTAATGCATTAATATAAGCATAAGTGCATAAAAAAGCCAAATTAAAAAAAAAAACCACCACAACAAAAAATTATCACATAAAAATTGCACACATCATGCTTGTTTAGCTTATGTACTCGCCTTTACATTTCCATTTTGTAACTTTTACAATCCACATATACGTAACTAAACAAAATGGAGGTAACGTTTTCATGTTTTCCAATCTAAAATTGCGTGTAGTTAAACAATAGAACAATGAATGCTGCAAGTAATTCAATTAATCATTTTTACGATTATTTTATTATAGTTAACAATAACAACATTATCAAAAACAAAAACTTACCAGCAGAAATTCCTCAAACAAAGTGGATGAATTACACGTAGACGGTAACGCTTTGCAAGTTTAGACACGAATGATTTTGACAGCACCTGATTGCCAACCGAAAAAACTTGCGGAATCGATGAATAATGTTGCCAGGAAAATAAATATGCTATGATTTTGGTAGTTTATTTTTTACTTGTGGAGGAAATACGGTTACAAAGTGGAATTTTCCACTACGTCCGAAATCGTGGGACACAATTAAAATAGTAAAAAATAATTATTTTTGTATTAAAGTGGCTGTAATTTATGTTTTATTTTAAAAGAAATCATACATTTGAATATATTAAAACCTTTTTACATGCATGCTTAATTTTATGTCATCAATAATCTAACTCAAAGTGTGTCACGACACTGTGGGACACCTGAAAACTGGGGGGGTTCCAAACATATTTTCGTCTTATTTTAATAATTATTATAGTAAAAATAGACTAATTCACTGTTATTTACTGAGTTTATTTATTATAATATCATAATAAATAGTGAATTACAATAATATGCCTTCGGTCTTCTAATGAATTATAAATAAAGTCATGGGACAGCACAAAATGAGAGTGGATAAATTTCTACGGAAATGCCCTGCTATTATTGACACATTCTCGAAATATGCTTGGACTTTTCCTCTAAAAAGTAAAACCAAAGATGATGTATGTAACTCTTTTAAGAAATTATTGGGTAAAGGGCGTGTTCCCAAAAATCTGCAAACGGATAATTTTTTTGTTTTTTTTGTTTCTCCGTTTATCTGCAATCGGCTTACTAGCCATAATCAGATGGGGTCTTCGTGTGAGATTGTTTTAGTGATGTTCCATTGAACATTCACATTATGTGGTTTGGTACTAAATTAACTTTTAATTATCACTATCTCTGGTCCAAGTTCAGGATTTGCCATCTCTTTAGGCGTATTTTATCATTCGCTTGTCTGTTTAGGAGGTCTTTGGCTAAGACATTGCTATGCTTGCTCAGTCTTTGTTTGTAGGTTTTGCATTTTTCGCAAAGTTCTTCTTTTACTGTTGAAATCTTTAGGTGCTCGTGTATTTCTGTGTTTCTGACAAACCAGGGTGCACTAGAGATTGTTCTTAGGGCTAAATTTTGGAACCTTTGTAAAATTTCTAAATTGGAGTTACTAGCCGATCCCCAGAGCTCTATTCCGTAAGTCCAGATTGGTTTTACTATAACTTTGTAAACAAGTATTTTGTTACTCAGAGATAATTTTGATTGTCTTCCTAAGAGCCAGGATAAACTTTTCATTTGTATAGTTGCTGCCTTTTTCTTGGCCTTAATTTGGTTGGCCCAGGTAAGCCTTCTATCTAGATGTAGCCCAAGGTATTTAACTGTGTTACTATTTGGCAGTGGTTTACCTCTCAAGTACACTGGAGCACAATCGCCCTTCCGAAGAGTGAAAGTCACTTGAAGTGACTTAGTCGTACTAGGTTTTATTCTCCATTTGTTCAGCCAAAGATCAATTTTATTCAAGTGGACTTGCGTTTTTTGGGATGCTTGCGTTGGATCCTTGTCACTCGCAAGGCATGCAGTGTCGTCTGCGTAGGTCGCCGTTACCACATCATCAGTATTAGGCAAGTCTGCAGTAAAGATCGAGTAGAGTACGGGCCCGAGCACAGAGCCTTGTAGGACTGAGGCCTTCATATCGTAAAGATTTGACTTCCTCATACTTAACTTGAAATTTTCTTTGGTCTAAGTAAGATTTTAATATCACGTAAAATGAGTTTATACAAAAGTCCCTTGTGCCAGACCCTGTCGAATGCCTGTTGGATATCCAGGAACACCGCAGAAAAGTATTCTTTATTTTCCAACGTTTGTCTGATTTTGTGGACCACTCTATGTACTTGTTCTACAGTTGCGTGCTTTTCACGGAATCCAAATTGATGGTCTGGTATTATCAAATTCTCGTCAAGGATTGGTTTTAATCTACGCAGAAATATTTTCTCAAAAACCTTCGATATGATTGGCAGAAGGCTTATGGGTCTGTATGAACTTGGTTCGGTTGGTGGTTTTCCCGGCTTCGCTATCATACATATTTGTGATATTTTCCACATTTTTGGGTAGTATCCTAGTCGAAAGACAGCATTGAACAGCATTGTTAGAAAGACGATAATTTTTCTGGGTAGATGCTTGAGTATTTCACCTGTGATGAGATCATAACCAGGACTTTTATTGTTCTCCAGATTTCTTACTGTACGTGTCAGTTCTCTCGGCGTGACCAGTTTCAGTAAAGGTGATAGCTGATGATCGCTACTAATATATTTATCGACCTCCTCTTCAAAATTAGTTATCGACGATTCATTCGGAGTGAAAACCGTAGAAAGGTGTTGTGCAAAAAGCTCCGCCTTGTCGCTTGCTTTTCGGGCCCAAGATCCAGTAGGTTGTCTAAGCGGGGGTACAAAATTTTGTGGCCTTTTGTAATTTTTTGTTATCTTCCACAATGAATAGTTATCCTGTTTTCGAGCTGACAATGTTGAGAGTTTTTCTTGAAACATGGTATCTTCGTCATCACGAATGAGCTCCTTCAGTTCTCTTGCAGCTTTATTAAAGTCTCTTCTGTCCTCTTCCGATCTACTCAAATGTAGTTGCCTTCGCAATCTTCGTTTAGCCTCCAGTTTATGCCTTATCTCTAGGGGTATATTATTTTTACAGACTGAAGTGTTCAGCGTTGGGGTAGCGCACCATGCTGCTATTTGTATAAGATTAATTATATAAAATGTGGCAGAATCTATGTCTTCTTCAGTTTTTAGTTTTACTTTTAAATTAACTTCTTCTTCAAGGTAGTGAGCAAATGAGTCCCAGTCAGTTTTTCGATTACTCAATGTTAGTTTAGACTCTTTCTGGATTGCTGCAACACTAAATGTAGCAATAACTGGGGAGTGGTCAGATAGTGTATCGAATGACGACTCCACACTAAAGTTGATATTTGACAGTCCCTTGACAATAAAAAAGTCCAAAAGGTCAGGTGTTCTATTTGTATCAGTTGGCCAGTAAATTGGTTCACCAGTCGACAGCAGGCTTTGCCTGTGGGTTTCAACACTCTTTTTCAGCTCACGTCCTCTGGTTGTGATGAGTCGAGACCCCCAGCAGGTATGTTTGCAATTCCAGTCTCCACCACTTATATACCTGTGGCCCAACGTGTTGAAGTATCTGTCAAACATATCATTTTTGACCTTCTGGTTTGGTGGACAGTATACCGCACTTATGTTGAGGGGACCAATTCTCTCATCTATGGTAATTGTAGTCGCTTGTAGCCAATTTTCTCTGAACTCGCTATGTAGGTGGTGTTTTATGTTATTTTTGATAATAACAGCAGCTCCACCATGAGAGGTGTTGTCAGGGTGGTTCGTGCCGTATACACAATAGTTATTCATCTTAACTATTTTGCGATCATTGAGATGCGTTTCTGATATTAAGGCAATATCCACTTTATTTATTTTTAAGAGTACCTCTAGTTCAGTCTTGTTTGGCGCTAAGCCGTTTATGTTCCAGATGGCTATACGTAGTGAGGTCATGGTTGTTGTTTACTTATGAGTGTCATGATTAGGCTCATCATTGTGCTCATCTGAGATATCAGTTGGTCTATCCTTTCAGTCTGTTTAAATAATTATGAGGTCAATCAAGCTTTGATCTGTTGAACTATTTTCTTTTTCCTTGTTATTGGAAATTGTTCTCTGTGACTCGTTGTGGTCACTGTTGGAGATGCCCTTTTGAGTGTTACCTCTTGGGGTTTGAGCTCTTTTAACAGCTTGGCTGTATAGTTTGAGGTTACCATCGTTATTTCAATGTATCTTTGATTGTTCATTTTCTGGCTTCATTTTGTTTTGATTTTCAGGTTGTGTCTCTTGCCGTGTTTCCATGTTTGATGTCACTTTTGTTAGTGGTTGTTGTTTTTGTTTGTTTCCCCACTTTCTTGCAGCAATTTCTTTGTAGACTTGACATCCTTTATAACTAGCTGGATGGCTTCCTGAGCACAGAGTACATACTGCAGGGGTGTTCCTGTCCATGGTACATGCAGTCGTTTTGTGTTCACCAGCACACTTTACACATCTGTAGGGTCGCATACAATTGTTCTTTGTATGCCCATACGGCGGACATCGCGTGCATTGTACCACTGTATTTTTTCTTTTTGGGTCTTCTATTGTAATTTTTTGATGGTATATATTTATATTTGATCTCTTTAACCTTTCGATTGTTTTCGTGAGGGAATAAGTTGACAAAGAATGTGTTTAATGGCTCTTTTGTCCCATTGGCACGTGCTATCACTATTTCGCCTTTGACTTTATTGCCAGTTTCTTCTATCGCTTGTACACACAGCAAATCAGTTAGGTTTACATGACACACAAAGATAGCGGTGTCGTTAATAGTTACGCACACACACGTTACACCGCACACACGCGGTTTATTGTCACATGTAAATAATGAGTCGGTCGGTCGGGTACGAATAGCAAACGCTAAACTGTTTGTGTGCGTATGATATACCCACTTATACCAATAACTAATAACCAATGTATAGTAATCATAATTTAATGAGTTCCAATATTTCAAAATTGTAGATATGGACCCCGTAGCTGGTTGGTAAAAGCACCTGGCATAGATAACGATTTAAACCTCGTGTCGTAAGTTCAAACCCCGGCAGAGGAATATCGTTTTACAGGTTTTTAATTTTTGTCTTATTTATAAGACATAATTTTTTTGACAAATAAAATGGCAAACAATTAAAAAAGTAATTAAATAAAACCATTAAAATACATTGAAATATTTTATTAAATAAACTAGGCGTTAGAACTTGGAATACGAAATCCTATTGTTCCTTATCGCTTGGGTAATTAGTGAATGAGCGAGCTCATTTCGACTATTATGTTTCTTACAAAAGCTGGCTTAAGGTTCAATTTGGCATGGGCTAAATGTTAGCAAAAAAAACTACGTGTGGCTAATACAATGATTTAAATAATGCAAACAATTTTAAACATATTCCTAAACTTTAAACATTTTTTCAAAGTAAGTATATAAATTACAAAGTGAAATTAGAGGTGAAGTGAATCAACATGTTATATAGTAAGAAATTATGACAACTTCTAACTGCATAACAATAACATCACTTACACTTCAGAATATAGACTGCAAATGACTGTCAACTACGGACTTTCAATAATATCTACCTTATATAGTTCTTCTTATGAGAATCTCGGCAATATGTAAGTAGGTTATATAGATACGTATATTAGTCGTGAATATAATATGTATGACCCAGCGAACAGAAGTAGGTAGTTTTTGTCGGTGAGCGGTGGACAGCAACATCTTCCGTGCTGGCCTACTACAGCGTAAACCAGCTTCATGCAGGTGATTTCACAGTATTTGCAAGCACACATTATGTGCTGTTGATGTAATGCGGGTGGACAAAAACGAAATAGCCCTGTGCCTTGCCACGATGTCGTAGTGACGAGCTGAAGAATTCGCCTTCGGTTTTGGCCCACGTTGACGATGGTCTACTTCTCCAGATTCCACATACCGATGGACCCATAACTGCACGGTTCTCCTCTATGGATAACTAGAAAATAATATTTAAAATAATGAAGATAAACGGGATAATGAAGAAATAACAAAAAGTGGTTAAAGCATAGTTAATTAATTACTTAATTGCCACTGAATGTTATAAAAATTAACATAACAACAAAAACGCTTCACATTGGTGGCATTAGATGCCAATAATAAATGTGTTACTTATCTATTTTTAACCGACTTCCAAAAAGGAGGAGGTTATATGTTCGTAGCGTATGTATGTTTTTTTTTTGTGTATGTCCGTCGATATTTCCGTCAATTGTGGACGGATTTTGAAAATTCTTTTTTTGTTTGAAAGGGTATGCTCTCAAGGTGGTCCCATATAAATTTTATTAACTAAGCTTGAGTACTTTTTGAGTTAGCTTCATTAATACGTATTTTTCCCACTTAGCCTATATGGATGATCTTTTAACATTTTCCTGTCACTGTTATTTACATAGCAGGTCGTGATATTCGAACTAGTAGGGGGTAGGTACCACAACTAAAAAGTGAAAAATAAAAACTTTTTACAAAAAAAACCAACCGACTTCCAAAAAAAACACTAGAAAGTGAAAAATAACTTTAATTTCGGAAGTCGGTGGCTTAAAACGAAAATTCAAAACCAAAGACACCGACTTCCGAAATTAAAGTTATTTTTCACTTTCTAGTGTTTTTTTTGGAAGTCGGTTGGTTTTATTTACATAATTTGAAAGTTTTTCTTTATTCTGACTAAAGGCCCACGCAGATGCCTGAGACAAAAATGGACTGGCCCAAGTAAATTTTATCAGAATCAAATTATAATAAAAAATAACTTTATTATTATGATATATTAATATAACTATGTATTGCTATGTTTTACATTAATTTAGTCATAGGTAAACATTGAAAGGTGAGATAAGTTAAGAATTTGAGTTGAAATAATAACGTATAATACTAACGTAATAAAACTAATTGTGTCACAAGTAGCTGTTACTCACCGATAGCAAAATGCCTTGCAATTTCGCAAATGAAAACGTTTTGCCCATGCAAAACAACGATTTCCGCCTTTTTAAACATTGTTAAATGTTGCATGATTGAAAGAAGAAAGAAAGAAGAAAGAAAAATTGTTTATTCTGCACAAATAAACGCACATTACAATTTTTGACATGGTAAGTACACACAAATTATAGATAAGCCAAAAGGCTCGTACTCAATACAAAAAGGCACTTTTTTAAAAATTGGCAAATTTTGTCCATTGCCTCCTGTCAGAGCCAGAGACCAATGACAAACATGACGTTAGCATTGCGTAATGTGTTGCGACACTAATAAATGTAAACAAACAAATAATCAAAACGTAAACAAAAGTTTGCAGAGTGAAATATTAACTTTTGAAACAACGAGCAAATAACAATGAACAAGAACAGTGTTGTGTTGTGCGTCACATCTGTGCAAGAATAGGTCGTTGCTCAGCTATATGCTGTGACCTCGGACGAACCTTTCGTCAACAGCGCTGATTTTCAGCAAAGACCTTGTGAGTGGCGTAGTGACGTCCCCCCGTGTGACAATAATAAATCGGGTAAGTAAATAAAAATTCTACGGAATTATGAAGAGTAACTGAACGTAGTTTAAGTACATGAATAAAAAATAAAAATATAAGTATAATGTATCCAACCGTAACTTTTAACAATAAAATACACATAAACTGATAGTTATAATACTTACAATGTAAATACAACGAAAATAATATACTAAATAATTACTGTAAAAACTGTAATTACTGTATAAATAAAAATAAAAATAATTCTCATGCGCCATGGGAATTGCGATGGCGTGTCGTGTCGGCCATTTGCAAACTGTGCATTATGGCGATGGCAAACGAAAACGACAGCCATGCTTTTTCAGTCAAAGCGGTAAATTTATTATTAAATTGGTATTTGGTAGTGATAATTTACTTATTTTTATTGTTTTAGTGGGCCTAATGGGTCGTGGATACCTCAATGCACGAAGAAGCGCAATGCAACAAATTAAATCGACTCGATGTCCATCCACCTACATCCACAACTTATACAATGCAAAACCAGACCGCCTTCCAAGCCTCCTGATCGTAATGGAAAGTATTATAGTAGGTATTTGCATTGCATTACTAATCTTTAAACCGTAGATGGTCAGTGGGTCGTCTCAAGCCAAACATTAAATATAATTGGTAATCCTTCCGACACAATTTACTTAAAACCTACCTGTCGTCCCACCTAGATAATGCAGCTTGAGAAGAGAGACAGCAAACACGCCCCAGATGACTACGGATTACCATTCCCCATTTGACACGGACCGGACTTAAACTGGGAGGAATCAAACAAGCCACTCACACTGTTGGAAAGCCATATTCATTGCCCGTAGGCCGTAACCCTCAAGGTAAGACCAGTAGGAGCAGCTATTGTTCCTAGTTGTAGAAATTATGCGGATTGCTGTATGTCCATGAAATATTTCTTGAGAGTACTCAAGAAATGTCTTTTTGATTGGATAAAGTTCAAGCACAATAATTGGTAACAGGACCAAAAAACGCACAGGAATATGAGTAGTAATCAATATATTGAGTAGTGCAAATTAGGTATACTCGTAGACTGACAACGTAACATAACTGACAAGAATGCTAATCATCATCACTACATAGTATAAAACAAAGTCGCTGTCGCTGTCCGTCCCTATGTATGCTTAAATCTTTAAAACTACACAACGGATTTTGAAGCGGTTATTTTTAATAGATAGAGTGATTCAAGAGGAAGGTTTATATGCATAATACATGCATAATATTGTAAAGAAACACTGATAAATTTAGAGGTTTCTAATGTGATGTCGTAAATAAACTATTTTCTTTGCGCTTACATACTTTTATTGCAAACGCTGCCTGAACCCCACGAGATAAATCAAAATAATGTACTACAGTATTGTACACCTTAAAAAGGTCAACAAAAAAGTCCGCGATGGTATATGTCTATCTCTTAAGGATAACCCACAATAACCATTTTTTATCCTTTACATTTTACGGGAAAAAATGGCTTATTTACGAAGTGATTTTAAGCAATACAGCATTAATCCTTATCCAATTAAGTACCTTAAATACATTGTACATTTAATATAGATCAAGATGGCCCTTTACAGCATGTAATTTAAATGAGTATTTCCGAAGATATTACAGATTTAAAATGCAGGGACACAACGGTGCGGCGCACAGTGGGCTGAAACGGGCCGGTAAAGGACTTAGCATTTTAAAAAAAAAAGTTTCTTTTTCTGAAATTTTAAATATTGTGTTGGATTTATCTATCGATTATAAGTAATTATTTCTATGAGGGTCGTTCAGATAACTTAGTATTTTCGGAGTTATAAATATCCAAAGTAATTTTTGTATGAAGCAAAAGAAAAAAATGTGAAAATCTCGAAATTCTCAAATTTTCTCAAAGAATTGACTCTACGTATGCATAGTACGTATATTTGTCCTATTTTAGCGCCTATTCTCGGGTTGCGATTTTCTGCGATTTGGTCGCAATTTCAAATTTTGTTCTCTATTCCACACCACCATAGAGGTTTAGAACCAGGCGCGTTTTTTTTTAATGTAGTGGTCTCCCCTTTAGGCCTCTAATCCACTAAGGACTAATAAAATAAATAAATAAATAAGTTAAAATCACAATCACTACTGGCCACTGCACTGTTTTAATTTAATCACTGTCAAGGGTATCCACATTAACGAATGCAAAATTTTCGTATTCGTCATCATCAAATGTTTCCGCTTGTTCAATTACTAATAAACTTTGTGCTTCTACTGACAAAGTTTTATGTTTTCTGCGAAGTTTGTGACGTTTCGCTGAGATGAGTGGATCAGAGCTGAGATCATACCTACCTATGGTGGTGGAAAATGTCGAACATTGTTTTTTTTTTAAAGAACTAAGTAGGTATTGAGGTTTTCAGGCCGTTTAGTATTCATTATTTTCAATTTCAATTTAATTGGAATAAATTGCTTAACTAAAATAACATGACTCTTCATACAAATTTCATATGGCTATATCTCCGAAAGTACTCGTTAAATTAAAAAAAGTCAAAGAATAAAAACGTTTTAAATTTATGCCTAGATACCAAAAAAATACATTTGATCTCTTAAGACCCAACCTTGTAATCCCAGCCCACTGTGCGGCGGCGCGTGCTTATAAATAGCGCGTCGAAGGCCGCGATTCGCCCTACAGCACTTTAGGATTAGCAGTGATCGGACGCGTTTATCGGAGCTCTCCAGCGAGTAAAATAATCTATACTTATAATTAATCTGTAGAAGTGAAAATTCTGTACATTGAAAATATCAAAAAAATAAATGGCAGGGGGTGTTACTAGACCGACACCGAACCCAAAAACTTGATTAAAAAATTTTATGTCTGTCTGTCTGTCTGTTTGTTCAGGCATCACGCAAAAACTACCGGTTCGATTACGATGAAACTTGGTATAATTATTCTTTAATATCCTGGGCACCACACTGGGTACTTTTTATCCCGGAAAAGTATCCTATCCTACTATCTATATTTAAACCTATTAATTAAAAGACAAGTTCTGACTGACTGACTCATCAACGCCCAGCCCAAACTCTTGGACCTAGAAAGCTGAAATTTTGCACAGAGGTTCCCTTTATAATGTAGGCAAGGAATACATTGCCACATTAATTAAAAATATGAGCAGAGGCAAGTCTCCCGGACATGACGGGCTCAGTATTGAGCATTTCAGGTTTGCTGGGGTGCATCTGCCGAGGGTTTTATCGTTGTTTTATTCCATGTGCCTCAGTCACTCTTATTTGCCGGCGGAACTAATGAAGACACTGGTGGTTCCCATAGTTAAGAACAGGACGGGCGACATATCCGATAAGTCGAACTATCGACCTATATCTCTCGCAACCACATTGGCAAAAGTGCTGGACGGTTTGATTGATTCCAAATTGAAAGAATTTCTATCCGTGCATGACTCACAGTTCGGGTTTCAACCTGGACTGTCAACGGAAAGCGCCATAGTAAGTCTCAAACATACCGTCCAGTATTACACTGATCGTAGGACGCCGGTATATGCCTGTTTTCTGGATCTCTCCAAAGCATTCGATCTGGTCAATTATGATGTGCTCTGGAGGGAGCTTGAGGACAGGGGTGTACCGGCAGGAGTGCTCAGGATCCTACAGTATTGGTATGGGAACCAAGATAATGTTATAAGGTGGTCCAATGCTCTCTCCGGAACATACAAATTGGAATGCGGTGTGAGACAGGGTGGTCTGACATCTCCAAGGCTTTTTAGTGCTTATATAAATGACCTAATCGTGAACCTCAGCAATATGCGGGTGGGATATAGCGTCCATGGGGTTAAAATAAGCACTATCAGTTACGCGGATGACATGGCGTTGCTGGCGCCGACGGCTGGTGCGGTAAATGAAATGCTGCGGGTTTGTCAGACGTATGCTGCCTCGCACGGACTTGTGTATAATGTAAAGAAGTGTGAATACATTGTCTTTAAGGCCGGCGGTAAATGTCCTGATACTATACCTGACATTACCCTAAATGGCTTGAACGTCAAAAGAGTGACAACATTTAAATATCTACGGCATATTCTCACCGACGACCTTAAGGACAGTGTTGATATTGAAAGGGAGCGTAGGGCTCTGGCTGTCCGAGGTAACATGTTGGCCCGAAGATTCGCTCGGTGTAGCACCTTAGTGAAGATAACACTGTTTAAGGCATATTGCCAGTGCTTTTACACGGGGAATCTTTGGGTCAACTATACCAAAAGAACGCTGGATGACCTACGCATACAATATAATAATATTTTTAGGATGCTGTTAGGACTGCCGCGTTGGTGCAGCGCTTCTGCTATGTTTGCGCAAAACCGAACTGACGGATTCCACGCCGTCATTCGGAAGAAAACCGCGTCGCTGCTGTCACGGTTGCGGGCGAGTGACAACAGCATCCTAAAAACTGTTGTGGAGAGTGTCGACTCTCCGATAATTAGGAGTATTGTGAGAAGGATAATCACTGAACGTTAGTTTGGGGAGGTCCTTTTCACAATACTATTTACTCTGCCTTCCATGTAATATATTAGTTACTAACACTAGAAATAAGTAATTTTATTGTTTTTACTAACACTATGGATCATTGTTGTCTGCAAAATAAAGAATATTAAATTAAAATTAAATTAAATAAGGAAGCATATTTTGAAATTCAACCCCTAAGGGGGTAAAATAAGGGATGAAAGTTTGTAGGAAAAATCTTATTCCTTGAGGTAATAAACTTGAAACTTCGCACGAATAGTTATCTAAATAAATGATAAATTTTGTAGTTTTTGTTTTTCTAAATTACTCCCTAAAGGGGGGTTGGGGGGTGTCAGTGTTTGTATGGAAGAATTTTAACGCGCTGTCCTTTATACTTAAAACCCATGGAGATGTATGGGGTAATTTCCGACACTCACGCGGGCGAAGCTGTGGGCAGCAGCTAGTTTTTTATAAATTAAGGTGAACGGTAAAAAAAATAATCAAAAATTGTGGGTAGTTATATCCTAAAAGCTCAAAATAAATTGGCTGAGAATTCCGTGCTCATGTCTCAAATATTGTAAATTACTCATCTATGAACAGGATTGAATTGTTAGTAATTCAACAAACATTCATTACTTACTTTTAAGAATGTTTTAGGAAAATAATTATGATTACAAAACGAAAAGAATATAATATCGCACCCGAGATTTGAACCTAAGACATCTTGTTCACTAACCGGAGACGTTAGCCACAGCGTCAAATGTGTTACAGTACCTGAGCTCGAAATATTATAACTTATTCAATTACGTAAATTAATAATTTCTATACAATGGTGTTATAGTTATTGACTATTGGTGCGACATACGCACACTAATAAAGAACAGAGCTCGCTCGGCGCTCGCTCGAGAGTCGTCGTCGTGTGTGCGTAACTATTCATACCGACACAGCTATCCTTGTGTGTGTATGTAAACCGATCTAATTTGCTGTGCGTAGAATGGCCTCTTTGGGAGTGCTGAAGTGAAGGTGTTTAATGACAGTTCTCATGGCCTTTTCATCCTTTTGGGTGAATGTGTGTCCTATGAGTCCTTTAGCTCTAATGTGTTCTATTAGTTTTTTATATGTATCGACAGAGGTCGTGGATATAATTAACTGGTTTTTAGTAACCACTTTGTATGTGTAGTCGGTGTTTTAAGCCACTTCTTCAAGGAATTCGGTTAATTTCTCAAGGTCATCAATGCCATACAGCATTATGGGCGGGGGTTTGGAAGGTTTTCTGGTTTCTTTAGATACGGTGGGGATCTGTGCCGGTTCGTCTACGTTTAATAACGAGAAACTGTTGCTTGTGTTTAATTCTGTCACTACAGCTTCTTGAATGTTTTGAGTGTCAATTCCTCGGTGTTTATTTAGTACTTGTTCTCTTGACTGTATTCTTTTAGCAGAGATTTCATTTGTTTCTGTCTCATCAGGTGATCGATTTCTTTTTTGGTTTAGTAAGGGAACTCCTTGCCATGGCACCGATGGGTTACATGGCGTAGTTGCTATCTCTTTGCTTGTACTAGGTAGACAAGCAGTCGCGGTGGTAAGGGTTTGGTTTACATTAGCCTATTTTGGATTCGTTGACAGGATTGCAAATGTTAGTCTTTAGTTTGTCATTGCTAATTTCAGACAAAGATCCAAAGAAGAAGATTGTTCTATTGAATAATCTAGGGTGGAATATTTGTTGCGTGAGATTTTTATTTGAACTGGCAACACTTTTCCAAATGTCAGATGACATTTTGACGTTGAAACAACATAGCAAATGTTAACGAATTTGACAATAATTTTTGAGGGTGGATCGAAAAGAAACTTTGAAGAGTAAAATTAGACTTTCGTGTTTGGTTAACTGATTATTTGTTTGAATCACTAATTCGTTTAGTCCACAAACAGTTATATACAGTTGTCACACTATATAGTTCACTTTTACTATGTTTCTGGGGAATAAACTTGTAGTTTAACGCACAAAATCACTTAATATCCAACAGCGTATCTACGCGTATTGACAGCTGACAGCTAACTCCAGCAAACGGACAATGGAACAGAGTTTTATAATAACACATTTCAAATCCTTATGCAATCTTATTAAATAAACCATTATTTAACCTTCTCAACAAAAAAGGCATCAATAGTTGAGCGATTTATTAGAACATTGAAGTCGAAACTGTACAAGGAATTTTGTTTAAAAGGTAACTATAATTGGATAGATGATACTCTTAATAATGTTATTTATCAATACAATCACACCTATCATCGCACAATTGATGAAATCCCAGCAAACGTGGATAATACTAATCAAAAACGTATATTACAAAGATATTTTAGGTTGGTAAAAACCGATAGCATAAAAAGCAAGTTTAAAGAGGAATCACCCTCTTTAAACTTGCTTTGATTATGTACGTGATTATGTACGCATTAGTAAGTATACAAAAAAAAAAAGAATATACTCCCAACTGGTCGACAGAAATATTTAAAATTCGAAAAATACAAAATGCAATTCCTATCACCTATTTAATTGAACATGCAATCAGAGGTCAACTCATTTTAGGTGCATTTTATGTACAAGAGCTTCAAAAGACAAAAAATCCTATCCTAATCCATTTATATCTAGTTGAGAAAGTTCTTAAAAGTAAAGGAGATAGAGTTTTAGTAAAATGGTTGGGTTTGCCTTCTTCTGAAAACAGTTGGATTGATAAATCGAATATTTATTAAGTGTTCAGTCCAAAATGTATCAGTCTTATGATGTAGTAGTCTTCTCAATAGGATTATAACCCATTTTCCATTTGAATTACATTTACCAGGATACAATTATTGTGGGCCTGGCACTAAATTAATTAAAAGGCTTACACGTGGAGATAAAGGTGTTAATAAATTAGACGAATATTATAAACAACACGAAATTGCCTATCACAAGTCTTCAAACTTAAAGGATCGCCACAAGGCAGATTTAGTTTTGTTAAATATTGCTAAAGAGCGAGCACTTGCCTCAGATGCGAGTGTAGGGGAAAAACTGGCTGCGCGCTTAGTAACCAGCGCTATGTCAACGAAAATTAAAACTGGTTTTGGCCTAAAAAGAGATAGCAAAAAGTGTTCCCCCAAAATTAAACCTGGTTTGATTTGAATTGATAAATAAATAAATTTAAAAATGTTATAAGCAAAACGAAGAGACATATCAAAAAATTAAAACCGAAATGCAAGAAAGGGGCAATAGAATTAGCTATGGCCGCTGTCAGAGAATTTGCTGATGATTCGTCCATTAAACTTCCTCGTGTTATTCCTATACCAAAAACTGGTACTGGCCTTTGATTCCGATTTTGCGGGATTATCTGCGGCGGGAGCTTAAGCAGGCGGTGCAGCTGGTATTGCTAAAACCATAAATGAATTCAAGATGGCTAAAAAGTTATTGACTGAATCGAAGAGACAGAATGAAAAGATGGAAGCTCTCTGCATCGGAAAAGGACTACACCTTAAACCACATAAAGATGCTCTCGGAATTTTTGTATCGAAAGAAAAAAACTAAGATATCGGCTACCCAAACGAGCCTTGAGTAATTTAGACATTTTGAAATATGGAAATAATATTCCCTATTTCAGAGGTGTCTTTATGAACGATAAGCTCCCTAAACACCCTTTTAAAAAAGAATGTGGAGTTATAAATTTAGATAGCTCCAAAAATCCTGGTTCTCATTGGGTAGCTCATGCAAAATACAACGATTATATTGAGTACTAGCTTCTGCCCGCGGCTTCGCCCGCGTGGATGTCGGATATTATCCCACAGGAACGTGTTACATGTCGTGTGTCATGTGGTTTCATTTATAAATAGCTTTTGCCCGCGGCTTCGCCCGCGTTGAGGTCGGAAATTATCCCACGGGAACGTACTACCGGGATAAAAATATATCCTAGATCCCATAACCCATGTCATGGTCTATCTAGGCGTTACAAAAAGGTTACAGACATGAGACAGCCAGTAACTTTCGTACGCGTAATATTAGTGTGGATAGTATAGACGGAAGTATGAAACTGTGTGAAAGTCTTATGAAAAAAATATGACACATTTGCCTGTGGAAGGTGAACAACGTCTATCCCAATCTGTAAAGTATCATGAATAATACTGGAATATCTTATGTTAAAACATTTCTGTAAACAACATTTTTGGTTTTCCCATTTTTTGCTAAAACATGTAGATTTTGTGGGCTGGATACTCGTGAGTACGCCACATAAAATGGCTCTACTCTTTTTAAATTGGAAAGGTAAATCTTTAGGGGTATGAGGAACAGGGTGTAAAGTTCACTCATACTCTATGGAAAAGGGAGGATCCTCCGACCAGACGGGTGTTGTGTCTGGCGGGCAATTGCCCAAGGATTGATGTCGGATAGTCTTATATATGTTAATCGCTCGGTAAACTCTTATACCACGATGTAGGACTTGTGACGTCAGGTCTTTGATGCGTAGATAGTATGTGGCGGTGTAGATGCCGCCACATCACTCCCCTCCGGTGACCGGAGGTCGATATTGGGCTGAGTCTTGTATCTTGCGATGCTTGCCAGTGCCAGTTGAGGTTCCAGTGAGTCGGAACCGGGTGCCGCATAGTTCACAGTGGGTCGGAACTGTCTGCGGTGATTGGTGCTAGTTTGAGTTTGATTCCCCAGTGAGTCGGGGTGGAGCTGCGTTGTGATCCAGTGCGTCGGATGTGGTACAGCGCCGGGTTGCTGATGAGGCTAAGGGTGGTGACCAAGAATGCGCGTTCGCTGCATGCTGGTGGTCAGGATACCCGTTGAAGCCGTCTGTGCTGGCTGGCTGTGTGACTCGCCTAACGAAAGCTTGCGGGAATGATGTTGATGACGTCACGCTGAAGTAGTTGCACGAAGGCTGCGTTGACGTTCATATTCGGGGTCACCAATTTAGGGGTATGAGGAACAGGGTGTAAAGTTCACTCGTCCTCTATAGAAAAGGGAGGATCGTCCGACCAGACGGGTGTTGTGTCTGGCGGGCAATTGCCCAAGAATTGATGACGCATAGTCTTATATATGTTAATCGCTCGGTAAACACTTATACCGCGATGTAGGACTTGTGACGTTAGGTCTTTGATGCGTAGTTCGTTTGTGGCGGTTTCGATGCCGCCACAAATCTGTCGGAATTATTGGAATACGGGGAATCTTAACATTTTTTTTTCTTTTACTATTTCTGACATGATTATTGCTTTTAAAATATTCCGCCTCAGGTGAGTAATTTGTAACCGTGTGTCATTACATTATCTTGGCGCGTCAAGATTACGCATTAACAGAACTGGAACACCCACTTTCAGCCTCAGCTTATGCGAAGGCACTCCTGATAACTCTAAAGAGTTGAGAAATTCAACAGGGTGATGTTACTTGTTCGGTGTCCATGACATTGTGTAGGTGTACCGAGAGATACTCCACAACATCACCTTCCACATGTGACATAATGTTTTCATTAATCTTTCCCACAGTTTCATTCGCCGGTGCCAAAATTGTCCTTCCACACAACAATTCTCTATTCGCCATTAGTTTGCAGATCGTTGTTGATATGAACAATATTACAGAATTTTTTGATTAATGTAATCATGCCGTTACCAACTGTTACCATACGGTCTTCGCCAATTTTTAGAAGTGCTGCCGCATATTGCCCCGATTCTATATCATTGTGCAGTTGTACTCGCATAATTGTAATCAAATAAAACTTTTTTATATGCCCCCATAATGTCGACGTCTTTAGACATGCATTTATTTCATTTGCCGGTGATCCCCTAGTTATTACCGGCAGAGTTTGTATAAAATCTCCGGCTATCAATGCCACCATCCCTCCCATGCGTTTCAAGCCAAGTAGTAATAACTTTTGACCGGGTGGACCGATTTTAATGCAATAAACACTAAATGTAACCCCATGATACGGATAATGACTATATTCTCAAACCCTTAAATATCTTGAAAAGAGTCACTGAAAAATGTCAATATTACATGTGAATTTTAAAATCATCCCATTCTACCCTCTTGAGGGGTGATTTTTGAAAACGGTGAAATACGTAATTCTTTATTTGTTACCAAAAACATAAATTTAAATTTTCATAGCCCTAACTTAAGAAATTATAGGTTTCCCATACAAAGTTTCATCCCCTATATTCGCCCCCTTAGGGTTATTTTTGAGACAAAAAGTAGCCTATGTTCTTCTCCGGGATGCCATCTATCTCCTTGCCAAATTTTATCGAAATCCGTCCAGTGGTTTAGGCGTGAAAAGGTAACATACAGACAGACAGACAGAGTTACTTTCGAATTTATAATATTAATAAAGTATGGAAGTATGGATTATATTATATAAGTATGGATAGTATTATAGTATAGTATGGATTTATTTACATTTAAACGTGATGGCCCGCCATGGACTGGCGGACTGGCATACAAATATCTTTAAAGGAAACAAGTTCCCTATTTGAGCAACTAGCATCACTAATAAGTCATTACACTAGTACAAAATTATGATTCTAAAATGTTTACACAGTTTTAAATCTAAGCAGTATCTATCTAAACCAATATCAGTAACAATATTTATTACTTACTCTTTATTCAAAGAATTCCTTTCATGTAATTTGGGCTTAGAATATTTCAGAGGGAGTTCCAAACTCAAACTCAAACTCAAAGCATTTATTTCAATTAAACCATTTACAGGCACTTTTGAATTGTCAAGGAGTCGGTCAGTCAGAAAAATGAATCTAGTTGCCCATTTCAAAGCGTAGTAGGTACCTATGGAGAAGAACGGGCAAGAAACTCCACGGACACTCTTTTAAAAATCAAAAAATTGTTACAAAAATTGGTTACATCATTCATGTTGAAATTACTTAAGTATACATGTGAGAACAATGTAGAAAAACGTGCATGATAAAAAGCGTCCGTAGATATAAACAATTCAAAAATTAAAAATAAACCATGGCAGCTAAGAGATGACCAGCCCCAACTGACGGCGCCCGTTCGCGAACATGACGCATGGATTAGCACCATTCAGCTCAACCATTTTGAAGGGAGCTAAATGATCCAACACACACGCCACCATCAGCGAGACATCTGAGCGAGCATGATATACTCACAGCCGCCAGGGCACATTCAAGTCAATGAAAGACATAAAATTATCCGGTAAATGGAAGCTCTATAGTACATAGTACTCACACATGTGCTATGCAATTATATAATGCAAAGGAAATTGAGTTTATACAATGCAAAGATGTTCTTACAATCTTCAGCAGCTCCAACAGACTTTCCAAATGTTAATCAATTAGTTGTCGTTGTGGAGCAGGACTAGCATTGGCCCAAGCATTTTTATCAGTGATGTAATCCCCCAACTTATAATATGCCTGTCTGCATAGTGTGCGTTTTATACATGTTTTGAATTTCGTCTCATTCAGTTGAAGTATGTGGGGAGGAATTTTCAAATTCAAATCAAATTCAAATAATTTATTTCAGAATAAAATTCCATATTTTGTTAGTAATAATAAAAAATAGCTTAGCCTAATGTTAGTATTACATTAAATTTACATATAAACAACACTGCATCACAATTTTTTTTTTTTTTTTTTTTTTTTTATTTTTTTTTTTTTTATTCATGATACTTTACAGATTGGGATAGACGTTGTTCACCTTCCACAGGCAAATGTGTCATATTTTTTTCATAAGACTTTCACACAGTTTCATACTTCCGTCTATACTATCCACACTAATATTACGCGTACGAAAGTTACTGGCTGTCTCATGTCTGTAACCTTTTTGTAACGCCTAGATAGACCATGACATGGGTTATGGGATCTGAGATATATTTTTATCCCGGTAGTACGTTCCCGTGGGATAATTTCCGACCTCCACGCGGGCGAAGCCGCGGGCAAAAGCTAGTTTGCATATAAGTGACCAAATGGGTTAGTTATTGAATCGAGACACGAATAAGATTTTCTAAAACCAACGGTGCATGGTGATAATATTTTGTTTCTCTCAGCGTACCATTCTAAACGTTTTACTATCATATTTTTTTTTTTTTTACATAAATATGAGATTAAAGATAATAAAGGTCTTAATTTTGGATCGGCATTAGAATTACTAGCTTTAGGGGTTGGAATTATTTGGATATGACGCCACTGTTGCGGTACCATACAAAATTTGAAAATATTGTTGTATATATCAAGTAATGTATATAATGTACCCAACGCTGTTCCTGGTGTACATTAATGAACTGTGTAACCTGTTGAGCAGCGGAGGGAAAATCTTCTCCTATGCGGACGATACAGCTGTTGTCTACCACGGAGAAACTTGGGAATCCGTACGCTTGAATGCTGAACGTGGTCTCACCGTTATACTGGACTGGTTAAAAGCTAATTTGCTGACTCTTAACATTTCAAAAACAAACTATATCTGTTTTTCTCCGAGTCAAAGATCTAAACCAGGTCCTGATTTTGAGATTGCGATACATGAGTGTGCGGAACGCTATATACAAAAGTGTAACTGTCAAATTATAAAAAAAGTTCCCTCTACAAGATACTTAGGCATAATTATTGACGAATGTCTGTCATGGCACTCACATATTGATACTATTTATTATTTATTTATTTATTTAAACTTTTCACACACAAAAAAAGGTACAAAGGCGGACTTAATGCCTTAGGCATTCTCTACCAGTCAACCAAGGGTGGTGAAGAGATTAGATGGCAGGTGCTCTGTTACAGAGGAACAAAGAGAAAAAAAAGATAATATTTATAATTATTAAAAATATATCTAAATACATTATATAAATGAAAAAGGTAGGGTTAGACTTATAATAAACATACATACATATTTACTACAATATATACCAATATAATACTACACTATTATGTCACGTGTAAGGAATTTGATATGGATTTTCAAGACACTACGCCATGTGTTGTCTCCCGTAATACTCAATAATGTTTATATTGCATTAGCTCAATCAGTGCTCACATACTGCATTCCAGTCTGGGGAGGTGCCATAAAGACAAAATTCCTTGAGCTGGAAAGAGCCCAGCGGTCTCTAATAAAAGTGATGTACCTCAAACCATTTAGATACCCCACAGTTAAATTATACAGAATAAGTGGATTGTTATCGGTAAGACAATTATATTTGTTAAATGTGACCCTATATCTACATAAATCTATTCCATTTGATTCTGCCAGCCGGGATAGAAGACGGTGTGATATTGTGGCCCACTCCGCAATGGTTTGTTCGATTTTTGCAAGACGACAGTACGTAACACAATCTGCATATATTTACAACAAAATAAATGCTAAACTACAATTTCATCCTAAAGTCTTGTATGAATGTAAGAAAGTTATAACTGAATGGCTAAACACTCTTACGTATGATGAAACTGAGCACATTCTAGTACGAATTTGCTGACTTGACACACACATACATAATTATACACTCAAAAACACGCACACACTCACTCACACGCACACACACACTCACACACACAATCACGCATGCTTAGAATAAGTTCATAGAAACTATAACAATTTTATATTTTTACCAGCTTTGATTCTTGGCTGGGTTTTGTTTTATATTGTATTATTTTCTAATTAGTTTAGTCTCAATACTGTATTAAATAAGGGAAGTAACGAGTCAACCCCAACACAAGTATTTTTAATTACTTACTGGGGCTGTCTCAACTCATGTATAGCATGTAACTTTTGAGACTGAATAAACATATTTTTAATTTTTTTTTTTAATTTTAATGTAAATAATTTAAAATATCTAAATACGTATGGATGTTTCTTAGTGATAGGCGTCTTGTAATTAAAGGGGACAGTATCCTCGACTCTGACTTTGTATGTCGATAGACGCACAGAGGCATAGCTCAGGGGGACCCGTTGTCCCCCTTAGTGTGTAATATTGTTACCTCTAAGATTACCCACAACATAAACAACGTATTTGTGGCAGCGCGCACGTCTTGCGCGCGCGCCGCACGACATCACACTGGCGCTCAGCTTTTTTTTATATTTTTATATGTGGCATCTCATAGTCATCCACGAAGGGATTTGGCTACTTAACCGGACATTCCTGTGAGGGCCTTAAGCTACTAACTCAAAGCCTCCAGCCAGGGCGTAATATGTTAACTAAATGCTAATCGCGGGCGATCGCCACTAAGGGCTCCCCCTGTGGGGAACGGACCTCGGCTTAGGGCGTCGTTGTCAGGAGGAGGACAGCAAGGTGGGACAGGCTGGATCATGGTATTATTATTATTATTAAACGGGGAGTTTAATGAAACTACTGGCTCAGCTTCGGCGCGTGCTGGCGCATCTTCACCGAGCAAGGGGCGGGGGGGGGGGGGGGGAGTTTAATCGGGGTCGCGATCGCGGAGGACCTCCGCGGCGAGGTCGGAATGACGGACGCCTAGGTTTGCGTACGGTGCTAGTGGCCTTATTGCTCTCCTGGAGGAGGGTAATGGGGTCATCTGGGTCGGACAGGGCGTGCCGCGGCCGGCGGACTTTGCTAATCTGGGAGGGGGTATATTTCGCGGCCTTGACAACCAGAGGGTTGCGATGTTTAGCGGCGTTATCGAAGAAACGCTTGGAGGCGCGTTTGAGAAATTGACTAATAGTAGGGATTTTGAGATCGAGATGTAGGGTCTCGTTTCGTACGAACCAGGGGGCTCCCGTGGCTCGACGAAAGAATTTGTTTTGGAGGGTTTGCATCCTATGTATGTGGCGGGGCTTAGCGTGTGCGAAGACGGCACAGGCATATGTCATAATGGGTCTGATGCATGCGGTGTAAATGCGCAATTTGCACTTGAGTGACAATTTGCTTTTTGCATTTAGGACGGAGTGGAGCCTAAAGAGAGCGAAGGCGGCTCGCGAACGAACCTTCCTTATGTGCTGAGCGAAGGTGAGATGGCTATCAAGGATTACACCGAGGTATTTGGCTTGCCTAGCCCAGGGGATTGGTTTGTCAAACATCGTGATCGGGACGGGGAGTTTAGGGTTTAAGCACGATTTGGAATAAATAACCGCCTGACTTTTGTCGGGATTGACCTCGATCCTCCACTTCCTGAACCAGTCGCCGAGCTTGTCGACTACGGTCTGGAGAGTGTCGGCTATCGAGTCGGGGCTGGACCCTCGGTAGTAGATGGCCGTGTCGTCTGCGAACAGAGCCAACTGCGCCTTCTTACTCTTCGGGATGTCGCTGGTGAATAGAGTGAATATTAGTGGGGCAAGCACAGAGCCCTGAGGGACTCCGGCACGAATGGGTCGGGGGGAGGACAGAGCTCCTTCAATGCGATAGCGAAATGTGCGGTTCGACAGAAAGTCTCGTAGGATGAGCACGAGACGGTCAGGCACACCGAGTTTGTAGAGCTTATATAATAAGCCGTTGTGCCAGACTTTGTCGAATGCTTTCGCAATGTCGAAGTAAACAGCACCCGTCATCTTGCCGCGCACGAAGCCGGCGCTTATATGCTCGATGATGCGGTGGAGCTGGTGAATGCTAGAGTGTTGGGTCCTGAAACCAAACTGTTCATGGGGGATGAGGCCCTTGGTCTCGGCGTAGTCTCTGAGACGCTTATAGATAAGCCTCTCATAGATTTTGCCTAGAACCTTGAGCAAACTGATGGGGCGGTAACTGGAGGGCTCGGACATGGGTTTGCCGGGCTTTGGGATACCCATGACGGTGGCCTCTTTCCATGCCTGAGGGAAGATGTTATTGATTAATGCTCCATTGAAGATGGTAGTCATTAACATTATAAGGTGAGCGGGGAAGAGTTGGACCACCCTATTGGTGATGCCATCTGAACCTGGGGCTTTACGGGTTTTTAGACCCTTGATGATATCCTGCACCTCGTCAGGAGTGACGGGGGGCAAGGGATCATCAGGATCTTCAACGGGCGGGAGGTTGACTCTCCGTTCGACCTCGGCATCGACCTCAGCGAGGTGATCGTCGTCTACTGGTTGAGAGCTGGGAGAGCATTGCGCCTCGAGACTGTCGGCTAGGCACTCGGCCTTGTCGGCGTCATCAAAGGCGATGGTCTTGTCGGGGCGGCTAAGGGGTGGCATGGAGGCAATCTGTTTGGACTTGAGTCTCCTCTGGAGTTCCCAAAAGGCCAGATGGTTGGGCTCTAGGTCGCTGAGCATCTTGTCCCAGCCCGCGTTACGCAGCTCTTGTATGCGCGTCCTCACAGACCTCTGTAAGTAACGCATATAGGCTTTGTTCGCGTTGCAGGGGAAGTTGCTATAGGCCCGTACGGCCGCGTTCTTCTCAGTCATCAGTTCACGTATATCGTCCGGCAATTTCCAGCGACAGTCATCTGTCGCTGGAATTTCCCTTGAGCAATCGCTCAGGACAGATTGTACGTGATCAGTGAGCGAGTCGATCGCGGCCGTCGTGGCGGCGACGGAGTCGAACCGATCGGGGATTGAGTCCAATTGAGGTGACGTATTGGATTTCAGACGATCGCTTACTTTCCTCCAGTCCGTTACTACTACGGGGGGCATGGGATGATCTGGGTCGGAGAGACCTAAACGGGGGGCTAGTCCTATGATTACCGGGCGGTGGTCCGAGTCGAGCTCTTGCACCGTTTCGATGGAATCTAACCTTAAGTTGACATTCTTAATGAGCGCCACGTCTAGTACGTCAGGGGTGTGATTGGGTTTATGGGGGAAGTGAGTGGGAGACATCGGAGCGATGACATCGAAATTTAATCGAGAAGTGAGGTCAAACAAATGTTGGCCTCTTCTAGAGATTCTGGTGCTATTCCAGGCGGGGTGTTTGGCGTTGAGATCGCCTGCTATAATGACTGAATCGCTCAGGCCGAGTAGGACTGAGAGGTCGTCAGTAAGAAGTTGGACGTTTTCCGGAGTGTTAATGGGATGGAGGTAGACCGATACTAAAGTGATCGGTTGGTGGCCGGACATACCTAGTCGGCAGATTGAAACTTCTAATCGGGAGAGAGGAGGGGGATCTATGGGAATACAGTATAGATTCCTCTTGTAATAGATAAGGGTACCACCCTTGTGACATCGAGTCCTATCGTTGCGAACTATACGGTAGTTGGCGATAGACGGATCTCGGTTGCTGGGTTTTAAGAAGGATTCCTGTAAGAGGAGGACATCGATCTGATGGTCGCGGAGGAATGTGGCGATCTCATCACGTTGACCGTTTATGCCATTGGCATTGAAGAGACCTAACTTTAGGGATCGGGGTTTTAACCTAGCTTTTGGGACTTTATCCATTATGGGGCCTATATTGGTTTTTAGCGATGTCTTCCAAGACTAGCTTGATGTCGGGATATGAATTATATACCGCCGTGATTCGATCGATATCACAGGCGTTTCTGGCTGCGAGCAATTCGCTAGCCATTTGTTTTGCACGGGGGGAGAAGAATGCACTGAAGGTGGAGGAAATGATATTATAGGTATCTAAGAGGGTAGGCGCGGCCGCGGGCGCGGGGGGGGAGGGAGGGGGCGCGTTGCTATAGGAGCGGGAGTGGAGTTAGTGGGGGGCGCGGGAGCGCGAGTGCGGGGGTCTCCCATAAGGGGAGGGATTGGGTTGGGTTTGGGGGGGGGTTGCGGTTTGCCAGGGCTGGGAAGGCCTGCTGGTGGTGGAGGTAGTTCCACGGACTGGGCCTCTGGGGGCTTAGTCGCTGTGGCATCAGTGGGGGGATATGCTGCTGGGAGTATGTGAAGGGAGTTTCCCTCTGCTGACGAACGTCTAGACGCTTGGTCAGTTTGGGAGCTGAGGACTTGGGGGCTTTGGGACAGCCACGGTAGTTGGCTGGGTGACCCACTTGTCCGCACAGCACGCAGCTGGGCGGTGTGAGGCACTGATTGCGGTCCTTCGGGCGGGTACAGTCGGACGTGCCATGCTCGCCCAAGCACTTGACGCACCTGGGCTTAGCGTGGCAGTGCTTCTGTGAGTGACCATATAATTGGCAGTTGTGGCACTGACCGACAATGCTGCTCTTCATCGGTTTCTCGATGATTATGCCTACGAGATTGCAGACAGATTTTATATTAAATATTGGATTGTGGCGGTTCTCTGAAGGAGGACAGACCACTAGGACCATGTCGTATGACTGGCCACCTCTGGCGCGGTGCATGCGGTGAACCTCGTCGACTGGGATGTTTTGCGACTTTAAGTCGGCAAGAATGTCGGCAACGGGTATTTCGCATGGGATCCTTTTGATCACCACGCGGGTCTGACGGTCTTCAGGGAGGGAGTAAGAGTGCCATTGCACTCCTCTCGCTGACAGTAGTCGGGTTAGATCCCGATAGTCCTGTGAAGTAGGGATCGAGACTTTAATGGCATCTTTGGTGGATCGGGCGCTGGTGTAAGCGATCTTTTGATCGAGACACCATTTGGACACGTCAGTCCATTTCCCTTTTTCACGAATGAAAACAGGGGGTGGAACGGGGAGCTTCCTTGAGGAGGAAGTTGACGCGACCGGGGCAGTCTGTGAGGCAGGTGCGCCCGGGGCAGGGGAAGGGGCAGCTAAGGTAGCAGGGGCAGGGGAGGGGGCAGCTAAGGTAGCGGGGGCGGGGGAGGGGGAAGCTAAGGTAGCGGGGGCGGGGGAGGGGGAAGCGGTGGATTCCTCTACCGCGATGACCTTACTGGCCTGAGAAGAGCTTTGCTTCTTCTTCTTCCTCTTGTTACCCTTCCCCGTGACAGGCTTAAAGCCATCGTCGTCGGAGTGGGTCGACGAAGAGGACGAAGAAGAGAACCGAGGCTCATTGTCGTCGGATGCGTAGGGGTATGGGGTCGTAACCCGCTTTGAAGAAGCGGGCTCGTCAGTGTCCATTTGCTCTGAAGGAGTAGGACTAAGAGGGCTAAGAAGAGGGCTGAGAGGGCTGAGAAGTTCAGTAGTCGGAGTATTGGGGGTTTGGGTGGCGTCGAGCGCATCGCTGAAGTCAGCAATGCTCGAGTCGGAGGGCCGGCTTAGAGCTGCGAGCTCCGAGCCATACTCAGCAGCTAGTGCGGGCACTTTGCTGAGAATCTTTCTCAGAAGTGAGAGGAGCGCTGTGAAGCGGGCGTCCTCCATATCGGGGAGAAACTAGGAAACTAAGGAAAATAATGGTGAGGCCCTATACCTAACACCTAACACCTAACTCCCCGGGTGGGTTTGCCCGGGGGTGAGTGACCCTCCCTGTCGGGTATAGACAGGGAGGTGAGTACCTACTGGTGAGCCCTAAGCTTGCTTTTGCCCGTTGCCTATCTTATTTGTGCAACGGGGTCCTATTGGGGTCTAGAGCGAAGAGGTTGACACACTCAACCGCTCTAGGTGTGTAGCTGTGAAAGGAAAACTGTCATCCAGTGCCGACTAGGAGACCCCCCAAGGCCGAGACTGGGACCCGTCCAACTGACTGCCTTACCCTGATGGGGCTCGGCGGGTGTGTTGGGTCAACACCCCCTCGGCTTCGTTGACACCGTAAGGTTTCAACCGAGTACCACGAAACTGTGGATTTACCCAGAAGGGGCCAAGTGACT
Source organism: Eupsilia transversa (assembly GCA_914767815.1). Classification (NCBI taxonomy): domain Eukaryota; kingdom Metazoa; phylum Arthropoda; class Insecta; order Lepidoptera; family Noctuidae; genus Eupsilia; species Eupsilia transversa. Next base: position 16,347,473 of record OU611873.1, on the reverse strand, counting down.
CTACGTAACGTTTTTTGACAGGATTCGTCAAACGAAAATTGCTATTAATTGTGCCTTGAAAAAGGCAAACAATTAATAAATCGATGTATAGTCGGGGCGACTATATGAAGATCGTGACGGGGCGCGACGAAACAGGATCAGGATGCCACTGCGGAAACCACAGCACGAATCAGGAGAGAGCTCCAGCGCACGAACAACACGACCGCTCGCGACCGCTGCCGAGCGCTGAATGTGAGCGCGCGCTCAGCTGTGGGCAACTCATATTTATAACCTCGGCCGTTTTATTTAACCGATATATTTTCGAGTATTTTGTGCTTCATCGCTATTGGTGGATTATTATTCATTTAGGTTTGAACCTACATATAATCCATCCATCTAATTTTGTACATAGATAGGCATATTGTTTAATAAAATTATCATCATTACATTTCCATCTCGTGTTTCATTTCTACATTGTCGAAACGCCAAAGTGGTGACCCCGAACGAAGGAACCGCAAAAAAGCTATGCCGAGTGACAGCGAACAACCAGTCATGGAGTCAGCAGGAGCAAGCTCAGCGAACTCACAGGATGTCTCGCTATCATCCCAACATATCGCCGGTATCTCACTTTCCCTTCGAGTACCACCTTTCTGGCGCGACAAACCCCGATTATGGTTCATCACTTTCGAAGCAGCTACGCGTGATCTTAAGAAAAGTGAAGCACAGAAGGCACAGATGGTCATCGCCCAGCTAGAAAAAGAGGACATCGAGCAAATATGTGACCTTTTATACAATCCGTCAGCCGATCGTCAATATACCGTCATAAAGTAACGTCTTATTTCTGTGTACGAAGAATCTGATGGCAAGCAACTACAGAAGCTACTATCAGATATGGAACTTGGTGACCAGAAGCCTAGCCAATTATTACGTCGCATGCGCAATCTCGCTCACAACAAGGTGCGCGACAACACACTACGGCTCATGTGGATGAACTTATTACCCGCACACGTCCGCTCAGTGCTTGTTTTAAGTGACACTATAAGCAAGGATACAGCACTCGAAGAACTAGCCAAGCTCGCCGACAAAATGCTTGAACAAACATGCGAAGTGTCAGCAGTATCCGTCGCATCAACATCATCATCCCAGCAAGCGCAAAACCCACCTGTAAGCATACAAAATCTCGTCGAAGAAATAAAGAAATTACATGTCGAGATCGCCGAACTGAAGACGTCATACCGCCACAAAAATCACGACCGTACGCGCACGCCGCCGCCGCGACACTACCGGCGCAACTCATACCGAGCGCGTTCGACGTCTCGCACCCGTTCTCGTTCAACTACACCGTCACCGCATTGTTATTATCATCGGCGCTTCGGAAAAAATGCAAGACATTGTACTACGCCGTGCAATTTTAACAACGAAGATAAGACGGAAAACTAAAAGAGGCGTTGGCAGTGGCGGAACCTAACGTCGAGAAAAAATCCTACCGCCTATTTATCACTGATAAGACAACATCCACGAGTTTTTTGGTAGATACGGGTGCCAATATATCCGTAATACCGAAAAGGAAAGGAATACGATCGACACCGCTACCATATCAATTATACGCCGCAAATAACACTGTTATACCAAGTTACCAGCGACTTATCGACAACACTACGAAGCTCACCTCCAAAGCTCCTGGCAGCTACACAGGTACACCTACTGTCAGTAGTATCAATCTACAGCAAACTTTTCACGACATATTAGCCGAATTTCCTGGAACTACTCGTCTAACTTCAATGAAATTGAACCCGAAACACAAAGTGGAACATTTTATTGAAACAACGGGACCACCCATCCACTCACGAGCGAGGCCAATACAACCACATCTATATGAACGAGCAAAGAAGGAATTCGAGAACATGATAAGCCAAGGATTGTGCAGACCAAGCAAGAGTCCTTGGTCTAGCCCGCTACACATTGTGCCGAAGAAAAACGGAGACTTGAGAGCTTGTGGAGATTACAGACGACTTAACTCTGTCACGAAACCTGACCGCTATCCTGTTACGAGGATAAAGGACTTCACGTACCAGCTCTCGGGTAAACAAATATTCTCCACTCTTGATTTGAACCGAGCATACCAACAACTGCCAGTACGTGCCGAAGACATAGAAAAGACTGCAATAATCACACCATTTGGACTATTCGAATTCCCGCGAATGTGTCCAGGCTTGAAAAATGCAGGACAAACCTTCCAGCGATTCATCCATGAAGTACTGCGAGAACTTGACTTCGTGTACCCGTTCATCGACGACCTGTTGCTGGCCTCGGAAGACGAAGTCACGCACAGACAGCACTTACGAACTGTGTTGCAAAGGCTGGACGAGTATGGCATAACCATCAATCCTACGAAGTGTGTATTCGGCCAACGCGAAGTAACATTTCTCGGTTACAAAGTATCAGCAGAAGGTATTAAACCGCCAGAAGACAAGATCAAGATCATTAGCGAATATCCAAAACCTAAAAACATCGAAGAGCTACGAAGATTCCTTGGCATGCTGAATTTCTACCGAGACAGCATACCTAACGCCACCGCTATTCAAGCACCACTACATAGCTACTTATATAATACGAAAAAGCGAGATAAAACATTAATACAGTGGAATGAAGATACATCTCAAGCGTTTGAAAACTGCAAGAAATGTATAACGGAAACGACCTATCTATCGCACCCACATCATTCAGTTCCACTTGGAATGATGTGTGACGCATCCGATCGGTGCGCTGGTGCTGTGCTTCAACAGCAAGTCAAAGGAAAATGGCAACCACTGGGCTACTTTTCAAAGAAGTTCACACCAGCTCAGCAAAATTACTCGACGTTCGACAGAGAACTTCAAGCAATCTACATGGCAGTCAAGCATTTCAGGAAAATATTTGAAGGGCGTGAACTCATTATTTTCACTGACCACAAGCCACTTACGTACGCCATGCAAAAGATTCTGTCAGATTCAGAGACTCCACGCCGACGAAGACAACTATTATTCATCAGTGAATTTTCAAACGATTTACGTCATATAAGTGGTCGTGACAATGTAGTTGCGGACGCACTATCACGCGTCGATGCAATCTGCTGTCCCAACCCGGTCGATTATCAATCACTCGCTCAAGCACAAGCAAAGGATAAGGACATAGCTGAACTAAAGCAGCAATCGAATGTCCAATTGAAAAAAATTATATTACCCGGCACATCTCAGCAAATATATTGTGAAACCTCAACTCACGACGTTCGTCCATACCTACCTCAAGAGTTCCGTATTACAGCATTCAACGCCATCCACGGACTCAGCCACCCCGGTATACGGACTACGAGGAAGCTAATGCAGAGGAGATACTTTTGGCCATCCATGAACACAGACGTCAAAACATGGGTTCAAACATGCGTCGCCTGTCAACGGTCTAAGATCCAACGGCATACATCAAGTGCCACAGCCTCGTTCGAACAATCACATCGCTTCGAACACGTGCACGTAGATATCGTCGGACCCCTACTAACATCGGCTAATGGTCATCGTTACGTCATCACAATGATCGACCGTGCTACACGCTGGCCCGAAGCATACGCCGTGTCCGACATGACTGCTGAGACTGTAGCCAAGACAATCTACGAAGGATGGATTGCAAGATTTGGCTGTCCGGCTAGGATGACAACAGATCAAGGCCGACAGTTTGAAAGCCACCTTTTCAATGCGCTGACCAGATTATTTGGAATCCAGAAGCTACGAACTACGCCGTATCATCCCCAGAGCAATGGAATAATAGAACGTTGGCATCGCTGTATGAAGACTGCTCTCACTGCTCGTCTCAGTAAACAAAGTTGGATTGAAGAATTACCAACCGTATTGCTGGGACTGCGTACTGCAATCAGAACCGACACAGATGTAAGCGCAGCCGAACTAACGTACGGTCAAAATCTACGGCTACCAGGTGATTTCTTCGTGACGTCACCAGCAGATACCATGGACTGTAATTACGTCGAAAAGCTGAGAACGTCAATCAATAATATTCGTCCGGTACACGCACAGTCGCACGACACAAAGCGCCCTGTGTTTGTACACCGCGACCTTCAAACGTGTAAGCAAGTGTTCGTGCGCGTCGATGCAGTGAAAAAACCGCTACAGCCTCCATACGATGGTCCATACATGGTATTACGCAGAGATAGCAAAACATTCACCCTACAATTGCCTGGAAGACAAGCAGTAATATCAATTGATCGCCTGAAGCCAGCTTTCACCGCATGCGAGGCAGACACCACCGCAAAAAATGTTCCTACAAGCTCAAATAGCATAAAAACATCACGCTACGGACGAGTCATCAAGCCACCGGTACGCTTCGCTTGAGGGGGAGCACTGTGGCAGCGCGCACGTCTTGCGCGCGCGCCGCACGACATCACACTGGCGCTCAGCTTTTCTTTTTTTTTTTTTTTTTTTGAATGGCATCTCGCAGATCAACCTAGAGAGGTTATGTCTGCTTAACCGGACTATCCTGTGGCTACTTTTAGGGTTTTAAATCTAAAAGCCTCCAGCCAGGGCGCAAAAATATGCTACTAAGCTAAGGTGCGACGCTCGCTAAGGGCACCCCCTGTGGGGTACGGGCCTCGGCTCAGGGCGTCGCAATCGGGAGGACAGCAAGTTCAGGGACAGGCTGGATCAAAATATCATCATTATTATTAGTCGGGGAATTTAAAGCTAGTTGCTCAGCATCATCGGCGCGGGCTGGCATCCCAACGAGACCGGGGAGCAAGGGTCGGGGGGGGGGTATTACATCGGGGTCGCGAGCGCGGAGGACCTCTGCGGCGAGGTCGGAATGACGGCGATCGTCTGTGTTTGTGTTTTTTCACTGTGCTGGTCTCCCTATTGCTCTCCTGGAGGAGGGTTATGAGATCGTCAGGGTCTGTGAGAATATGCCTTGGTCGGCGAACTTTACTAATGCGGGAGGGGACATAGTTGGCGGCCTCCACAACCAGAGGGTTGCGGTGTTTGGCGGCGGAATCGAAGTAGCGCTTGGCGGCGCGTTTTATGAATTGGGCAATAGTGGGAATTCTCAGATCGAGGTGAAGGTTTTTATTCCTAACATAGAATGGGGAACCGGACTCGGTTTTGGAGGGCCTGCATCGTATGGATGTGATGGGGTTTCGCTTGACCGAATACAGAGCACGCATAGGTCATGATCGGGCGTATGCACGTTACGTAGAGACGTAACTTGCATCTGAGTGACATTTTGCTTTTGGGATTCATGAGACAGAAGTGTCTACTTAGAGCGAAACCGGCGCGCGAGCGCACCTGCTTTATGTGCTCTGAGAAGGATAGATGTTGATCGAGGATCACGCCTAGATATTTAGCTTGCTTACCCCAAGGGATAGGCTTGCCGAACATGGTGATCGGTCGATATTGAGAGAGGGGAGTTTTTGAGCAGTGGCGTCTGCGTCTCAGAAAGAGAACGGCCTGGCTCTTGTCGGGGTTTACTTCGATACGCCACTTCCTAAACCAGGCGGCAAGTTTGTCGACTGCTTTTTGGAGGTGGCGGGAGATCGCGTCTATAGATTGCCCTTTGGAATAGATTGCCGTGTCGTCTGCGAACAGAGCTAACTCGGTAAACCTGCTCCTCGGAATGTCTCCGGTGAACAAGGTGAAAATGAGGGGAGCGAGCACTGAGCCTTGAGGGACACCAGCGCGTATGGGTCGGGGTGAGGATAGAGCCCCTTCTATGCGATAGCGGAATGTGCGATTCGACAAAAAGTCTCGTAAGATGAGCACGAGACGGTCTGGCACACCGATTTTGTAAAGCTTATATAATAAGCCGTTGTGCCAGACTTTGTCGAACGCTTTCGCAATATCGAAAAACACCGCACCGGTCATAGTGCCGCGCTGGAAACCAGCGCCTATGCACTCGACGATGCGATGCACCTGATGCACGCTAGAGTGCTGAGTCCGAAAGCCGAACTGTTCGTTTGGGATGAGGCCCTTGGTCTCGGCGTAGTCTCTGAGACGCTTATAAATAAGCCTCTCATAGATTTTGCCGAGTACCTTGAGCAGACTGATGGGACGGTAACTAGTGGGCTCGCTCTTAGGCTTGCCGGGCTTGGGAATACCGATAACGGTGGCCTCTTTCTTAGCTCTTTAGCTGGATCACCCTATTGGTGATACCATCTGAACCGGGGGCTTTGCGGGCTTTTAGACCTTTGACGATATCGTGCACTTCGTCTGGAGTGACGGGAGGCAGAGGATTGTCAGGGTCTTCTACGGGAGGGAGATTGACTCTACGTTCGACTTCCGTATCGACCTCAGAGAGGTGATCCGCGTCTACAGGTAGGGAGCTGGGTGAGCATTGAGCCTCTAGGCTGTCGGCAAGGCATTCGGCCTTGTCGACGTCGTCGAATGCTATCGTCTTGTCAGGACGGACTAGGGGAGGCATGGAGGCGGACTGTCGGGATTTAAGCTTCCTCTGAAGCTCCCAGAAAGCCTGATGGTTGGGCTCGAGCTCGCTCAGCATCTTATCCCAGCCCGCGTCCCGCAGCTCGCGCACACGGTTCCTCACAGATCTCTGTAAGTAGCGCATGAAGGCTTTGTTAGCGGAGCAGGGAAAGTTACTGTACGCACGGACAGCCGCATTCTTCTCGGTCAACAGATCACGCACATCGTCAGGCAACTTGAAGCGTCGGTCTTCCGACGCTGGAAGTTCCCTTGAACAATCGTTCACGACGGATTGTACGTGATCAGTGAGCGAGTCGATCGCGGCTGTCGTGTCAGCTATAGAGTCAAACTGGTCAGGGATAGAGTCTAGAAGAGTGTTGGACGTGTCTGATTTCAGCTTATCGCTTACTTTCTTCCAGTCCGTTACTCTGACGGTGGGCGGGGGATTATCGGGATCGGGGAGACCTATGCGTGGTGCGAGTCTGATAACAACCGGGCGGTGGTCAGAGTTAAGCTCGTCTACCGCTTCTATTGAGTCTAACCGTAAGTGGACGTTCTTAAGGACCGCCACGTCTAGTACGTCGGCGGTATGATTAGGGTCATGGGGAAAGTGAGTGGGGGTCATCGGGGCGATGACGTCAAAGGTCATGGAGGTTGAGAGGTCATACAGGAGCCGGCCCCTGCTAGACATTCTGGTACTATTCCAGTAGGGATGTTTCGCGTTGAGATCACCCGCGATAATGACGGAGTCGCTCAGTCCGAGAAGGACAGTGAGGTCGTTAGTGAGGACCAGAGGGTCCTCGGGAGCGGACTGGGGAGGGAGGTAAACCGACACAATAGTGATCGGTTGGTGACCGGTCATGCCTAGTCGACATATAGAGACCTCTAGACGCGAGAGTGGAGGGGGGTCTATGGGGATACAATAGAGGTCTTTTTTATAATAAATGAGAGTGCCACCTCTGTGACAACGTGTCCTATCGTTACGGACTATGCGGTAATTAGCAATCCCCGGGTTGCGTTTATTGGGTTTAAGGAATGTTTCCTGAATTAGGAAGACGTCTATGTTATGGTCACGCAGGAAGATCGAAATCTCATCACGTTGACCATTAATGCCATTGGCATTGAAGTAACCTAACTTTAGGGATCGGGGTTTGTTCCTAGCTAAAACTGCATTATTCATAATGAGTGTGAGAGGGATTGGAGGGACCGGGTGATCTCGGGATACGCAGCAAAGATCTGCTTAATCGTTTCGATATCGTTTGTTTGCCTAGCTACCGCGAGTTCGCGGGCCATTTGGTCAGCGCGGGGTGAGCAATAGGCGAGATAACACGCGTTTATCTCGTTAAGGGAGGCGGAGGGAGCCGCCGGGGTGGCAGAGGGGCGCGGGGCTTTATGAGCCGGCGCTTGTTTCGCGGGAGGCGCGGGGGGGGGCGGGGTGCGCGGAGGGCGTGGGGTACGCTGAGTGCGCGGGGTACGCAAATTGCGAGGGATGCGCGGAGGGCGCGGGGTATGCGAGGGGCGCAAGGGGGGGGGACACGGATGCGCGGATCCATGAGGGAGTAGAGAGGAGTGTGAGAGGCTGGGGGTTTAGTGGGAGCCAGGGCCGGGAAGGCCTGCTGGTGTTTTAGATAATTCCAGGGACTGGGCCTCTGGGGACTGAGCCTTGCGGGAGGTTGGGAGGAGGGAATTCTACCCGAAAGAGGATGTTCCCTCTGCTGACGGGCGTCGAAACGCTTAGTCAGTTTGGGAGAAGACGCTTTAGGAGCTTTAGGGCAGCCACGGTAATTGGCTGGATGTCCCGATTCGCCGCATAGCATGCAGCTAGGGGGTTCGGTACATAGAGACCTATCCTTAGGACGGGGGCAATCAGAAGTGCCATGCTCGCCCAGGCACTTGACGCACCTGGGTGTCGCGTGGCAATTCTTTTGCGAATGACCATAGAGTTGACAGCGATGGCATTGACCGACGATGCCATTTTTTAGGGGCTTTTCAATTATGAAACCTACCAGGCTACATATTGATTTGACATTAAATATTGGGTTGTGACCCTCTGAGGGAGGGCACACAACGAGAATCATATCAAAGGATTCACCGCCTCTAGCGCGGTGCATTCGGTGGACTTCATCCACGGGGATGTTTTGCGACCTAAGGTCGGCTAATATGTCGGCTACCGGGATTTCGCGTGGGATACGCTTAATGACCACGCGGGTCTGACGTTCCTCGTGAATAGTGAACGTATGATAATCGACCTTACGGTCGTCTAGGAGCCTAGTAAGGCTTCTATGATCTAGTTGGGTAGGGACGGCAACTTTGATTCCCGTTTGGGTGTTGCGGGCGGACGTGAAATTGATTTTGTGGTCTACACACCACTTGGAAATATCGGTCCACTGACCCTTGTTCCTCATGAACACTGGGGGAGGATGATGGGCCTTCTTAGGGCCAGAAGTTGACGATGCGGCGGGCATGTCATCGTCCTGTGCGGAGGACGCGGCGGTCTGAGACGGGGGAGGGGAGGGGATAGCCGCGCGCGCGCTAGAGAGCGCCGCAACTACTACTGAGGGGCAGGTGGAGGGGGAAGTTACTAGCGCTGAGGGCGCGTTTGAGGTAGAGGGAACGCTCTCCTCGAATGCAACGACCTTGTTGGCCTGCGAGGAGGTCTGTTTCTTCTTTTTCCTCTTATTCCCTTTTCCTACGACAGGTGTAAACCCGCCATCGGAGAGGGACGAAGAGGAGGAAGAAGCAGCAGATGAAAAGCGAGCCGCCTCTGAGTCTGAGCTCGAAAGGTTATCATAAGGGGAGACCGGTCGCTTTGAAGAAGCGACTGGTTCGTCCGTGTCCATAGCCGGGCACAGACCGAGCTCAATAATAGGGAGTGAGAGTGCCTGGGAGGGCTGGGAGGGCTCTAGTACGTCACTGAAGTCACTGACGTTCGCGTCGGGGGAAGAACTAAAAGACTGCTTAATCGCAGCGAACTCTCTGCCATATTTGGCATTAAAGGTAGGCTCCTGGTTAAGGATAGCCTCTAAGAACCTAAGGAGGGTCGTGAACTGGCGCTCAGCTGTGGGCAACTCATATTTATAACCTCGGCCGTTTTATTTAACCGATATATTTTCGAGTATTTTGTGCTTCATCGCTATTGGTGGATTATTATTCATTTAGGTTTGAACCTACATATAATCCATCCATCTAATTTTGTACATAGGTAGGCATATTGTTTAATAAAATTATCATCATTACATTTCCATCTCGTGTTTCATTTCGCAACGCCAAATATTAATATCTCAGTATGCGGATGATTTTGTTTTTTTACTAGTCAATTTCAATTAAACGATAGCATTATCAACATGCAAAGGGCGCTAAATACCATAGTAGGGTTATTACAGGAAATTGGCCTGCAGTTATCTACTTCTAAGTCAAAGTACTGTTTATTTACTAGGGGATTTAGAACACAACCAATTAATTTAGTTATTAATAGTTTGCCTCTAACTTTTACTGAAAACATCAAATATTTAGGCATGTGGCTCGATAGACAATTACGGTAGGGAAAACATATAAATGAAACTTGTCAAAAAACACAAATGTATCTCAATTTGTTAAAGGTATTGTCTGGACTTTCATGGGGAATTCATCCAAAACATATTAGACGATTGTATATTGCGTTAATTAGGAGCAAGATGGATTACGGTAGCTATTTATATGACAATAGTGCCAATTCGCATACATACAGATTAGATAAAGTACAGAATCAGAGTTTAAGAATTGTTGGTGGGTTTATTAGAAGTACACCCATTCATACAATGGAGTGTGAGTTATGTATCCCTCCTCTATTTATTAGGCGAATTTTTTTAGCTATAAAGTACACTTTAAAATACAATCATGGTCAAATAATACTGCTACTAGACTATTAAAAGATCTTAGCGCTCTTTGTACCAACAGGTATTGGCAAAAAAAGAAAATTCCTCTATTAGTTTCAACATATGAAAAAACTTAAGAAGAAGCTATATCATCCAGTTATCCACTAGAAATGTTTACATTGAATACTTGGGTTACTAACATTCAAATAAATAATATTATCAAATGTGATCTAGATTCGATCAAAGGTAGTAAACACAATTATAATTTGACTATTCTTAAAAATGAAATCTTACATGAATTACGCAATAAATATGATAGTTGGCAGAAAATATATACTGACGGTTCAAAGAGCGTTAGTGGGCTAGGGGCAGCCTTCTATCACCCCGGAGATAAAGTTAGAGGTTGTTTTAAGATTAATAATATTAATATATCTATAATGACAGTGAAACTTGCTGCAATTTCAGAAGCTCTAATGTACGCTAAGTCCAAAGGTTTACAAAATGTAGTTATACTTACAGACAGCAAGAGTGCCTTGCAGCATATTGCTCGATGCGCCTCTGGTGGCAGAGGTGTTTCGAAAGCTTATGCCATTCTTAGGCTTATTCATGAGTTCAATAGCAGCAATAGAGATCTGAGATTGCAGTGGGTTCCATCTCATGTTGGCTTACCGGGAAACGAGGAGGTTGATTTACTTGCGAAAAAATCAGCTTTAGAAGGAATACTTATTGATGTTAAATGTCACTACTCTGAATTATTAAGTGAGTATAAAATAAACTGCTATAACATTTGGAAAGAATACTTTGATAAAAAATCTCTCGAAAAAGGTATTTGGTATAAAACGGTGCAATGCGAACCTCCGCGTATTCCCTGGTTTGCCGATATGAGAATTTGTCGAAAATATATTGTTATAGCACATAGATTAAGGACCGGACACATGCCACTAAACAAGTTTGGCTTCCTAATGAAAAAAGTGAGTAGTCCAAATTGTGAATATTGCGAGTCTGTGGAGGATGTGCATCACTTGTTGGTAGAATGTGCCCGTAATCGCAGAGAAAGAGATACCTTATTGGCAGAATTAAAAATAAGTAAGTTAGATTTAGGTGCTGTTCAATGTTTTTTGTTTTTTGGCTAAACCAAGTAGTGCAGAGGCTAAGAAAATTTATAAATTTGTTTGTAACTATTTAACTAATAGAGCGTCTCTGATCTCTTAGTTCATAAAAATATATTTTTTGTAATGGGTTATGATGGGGCTGACATGGTTATATGTGATAACCAAAAGCCTCTAAATAAATAAAGATAAAAAATAAAAATAAAACAAGCAAAAAAAACTTAATAAAGACGGGTAGATTCATTAGATCATAGAATAAGACATACCATCCTCGCCCGGAGCTGAATCCTTTTTTTTAAACATTTTTCTAGTTCATGGATATTGAATTCACGTTCTTAGACTTCATTTTTAGAAACAAACACAGGTGCTTGGTTTGGAACATAGTCAGGTGTTAATATACACAGTAATTCTCTTTGTTTCTCAATAAGGGGGTAAGTTCTAAGTTGTTTATAGCCCTTTATCCAACGCATGCGTCACCACATTTCAGACACTGACGTTACTTCATTTTGTTGATCTTGTTGTGGTACTTCCATTTCTTCTTCTTCCTGAGCTAACTGTTCAACTAATTCTTCTTGATTTTTTGTTGATCCTGTTTTGTTTCCTGAGACAATACTGGTGTAGTTTTCAGCTCGGAAGTCTAAGTTTGTAGGTTTTATAAGTTTTGTCGATGACAAGGTGATCACCCTTAAAATAAAGGCAAACGATATTCGTAATTAATTGTGATCTTAATAATATCATAGGGGCATAGTTTCTTTTTCGTAGGACAATATTTTATAACATGTGCAAATTGTCAGCATCCCAAGCATTGAGTCACAGGGAACACGTAAGATTCTACCTTAAACCAGCACTCATGCGCATAGATATGGAGCGGTAAATTTTTACTTTTAAAGCCAACTCTCACTGACTCGCTGTCAATCCATTTACCCTCCGAATCAACTCGTATTCATCTTTTTATAGATGCAATTTCAGTGCTAGATTCAAAGATGCCCATAAGTTCCTCCTCGCTTAAATCCAGGTCAACCCCTTTTACCACACCATAAGATATTGACAACTCATTAATCAATTGGCATCTGTATCCCATGTCCTTCAATTTTATATAGTTTAATAGTTTAACAGCATCTTCCTTTTCTTGAAATTGAACAAGTACCTTGTTAAAACTTTTGAATTTAATTCTCATAACGTTTTTAATTTGCTCTGATCTCAGCAATTTTGCTAATACCATTTGTTTGGGAATATTTTCAACCGACGTAATACATACTTCATGTTTATTCTGGAAGTTCACATTTTTTTCCACATCCACCCTCATATTTTCGGTTTCCGATAAAGCGCTTTGAATGAAACGTTTGGGTTTCCTTCTATTAACAATAACAAAGTCATCATCCTCGTTACTCTCATCTTCTCTTTCTTTTCTAAATCTCTTCCCACTTCCAGTTGTAATTTCATTTCGCAGAATACTTGACTCTAACGACTCAAAAAGTCAAAAGTCAAAAGTCATTTATTCAAATTAGGCTGAGAATCAGCACTTTTTGAACGTCAAAATTACATAAGACAGTCCCCCAAAACGCCCACCCGTCACCACTTCCTAGTGCTTTAGCTGGGAAGAAGAAGTGGCGCAACAAACTCCCCAGCAGCACAGCTGTCTATTCAGTTAGAAAAATTGATTCTATACAATAGTGCGCAAAATCATTTACCATTCGCAAAACATACATTTAATGAACAGCCATATGTCAGCTAGCACACGAAAATATACCAACCAAAACATCGAGAACGAATACTCAAGCAGAAATAAAAAAAACTAAAGGTAAACCGAACTTAATATCTAGATAAAAGCCTCGAGGCATAAAGGGCGTACCCGCCCACACTTCGCCGTCCCCGGAGAATAAAATGATAACTACAAAAACGCAACTTTTCAGGAAAAATAAAAAACACTTTTTCGTCGATTGCTCCTTAAATACTGGACGTAGACAGATGTTTGTCAGCTTTTAATAATGGTTATTTTTTGTTTGTTCCAAATGTTTAAGTGAAATAAGCTTAAGTATCAAAATAGAGATATTATTTAAAAAATAAGAAGTTAGTCAAAATTAATCATTGTCTTAATTGTTTAATGTCGATTATCATTTTATTCTCCGTACAGCCTGACCAGATTCAAATATTGCACTCTTCACTTATCATTTTATTCTACGGGTTTTTAGGGAGCAAGGGATACTGATAATACTTTAATATCGTCTTATTCTCGTAAATATTGTTAAAAAAAAATCTGACAAGGACTTTGAATTTGGTTTCCTAATAAAACTATGATATGGTAATCAACATTAGTTTTATTCAAAATAATAGTAAAAAACAACAGTATTTCTCTTAATTTATTATTTTCTTCTTTTAAATTAGTTTTAATTAAAATCAGCCTATATGGAAAATCAGCCTGTATGTGAATTATTTATATTATATAATACTAATTCAATTATTAAGTAATATAATCTGTTACACAATTTGTTATCAATAAAACAGCCTCATAATCACATTTATCACATAAAATCAGTTTCTTATAATAAATTTTCGAAAATAAAGTATAGGTGTGTGATTAATCGTCATTATCTTCCTCGTTGTCGTTATTGCCATCAGTACAGCTACTTTCATAAACCAAGGACTCGTAAAAACCACGATAATAACTTGGAATATCTCCTGCCTTACAGAGGCTCATAAGATCATCGTATAAAGCCTTGCTTATTGGAATAGGCTCAGTGTACAAAGTTTGGAGTTCGGGAACATAGCTAGGACTTGGGCTTGATATTTGTCTAGTACCCCGCTTGCTTCTTATTCTTCTGACAGGCTCTGTATTTAATTGGGAATAGCCGGAATCAAAGTTGTATTTATATTTTAAAATTGATGGATTTGAATGTGAGGCATTCACTTCCATGATTTGAGTCCATGATATTTTTTGGCTCTCCTCATTTTTTAACCAATTCTTATTCTCTATTAACTCCTTTATATTGTAAAACTCTGTTTGCGTCATCTCCTTAACTTGATATTTTTTTCCATGTACCTTCGCGTTCATAATGATTGTGTCATCTGATCAGGCGTGTATACAACTCTGTGTTTTAGTTCACGTTCAATATTGGAATGCATGGAATCCCCCTCACTCTGGCCATGTCCGGTTTCAAAGAATCTATGTGTGATGTTCAATTGTAGCTTCTGTGCAGCAAAAATATATAGAGCGAATATAAATCTGTTTTTGTTTTGTCCACAACAACCGTCGGAGTAAAATGATATGTTCTGGATGCCTCTTTGTTTTTCATTAAGTAGAAATTGCCATAAGCAACTACCAATTTCATTTGCCCCCCTTTTAGCAATCTGACCATGCCAAACATAACAATAACCTTTACTCTGGGTAGCATCATACACAGTGAAATTATAAATGGGATACTTCCTTTTGTAGTGAAATGATCCAACCTCAGATTGTGGGATGCTCAAAACTTTTTCCAAATCGAAGATTGCTACAGTTGTTTCTGAAGGATCAACTGATTCTTTTTCTTCTTTTTTAATTTGCCGTACTCTCTCTTTATTTTTTTTATGAGTATCATATTTTTCATGCAATATTTCTTGAGCTTTTGAATCAGCCTGTCGATAACGAGTACACTGAGAGCATTGATCCTTTTTCGGTTTGAAAAATGAATAATTAAACTTGGTGTTGAATATTGTCTCGTATTGACGTTTAGTTCCCAAAAGGCAATCAAATTTTTGCAGTCCAAACCAAGCTGTGTAGAGGCGATACATTTTGGATATATTAAGTAGTTCTGAAAGGTATTTCCTTGTAGAATCTTTTCTAACGTAATGAGACTCAACAGTGGGGAACAATTCAATGTGCTTTATGATGCTTTCTTCTGTCAGAATTGGCATTTTACGTGGCCTATTTTCATGTCGCCCTCGTTTGTCTATAAAATTTTCTTCAGGTTTGGATTTTTCTAATGCTGTATAAACAGTTTGATGTGAAATGCTTAGAGTATTGATGAAAAAGGTTTTGCACACTTGAATTTTGTTTGAATCTATGTTAAAGAAGTATTTGATCGATTGAGTTCGGGTGCGTTTTCGCTCTACGGTGATTCGCTTAACATCTTCGACTAATGTATGATTTACGATATATTGCCATTGTCTCTCGTGATCTGCTATTTTATAATATTGCTGCATTATGTACTCTCTTTGCTCATGAGTTGTCTTTTCACCACATTTCTTTGTGCACTTACAACTACCTTTTAAAACTTTTTTATCATACATTTTCTTCGACCTGCAGCCTTTATAGGCTTCACCTGCATTTTTTAATTTTTTACTCTTAACATCTTGATTTTCGTATAAATTTTGTTTACATTTTCTTGTATTATTTCCCTGTGGTGTCAATTCTTGAACTGTACTAAATGAACGCATTTCAGCTTGGTCTTCTCCATCGTGGTCTTCATTATGATCAGGACTCTGATGGTCCACTACGTTATGTTCTGTTTGTGTCAGATTTAGAGGACTAGGTGTTATGCTTTCATTGATAGTAATCGTTTTGTCCGACAATGTACAATCAGAAATATTTGCGGGTTGTAATGTTTCATCTAAATCAAAAAGAGACGGTGCTGATGATTCTACTTCTTTTTCAACTTCGTGATTATCAATTATAGTACTATGAGTATATGAGGTTGATGGCTGATTATCATTTTGAAATAATTTATTCAGGCATCTTTTTGATGACAGTTTTGGTTTGTACCTCGACGGTTCATTATTTTCATGTGTTGAAGTTGGTGTCAAATCCAAAATACATGTTGTGTGTACTTTAGGAGTGTCTTGCAACTTATTAGCTTCAAATATGACTGAAGGGGATGCTATGAAATCTATTGTGTTCAAAACTAAAGATATGTTGGAAATAGTTGATGGTGTTCTTACTATTTTCTGGCTGGCTGTTTCTATGTAATCTGAGTTTCCTCCAATACTGGATGGACTTTCGCTTTGCCGTAAAACTTTCATTCTTTCTGGGCTCGGCAAATACTCAGATGCATCCGGTGAGAAATCTTCATTTATTTCACTCTCGTTTTCCTCGCAGTAAAATGATTTTTTCGACTCTCGTAAAATATACTCATGAGTTTTGGTAACAACTGCTTCAGATGTCGTAGTAGCCACGTCGTTATTATCTACCGGATGTTGTTCTAAAAAAAAAATGGATGAAAATAAATTAATAACAGTATCCACATGACGCTAAATAATTGCACTCACATTTGCGAAACTAAAATGAATTCAATGAAATCCTATTTATTTAAGTATCAAAATCGGTTCAGGCTTCATAAAAACGAATGAATTTACAGAATAATAATAAAAATAAAAGTAATAAAAACTAAAACCCAACTACGACAAAAGTCAACTAAAAACGTATAAACAAGTCATCACAGACAGACAAATTAAAAATCCGGAGTCACACGTGTTTAGGGGATAAATCGAATAGATTACGTGTGACTCCGGATTTTTAATTTGTCTGTCTGTGATGCAAGTCATCACAGACAGACAACAGAACACGACCCCATTAAAAAAACTTTTTTTTTTAGTTCATGACTTTTTGTCCTCTAGAGGTCGCCATATTCAATTTAATGTGACGTCACATAGCCTATAACCATCGGACGACCGAGACGCTTCCTACGATACCCCATTAGTCAAACTATGATGAGTAGTTTAGAAGTTATGAGGGAACAAATGAACATACATACATACATACATACATACATACATACATACATACATACCGGTCAAAATCATAACCCTCCTTTTTGCTTCGCCGTAGTCGGGTAAAAATAAAATAATACAGTGCGAGTCAGGCGTGCATACGAAGGGTTTAAGTCGAAATAACGAAAGGGTGATAAGGATAACCGTTATTTTTGTCTAATGTTCTATTAAATGGAGTATAGGTACCTACTTACCATTATTAAAATGATTTGGCTCTTCTTCAATCCGTTCCACATTATTCATAATGGCGTTTAAACGTGCGTTCCTTTGTTTGTTCATTAGAAATAATTATTAAGACTTCACATTTAAAATAAAATAAACTTTGATGTTAACGCAATGACGCATAGAAACACACTGATCAATTTATCATAATGTAAATAAACGTTACCAATACGCGGGAAACCCCCGCGAAGTTGTATCTGCCATTTCAATTGCGTTTGCGTGAAATCTAAGTGAGCGAAGAGGATGACAATATGTCGTACTGTTCAAAACCATAACAGTCATTTTACTAACACATCTTATACGAAGCGACTGGATGGTTTTGAACGAGAATAAAATGATAACCGCATTTATCATTATGTAGTCGAGTATTTTTTCACGAGAACATAATTGTATGACTGTTTGTCATACTAACAAGTGGGAATACATTTTGATAATATTATAATACAACTTTATTCTCGTAATTTAAGACCAGTTTTAAATCTTTGAATACTATTGTAATATTTTGTAACTTCGTAAAAAACTGTATAAAAATTACGAAAAAAATTTAGTAGATGTATTAGCACCTACAGATCCCAAAAATGACATAACACTAAAACCAAGATAATGGCAGTTATCATTTTATTCTCCGGGGACGGCGACTTGTCTTGACTTGTCAACTTGTTATTTATTGATAGGTAATATCTCATCATAACCAGAATCATCATCTTCTTCTCCACTTCCCATTATATAAACTAAAAGTTATTATTTCGATCACGCAAGGCAACATTAATCGCGTAACTTATAAGGACACCGATAATATGGTACACGGGCGCACGCTTCAAAGGCGTGCGAGCGACTGATACTATTCATGACAGACACTATTGCCCATGCTCATGTTGTCGCCGTGATCCGTACGTCGTACGTCGTGAAACAACATAACATAATATCACACCTGTATTCCCCGAAGGGTTAGGCAGAGGTACCCACACATTTCGCCAGTTATGTTTTAGTCCCATGTAATGGCAGGTCTATTGCCATTAACCGGACACAAATCTAGACTCCGGGCTGCTACTGAGAAATTCCAGATGGAAAAAGCCAATAACACTTTGCCCGACCCGGGAACCGAACCCACAGAACCCAGGACCTCATACTCAGCATGCGATCACTAGACCAAGGAGGCAGTCGACTAGGTAAATTATAGAATAAATAAAACAAACAAGTCCGTTTGGGTTTTTAATAGCGATTCAAAGTAAAAAATATTTATTTAAAATATTTGCTTAAATCATTCATCATATTCCTGAAAAAAAATCATCAAAACCCGTTGCCGGCGCAGTTACATCATTATAGCGTCCCCAGCTCAAATTCCACACTATCGTCACTATATGAGCACAGCAGCCCACTGTTCGCTTACCGACGAGGCAGCTGCACCAATAACCTACTATGGTTTCCAACGTGTTGGCCACAGGATCATCTCTGCTAGTCAATAAATATCTTAATCTTCACTACTCACTACATAGTATAAAACAAAGTCGCTGTCGCTGTCCGTCCCTATGTATGCTTAAATCTTTAAAACTACACAACGGATTTTGAAGCGGTTTTTTTTAATAGATAGAGTGATTCAAGAGGAAGGTTTATATGCATAATACATGCATAATATTGTAAAGAAACACTGATAAATTTAGAGGTTTCTAATGTGATGTCGTAAATAAACTCACTACATAGTATAAAACAAAGTCGCTGTCGCTGCCCGTCCCTATGTATGCTTAAATCTTTAAATCATCATCACTATCACTATCACTATCACTACATAGTATAAAACAAAGTCGCTGTCGCTGTCCGTCCCTATGTATGCTTAAATCTTTAAAACTACACAACGGATTTTGAAGCGGTTTTTTTAATAGATAGAGTGATTCAAGAGGAAGGTTTATATGCATAATACATGCATAATATTGTAATGAAACACTGATAAATTTAGAGGTTTCTAATGTGATGTCGTAAATAAACTCACTACATAGTATAAAACAAAGTCGCTGTCGCTGTCCGTCCCTATGTATGCTTAAATCTTTAAAACTACACAACGGATTTTGAAGCGGTTTTTTTTAATAGATAGAGTGATTCAAGAGGAAGGTTTATATGCATAATACATGCATAATATTGTAAAGAAACACTGATAAATTTAGAGGTTTCTAATGTGATGTCGTAAATAAACTATTTTCTTTGCGCTTACATTGCAAACGCTGGCTGAACCCCACGAGATAAATCAAAATAATGTACTACAGTATTGTACACCTTAAAAAGGTCAACAAAAAAGTCCGCGATGGTATATGTCTATCTCTTAAGGATAACCCACAATAACCATTTTTTATCCTTTACATTTTACGGGAAAAAATGGCTTATTTACGAAGTGATTTTAAGCAATACAGCATTAATCCTTATCCAATTAAGTACCTTAAATACATTGTACATTTAATATAAATCAAGATGGCCCTACAGCATGTAATTTAAATGAGTATTTCCGAAGATATTACAGATTTAAAATGCAGGGACATAACGGTGCGGCGCACAGTGGTTCGAAATCGACGCTCCGTGGACATTGAAATCAAAATTTCATTAGGCGAGAAATAAAAATTGGAATGGCTTTATTTCAGTATTATTTATAATATTTGGTAATATGACAGCTATAGACAGCACCATCTCCGAAAAAAAAAATATTTCATATTTTTTTGTATGAAGAAAAACACAAAAGTCGTTTTTTCTCATAACTTAATAAAACTTAAAGCCTGCGGCTTACATGGGGTGTTGTCCTACATGAGGCGATTCCGAAATGCTATAACACGCACACCCTTGCGCGCCGCTTCACTCACAGCAGAGTGTTGAATTTCGAGAAATTCAGTTAGAAATTTTTACGTTGATTTATGTGTGATCTTGAAAATATACAAAGTAATTGACTTTAGTTTGCTAATTTTATTAATTATAATGAGAAATAATGGAATATACAATATAAAAATACTAAAAAAACACTCAAATTGAGACTCATTTACAATATAAATAGATTTTGCAATCTTTCTTATGATAATTTAATTCGTTGTTAGTAGATACAAAGTTTGACTTCTTATTTAACATTAAAAAAAAAGGACAAAAACTTATAACTAATACAGAAAAATACTAAGAATAAGCAATTGTATAATTGAGAAATATATAAAATTTACACAAAAACATCAAACATTAAAATTTTGTCTACTGAGTTTCGTCATCGCTATCAAAGAATTCAAAATCAGAATCCATCATACTTGGCACCTCAACAAATTCAATGTTTTCCTTATCCATGGTATCCGGGTCAATTAAAAGAAGAGACTTCATTTCTTCAGTTAAATCATTTCTACTCTTATTTGTCAGTTTAGGTCGAATGCTTGACAAATATGGGTCTGAGGATACGATGAAACCATTAAAGATGTCATGGTTTTCCGCGTATGATGTTCCCTGAGTTTTCTAAAATCTTTGTTTCGGGCCTCAGATGCCTCTTCTGATAACTTTCCTATAGGCAAAATGTTGAAATGTTTTATTATTTCAGCTCCATGCAGCAGAAGTTTGTGTATACTGGAAGGCATGAAATACCAGCCATACAGTTCCACATACAGCTGCGCAGTTTCGTCGAGATAATCGCAAACAAATCAATATTAATAGACTGTCCTGATGATACAACACGGAGAATAGTTGCGAATTTTTGGATGAGCTCCTGACTCAATCCAGTGATATTTGCAGTCTTCTCAGGACACTGGAAATTTTTTCTAGCCGTGTTGCCATCATTCGTGGTCCCAGCACCTTTATATAAAAAATACTGATATGAAAACATTATAAGATAAGTTTTATAGTATTACACTAACTAAAAAACCCTTTGATATTATACAAAATAAATAAATCAACTAACCTTGTTTTACGATATCCACCAGGAGTCCCATTTCCTCTCGAAATTTTCGCTGTATCGTCTGTTTGCGACTTTTCAAAGCTGCTTTACTAGCTTCATATCTGGCTTGCCATTTTTTAAAATCTAATCGGTAAGCGATATGCAGCAGGCATTCCATGGATCTGATCCATGCATGCAAAGTCGACAAACCGTACTTGTAAATATCAGATGATACAGATTTCCTAAAATATGAATAAAAAGGTTAAAAGTGTTTTTCAATAAGAAAAAAATAAAAAAAAATAACATACATTTCCAATATTCAACTTACATGTGAATCTTCTCCAAATAATTCATTTCACTTGGTACAGCTTTACAGATGTCACATGTTTGCATAGAGGTTTGTGACAGGTGAGACGTTATTTTGCCATCTATCATGGTCATTAACATTGAATGTTTAACTTGTATATTATTTTCAATGATAGATGGCTTCAATGCTTTAATTTCAGCATCGATCAAACCCATTTCCTCCTTCATGTCCAACTTATTTTCGCTGACCAACTTGAAATAAATTGGTCTGCAAAGCATTGTAGAAGAAGGTTTTGGGTTTTCCCAGACCAAATCCTCGCCACACATCAATTGCAAGGGTACAAAAGAGCTCATAAAAACACTAGAGTCGTCTTCATCTGCATTCATGCATTGCTTGTAGTTGCTTTGATTTGACGCACCATCGAAGCCCCATTTGCAGATTAAGATCAGTTCTTTATCTTGCAAATGGTCCAAGTTTAATGTTTTGGCAAGTCGAGTGACAGTGATGTCCAAAATAGCTTGAAGTTTTACTTTAACTCCTCGTTCGGTCACTTCAATATCGCTCTCAGGAGGATAGCATGCCTTCTTGGCATTTAAAACCGAATAATATGATGGGTACAAATCTACACCACTTTCTTTCGCAGTTTCCCATAAAGTTATATACTGCCACTTCGACAATTTCAAAGAAATAAATATACCCAACGCTTTCTCTGCTGAATACTTGTCTTGTTAGTAGTTGTCTTGCCTTTCAAAAAATTCTTGATCTCTGCTGCTTTTTCAGGATGCTCGGTAATATATTTTATTAAATCTTTCACGTCCTCATTCTCCTCACCACAACTCACTGCAGTAGCATATGCAAGTTCCTGAGAGTCGTGCGTTAAAAGTTCTTCTATTCTTCTCTTCTTCTGTTTTTTGCATAATTCTGAGAAAGGTTTTCTTGGGCTCCTTTTTAGTGTTGTAGTGCTAACAGTACATGTAGTTACTTTGGACGTGGATGCACCATCATTTATACCACTAGCACTTGAGGTTGAAGGTTCAACAGTATCAGTAACAGAGTCGATTGATACCAATCCAATTTCTCCACTTTGTACAAACCATTTGATCTCTTTTTCTAGCCATGTCTCATACTTCTTGACGAATGTATGCATTGTTCGATTACACGATTTCCAATTTCTATGCAAAACACACATATACACTTGACAAAACTGTTTTAATTTTTTTTGTTCTTCTTCAGACAAATTTGTCGCTTTGGTTAGAAGTGCTTCTAACAAAATACTAGGCTGCGAAAAGCAACTTTTTGTTTTCACAAATATGAATATGTCCAAATTTGTATAAAATCCTTCCATGATAATAAGTAAGTACGTAAGCAAGAAGTTAATGTTATAGCGCGAACAGTTGCTGACAAAAACTAATGATTTTGACGATGTTGTCCCTATTTATATAAAAGTACCCTCTTAATCGTATCTTAATTAATAGTAGTTAGTTAAACACTTCTTAAAAATAGCCCTTAACTAATGTATCTTAACTCGTTAACAATATTTGCAACATGCACTAATGAGATAAGACTAAATTACCATCATAAGTTAATTAGCATGCATTAAGCATTGATTTCCTGCTAAACTTGAGATTACGAACAGCTTACATCAAACAATCATTACTATGTAATTATCGTTGCCCATTGGTATGTGCACCTATCCCAAAGATATCAAATAATATAGTATTAAATTCCTTCGAGAAATCCACTGAATTTCTTGAAGTTCATTACTCTGCTCTGAGTGAAGTGGTGAAATAATATATTTCTTATTTATACAATTGCCTATTCTTAGTATTTTTCTGTATTAGTTATAAGTTTTTGTACTTTTTTTTTTAAATGTTATTTAAGAAGTCAAACTGTGTATCTACTAACACCGAATTAAATTATTATAAGAAAGATTGCAAAATCTATTTATATTGTAAATGAGTCTCAATTTGAGTGTTTTTTTTAGTATTTTTATATTGTATATTCCATTATTTCTCATTATAACTAATCAAATTAGCAAACTAAAGTCAATTACTTTGTATATTTTCAAGATCACACATAAATCAACGTAAAAATCTCTAACTGAATTTCTCGAAATTCAACACTCTGCTGTGAGTGAAGCGGCGCGCATGGGTGTGCGTGTTATAGCATTTCGGAATCGCCTCATGTAGGACAACACCCCATGTAAGCCGCAGGCTTTAAGTTTTATTAAGTTATGAGAAAAAACGACTTTTGTGTTTTTCTTCATACAAAAAAATATTATTTTTTTTTTTTTTCGGAGATGGTGCTGTCTATAGCTGTCATATTACCAAATATTATAAATAATACTGAAATAAAGCCATTCCGATTTTTATTTCTCGTCTAAAGAAATTTTGATTTCAATGTCCACGGAGCGTCGATTTCGAACCACTGTGCGGCGGTACCGGCCCGGCCGGCGCGGCGGCGCGTGCTTATAAATAGCGCGTCGAAGGCCGCGATTCGCCCTACAGCACTTTAGGATTAGCAGCGATCGGACGCGTTTATCGGAGCTCTCCAGCGAGTAAAATAATCTATTCTTATAATAAATCTGTAGAAGTGAAAATTCTGTACATTGAAAATATCAAAAAAATAAATGGCAGGGGGTGTTACTAGACCGACACCGAACCCAAAAATTTGATTAAAAAAATTTATGTCTGTTTGTTCAGGCATCACGCAAAAACTACCGGTTCGATTACGATGAAACTTGGTATAATTATTCTTTAATATCCTGGGCACCACACTGGGTACTTTTTATCCCGGAAAAGTATCCTATCCTACTATCTATATTTAAACCTATTAATTAAAAGACAAGTTCTGACTGACTGACTCATCAACGCCCAGCCCAAACCCTTGGACCTAGAAAGCTGAAATTTTGCACAGAGGTTCCCTTTATAATGTAGGCAAGGAATAAGGAAGCATATTTTGAAATTCAACCCCTAAGGGGGTAAAATAAGGGATGAAAGTTTGTAGGAAAAATCTTATTCCTTGAGGTAATAAACTTGAAACTTCGCACGAATAGTTATCTAAATAAATGATAAAGTTTGTAGTTTTTGTTTTTCTAAATTACTCCCTAAAGGGGGGTTGGGGGGTGTCAGTGTTTGTATGGAAGAATTTTAACGCGCTGTCCTTTATACTTAAAACCCATGGGGATGTATGGGGTAATTTCCGACACTCACGCGGGCGAAGCCGCGGGCAGCAGCTAGTCTTAATATATAAAAGGCTAGGGTGACTGAGATATCAACGCACAGCCTAAACCGCTGGTCCTAGAGACATGAAATTTGGAGGGTGTGTCCTTTATGAAGAGTAAATTTCCACTAAGAAACGATTTTTCGAAATTCCACCCCTAAGAGGGTGAAATGGGAGGATTTCGTTTGTATGAAAAATTTTATTCCTTGAGTTAAAAGATTTGAAACTTAGCACGAATACTTATATAAGTAAATTATAAAGTTTGTCATTTATGGTTTTTATAAACTACCCCTTAAACGGGGATTGGGGGCTATCAAAGTTTGTATAGAAGAATTTTAACGCGCTATCCGATTAAGTCGAAACTCAGTGTTTATACTTAAAACCAAAAATAAAGAATAATGTGTATATGGGTTTTTCAAAAATCTACCCCTTTTTTTTTTTTTTTGGGTGGGAAATCATCAAATAACTTCTCCCGCTCTGGGCGGAGCGGGAGGGCGTGTCAGACTCTTACTGACTAAAATCCACCCGTGTTCCTTCAGTTGCCTGTGTTGCCAGGGGCCACGGTATCCCTTTCGGACTTTCCCGCAACCCCGGCAGGCATCAAAATCAAAATCAAAAGTCATTTATTCAAACTAGGCTGAGAATCAGCACTTTTCGAACGTCAAAATTACATAAGACAGTCCCCCAAAAACGCCCGCCCTTCACCACTTCCTAGTGCTTTAGCTGGGAAGAAGAAGTGGCGCAACAAACTCCCCAGCAGCACAGCTGTCTGATCAGTTAGAAAAGAAAATGAATCTATACAATAGTATCCAAAATAATATGCAATGCAATGCAAAAAACGTCAAACTTATATTAAATTATTTGCCTTATGTCAGCTAGCACACGCCAATATACCCACAAAAAACATCGAAATCCTTACTCAAGCGAATAAATTAAAATTAAAAACGTAAACAGAACTTAATCGAATAAAAGCCTCCATGCAAGCATAAGGGGCGTGCCCACTTACATAATAGCTATTAAAACTGGAACTCAAAGCCACAAAAATGTTAAACTAGGACCATCGAAGTAAAATAAATAAACAGTTAATTACTAATAACAATAACAAAACCATGGACAGCAAGACGACCAGTCACCACGAGCAGCACCCGTTCACGAGCATAACGCGAAGATCAGCCATCACCCCCTTCGCCATATTTGAGGGAAGGAGGCAACCCGACCCCCGACGCTACCGCAAGCAGTGACATCTAAGGGAGCATGACGAACTTGCTGCCGGTTGCTCAGGCAAAATAATATG
The DNA here is from genome assembly GCA_914767815.1 of Eupsilia transversa. Classification (NCBI taxonomy): domain Eukaryota; kingdom Metazoa; phylum Arthropoda; class Insecta; order Lepidoptera; family Noctuidae; genus Eupsilia; species Eupsilia transversa. The sequence continues at coordinate 16,321,406 of OU611873.1, read as the reverse complement.
ATCAATTGTCGAGGTCGCTAGCTAACCACTTATTGCAATACAACTCATTAAAAAAAAATAATTAATGAGTAGATTATGTCAAAAATAAAAAATAACACCAAAATAAATAGACTTATTAGTCAACAAAAATAAACAGGTCGGTAGGAAAGCTAATTCTGGAGAAAGAACATAAACATTGTCTTGAGTTAATCACAGCGCCCAACTATTCTTATCGTTCAAATAGTCGTTGATAGAATAGTATGCCTTTGAACAAAGGTTGGATTTTACTTTAGCTTTAAACGCATTAAAAGGCAAATCCAACAAAGAAGAGGGTAGCTTGTTATAAAAGGTTATACCAAGCCCAACAAATGAGTTATGCACCTTATGAAGCCGGTGAAATGGAGCTCTTATTTTGTCTTTATTTCTGGTGTTAACATTATGAATATCACTGTTTTTAGTGTATAAGTGTATATTTTGCCTAATATATATGATGTTCGCGAAGATGAATTGTGATGCCAAAGTGAGAATACCAATCGCCCTGGTGGGCCCCGCCATTGGTGCTGACATCTCTTTGAGGCGCGCGTGGAACACAACACGCCGTCGACCCGGGCCTGGTCCTTATCGGGGGCGAGCTACCCATTGCTCACCGCCCGCAAGCCCGCGCCTACGGTGGCCGGGAATCATCCAAAAATTCCCGACGCCCAGGGCGTCATAAGCCGAAATATTAGTAATTTTAACTTAAAAAATAAAGAACTTTAATTAAAAACATAATTTCATCCCCCTTTTCACTCCCATAAGGGTTGAAATTCTAACAACACCGGTGCGTTAGCTTCCAACCATAAGTCTAGATAGTACATTTAGTGAATTTTCTTCGAAAATTGAGGACTTTTCAACTTCATCCCCTTTTTTAACCCTTCGGGCGTGGAATTATCAAAAACGCTGCGACACGTATACATTAATTTTCAATTGTCAGCCTTAACACAAAATTTGAAAACCCTAACTTCAAATATGACGGACTTTCATATAAACTTCCATCCCCTATTATACACCTTTAGGGGTGTAATTCTCAAAAATCCTTTCTTAGTGGATACTAACTCTTCACAAAGAACACACTCTCCAAGTTTCATGTCTCTAGGAACAGCGGTTTGGGCTGTGGATTGATATATCACCCAGTCAGTCAGTCAGTCAGTCAGTTTACCATTTTATATATATGTCGGAGAAGGGTAGGTGTGTGTTCGTTATTATCAGCCATATTTTAACTACTGTGGGCGTACTATGGGTAGTGTTGGTTATTGCGCAATAGAAAAACCGTTTGCAGTTCAAATCAAATTATAATTTCAGATCAAATTAATCACACTAGAAATTCCCACACTGTAGGTACACAAAACAACTACGGAGCGCGAGCCCGTAGATCCTGGGGCCGCATCTGTGGGACATCGGATACGACTGGGTGCTGCGCGCCGACCTCCCTAGTGGTGTCAGCGTAGTCGCACGAGGCGGCGGCTGAACTGGCGACACGCGGGGTTGCAACGATCGTCGACAGGATCCGGCAATTGGGACTCGAGGTGGCCCTGCACAAGTCCGAGGTCATGTGCTTCCATGGCCCTCGGAACGCGCCACAGTCGGGTTCCCAAATAACGGTAGGAGGGGTTCACATCGGCGTCGAGGTGACGATGAAGTACCTGGGACTCGTCCTCGACAGCCGGTGGAACTTCGTGGAGCATTTCCGACGTTTGGCTCCCAAACTGGAGCGGGCCGGGGCTGCCTTGAAGCGGCTTCTGCCCAATCTAGGGGGTCCAAACGCCTCCTGCCGGAGGCTCTACGCGGGGGTCGTGCGGTCCATGGCCCTTTACGGGGCACCGGTGTGGGCGCGAACCTTAAGGTTGCGGCCAGCCCGCCAGTTGCATGCAGCCCAAAGGGTCATGGCTATCCGGATGGTCCGGGGATACCGTACGGTCTCCGGTGAGGCGGCGAGCCTCCTTGCCGGAACGCCGCCATGGGATCTGGAGGCGAAGGTCCTCGCCCACATCTGGGAGTGGCGCGAGGAGATGAAGCGCCGAGGTGTAACTCCACTGCCGCGAGAAATCACGGTACAGCGGACAGAGCTCCGGCAGGATCTCATGGCGGCTTGGAGTGTGCGATTGTCGCAACCCAGATTTGAGACGCCACAATCGCGGCGATAAGTCCCCTCTTTGAGGAGTGGCTAGAGAGGCGCCACGGCGTCCTCACCTTCCGCCTGACGCAGGTCCTCACCGGACACGGTTGTTTCGGGAGGTACCTGTTTCGCATAAGGCGGGAGGAAACGCCCGGGTGTCACCATTGTGTGGATCGTCCGGAGGACACGGTGGAGCATACGGTGGAGGTTTGCCCGGCTTGGGTGGACCACCGCCGTGTCCTCGTGGAGGCGATCGGCGGCAGTGACCTCTCGCGTCCGGCCATTGTCCAGACCATGGTGCGGAGCGAGAGGGCATGGCAGGCCGTCACCTCCTTCTGCGAAGCAGTAATGCTCGCAAAGGAGGAGGCGGAGCGCGTGAGGCAGAGGCAAAGTTCGCGCCCTCACGCGCCTAGCCGCCGTAGGAGACGCCCTGGGCGTCGGGACTCCCTGGAAGATTCCCGGCCACCGTAGGCGCGGGCTTGCGGGCGGTGAGCAATGGGTAGCTCGCCCCCGATAAGGACCAGGCCCGGGTCGATGGCGCGTTGTGTTCCACGCGCGCCTCAAAGAGATGTCAGCAAAACTGACGGGGTCCGCTAGGACCGTTGCACAGTGTTCGGAATGATTATATTACGAGCCACTTTGATTTTTCATATGAAATTTTTAATTTAAATGTAGGTAGGTACATGTTTCTAGAGTTATTCGAGAAAAACACATATATTACTAAGCATCAGCACAGCAGAAAACAACTTTATTTTATTTTTTTAAACTTCTACTGGAAGTCCCTGGAATCTTTTAAGAGCCATAGTCCACCAACCGATTAATAGAAGATCCCTTATTCACTTGACTGACCAGTTTATGACGACATAAAAGGTCGAAAAGGTGAAGGCGAGTTATTCTACGGGTAAGACCTGGTGAACGAAAAAATTACATCACTTAAAAGTCGAGGCGGGTCGAATATTGAGACTAGATTCATTCGAAAGCTAGATAAATACTCAAGAGTCACAAAAAAACATGGACGGCTGGAATTGGCTGGGAAAAAGTTGGAGCCTATTAAACGTTTAAACTTTTTGCAAATTTGGTTATTTTTTTCAATTCATATTTTATTTATTTAATCATAATACGAATTTATATATGATTAAAAAATTGGTGTATATCTTACCTGTAGATGTGGAACCCATGATGAGCCAAAAAAAATATAAAAAAACTCAAAAACTGTAGTAAGAACAGAGCGTAAACACATGCAATGATTAGCGACTAACAAAAGTGACTGATCGGTATTGTTATCGCGTGGAATTAGAGCAGTGCTAAGCGGTGAACATCTCCCGGAATCGAAAAATTTGGCATGAGAACGAGTCGTATGACTAATAATGTACCCTTATCACTTGGAAATTTCAATTTATATTGCCATGATGTTTATACCTAAAGTGGCTCGTAATATAATCATTCCGAACACTGTGCGTTGCCCGCCGGGGTTGCGGGTAGTCCTAAGGGGAAACCGTGGCCCCTGGCATGGCAAGGGAAGGAACACGGGTGGGTTATAGTCAGTAAAAGTCTGACACGCCCTTCCGCTCCGCCCAGAGCGGGAGAAGTCATTGGATGATTTCCCACCCAAAAAAAAAAAAAAAAAAAGGGGTGTAATTCTCAAAAATCCTTTCTTAGTGGATACCTACTCTTCACAAAGAACACACCCTCCAAGTTTCATGTCTCTAGGAACAGCGGTTTGGGCTGTGGATTGATATATCACCCAGTCAGTCAGTCAGTCAGTCAGTTTACCATTTTATAAAATAGATAATGAAATATGCATAAAAAGTATTCAAATCATTCAATATACGTATTTATTTCCTAATGAATGTGAAGCAAAACATTTTAGTATGTGGACATTACGTAAAACGAAACGTTCAAAGAAAAAATGTCAAAAATAACAAATTATTGCAACTTTTTTACGATTTTGTTTTATATTTTTCACACCATCACCATTTTATCTCTGCAACTTAAGGGCCTATATGTCGTCAAATTGCTTAGCAAGATCCGCCGTTATGTCGAAACTACTGCAACATTAATTTTGAAATAAATATATAAATATGTATGCGACTATGCTAGCCGATTTCATAAAAATTTCTCTATAGAAAAAAAATGCACAGTTATCTCCAAACCGAACAATAAACCGCACCTATTCAAAAAATACTTCAAATTAGATCATGAAACTTGGCACACTAACTGAATTAACTATAAAGCAGCGAATATGTTTTTATTTTTTTGAAATTACCATTATTTTCGCCGTAAAAAGCAATTACCTAAACTTTTGCCGATTTGTTGCCGCCTCCGTCTCGCTTGCACTCACTCCGCGAGTAGTATGGTGCGAGCGAGATAAAAACCTGAGGTTGGGTGGGCTCTTAAAACATTGCTTGGAGGCTTCTAATAACATGATCTTTCTGTAATAAAATATAATTATACCTACTCCCAACTCGATGGGTTTTCGCTTTATAACTGATTTGAGGTTAGAAACAATTTTTATTAATAACTCAAAAATATGCATTACCTTTTAATTAGAGTGGTAGCGTTATAATCGTGGACCCAACCTCTACCAACTTTGACCACTTTTACCTCCTTACAACTGCCAAACGATACTAGATCCAACCCTTCACTAGAATTAATTGCACAAATAACAAGAAAAAAACGTCTATAAAAACCTTTTATACCTTTACGCAGTGCCCGTCAACGCGCCTAGCTTGTTCGCTGCATTTTGTATGGCAGCATCGCCTAAGACATAGTGTAAATTGGGGAGGCAGAGATAGTGTCAATAAATAACTAAAAGACAGAATTAGACAAAATAAAATTTTGTTAAACATTTCTTATTCCAAATTATTATAAACTAGCTGCTGCCCGCGGCTTCGCCCGCGTGAGTGTCGGAAATTACCCCATACATCCCCATGGGTTTTTAAGTATAAATATTGAGTTTCGAGTTAATCGGACAGCGCGTTAAAATTCTGCCATACAAACACTAACACCCCCCAACCCCCCCTTTGGGGGGTAATTTAGAAAAACAAAAAACTACAAACTTTATAATTTATTTAGATAACTATTCGTGCGAAGTTTCATGTTTATTACCTCATGGAATAAGATTTTTCATACAAACTATCATCCCTTATTTTACCCCCTTAGGGGTTGAATTTCGAAAAATCCTGATACACGTTATTCTTAATTTTTGGGTTTAAGTATAAATATTGAGTTTCGAGTTAATCGGACAGCGCGTTAAAATTCTTCCATACAAACTTTGACACCCCCCAACCGTAGGATAGGATACTTTTCCAGGATAAAAAGTACCCAGTGTGGTGCCCAGGATATGTAAGAATAATTATACCAAGTTTCATCGTAATCGAACCGGTAGTTTTTGCGTGATGCCTGAACAAACAGACAGACAGACAGACAGACAGACAGACAGACAGACAGACAAAAAAAAAATTAATCAAATTTTTGGGTTCGGTGTCGGTCTAGTAACACCCCCTGCCATTTATTTTTTTGATATTTTCAATGTACAGAATTTTCACTTCTACAGATTTATTATAAGTATAGATGTTTGTTGAAAGTTGATACTAATTTAAGAGGGTTTATTCTGAAAGTTGGCAACGTCGCAAATAGATTTCAAATATTTCGCTGTTTTGATTAATTTGATAATATTTCTGTATGGAAATAAAAAATGTGGCTAACTAGCGAACTAGAATATTGACTATGAAATGCAATAATTAATATCGTAACACCGAATAGTTTTAGATGTAAAAAAAGTATTTGGTAACTTTCCAAATGCCTTTTTTTCACCTAAAACGGGTACAACATCAAATTCAATGTTATAATTGCAATTCATTATTAATATTCTAGTCAATTGGTTAGCCACATTTCTTATTTCCATACAGTATTATTTCCAAATTAATCGAAACAGGTAAATATTTGACAGCTATTTACGACGTTGCCAACTTTTAGGATGCACCCTCTTAATATAGCAATTACATTATTACATTTTCTAAACCGAACAGAAAATATGCATACTTCTTGTCAACAATAATCACTATCATCATCATCACTACATAGTATAAAACAAAGTCGCTGTCGCTGTTTCTAATGTGATGTCGTAAATAAACTAATTTTTTTGCGCTTACATTGCAAACGCTGGCTGAACCCCACGAGATAAATCAAAATAATGTACTACAGTATTGTACACCTTAAAAAGGTCAACAAAAAAGTCCGCGATGGTATATGTCTATCTCTTAAGGATAACCCACAATAACCATTTTTTATCCTTTACATTTTACGGGAAAAAATGGCTTATTTACGAAGTGATTTTAAGCAATACAGCATTAATCCTTATCCAATTAAGTACCTTAAATACATTGTACATTTAATATAGATCAAGATGGCCCTTTACAGCATGTAATTTAAATGAGCATTTCCGAAGATATTACAGATTTAAAATGCAGGGACATAACGGTGCGGCGGTACCGGCCCGGCCGGCGCGGCGGCGCGTGCTTATAAATAGCGCGTCGAAGGCCGCGATTCGCCGGTCGATTCTACGTTTGACAGCCGTCGCGTGCGGTCGTGCTGTTCGAACGTAGGAGAATTTACAGATTTCCTGCTGTGGCTCCCGCAGTGGTATCCTGTTGTCCTGTTCTCGTCGCGCCCCGCGACGATCTTCATATAGTCGCCCCGACTATACTTCGACCTATTAATTGCTGTCTTTTTCAAGACACAATTAATAACAATTTTCTTTAACGAAATTGTCAATAAAACGTTTACGTCGTGTCATCAGTTGGCCCCTTCTGGGTAAAACCACAGTTTCGTGGTCCTCGGTTGAAACCTTACGGTGTCAACGAAGCCGAGGGGGTGTTGACCCAATCACACCCGCCGAGCCCCTTCAGGGCAAGGCAGAGTTGGACGGGTCCCAGTAGCGGCCTTGGGGGATCTCCTAGTCGCTGCTTGGGTAACAGGCTTGTTTTCACAGCTACACACCTAGAGCGGTTGAGTGTGTCTACCTCTTCGCTCTAGACCCACTTAGGACCCCGTTGCACAAATAAGATAGGCAACGGGCAAAAGCAAGCTTAGGGCTCACCTTAGGTACTCACCTCCCTGTCTAGACCCGACAGGGAGGGTTTACACATCCCCGGGGCTAACCCACCCGGGGAGCTAGGAATAGGTATTGTTAGGAGAAATAGGTTTCCCTTCTCACCATTCCCTCTCAAAATAATTTTAAATAGTTCGATAATAATGGAGGACCCTCGCTTCACGACCCTCCTTAGGTTCTTAGAGGCTATCCTCTCAAAGGAGCCTACCTTTCATGCCAAATATGGCAGTGAATTCGCTGCGATAAAGCAGTCGTTCAGTTCTCCCCCCGACGCGAACGTCACTGATTTCAGTGACGTACTTGAGCCCTCCCAGCCCTCCCAGGCACTCTCACTCCCGATCATAGAGCTCGGTCCGTGTCCGGCTATGGACACGGATGAACCAGTCGCTTCTTCAAAGCGACCGGTCTCCCCATACGGCGACGTATTTAGTAGTAGCTCTGACTCAGAAGCGGCACACTTCTCTTCAGCTGCTTCTTCTTCCTCTTCGTCCCTCTCTGATGGCGGGTTCACACCCGTCGTAGGTAAGGGGAACAAGAGGAAGAAGAAGAAGCAGACCTCTTCGCAGGCCAATAAGGTCGTAGCGTTCGAGGAGAGTGCCCCTAGCACCTCACGGGCGCCCTCTGCGCCCGTAACTTCCCCCTCCACCGCCCCCGCAGTAGTAGTTGCGGCGCTCTCTAGCACGCGCGCGGCTATCCCCTCCCCTCCCCCGTCTCAGACCGCCGCGTCCTCCGCACAGGACGACGACATGCCCGCCGCATCGTCAACTTCTGGCCCTAAGAAGGCCCATCATCCTCCCCCAGTGTTCATTAGGAACAAGGGTCAGTGGACCGACATTTCTAAGTGGTGTGTAGACCACAACATCAATTTCACGTCCACCCGCAACACCCAGACGGGAATCAAAGTTGCCGTCCCTACCCAACTAGATCATAGAAGCCTTACTAGGCTCCTAGACGACCGTAAGGTCGAATATTATACGTTCACTATTCCCGAGGAACGTTAGACCCGCGTGGTCATAAAACGTATCCCACGGGAAATCCCCGCGTCAGACATACTAGCCGACCTTAGGTCGCAAAACATCCCCGTGGATGAAGTCCACCGCATGCACCGCGCTAGAGGCGGTGAATCTTTTGATATGGTCCTCGTTGTGTGCCCTCCCTCAGAGGGTCACAACCCGATATTTAACGTCAAGTCGATATGTAGCCTGGTCGGCTTCATAATCGAAAAACCACTGAAAAATGGCATTGTCGGTCAATGCCATCGGTGCCAGTTGTACGGTCATTCGCAAAGGTTCAGTCTTCGCGCGCGCGCTGTCAGTAGTGGTCGCCGAATTTTGTTTTACGAGAATGTCCGTAAATAAACGAAAGTGTACGAGTTGCAACCTAGTGATATCGGAAGTCCTCGCTTTCATACGAGATCGGCATCATGTAGTCGATAATGAAAGCTTGATAAGGATATGTGAAACTGCATTTTCTGAGGAGGAAATAGATGAGGCGAAGAAGTTGTTGTTTATATCCACGAACACAACATGAAAACTGGTGTCGCGACGCAAGAACAAGAAACAAAAAGACCTGGAAGATATGGTGACTGTGTTTAAAACAATAGATCCTGAACAGTTACCAGTGTTTGTGGCGTACGACCTACACAAACTACCACCAGTTTGTTTTGATCACGTCGACGTCACAAAATTATTGAAGGATATATTGGTTTTACGGAAAGAAATTGGAGATATAAAGAGCGATTATGTGACAAATGGCCAATTAGAGGAATTGAAGCAAAAAGTGAATTTGGAAAAATCGTGTCCGTTAATTGATTCGAATGTTAATATGAAGAAAAGAGGCGGAGGGTACGTGTTAAATTGTGATAGCGGCCCGTTTGGCCTCCTACCTCACATCGAACCGCGGCCGGTAAACGTCGACGATGTATCGCGTTCCAGTCGTAAGGACATGAGTCACGACAGTGCAAGCGAAACGCCGCCAGCGCCGATATATCGCTCTCTCGTACACACGCATACCGGAAGTGTTACTCAGACTAAACCCGTCTCTCTTGCACCTGTTAACTCGACTATGCTTGAGAATGATAGCTTAGTGGCCCTAGATGACGCATGTAAACAACAAACTTTGGCAAATATTGTAAAAAAAGGCGATTGGAAGGAAAATAAGCATGAAGAACAATGGATATTGGTGCAAAGGTCAAAACCCAGAAATCGATTTGTTGGCATGACAGGAAAAGCTACTTCTAATTCAGTAGGAAATTTTAAGGCCGCCGAGATAAAAATACCTGTTTTTATCTCTAATGTGAATAAAAATACAACTGAGAAAGACATATGTGAATACATACAGGAAAAAACTAGTGAAGTTGTAAAATTGGAGAAACTCAATATGAAGTCGGAAAGGCAATATAACGCCTTTAAGTTGTTTATACCTAAACACAAATTATGTACTTTTTTGGATGACAAATTCTGGCCTGAGGGAATAATGTTCAGACGATTTATTAATTTCAAGAAAGGAAAAGTCTCAGATATTGTTAATAATAATCCCGTAGTAAATAATGGATAACAACATCAAAAAGAATGTAACTTTATCGATATTCAATTGCAAGACTGTTATTCGATCAGCTGATTGTGTGCGCAGGTTGTGCCGTGTCGCTGATGTCATTGCACTTCAGGAGACTTGGCTTTTACCCCATGATGTGCCGTATCTCGGTAGCATTGATGATGATTTTGCATATGCGGGTAAGTCCGCCGTCGACACGTCTGCTGGAGTTCTTATAGGAAGACCGTATGGTGGAGTTGCGCTTCTATGGAGGAAATCAGCGTTTGCGACTGTATCAGTGGTGCAGTGTAATAGTGATCGTCTGTTGGCTATTAAGATTGAGCACGCGGGTCGGTCCCTATTGATATTCTCAGTGTATATGCCGACTAACTCGTCTGATAATCTAATTGAGTTTACGGAGTGCTTAAGTGAAATTATTGCTATAATTGAGAACAGTAATGTTGAGTCAGTGTTTATATTGGGTGATCTTAACGCACATCCAGGTGAGCGCTTTTCAAAAGAATTATTAACTGTATGTGGGGAGCAATCGTGGTCATGTGTTGATATGGAACTACTTCCGAAGGACACGTTTACGTTTGAGAGTACCGCTAACGGTGCATTGCGCTGGCTTGATCACTGTGTGGTAAGCAGTGCGGCACGACGTTTAGTTGTAGACGCGTCAGTTTTGTATGGAGTCTATCTATCAGATCATATTCCTTTACTGATTGAATGTAATATTGATTTAATGATACCTAAGTTGGTAAACCCAATCTATACTTGCAATAAGGTTATATGGGGTGAAAGAGATATCAATCAAATTAATGAATATTCAAAATTTTGTAATTCTAAATTAAAATTAATAGATTTTCCAGATGATTTTCGGTATTGTGCGCATAAAATGTGTTCTAATGCTAATCATGTGGAAGTGTTAGATACAATGTATCGCAGTTTGGTTAGCATTTTAAAGGAAGGTGCCGAACGTACTTATTTGTGTAAACAGATGCGTCATAATAGCAAGAGATACATTCCTGGTTGGAACAAATATGTTCGTGACGCTCACAGAGAAGCTCGACTGTGTTATCAAACATGGTTGTTTTATGGTAAACCTGCTAGTGGTTATGTTTACAATAAAATGTATCAATCTAGAAAAACATTTAAGACCAATGTGAAATATTGTCAAGATAACCAACAGCAGATAAAAATGGATATTTTAGCTAAACATCACACTAAAAAGAAATTTGGATCATTTTGGAAATCAACAAATAGTTTGAATCCGAAGTTGAGTCCCCCTGTGAGCGTGGCGGGCGTACACGAGCCGGCGGATGTAGCCAATGCATTTCGGCGTCATTTCCAGATTGAGTCACCTCTTACTAGACCTGTGCAGGTGTTTGATGCTGGAGGCAAGTCTGAGGACATTTCTATAGCTGTAAAAACATAAAGCGTAAGCTAAAAGAACATTATATAAACTCGATTATAACTTAACTGTTAAGAGCGCGTTGATCAAATCTCAGGCCATGGCATGCTAAGATAGACCCCAGAGGTCTAAGTGTGTGCTTTGTGTATACATAAGGAAATTGTAAGTGATAAAAACAAATAAATAAAATAAATAAATAAATAAATAAAGAAAATGGAGAGGGGTAAATCCCCGGGTCATGATAGCCTCAGCATCGAGCACCTGAAGTATGCGGGGGGACACTTGCCGCGTGTGCTGGCTTTATTTTTTAACCTGTGCGTTAGCCACAGTTACTTACCTGATGACGTAATGTATACAATGGTAGTACCTATTGTGAAAAATAAAACGGGTGATGTCTCTGACATATCTAATTACAGGCCCATTTCTCTGGCCACTGTCATAGCAAAAGTATTGGACAGTCTGCTTGACAAGCAGTTGGCTAAACACCTCGAACTACATGACGCCCAGTTCGGTTTCAAGCCTGGGCTGTCAACTGAGAGTGCAATCTTGTGCCTCAAGCAGACTGTCCAATACTACACAGACAGGAAGACTCCTATTTTTGCGTGTTTTCTGGATCTGTCACGGGCGTTTGATCTTGTATGTTACGAAGTTTTGTGGCGTAAACTCGAATGTGAAACTACCTTACCATCTGAAATAGTGTCGATATTTAAGTACTGGTATAGTAGTCAAAGCAATAGCGTGAAGTGGAATGGTTCGAACTCGGACGTGTATCGGTTGGAGTGCGGAGTGAGGCAAGGGGGACTCAGCTCTCCCAGGCTCTTCAACCTATACATGAACCGGCTGCTCCTTGAGCTCGGCAGCACCAGTGTCGGATGTCATATTGACGGGGTGTGCATTAACAATATTAGTTATGCTGACGACATGGTGTTGCTGAGCCCATCGATTGGTGCTTTGAGGCAACTGATCGCTATATGCGAATGCTATGCGGTGAATCATGGGCTCAAATATAACGTCACAAAGAGCGAACTAATGGTTTTTAAAGCAGGCAATGTGACATATTCATGTATTCCAACTGTCGCTCTTTGTGGAGAACCGCTGCGAAGGGTGGACAAGTTTAAGTATCTGGGTCATTGGGTCACTGAAGATCTTAAGGATAATTGTGACATTGAAAGGGAACGTAGGTCGCTGGCTGTCCGTTGTAACATGCTGGCTCGCAGGTTTGCACGTTGTACGAAGCCAGTTAAAATAACGCTTTTCAAAGCTCACTGTCAGTCCTTCTACACGTGCGGCCTGTGGGTCAACTTTACTCAGCGGACATACAGCGACCTACGCGTTCAATACAATAATGCACTGAGAGTGCTGCTGCGGCTGCCGTGGCGTAGTAGTGCGTCGGGGATGTTTGCAGATAATAGTATTGATGGTTTTGCAGCCAGTATTAGAAATAGATGTGCATCCCTGATGACTCGTGTTCGCGGCAGCACCAACAGTATTCTCAGCGTATTCGCAGATCGGTGGGACTCCCCGATGTTGCGGTGGTGGATGCGGCTCGATGCTGAATTTTAATTGTATATTCTCATGTCTGTAACCTACTAACACTAGAACTTAAGTAAAATTGTTACTAACCCTATGGACTCCGGTCTGAAATAAAAACTTTCTATTCTATTCTATTCTATTCTAAAGGAATTGCCACGCGACACCCAGGTGCGTCAAGTGCCTGGGCGAGCATGGCACTTCTGATTGCCCCCGTCCTAAGGATAGGTCTCAATGTTCCGAACCCCCTAGCTGTGTGCTATGCGGTCAATCGGGACATCCAGCCAATTACCGTGGCTGCCCTAAAGCTCCTAAAGCGTCTTCTCCCAAACTGACTAAGCGTTTCGACGCCCGTCAGCAGAGGGAACATCCTCTTTCGGGTAGAATTCCCTCCTCCCAACCTCCCGCAAGGCTCAGTCCCCAGAGGCCCAGTCCCTGGAATTATTCCCGGCCCTGGCTCCCACTAAACCCCCAGCCTCTCACACTCCTCTCTACTCCCTCATGGATCCGCGCATCCGTGCCCCCCCCCCCCCCCCCCCCGCGCCCCTCGCATACCCCGCGCCCTCCGCGCATCCCTCGCACTTTGCGTACCCCGCGCACTCAGCGTACCCCGCGCCCTCCGCGCACCCCGCCCCCCCCCGCGCCTCCCGCGAATCAAGCGCCGGCTCATAAAGCCCCGCGCCCCTCTGCCACCCCGGCGGCTCCCTCCGCCTCCCTTAACGAGATAAACGCGTGTTATCTCGCCTATTGCTCACCCCACGCTGACCAAATGGCCCGCGAACTCGCGGTAGCTAGGCAAACAAACGATATCCCTAGGATTAAGCAGATCTTTGCTGCGTATCCCGAGATCACCCGGTCCCTCCAATCCCTCTCACACTCATTATGAATAATGCAGTTTTAGCTAGGAACAAACCCCGATCCCTAAAGTTAGGATACTTCAATGCCAATGGCATTAATGGTCAACGTGATGAGATTTCGATCTTCCTGCGTGACCATAACATAGACGTCTTCCTAATTCAGGAAACATTCCTTAAACCCAATAAACGCAACCCGGGGATTGCTAATTACCGCATAGTCCGTAACGATAGGACACGTTGTCACAGAGGTGGCACTCTCATTTATTATAAAAAAGACCTCTATTGTATCCCCATAGACCCCCCTCCACTCTCGCGTCTAGAGGTCTCTATATGTCGACTAGGTATGACCGGTCACCAACCGATCACTATAGTGTCGGTTTACCTCCCTCCCCAGTCCGCTCCCGAGGACCCTCTGGTCCTCACTAACGACCTCACTGTCCTTCTCGGACTGAGCGACTCCGTCATTATCGCGGGTGATCTCAACGCGAAACATCCCTACTGGAATAGTACCAGAATGTCTAGCAGGGGCCGGCTCCTGTATGACCTCTCAACCTCCATGACCTTTGACGTCATCGCCCCGATGACCCCCACTCACTTTCCCCATGACCCTAATCATACTGCCGACGTACTAGACGTGGCGGTCCTTAAGAACGTCCACTTACGGTTAGACTCAATAGAAGCGGTAGACGAGCTTAACTCTGACCACCGCCCGGTTGCTATCAGACTCGCACCACGCATAGGTCTCCCCGATCCCGATAATCCCCCGCCCACCGTCAGAGTAACGGACTGGAAGAAAGTAAGCGATAAGCTGAAATCAGACACGTCCAACACGCTTCTAGACTCTATCCCTGACCAGTTTGACTCTATAGCTGACACGACAGCCGCGATCGACTCGCTCACTGATCACGTGCAATCCGTCGTGAACGATTGTTCAAGGGAACTTCCAGCGTCGGAAGACCGACGCTTCAAGTTGCCTGACGATGTACGTGATCTGTTGACCGAGAAGAATGCGGCTGTCCGTGCGTACAGTAACTTTCCCTGCTCCGCTAACAAAGCCTTCATGCGCTACTTACAGAGATCTGTGAGGAACCGTGTGCAAGAGCTGCGGGACGCGGGCTGGGATAAGATGCTGAGCGAGCTCGAGCCCAACCATCAGGCTTTCTGGGAGCTTCAGAGGAAGCTTAGGTCCCAACAGTCCGCCTCCATGCCTCCCCTAGTCCGTCCTGACAAGACGATAGCATTCGACGACGTCGACAAGGCCGAATGCCTTGCCGACAGCCTAGAGGCTCAATGCTCACCCAGCTCCCTACCTGTAGACGCGGATCACCTCGCTGAGGTCGATACGGAAGTCGAACGTAGAGTCAATCTCCCTCCCGTAGAAGACCCTGACAATCCTCTGCCTCCCGTCACTCCAGACGAAGTGCACGATATCGTCAAAGGTCTAAAAGCCCGCAAAGCCCCCGGTTCAGATGGTATCACCAATAGGGTGATCCAGCTAAAGAGCTAAGAAAGAGGCCACCGTTATCGGTATTCCCAAGCCCGGCAAGCCTAAGAGCGAGCCCACTAGTTACCGTCCCATCAGTCTGCTCAAGGTACTCGGCAAAATCTATGAGAGGCTTATTTATAAGCGTCTCAGAGACTACGCCGAGACCAAGGGCCTCATCCCAAACGAACAGTTCGGCTTTCGGACTCAGCACTCTAGCGTGCATCAGGTGCATCGCATCGTCGAGTGCATAGGCGCTGGTTTCCAGCGCGGCACTATGACCGGTGCGGTGTTTTTCGATATTGCGAAAGCGTTCGACAAAGTCTGGCACAACGGCTTATTATATAAGCTTTACAAAATCGGTGTGCCAGACCGTCTCGTGCTCATCTTACGAGACTTTTTGTCGAATCGCACATTCCGCTATCGCATAGAAGGGGCTCTATCCTCACCCCGACCCATACGCGCTGGTGTCCCTCAAGGCTCAGTGCTCGCTCCCCTCATTTTCACCTTGTTCACCGGAGACATTCCGAGGAGCAGGTTTACCGAGTTAGCTCTGTTCGCAGGCGACACGGCAATCTATTCCAAAGGGCAATCCATAGACGCGATCTCCCGCCACCTCCAAAAAGCAGTCGACAAACTTGCCGCCTGGTTTAGGAAGTGGCGTATCGAAGTAAACCCCGACAAGAGCCAGGCCGTTCTCTTTCTGAGACGCAGACGCCACCGCTTAAAAACTCCCCTCTCTCAATATCGACCGATCACCATGTTCGGCAAGCCTATCCCTTGGGGTAAGCAAGCTAAATATCTAGGCGTGATCCTCGATCAACATCTATCCTTCTCAGAGCACATAAAGCAGGTGCGCTCGCGCGCCGCTTTCGCTCTAAGTAGACTCTTCTGTCTTATGAATCCCAAAAGTAAAATGTCACTCAGATGCAAGTTACGTCTCTACGTAACATGCATACGCCCGATCATGACCTATGTGTGCTCTGTATTCGGTCAAGCGAAACCCCATCACATCCATACGATGCAGGCCCTCCAAAACCGAGTCCTCCGTAGGATTACCGGTGCCCCATTCTATGTTAGGAATAAAAACCTTCACCTCGATCTGAGAATTCCCACTATTGCCCAATTCATAAAACGCGCCGCCAAGCGCTATTTCGATTCCACCGCCAAACACCGCAACCCTCTGGTTGTGGAGGCCGCCAACTATGTCCCCTCCCGCATTAGTAAAGTTCGCCGACCAAGGCATATTCTCACAGACCCTGACGATCTCATAACCCTCCTCCAGGAGAGCAATAGGGAGACCAGCACAGTGAAAAAACACAAACACAGACGATCGCCGTCATTCCGACCTCGCCGCAGAGGTCCTCCGCGCTCGCGACCCCGATGTAATACCCCCCCCCCCCCGACCCTTGCTCCCCGGTCTCGATGGGATGCCAGCCCGCGCCGATGATGCTGAGCAATTAGCTTTAAATTCCCCGATTAATAATAATGATGATATTTTGATCCAGCCTGTCCCTGAACTTGCTGTCCTCCCGATTGCGACGCCCTAAGCCGAGGCCCGTACCCCACAGGGGGTGACCTTAGCGAGCGTCGCATCTTAGTTTAGTAGCATATTTTTGCGCCCTGGCTGGAGGCTTTTAGATTTAAAACCCTAAAAGTAGCCACAGGATAGTCCGGTTAAGCAGACATAACCTCTCTAGGTTGATCTGCGAGATGCCATTTCCAAAAACAACGCGATTCGCCCTATAGCACTTTAGGATTAGCAGCGATCGGACGCGTTTATCGGAGCTCTCCAGCGAGTAAAATAATCTATACTTATAATAAATCTGTAGAAGTGAAAATTCTGTACATTGAAAATATCAAAAAAATAAATGGCAGGGGGTGTTACTAGACCGACACCGAACCCAAAAATTTGATTAAAAAATGTTATGTCTGTCTGTCTGTCTGTTTGTTCAGGCATCACGCAAAAACTACCGGTTCGATTACGATGAAACTTGGTATAATTATTCTTTAATATCCTGGGCACCACACTGGGTACTTTTTATCCCGGAAAAGTATCCTATCCTACTATCTATATTTAAACCTATTAATTAAAAGACAAGTTCTGACTGACTGACTCATCAACGCCCAGCCCAAACCCTTGGTCAACGTGATGAGATTTCGATCTTCCTGCGTGACCATAACATAGACGTCTTCCTAATTCAGGAAACATTCCTTAAACCCAATAAACGCAACCCGGGGATTGCTAATTACCGCATAGTCCGTAACGATAGGACACGTTGTCACAGAAGTGGCACTCTCATTTATTATAAAAAAGACCTCTATTGTATCCCTATAGACCCCCCTCCACTCTCGCGCCTAAAGGTATGACCGGTTGATATGTCGACTAGGTATGACCGGTCACCAACCGATCACTATTGTGTCGGTTTACCTCCCTCCCCAGTCCTCTCCCGAGGACCCTCTGGTCCTCACTAACGACCTCACTGTCCTTCTCGGACTGAGCGACTCCGTCATTATCGCGGGTGATCTCAACGCGAAACATCCCTACTAAAATAGTACCAGAATGTCTAGCAGGGGCCGGCTCCTGTATGACCTCTCAACCTCCATGACCTTTGACGTCATCGCCCCGATGACCCCCACTCACTTTCCCCATGACCCTAATCATACTCCCGACGTACTAGACGTGGCGATCCTTAAGAACGTCCACTTACGGTTAGACTCAACAGAAGCGGTAGACGAGCTTAACTCTGACCACCGCCCGGTTGCTATCAGACTCGCACCACGCATAGGTCTCCCCGATCCCGATAATCGCCCGCCCACCGTCAGAGTAACGGACTGGAAGAAAGTAAGCGATAAGCTGAAATCAGACACGTCCAACACTCTTCTAGACTCTATCCCTGACCAGTTTGACTCTATAGCTGACACGACAGCCGCGATCGACTCGCTCACTGATCACGTACAATCCGTCGTGAACGATTGTTCAAGGGAACTTCCAGCGTCGGAAGACCGACGCTTCAAGTTGCCTGACGATGTACGTAATCTGTTGACCGAGAAGAATGCGGCTGTCCGTGCGTACAGTAACTTTCCCTGCTCCGCTAACAAAGCCTTCATGCGCTACTTACAGAGATCTGTGAGGAACCGTGTGCAAGAGCTGCGGGACGCGGGCTGGGATAAGATGCTGAGCGAGCTCGAGCCAAACCATCTGGCTTTCTGGGAACTTCAGAGGAAGCTTAGGTCCCAACAGTCCGCCTCCATGCCCCCCCTAGTCCGTCCTGACAAGACGATAGCATTCGACGACGTCGACAAGGCCGAATGCCTTGCCGACAGCCTAGAGGCTCAATGCTCACCCAGCTCCCTACCTGTAGACGCGGATCACCTCGCTGAGGTCGATACGGAAGTCGAACGTAGAGTCAATCTCCCTCCCGTAGAAGACCCTGACAATCCTCTGCCTCCCGTCACTCCAGACGAAGTGCACGATATCGTCAAAGGTCTAAAAGCCCGCAAAGCCCCCGGTTCAGATGGTATCACCAATAGGGTGATCCAGCTAAAGAGCTAAGAAAGAGGCCACCGTTATCGGTATTCCCAAGCCCGGCAAGCCTAAGAGCGAGCCCACTAGTTACCGTCCCATCAGTCTGCTCAAGGTACTCGGCAAAATCTATGAGAGGCTTATTTATAAGCGTCTCAGAGACTACGCCGAGACCAAGGGCCTCATCCCAAACGAACAGTTCGGCTTTCGGACTCAGCACTCTAGCGTGCATCAGGTGCATCGCATCGTCGAGTGCATAGGCGCTGGTTTCCAGCGCGGCACTATGACCGGTGCGGTGTTTTTCGATATTGCGAAAGCGTTCGACAAAGTCTGGCACAACGGCTTATTATATAAGCTTTACAAAATCGGTGTGCCAGACCGTCTCGTGCTCATCTTACGAGACTTTTTGTCGAATCGCACATTCCGCTATCGCATAGAAGGGGCTCTATCCTCACCCCGACCCATACGCGCTGGTGTCCCTCAAGGCTCAGTGCTCGCTCCCCTCATTTTCACCTTGTTCACCGGAGACATTCCGAGGAGCAGGTTTACCGAGTTAGCTCTGTTCGCAGGCGACACGGCAATCTATTCCAAAGGGCAATCCATAGACGCGATCTCCCGCCACCTCCAAAAAGCAGTCGACAAACTTGCCGCCTGGTTTAGGAAGTGGCGTATCGAAGTAAACCCCGACAAGAGCCAGGCCGTTCTCTTTTTGAGACGCAGACGCCACCGCTCAAAAACTTCCCTCTCTCAATATCGACCGATCACCATGTTCGGCAAGCCTATCCCTTGGGGTAAGCAAGCTAAATATCTAGGCGTGATCCTCGATCTACATCTATCCTTCTCAGAGCACATAAAGCAGGTGCGTTCGCGCGCCGCTTTCGCTCTAAGTAGACTCTTCTGTCTTATGAACCCGAAAAGTAAAATGTCACTCAGATGCAAGTTACGTCTCTACGTAACATGCATACGCCCGATCATGACCTATGCGTGCTCTGTATTCGGTCAAGCGAAACCCCATCACATCCATAAGATGCAGGCCCTACAAAACCGGGTCCTCCGTAGGGCTACCGGTGCCCCATTCTATGTTAGGAATAAAAACCTTCACCTCGATCTGAGAATTCCCACTATTGCCCAATTCATAAAACGCGCCGCCAAGCGCTGTTTCGACTCCGCCGCCAAACACCGCAACCCTCTGGTTGTGGAGGCCGCCAACTATGTCCCCTCCCGCATTAGTCAAGTTCGCCGACCAAGGCATATTCTCTCAGAAATACAAATACAGACGATCGCCGTCATTCCGACCTCGCCGCAGAGATCCTCCGCGCTCGCGACCCCGATGTAATACCCCCCCCCCCCCCGACCCTTGCTCCCCGGCCTCGATGGGATGCCAGCCCGCGCCAATGATGCTGAGCAATTAGCTTTAAATTCCCCGATTAATAATAATGATGATATTTTGATCCAGCCTGTCCCTGAACTTGCTGTCCTCCCGATTGCGACGCCCTAAGCCGAGGCCCGTACCCCACAGGGGGTGCCCTTAGCGAGCGTCGCATCTTAGTTTAGTAGCATATTTTTGCGCCCTGGCTGGAGGCTTTTAGATTTAAAAACCCTAAAAGTAGCCACAGGATAGTCCGGTTAAGCAGACAAAACCTCTCTAGGTTGATCTGCGAGATGCCATACCTAAAAAAAAAAAAAAAAAAAACGCGATTCGCCTTATAGCACTTTAGGTTTATCGGAGCTCTCCAGCGAGTAAAATAAGGGATGAAAGTTTGTAGGAAAAATCTTATTCCTTGAGGTAATAAACTTGAAACTTCGCACGAATAGTTATCTAAATAAATGATAAAGTTTGTAGTTTTTGTTTTTCTAAATTACTCCCTAAAGGGGGGTTGGGGGGTGTCAGTGTTTGTATGGAAGAATTTTAACGCGCTGTCCTTTATACTTAAAACCCATGGGGATGTATGGGGTAATTTCCGACACTCACGCGGGCGAAGCCGCGGGCAGCAGCTAGTTTAAAATAAAGGTGAATGCCTATGTTTTGAAGTCAGTAACGTCTCTTCTCCCATCCTCTAAAGTAGCTAGAGTAGAATGGGTAGAATTGAACGAAAATGATTTGGCTGATCCGGATTACTTCAGACCTAATAAAATTGATATTTTATTGGGCGCTGAAGTATACAGTCAGCACGTCTACGGCGTTGCTGGATGTTACGGACAATATTCTATCGGCTCAAGATAAGGGCATGTGTTCATTGATGGTGCTGCTCGATTTTTCCCGTGCATTTGATAGTATTAACATCTCTCTATTACTGTCAAAACTAAAATACTACGGTTTTGACGACAATGCCACTAAATGGTTCCACAGCTACCTCAGTAACAGAAAACAGCATGTAGAATTGCGTTTGTCGGATGGTACTACCTTGACTTCGGCCCTTACCTCTATAGAAAGAGGCGTTCCTCAGGGATCAATTTTGGGTCCGATCCTCTTTATTCTCTACTGTGCAGACATAATAAAGTGCCTTCAGAAATGCAAGTATCATATTTATGCCGATGACTTCCAACTGTATTTATGTTTCAATCCGGAGGATTATGAGTCGGCCATATGAGACCTAAACGACGACCTAGAAAGAATCGCCGCCTGGTCAGATGAGAATTGTCTGGCATTAAATCCATTGAAGACCAAGTATATGTTGTTTGGTACTAGGCAGCAATTGAAGAAGATACCTTTAAGCCTTAATTTAACTCTTATGGGTGAGCCTATTGAGCGTGTGAATGAGGCGCGGAACCTTGGGTTATGTATGGACAATAGCCTTAGATTTGAGAAACACATTGCTAACTCCGTAAGAAATTGCTTTTATCGTCTGAAACTGCTCTACAAGATGAGACCATTTTTGTCTGAAAAGCTACGTGAACAGCTAGTCGAAACCCTTGTTCTGTCAAAATTAAATTACGCTGATTCGGTTTATGGTCCCCGCTTGCTGGCTCGTACCGATCGACTCATACAAAGAGTCCAAAATGCATGTGCGCGCTTCTGCTACTCTGTTCCCCCTAGAAGTCATGTCACCCCCTTTCTAAAAAAACACTTCATTCTCAAGATGAAGTCGAGACGGAAGTTACATCTCGCGTGCCTGCTTTTTGGTGTCGTTAAATCCCAGAAACCGAAGTATTTGTACGAGAAGCTAAGTTGGATGACCAGTAGACGAGATTGCGCGCCCAGGCAATGTGCACAACAACTTTCAACGCAGTCTCATAGGACAGCAGCTTTCAGAGGCACTTTCCGATATGCTGCATCTAAGGTTTGGAATAATATCCCACCACCATTACGGGCACTGGGCACTACTATCCATACGTTCAGAACGCGTTTACGGCAGTATCTGATACACTCGCAACAGAAACTAGATATGGTCGCCCTAAATGTTTCACTTATATAAAATGACTACAGTACTTAGCTTAAAACATCACTCCTGTTGTGCCATAACAATATTATATTGGGTACGCGGGTGGTTGCGCTCGCTCGGTAATTTTCCGTCCTTTGCTGCCTCATTGGTCCCCAACTCTGTGGCGTTGCTGTGCCATCCGCGGTGCCTACGTGCCGCCACAGTTGTGAGACCTGTGGGAAACATAAACAGAGACATTACTTCTTCTTTATTTTATTTTTTTCACCATCATTTCGTAATTCGTTAACCATAATGCGTTGTTTTCATGCTTACCGATTGTGCCTGGCCTACTTGCGACTGTGACGCACAGCCGGCATCGGGATCACATCATCCACCTTCCTTTTTTTTTTTTTTTTCAATAAAATCCTTAGAAGACGATACTTTTGTTTGTGTACCCACAGTGTGTGGATCGTTAAAACGGAACAACTAAAACAGAAAGGAGCTTATTTAGTTATTTTACACTTACACGAGACTAAACTATCCTGATTAGCACAAGAAAAATATCGTATTAAATTACGCTTACCTTCTTCTATTCAACATTGTACATCCATTTACTGTTATAGGTAGGTACCTACATAATTCACTTACTTCGGATAGTATATCGCCGCTAGATGGCGATACCGACAGTTTACTTAGAGCGCTGCTCCGTATTTTAATAATTATAAAAATAGTGAAAGTGAATAAGTAGTGACTGGAATTGCTGGAAGACTGAATTAATACCGTTGGTTAGTGCTACAAGAAGTATCCGGACTGTGACTAATCTAATAAGTGCTGTTCTACCTGGTTCGTATGATAAACGAAGTTCTGTTTATAAACTAAGAAATCGGACCGCAAACCTCATTAACTGTCTCCGGTCTTGTTAATCACTGCATGCTGAGCTTCTACAGTGTCCCTGCAGCATTTGTGAAGTTTTGTTTACCATCTAGACTAAGTTGCTGTTACATCAAATTCGCAAGTCATTTATCGACACTGGCGCCATCTGTTGATCTCTCTTGGTACTACCACGTCTTACCCTTTGCGATCGAACCAGAGGAATTGACGCGTTACTTCGATCATCACACTGCTGCCGTGTGCCACATACTTTCTACGTAGCAAACCAGGTGGCGCTAGCTGGACCTTTACTCAAACTTTATTTACATTAAGTTTAAAAATGAATTGCTGCCAAGGCGAACCGTCTGCTGCTCGTGGTAACTTCCTTCTGTGCTATGCATGTGAAGGAAAATATCACTACGAGTGTCTCAATGTCACGCATAGCCAATATGCTGCGCTAAGTGCTGAATTTAAGGCTTCATGGAAGTGCCCGTCGTGCTGCAATGTAACCAGGCGTCTTAGGTCGAATGTGAATACGCCCGTACGCAGCTACACTGAATCTGCGATAGTGGATACCTCCATATTGGACATGTCGTGTGACGCCTTAGGGGAGCGCAGTCCTCCCTGTACATACAATGATCCCATTCAAGTTACGGATAAACCTGTTCATGCCATCTCTAGCGCTGATTTTGAAAGATTCTCTTGTGACTTAAACAAAACTCTCAGCAACTGGCGAAGGGAGATGAATAAAGATCTGGCACAAATTCGCGACGATATCAAATCTACTATGGCTAATATGCAAAAGGAAATAAATTCGCTGCGTACCGAACAGTCCCTTTTGAAGCAGAATGTCCATGACCTGCGCAGTGATGTTGCAAGCCTCCAAGCAACTACTCAAGATTTAACGCAGCATTATGACATCCTTGAGAAGCGTACCAGCGAACTAAATGGCACTAAGTCTGCTGATGTGGAGCTAGTCAATGCTCTGGAGACAAAAATTGATACCTTGGAACAACAGGCTCGGCAATGTAATGTTGAAATAGGTAATTTGCCCGAAAGGCGCAACGAAAACCTACCGGCCCTCATTGAAGCAATTGGTCTTGCACTCAAGTCCCCAGTGACTCAGCAGAACATCGTCGCCGTTCATAGAGTGCCTCATGCACACCAACAAAGCACTAGACCAAAAAATGTCATCGTCAGATTCTCGTCCTGTTTACACAGGGATAACCTACTTAGTGCCTTCCGTAAGGCGTCATCTCTCAAGACTGAACAAATTGGCATGACTGGAACGTCATCTTCTATTTACCTTAACGAGCATTTAACCCTGAAGAAGAAACAGTTATTTCGTAAAGCCCGGGATGTTGCCAAGAGCCACCACTACAAATATGTGTGGATTAGAAATGCCACTATACTTGTCCGTGAGCGTGAAGGTGAACCCTCGTTTGCTATACGCGGAGAAAGAGACCTCAATAAAATTCGATCCAAATCTGTCGAGTAAATGTCTAGCTCATATAGGTGTCAATTTTCTATATGGTTTTTACTGTTATATTTTTTATGTTTTGTTCTGTTGTGTTACCTATTTTTACAAAATTGTGCATGCCTCATTTATCACTATTTCTATTATAATCAATCTAAATCTACTAACATTTAATTCAATTTTAAATAAAAAAAATATAAAATCAAATCAACTTAATATGAAATGTAAATCAGAATTATATACAATTTATTTTAATCGACATTATATAAAGTTATGTGCCTCACAATTATATACAAGTTTTTATGTTATCTTATTGATTTTTTTCGCCAGCTATAAAGTTACTGTTAAAATTCATGGGATTCCACGATGTATCAAGTTTTACAAAAGAACGCGAGATCTATATAGATTTGTTGCAATACACTCGGTTAATGGATAGCACTGATAATTTGTTAATTTACTACCAGAACTGTCGGGGAATTAGAACTAAGCTACACTCGTTGTACGTGAATATCTTGGCATCCTCATTTGACATCATAATATTGACAGAGACTTGGCTGGTGCCAGAAATTGCGAATAGCGAATTTGTTGACCCTCGTTACTTTGTTTTCCGCTGTGATCGGGATCGTGACGCTACGGGGAAGCGAGATGGGGGTGGAGTGCTCATTGCAATACTGCGTGAGCTTCAACCGGCCTCACTCGATATTCTGAATAACCCACATTGTAAGCCCTCGACGTGTATTGAGCACCTCATGGTTGCACTGCCTTGCAAAAACGATAAGCATAAGATACATGTCATCAGTGCAGTGTATATTCCGCCGGCGACTAGCTCCGATGTCTATACATCTCATTTTGACTTTCTCCAGGACACCTTAAATACACCTAACGTCATGAACATTTACATCGTCGGTGATTATAATCTTCCTAATGTCACGTGGAGCACGATAACGGCGGGGCATGAGGCCCGTGTAGCATGTGTTTGTACACACCCTATTTGCTTGGAACTGACGCATCTCCTGTCTTCGCTAGATGCTCGCCAATATAATAGCACGCTTAATAGTGGAGGAAAGACCTTGGATTTGTTTATCTCGAACACTTGCTGTTCCACTGGCCACCTTAAAGATCCGTTATTACCAGTCGACCCGCATCATCCCCCATTTGTTATAACCGCACCTGTTAGTCTATCTACACAAATGATGAGGAGAAAACCGATTAACAAATTTAATTTCCGTAAAGCTAATTACGATCTCATTAACAAACAAATGGACGAGGTCGATTGGTCCGCGCTGTTCGATAATCTATCATCGGAGGAGGCGGTGGAGGCTTTCTATAGTATGTTGACTGATATAATTAGCCCACTAGTCCCCCTTGCAAGGCGTAGATCACTTGACTTCCCAATCTGGTTTACGCCACAATTAGTTAAAATATTTAAAAGGAAACAACGTCTTTGGGTAAAGTGGAAAAAGCACAGCAACGTCAAAGACTATAATAACTTCTCCGAATGTAGGTCTATCTTCAAACATATGTGTAAAACCTGCTACTCCAGTTATATTAACTCGATTGAAGATAGTCTCTCTAGTAACATAAAGCATTTTTGGTCCTATATTTCTAACCGTAAAAATAAGTCAGGCGTTCCGTCCAAGATGCAGTACCGGAATGTCAAGTCAAGTGATCCAGATGTTGTCTGCAATATGTTTTCGGACTTTTTCTTGTCCGTATTTGAGCCCGTATCACCAACGCTCACCACGTGGGGTCCGCCGCAGCAATGCGCAGAGAATGTTAGCTTAGTTAGTAATTTGCATATTGAAAAATCAAAAATACTCAGCGAATTGAAACGGTTGGACCCCTCTAAGGGGGCTGGACCTGACGGTCTTCCAGCGGCCTTTTTTAAGGCTACGGCTGATAATATTTGTGAGCCGATCTATATCCTTTTTAATAGATGTCTGCATGAAGGTGTGTTCCCGGTGGTGTGGAAGCGAGCTAACATTACCCCAGTGCATAAGGGTGGCTCAAAGCATGATGTCGAACAATATAGACCCATCTCTATTCTGCCGACCTTGTCAAAGCTTTTTGAAAGACTTGTTCATAACGAGATTTACCCTCTTCTGCATAATATTATCATTCCTGAGCAACATGGGTTTGTTAAGCGTCGATCTACGACATCTAACCTGCTAATATTTGCTAATTACCTCTTTGAAAGTATTGATGGGCGACTGCAGATAGATGCGGTCTACACTGACTTCAAAAAAGCCTTTGACAAGGTCGATCATGAAATCCTCCTGAATAAAATAGCTTACAATGGAATACGCGGAGATTTATTGCGTTGGTTTGTGTCGTACCTCGAAAACCGATCACAAAGGGTTGTGGTTAATGGTCATCAGTCTGTCTCTGTTAATATTACTTCCGGAGTTCCACAGGGCTCTATTCTGGGTCCGCTTTTATTCATAATTTATATAAACGATATTAAGAAATGTTTTAAAAATGCCAAATTCCTGATGTACGCTGATGACTTGAAGGCGTTTCACGCGATACGTACTATGGACGACTGCCTGTCGTTACAGGAGGACCTAGACAGACTTACTGCCTACTGTATTGACAATAAGCTGCATCTTAGTATCCCCAAGTGTAACTATATACACTTTACTAAGAATAATTGCATCCTCAATTTTAATTACAACCTTAACTGTATCCCTTTAAATAACATTCCTATAGTAAAGGATCTAGGTGTTCTCTTTGATGGCAAACTGTCCTTGAATCAGCATATCGAAGCCATAGTCAATAGTGCTTTTAAAATGTATGGATTTGTGATGAGATCTTCAACAGAATTTAAGCGTACCTCAACCTATCTTTATCTGTATAAGACGCTCATTCGCTCTCAGTTAGAGTATGCGGTCCCTATTTGGAACCCCTTCTACCAAAAGTACGTAGTTGGAATAGAGAGGGTCCAACGCAAGTACCTCCGTGCTATGTACTACAGAATTCATGGGACTAAGACTTGCCTGTCATACTCCCAACTTCTTGAGAAGTACAAGCTTATCAGCCTGGAGAACCGGCGCAAATACCTTGAAGCCAACGTGCTTCATGATATTGTTCACAATCATTTTGATGCCATTGATCTAACGAGTAAGCTGTGTTATTCTGTTCCCCGAACAGTTCATGCGCGTCAGGTTCGTGCACGTACTCTGTTCGCGCTAGCTTCTTGTCGTACTAACTCTGGCATACGCTGCCCTATTCATAGAATGTTGGAATCCTATAATTCAAATTTCATTGACATTGATATATTTGCATGCTCGAAAAATAAATTTAAATCTAATATTATGGAAATTTTATCGTAATTAATTAATTTTAAACTTATTAATCTATTATTATTATTTGTTATATTGTATAATTTGTAAAGTAGTTGAAATTGTCTCTATAGCTAGCTTTATAGTAACTTATTTATTTATTTTAAAATATTTGCAAATTTGGTAATGCTCGTCTAGTGGCAACCACTTATCCTTAAATATGTCGTATTTGCGGATAATGCAGTGGACTGCAACATGAATACTCAAAGCTTTGTTAATCTTATGTTTTATATTATATGTTGTAGTTGTTTATTATCCCTTAATAAATAAAATAAAAAAATAAAAAATATATGACAATTTTTATTTTTGGTGTTTACTACCTACTTAATATAAATAATCTATTAATATTCATATTTTTTATTATTTTTATGTATACAACCCACAGTAATTTTCTAATAAAACGAAACAACTGTCGGTATATCTGTCCGCCGCGGTCGGCGGCCTGCAGCGCATTGCGAGTGCACCGTGCACGGATCAATCTAGCAGTCGCTAATCGCTAAGGACAGGTTTTTGCTAGGACGGTTCTTGTTGTTTACTTAGTTTTTTGTAATTATAATGTGATACATAGTTTTGATTATATATTTATTTTTATAGAAGTATATTAATTATATATTAAGTATGTTGAAACTGTTTGTACTTCCGTCACTTGTCCCTTAAGGTTCATTAGAAAACCAGCGTCAGACTGCATTTGTCTGGCATTAATGCTGAAATGAACCTTTTTGGCGCAGCCGTGAGGCACTCACTATTGTTGCATTATTTTCACTTTTTTTATGATTGTTTTTTGTATATGTGTTTCACGAACTGTGTCCAAATAAACATTATTCTTTCTTTCTTTCTTCTTTCTAGGTCATTCAGCACGGTGTTAAGAAGAATGCTAACGGGACTCTGCTGGCGCAAGAAACCACATTAGGATGGGTATTGTCGGGTGCGTTTGAAGTTGACCAAGGTATAAGTTCTCCCTCAAAAATAACTGTGATGCATACCAGCGTCCAAGATGACGAATTATTGAGAAAATTCTGGGAACTGGAAGAAACATCTGGAACAAAAAGGATGCTTACAGAAGAGGAAATTAAATGCGAAGAATTGTTTAAAACTACAACGACAAGAAATAAAGACGGCAGATATGTAGTAAGATTCCCAGTACGGGATACAAACCTGGTTGGTAGTGGCGGTGAATCCAAAGGGATAGCTGAAAAAAGACTTAAAGGGTTAGAAACAAGGTTAGCAAAAAATGATAAATTAAAGGCCGACTACGCTAAGGTCATACATTTTTTTTCAGCGCTCGGCAGCGGTCGCGAGCGGTCGTGTTGTTCGTGCGCTGGAGCTCTCTCCTGATTCGTGCTGTGGTTCCCGCAGTGGCATCCTGATCCTGTTTCGTCGCGCCCCGTGACGATCTTCATATAGTCGCCCCGACTATACATCGATTTATTAATTGTTTGCCTTTTTCAAGGCACAATTAGTAGCAATTTTCGTTTAACGAATCCTGTCAAAAAACGTTACGTAGAGTCACTTGGCCCCTTCTGGGTAAATCCACAGTTTCGTGGTCCTCGGTTGAAACCTTACGGTGTCAACGAAGCCGAGGGGGTGTTGACCCAACACACCCGCCGAGCCCCATCAGGGTAAGGCAGTCAGTTGGACGGGTCCCAGTCTCGGCCTTGGGGGGTCTCCTAGTCGGCACTGGATGACAGTTTTCCTTTCACAGCTTTTTTTTTTTTTTTTTTTTTTTTATCCACAACGGGGAAGCTCTTGGCCAGAATCTCACCTGATGGAAAGTGATGATCAGGCCGAAGGTGGAAGCGAGGTTCACCCGGAATCCTCAACCACAGAGGAACTGGCTATCTTACCTTAACTGCCGGAACACAACAATGCTTTTAACATTGTTGTTATGGCGACAGACTTAGATAAGATGGTGGTAGCTAGCCAGGCGGACTTAAAACAAGCCCTACCACCAACCAAACCGAGCAGAAAATTTAGCCCCCACTGGGAATCGAACCCGGGACCTCTTGGTCTGAGACAGGTGGTCTAACCACTAGACCACAGAGGCGGTTGAAGCTACACACCTAGAGCGGTTGAGTGTGTCAACCTCTTCGCTCTAGACCCCATTAGGACCCCGTTGCACAAATAAG
This sequence comes from Eupsilia transversa, assembly GCA_914767815.1. Taxonomy (NCBI): domain Eukaryota; kingdom Metazoa; phylum Arthropoda; class Insecta; order Lepidoptera; family Noctuidae; genus Eupsilia; species Eupsilia transversa. The sequence goes on along the minus strand of OU611873.1, from coordinate 16,291,641 downwards.
ATAGGCAACGGGCAAAAGCAAGCTTAGGGCTCACCAGTAGGTACTCACCTCCCTGTCTATACCCGACAGGGAGGGTCACTCACCCCCGGGCAAACCCACCCGGGGAGTTAGGTGTTAGGTATAGGGCCTCACCACCATTATTATTTTTCTTAGTTCCTAGTTTGCTCCCCGATATGGAGGACGCCCGCTTCACGGCGCTCCTCTCACTTCTGAGGAAGATTCTCAGCAAAGTGCCCGCACTAGCTGCTGAGTACGGCTCGGAGCTCGCAGCTCTAAGCCGGCCCTCCGACTCGAGCATTGCTGACTTCAGCGATGCGCTCGACGCCACCCAAACCCCCAATACCCCGACCACTGAACTTCTCAGTCCTCTCAGCCCTCTTCTTAGCCCTCTCAGTATAACATTACCAGCTATATATATGTAGGATCAGGAGTGCCGAGAGGTATATCGTCAGGGTTTGGAGTTCCCATTTTATTGGGATAAACAACAGTTTAAACAATTACAGGTTTAATTACAGTACACACACAATATGAAATAAAAACACAATAAAAAAGATAAAGGCAGTCAAAGTAGGTGTAACTATACAGTTACAGTACAACAGACGAACAGACCTTCAAGGTCACAGTTCGTATAGTGGACAAGCCACCCAACAACAAAGTGTATCGCTCGCTATCAGCAAGCCTATACAGCTATGTAAATATACAGCAGTGCTGCACCAGGTAAACCGACAGTTTTGTCGGGAGCAGGGCTCTTAAATGAGTTGAATCCGAAGACCGACTGACGAGCATAGCGAGTGAACGCTCTTTTATAAGACGATGCCCCGCCATGAAATCCCTCAACAACTCTGTCCGATGGCGCGCGGAAGTGCGTCATGTGTTTACTTGATACAAAACACTAAAATGTGCTAAATCTAACAAGACTTACATTGTAAAGTAATCAAATAATACAAGAATAATTGTCGTAAATAAACAATAGTGAATTCACAAAGTAAATCAGTTTAAAATTAAAGAAAATGTCAACTTTTGTTTTGAACAAAACTATCAATTACAATATTATCGAAATAAGTTGCCAAAAATCAATTAGTGCATACACAGAGTATTTAATATTCGGTTTGTAAATGTTCCGATTTATTAGACAATAGTTAAATCACTTAAATCATAATAACAAAAAAAACAAATCATACCAATTTTGTTAACTACCCACAATTCACAATTGTAATTGACAACCAACTCCGACACGGCCAGAACTGACCTTCTACACGACCTCGTGTGATCCTGAAAAAGAAATCTCTTTGTGAATATCGATCGGCCTTTCTGACAAACAAAAGCCTTAACAAAAGAAAAATCCTGAATTAATCAAATAAAATACTGTTACAGACAATACATAGCTCAACAAAAGTAGAGACATAGTCTCCCAGCCGAAATCACACCATGGGATTTCGACAAGTAACTTGGAGTCGAATAGACAACCCGCATAGGCGTCAACATAGACAACCCGCATAAGCGTCAAGATCAACGTCCAAATCCAGGAGTCAACATAGACATCCGATTAAGCATCAAAATAAACAAGAGTCAACATAGACATCTTGACAATTCAGCTATACTATGTCTGTTCCAGATGAATCATCATGTGTCAACATTGACATCATCACTAACAGTAACTGGACATTCAGGCATTTTTCGTACACGATCATGGGCATATTTGTAAATTCTATTGGTACACAAAGATTTTAACAAATATCTATCACCATCCAACAGGTCTAAAATTCTATAGGGACCTTTAAATTTAGGATCTAATTTAGTTTGGTTTCGTTCCTCATTAGCAATAAGTACAAAGTCGCCAACTTGGAACTTTTTCAAAACAGCTTTAGTCTTATCATATCTGGCTTTATCGTATTCGGCGCTTTTAGTTATACCCGGGGCCGCCTGTTCTCTTACACGGGACAGATTTACTTCTATCTCCTCACTATCAACAGTCATCAAACCTAGAGGCCTAGCAACTCGTCCAATCAATAAGTCTAAAGGACTAGATTTAGTAACCCGATTAATTGTGCAATTAAGAGCAATTTGGACGTCTTCAATGGCATCTTGCCATGATCGCTCACTGGTTTCAACGGCGGTAAGCATACTTTTTAATGTTCTCATGATGCGTTCAACCTGCCCATTAGCCCTACATGCACCGGTAGCTATTAAATGCAAAGCAATATTATGGGAATCACAAAAATCTTTAAAGTTTTTGCTAGCAAAACAACGACCTTGGTCAGCTGTAACCCGAGAAGGTGCTCCAAACAAAGAGACACTGGACTTAAGAGCTTTAATGCAATTTGATCCGTCAATCTGGGTAGTATGGTATAGTAATATAAATTTTGTAAAATAATCAATTAAAACAATGATGTATTCCTTGAGATCACTTTTTCCACTAAGTTTTCCTGTAACATCTACATGCACTGTGTGCCAAGGTATACTGACTTTAGGTATAGGGTGTAACTCTGCTTGAATTTTACCAGAGTTTGTTTTCGAGACTTTACATGTGATACAGTTATCTACGAATTTTCTAACATATATAGCCATTTTATCAAACCAGTAATGCTCATAAACCTTTTCAAGTGTTTTATCCCAACCTAAATGCATGATTGCTTCATGTATGTGGTTTATAACAGACCATCTAAAAGCTCTTGGGACAATAGGTAAACAACGAGTTTGACCACTGCGTTGTATTTTACGGTACAAGGTTCCTGATCGTAATTCGTAACTTTGGGCAACATCAGGGGGTAGAGAGTTATTTTTCAGATTAGAAACGATTGCTAAAATCTCAGAATCACGCTGTTGTTCAGCTAAAAGCCAACTATTAGATAGAGTAGTAATATCAACACGTTTCTGTTTTACTTTGTCGATTGATTGTGGAAGGGGGTTTCTTGAAAGAAAGTCTACGTGGTTCATATATCTGCCTTCTCTATACATAATGTCAAAATCATAAACCTGAAGAAAAGCCCACCATCTATGTACTCGGGGAGTTAAATCAGCCTTATTGCGCGAGGCTTTAAGGGAATTACAGTCTGTTACAACGGTAAATTTATGTCCTTGCAGATAATGGTGAAAATGCTTAACTGCGTTAACAACGGCCAAAGTTTCCAATTCATAGGAATGATATTTACTTTCAGTTGCAGTTGTCCTTTTGCTATAGTATTCTACAACATGCATTTTGTTTTCAACCTTTTGAAAAAGAATGGCACCGTAACCATCAGCAATGGCGTCAGAACGTAAATCGATGGGATATTCAGTATCAATATCATGAAAATTTTGAGTCTCAGGAATAGAGCATTGATCAATAATCTTAAGTTTTGTATTGTAAGACTTTTTTCAGTCATATTAATCGCAAAACCTAATTTTAATATCTCACGGCCTATCATAATACTATGACTTATATAGGCATCCGGTATCACATGAAAGAGTATCTCTAAATAGTAACCATCTATTTCTACTTCACTCAGAATCTGTTCGGTACATATTATGCTAGAATTTCCTATTCCCAGTATATTGACCGTACAAGAAATACGTTTGCCAGATAACTTCTCAGCAAATGTTTCAGCAATATGAGAACATTCAGCCCCCGAATCATAACAAAACGAAAGCGACTCACCAGATTGCTTTAGAACTTCGAACGAACTGATTAGCTGCTCGAAGGCAGGCTTCCACCATCTTCATTTGAACCTCCCGGCCGCCTTCCGGTCGCCTTTGGGCAGCGAGGAGCGACGTGTCCCGTCTCCCCACAGCGGTAACAGACGATCTTCTTAGGTGTCGCCTTATGTGACGAGCTGGCTGGTTCAGGATGCTTCGTTTTCTCAGCCTTCTTGCGACAGTTTGTAGATTTATGCCCCACTATGCCACAAAAGTGACATACTATTGTACCTGGTTTGAACCTCTTAGGTTGAGAAGAATCGTGCTGGTCAGAGGAAGTCTGAGACTTTCTCTTAAGATGGGACAAGACACTTAGTTCTTGTTGAAGGTTATGCCTAGTATTTACTTTGGTAGTAAATGCTAGTCGATTGGCACGGGAATCAAATTTGGAAACATGGTACAGTAAAAACAACAATGTGTTCGACACTCAGGCTATTCCATTAAGATGTCAGCGAAGTGACCTGTCGACTGGCATACGCGGCTAAAGATTCACCTTTTGGTTGACTGTTATGAAGGTTAATGAGGGTAGCGGCAACAGTTTCCGAAACTGTCATAACGAGACAGGAAGAGACTCTTAAAGTCTGTCCAGGTCATGCCAGCATATGATATTTGGGAAAGCCATACGTTAGCACTGCTCTTTAAAGCTTTAGTTAGGGCAATAATAAGCGGGCCACCTTGAAGAGGCTTTTCCGATAGGCAAATATCTACGGTTGTACTCCACGATCGAGCATTGGAATCAGGTAGGTCTGGGTCAAAATCGGGCAAGCGAATAACAGCAGACGGCGCAGACTGCGTCTTAATCGCTTCAATTAACTGAGCCATATTATGGTTCTGAAGCTCCAACATTACCCGCCATGGATCACCAACACCTTCCGATTCCTGGGCTAAACCTAATCCCACTTCTGATGTAGGATCAGGAGTGCCGAGAGGTATATCGTCAGGGTTTGGAGTTCCCATTTTATTGGGATAAACAACACAGTTTAAACAATTACAGGTTTAATTACAGTACACACACACAATATGAAATAAAAACACAATAAAAAAGATAAAGGCAGTCAAAGTAGGTGTAACTATACAGTTAAGGTCTCTGCACACAGCGGGCGCGACGCGGCGGGACGGGACGGCGACGCGACGCTGAGCATTTGTAATGTACTAGATATTACTGAAGACGTCACACAGAGCCGTCCAGCTCGACGCGACGGTAACCGTCGCGCCACGCCGCCGCCGCGCCGAGCGGGAATACAAGTCAGAAGCGGCGGGGACGGGCGCGGCGGGACGCGAGCGCAGCGCCCTCAGGGCGCTGACGCTTTGTGTTGTTTGGTTTACGTATGTAGTAGTCACACTGCCGGCGGGGCGTGAGCATGTCGCGTCGGACGGTACGGAGCGTGAATGTGATTTTGTATCGTTTTACAAAAATGGATGTCGAAAAATTAGTCGAATGTGTTCGTGCTCACGTATGTTTGTACGATTTGGGCCATAGGCAGTATAAAAACACTGTTCTTAAAAATGAATGGGCGCGGCGGGACGGAACGTGATCGCGCCCGCAGTGTGACCGATGCCGTCGCGCCAGCGCAGCGTCGCCGCCCCGCCACGCCACGCCCCGCCGCGCCGCGCCCGCTGTGTGCAGAGACCTTTACAGTACAACAGACGAACAGACCTTCAAGGTCACAGTTCGTATAGTGGACAAGCCACCCAACAACAAAGTGTATCGCTCGCTATCAGCAAGCCTATACAGCTATGTAAATATACAGCAGTGCTGCACCAGGTAAACCGACAGTTTTGTCGGGAGCAGGGCTCTTAAATGAGTCGAATCCGAAGACCGACTGACGAGCAGTTGGACGTCGCGACGCCCCCGTCAGGGGGCGTGGCGAGCGGGGTCAGGGCTTCGCCCCTCGCCCGCGGAGGCAATACAGTGGCCCGCCACTGCGGACCCTTCACTAGGTTGGCCTTTGCGGCCTATCGGAACTTAGACGCTTTTCAGCGTCCGTGTGATTGGTTGCTCTGAATTTTTCTGTAGGCGCTTCACGACGTTATATCCTATAACGTCGCTTTCTTCACGACATCTAGGCGGTCTGTCCCCGCCAGGTGAGACCCCCAGTTACCTGGGGGAGGCCCGGCGAGAACGACCAGCGACTTAGATGTCGGCTCGATGCACCTACAGGACGGAATGTAGCCACCCCTCGCCCTGCTCACAGGGCGAGGGGTGGCTACATTCCGTCCTGTCCGACTGACGAGCATAGCGAGTGAACGCTCTTTTATAAGACGATGCCCCGCCATGAAATCCCTCAACAACTCTGTCCGATGGCGCGCGGAAGTGCGTCATGTGTTTACTTGATACAAAACACTAAAATGTGCTAAATCTAACAAGACTTACATTGTAAAGTAATCAAATAATACAAGAATAATTGTCGTAAATAAACAATAGTGAATTCACAAAGTAAATCAGTTTAAAATTAAAGAAAATGTCAACTTTTGTTTTGAACAAAACTATCAATTACAATATTATCGAAATAAGTTGCCAAAAATCAATTAGTGCATACACAGAGTATTTAATATTCGGTTTGTAAATGTTCCGATTTATTAGACAATAGTTAAATCACTTAAATCATAATAACAAAAAAAACAAATCATACCAATTTTGTTAACTACCCACAATTCACAATTGTAATTGACAACCAACTCCGACATATACAATGTGGAGATGACAATATGACTTTAAATGAAAACACTGGCAATACTGGTTTATAGAAACATTTGTAAACTATCAAATAAATCTGAACACCGAAATTAAAAAAACAATTTTTTCTAACAAACTAAATAGCTTAAAACTACAAACAAAATAAAACACCATTTATAAAATTGGTACACTGACCTGCGATAAGAATGGTAACGCAGCTTGGTTTCATTCATGGTAAAGCTGTGGCCGACGCAGCGACGCCGACGTAATGTTTGGCGCCATTATTCTTATTATTATTAATGCTCAATAAAATTACACAAATCAAAATATCACAGAATATTAACCAAATAGTCGGGCATCATTCACCCGCGAGTTATTCACCAATCAATTTATTATTCACAATCACTTTTCGATCACATAATTATGTCGCCATTCATTAAATTTTTTTATTTTCAATATGTCCGCCGTGTTCTTGAATACACAAACTACACCGACGTATAATGTTATTTCTCACTCTTGATAATAGGTCACCATTAGCAGCCATTTCTTTCAATTTATTAAAAGATAGTATTATTCTATTTTTTAATTCCTCAACGGTAGTAACTTCTGTTGAGTATACCTCATTCTTTATGTGACCCCACAGAAAGAAATCCAGGGGCGTGAGATCTGGTGACCTCGCTGGCCACCGCACTGGTCCAAAACGGCCAATCCACTGCTGTCTGAACATTTGAGTCAAACGCTCTCTTGCAGACACCACTGAATGAGCTGGTGCTCCATCTAACTGGTACCACATCTGCCTTCGCACGTCCAGCGATAGTTCCTCCGTGTACTCGGAAACGGATCCGTCGAGGAGTTCAATGAACTTTACAGCATTTAAGTTGCCATCAATAAATACCGGACCAATTATGGTATTTCTGTGTATGCCAGCCCACACATTGACCGAAAATCTGTACTGGTGCGAAGACTCCCGTACTAGATGCGGATTCACGCGGCTCCAGTACCGAAGGTTTTGTCGGTTCCATAAACCATTCCTTGTGAATGTACTCTCGTCAGTCCACAGCACATTGTACACGAAGTCAGGATTCTCAAGATGTTTAGTTTCCATCCAGCGACAGAAAGTTTCTCTTATTGGCTTATCTCTCGGTAACAATGCTTGTACTTTCTTGTACTTATAAGGTCTGCGTTTGTCACGTTTCAAAACTTTTTGAATAGTTTTGTGATTTACACGAAAATGTCGACCTGCATTACGCAGACTGGACGTCGGATTGCGATCATAATAATTAATAACACTTTCGTCTGAAATCATATTTGCACGTGGAGGAGCACCATCTACGTGCGGGATCAAGGATTGATTTTCCCGTATCCTCTGGACAGCTTGTATAATAGTGCGCCCGTGGGTCGGACACATACGCGTGTTCCCATACCTCTCCCGGTATGTCCGTACAGCTAAAGCGGCATTACCGTGACACTCCCCATAAATTAAAATCATATCGGCGTACTCCGAAGCGGTATAATTGTAACGAGGCATGATTATTTAATAATAAAACCTTGAAACACCAAGTATTAAGCGTCTAATTTCGCAAAGTTTACTTAGCTATTTAACTAAGTACCTATAATACGTTTATGTGTCCTGTCACTATTAAAACAAAGCGTCAAATTTCGCACAACACAACAACAAAGATACGATAACACTCGCGCGGCGACTTCAAACGGGCGCAGGCGCATTCGAAATTCGAGAGAAAAACTAACTAAGTACCTATAATACGTTTATGTGTCCTGTCACTATTAAAACAAAGCGTCAAATTTCGCACAACACAACAACAAAGATACGATAACACTCGCGCGGCGACTTCAAACGGGCGCAGCCGCATCCGAAATTCCAGAGAAAAACAAAACGCGTCACAGGCAGGAAGGAGGTCCGGTGACACACTGACCGCGTAACCTAGACACGTAGACAAGTAAGCAAAGTAGAAACAAGCAAACTTACCTATCTCTTTCGCACATACATATTTTGCGATTGACATGAGTGCGTAACAGGAAAGTAATAACTTTCGCATGCATTTTTTCTTATCTAGCTGTGATGACACGCTTTATGACTCTTAGGGCTCGGGCATAAAGTATAATTTGCATTGAGAAAATAAATTTGAAAGAAAAGGCGTAGGTTTTTAAAGTAGCGAGCTGCCAACGTGTCGTTAAACTGTCGCGTGCGCTCCTGTTTACAAATACATCATGTAGAAAATACTTAAAATGAAAAATACTGTCCTGTGGCTAAACTACTGGATATATTCATTTGATTTTTTGTGTGACGGTTGGGAATATCATGACTTATACGAAGTTTCAATTATGATCATATTGTCCTCCCCACACTGTATATTAGAAACTGCATCATCACTACATAGTATAAAACAAAGTCGCTGTCGCTGTCCGTCCCTATGTATGCTTAAATCTTTAAAACTACACAACGGATTTTGAAGCGGTTTTTTTTAATAGATAGAGTGATTCAAGAGGAAGGTTTATATGCATAATACATGCATAATATTGTAAAGAAACACTGATAAATTTAGAGGTTTCTAATGTGATGTCGTAAATAAACTCACTACATAGTATAAAACAAAGTCGCTGTCGCTGTCCGTCCCTATGTATGCTTAAATCTTTAAAACTACACAACGGATTTTGAAGCGGTTTTTTTTTATAGATAGAGTGATTCAAGAGGAAGGTTTATATGCATAATACATGGATATCACTATCACTATCATCACTACATAGTATAAAACAAAGTCGCTGTCGCTGTCCGTCCCTATGTATGCTTAAATCTTTAAAACTACACAACGGATTTTGAAGTGGTTTTTTTTAATAGATAGCGTGATTCAAGAGGAAGGTTTATATGCATAATACATGCATATCACTACATAGTATAAAACAAAGTCGCTGTCGCTGTCCGTCCCTATGTATGCTTAAATCTTTAAAACTACACAACGGATTTTGAAGCGGTTTTTTTAATAGATAGAGTGATTCAAGAGGAAGGTTTATATGCATAATACATGCATAATATTGTAAAGAAACACTGATAAATTTAGAGGTTTCTAATGTGATGTCGTAAATAAACTATTTTTTTTGCGCTTACATTGCAAACGCTGGCTGAACCCCACGAGATAAATCAAAATAATGTACTACAGTATTGTACACCTTAAAAAGGTCAACAAAAAAGTCCGCGATGGTATATGTCTATCTCTTAAGGATAACCCACAATAACCATTTTTTTCCTTTACATTTTACGGGAAAAAATGGCTTATATACGAAGTGATTTTAAGCAATACAGCATTAATCCTTATCCAATTAAGTACCTTAATCATTGTACATTTAATATAAATCAAGATGGCCCTACAGCATGTAATTTAAATGAGTATTTCCGAAGATATTACAGATTTAAAATGCAGGGACATAACGGTGCGGCGGTACCGGCCCGGCCGGCGCGGCGCACAGTGGATCGTCCCCATACAAGAGGTCGGACATAGAATCAAAAATTGAAAAAGTATTTAATTTAAAAAAAAAAATATACAGTTGCATTCCTCTAATAAAGAACAACAAAAATTGTTAGCACACTTTTTTTATTTGACCAGCACTTTAGGAGCGATTCGATGAAAACTGTTATTTTTGTATGGAAACGAACACAAAAATGTCTGTATCTCATGATTCCCTCCCTGTTTCGATTTGCGGTTTTCACTATTGTTATTAACCCATTTTATGCCACATTTTCTTCAAGGACACATGGTGCCCCTAAAGCGCCCCTTCCGAGATATTTTGCCTATAGTAACTATCTTTGTTATTGTATTATTGATGGAATGGAGGTACATTAGGTATACTTAAGTGATACAAACACTGGAAATGCTGCTAGAAGGTTTTTTGCAAACCCTGAAACGACTGCGGAAATTACAAAATTAGACATCAATTTAATTAGAAGACTCGCCGTAATATTGCAATGCATTTCCTTAGGCGAAAAAATTGAAATCCTTAAATTGAAATTATATTGTGATGAAACAGCAAACTTATTCGTACCATGGTATAACATGCCATCAAGTTTACATAAATTGTTGATTCATGGACCGCAGATAATGGAGCACCTATCAGTAGTGCCTATAGGTTTTTTGTCTGAAGAAGCATCTGAAGCAAGAAACAAGGATTTTCGTAAATTTAGAGAAAATCATACACGAAAGCACAGTAGCATCGCCACTAATGAAGACATTCTTCATAATCTTCTGTTATCTTCCGATCCTCTTCTAACGAGCCTACGACCGAAGATGACCAATAAAGTGAAAAAATCTTCATTTAGAGAACTGGACGATTTGCTCATACATGATCGGAGTGAATTGGAGCTCATTGACATTTCAACTGATACAATAGTTGGAGCAGTTTCAGAATGTAGTGACATTGAAGAAGATGACGACAATAATGATCATGATGTCGTTATTGATGAAGATGAACAAAATATATTTTAAGTCTTACTATATTACCTACCTAATATAATTGTTAGTAACTAAATGACTAAATGTTAGTATTAATTTATTTATTTTTTATTATAATTTAGTTTATGATTTAGTTATAAGTAGTTGTTTTATTTTTTATTTATAAATTATTATAGGTTTAATTGTAATTTACTTTAAGGTTTAATGATATTTTACAGTGTTATATTATATAAGTAAAAAATTACTTTTCTTTTCACTTCGACGTGTTATTGTTAATGCGATGTCACAAGTTATTACCGATATTTTTTTCACTATATAAAACTCACTAATGCGCCTTTTCTTCATTTAACTTCTTAATTATGTGTAATTCTCAGTAATTACAATAACTAATTAGATTAAGCAAGTACTGGTAGTCGTTACGTAATGACTCATTAACGCTTTTGTTATATTACAACAAAAGCGTTCATAAGTCATTAAAGTACTCACAAATGCACCTGATATTTAAGGAGCTACTTAGTGATGACTAATTCTCAGTAATAAGTATACTTAATGTACCTCCATTCCATCAGTAATACAATAACAAAGATAGTTACTATAGGCAAAATATCTCGGAAGGGGCGCTTTAGGGGCACCATGTGTGAATATTATGTAAGAAAGTGTATATTATGTATTGTATGAATGTAAGAAAGTTATAACTGAATGGCTAAAAACTCTTACGTATGATGAAACTGAGCACATTCTAGTACGAATTTGCTGACTTGACACACACATACATAATTATACACTCAAAAACACGCACACACTCACTCACACGCACACACACACTCACACACAATCACGCATGCTTAGAATAACAATTTTATATTTTTACCAGCTTTGATTCTTGGCTGGGTTTTGTTTTATATTGTATTATTTTCTAATTAGTTTAGTCTCAATACTGTATTAAATAAGGGAAGTAGCGAGTCAACCCCAACACAAGTATTTTTAATTACTTACTGGGGCTGTCTCAACTCATGTATAGCATGTAACTTTTGAGACTGAATAAACATATTTTAATTTTTTTTTTAATTTTATGTGTCCTTGAAGAAAATGTGGCATAAAATGGGTTAATAACAATAGTGAAAACCGCAAATCGAAACAGGGAGGGAATCATGAGATACAGACATTTTTGTGTTCGTTTCCATACAAAAATAACAGTTTTCATCGAATCGCTCCTAAAGTGCTGGTCAAATAAAAAAAGTGTGCTAACAATTTTTGTTGTTCTTTATAAGAGGAATGCAACTGTATATATTTTTTTTTTAAATTAAATACTTTTTCAATTTTTGATTCTATGTCCGACCTCTTGTATGGGGACGATCCACTGTGCGGCGGCGCGTGCTTATAAATAGCGCGTCGAAGGCCGCGATTCACCCTACAGCACTTTAGGATTAGCAGCGATCGGACGCGTTTATCGGAGCTCTCCAGCGAGTAAAATAATCTATTCTTATAATAAATCTGTAGAAGTGAAAATTCTGTACATTGAAAATATCAAAAAAATACATGGCAGGGGGTGTTACTAGACCGACACCGAACCCAAAAATTTGATTAAAATTTTTTATGTCTGTCTGTCTGTCTGTTTGTTCAGGCATCACGCAAAAACTACCGGTTCGATTACGATGAAACTTGGTATAATTATTCTTTAATATCCTGGGCACCACACTGGGTACTTTTTATCCCGGAAAAGTATCCTATCCTACTATCTATATTTAAACCTATTAATTAAAAGACAAGTTCTGACTGACTGACTCATCAACGCCCAGCCCAAACCCTTGGACCTAGAAAGCTGAAATTTTGCACAGAGGTTCCCTTTATAATGTAGGCAAGGAATAAGGAAGCATATTTTGAAATTCAACCCCTAAGGGGGTAAAATAAGGGATGAAAGTTTGTAGGAAAAATCTTATTCCTTGAGGTAATAAACTTGAAACTTCGCACGAATAGTTATCTAAATAAATGATAAAGTTTGTAGTTTTTGTTTTTCTAAATTACTCCCTAAAGGGGGGTTGGGGGGTGTCAGTGTTTGTATGTAAGAATTTTAACGCGTTGTCCTTTATACTTAAAACCCACGGGGATGTATGGGGTAATTTCCGACACTCACGCGGGCGAAGCCGCGGGCAGCAGCTAGTATTCATATAAACATTAAATAACTTGGGCGAGGTCAGACCCCCTCGCCTCACTCCGCACTCTAACCTGTACACATATGAATATGCACCTGCCCACCTCACAGTGTTATATTGGTTGCTGTACCAGAACTTAAACATATTTATTATTTCTGGCGGCAGGTTAGCTTCATACGACAATTTTTCCCATAGGATGTCATACGAGACAAGGTCAAAAGCCCTAGATAAGTCCAAGAAACATGCATACACAGGTGTATGCATGTTTCTTGGATATCGCAGTCTCGGTTGATAACCCATTCCTAAAACCAAACTGTCTGTCATTAATGTTTAATCGTTTACCCAGATAACTGCCAAGTAAACTATCCAAAATTTTTGCTGTAACCGTTGCTAAGGAAATCGGTCTGAAATTGGTTATATCTGACATATCACCTGTCTTATTCTTAGGAACGGGCACCACAACTGTCCTAACTAGATTCGCCGGCAGATAAGAATGACTGACACATAGGTTGAAGAGCAAGGCCAGAATTCTTGGGAGATGAACACCTGCGTTTTGCAGATGCTCAATACTAAGGCTGTCGTGACCAGGCGACTTACCCCTAGACATATTCTTAATGACGGAAGACACGTCACGGGCAGTGAAACGTACACTTAGGTCACTACAGCTTACATTTGGTGTTTGTTCTGCTGCACCTAGAGGTGGGTCAATCTTAAAATGCTGCCGAAATAAGTTCGCAATATCTACTGCCTTACTTTTACCCTCAACACTCGAGGGGAGACTCGACTCAGGATTCAACCTTTTCATTTCTCTCCAAAAGCTTCCAAAGTTCCTTGCCGAGTGGTGCGAAGCAATAATGTTCATTTTAATTTGTTGCTGGTTGTTTTGACACCACTTAAGCTTCGCCTTAAAAGCTTTCCGAGAGTCACACATTTGGTTGTAAATGGGCCCCGCACCGGGTTTACCATACTGCATCCAAAGCTCAAACCTTAGTCGCGCCTCCGCATGAGCCTCTTTAACATGCATGTTCCAACCCGTGACATACCTCCGCTTCCACTCGGTCCGACACACACTAGTTGTCGTGGCTGACTCACTCAAAATATTGATGACAGTGTTATATAAGCTATCTATATGTGGTCTATGCTCCAGGTTATGGCACATGTTATCACAGCATTCATGAAAAACAGTAGGAAAGTCAACCTCTCTCATCTTATCCATACTTTATAATATTATAAATTCGAAAGTAACTCTGTCTGTCTGTCTGTATGTTACCTTTTCACGCCTAAACCACTGGACGGATTTCGATAAAATTTGGCAAGGAGATAGATGGCATCCCGGAGAAGAACATAGGCTACTTTTTGTCTCAAAAATAACCCTAAGGGGGCGAATATAGGGGATGAAACTTTGTATGGGAAACCTATAATTTCTTAAGTTAGGGCTATGAAAATTTAAATTTATGTTTTTGGTAACAAATAAAGAATTACGTATTTCACCGTTTTCAAAAATCACCCCTCAAGAGGGTAGAATGGGATGATTTTAAAATTCACATGTAATATTGACATTTTTCAGTGACTCTTTTCAAGATATTTAAGGGTTTGAGAATATAGTCATTGTCCGTATCATGGGGTTACATTTAGTGTTTATTGCATTAAAATCGGTCCACCCGGTCAAAAGTTATTACTACTTGGCTTGAAACGCATGGGAGGGATGGTGGCATTGATAGCCGGAGATTTTATACAAACTCTGCCGGTAATAACTAGGGGATCACCGGCAAATGAAATAAATGCATGTCTAAAGGCGTCGACATTATGGGGGCATATAAAAAAGTTTTGTTTGATTACAATTATGCGAGTACAACTGCACAATGATATAGAATCGGGGCAATATGCGGCAGCACTTTAAAAATTGGTGAAGACCGTATGGTAACAGTTGGTAACGGCATGATTACATTAATCAAAAAATTCTGTAATATTGTTCATATCAACAACGTGGATAGACGTTGTTTTTCAGATAATCTGAGCGATCTGCAAACTAATGGAGAATAGAGAATTGTTGTGTGGAAGGACAATTTTGGCACCGGCGAATGAAACTGTGGGAAAGATTAATGAAAACATTATGTCACATGTGGAAGGTGATGTTGTGGAGTATCTCTCGGTACACCTACACAATGTCATGGACACCGAACAAGTAACATCACCCTGTTGAATTTCTCAACTCTTTAGAGTTATCAGGAGTGCCTTCGCATAAGCTGAGGCTGAAAGTGGGTGTTCCAGTTCTGTTAATGCGTAATCTTGACGCGCCAAGATAATGTAATGACACACGGTTACAAATTACTCACCTGAGGCGGAATATTTTAAAAGCAATAATCATGTCAGAAATAGTAAAAGAAAAAAAATGTTAAGATTCCCCGTATTCCAATAATTCCGACAGATTTGTGGCGGCATCGAAACCGCCACAAACGAACTACGCATCAAAGACCTAACGTCACAAGTCCTACATCGCGGTATAAGTGTTTACCGAGCGATTAACATATATAAGACTATGCGTCATCAATTCTTGGGCAATCGCCCGCCAGACACAACACCCGTCTGGTCGGACGATCCTCCCTTTTCTATAGAGGACGAGTGAACTTTACACCCTGTTCCTCATACCCCTAAATTGGTGACCCCGAATATGAACGTCAACGCAGCCTTCGTGCAACTACTTCAGCGTGACGTCATCAACATCATTCCCGCAAGCTTTCGTTAGGCGAGTCACACAGCCAGCCAGCACCCACGGCTTCAACGGGTATCCTGACCACCAGCATGCAGCGAACGCGCATTCTTGGTCACCACCCTTAGCCTCATCAGCAACCCGGCGCTGTACCACATCCGACGCACTGGATCACAACGCAGCTCCACCCCGACTCACTGGGGAATCAAACTCAAACTACCACCAATCACCGCAGACAGTTCCGACCCACTGTGAACTATGCGGCACCCGGTTCCGACTCACTGGAACCTCAACTGGCACTGGCAAGCATCGCAAGATACAAGAGTCAGCCCAATATCGACCTCCGGTCACCGGAGGGGAGTGATGTGGCGGCATCTACACCGCCACATACGATCTACGCATTAAAGACCTGACGTCACAAGTCCTACATCGCGGTATAAGTGTTTACCGAGCGATTAACATATATAAGACTATCCGACATCAATCCTTGGGCAATTGCCCGCCAGACACAACACCCGTCTGGTCGGAGGATCCTCCCTTTTCCATAGAGTATGAGTGAACTTTTCACCCTGTTCCTCATACCCCTAAAGATTTACCTTTCCAATTTAAAAAGAGTAGAGCCATTGTATGTGGCGTGCTCACGAGTATCCAGCCCACAAAATCTACATGTTTTAGCAAAAAATGGGAAAACCAAAAATGTTGTTTACAGAAATGTTTTAACATAAGATATTCCAGTATTATTCATGATACTTTACAGATTGGGATAGACGTTGTTCACCTTCCACAGGCAAATGTGTCATATTTTTTTCATAAGACTTTCACACAGTTTCATACTTCCGTCTATACTATCCACACTAATATTACGCGTACGAAAGTTACTGGCTGTCTCATGTCTGTAACCTTTTTGTAACGCCTAGATAGACCATGACATGGGTTATGGGATCTGAGATATATTTTTATCCCGGTAGTACGTTCCCGTGGGATAATTTCCGACCTCCACGCGGGCGAAGCCGCGGGCAAAAGCTAGTTATGACATAATTCTTGGTACCTTTTTATCTGACTAACTTCTCTAAACCCCCACTTAACCTTGTTACATAGGATATTATTACTAACAAGTTTTGGCTGTAATACTTTCAAGTTGCAAGTCAGTTCCACTGGTAAGTGGTCTGACCAAAAAACATCACACACAATCTTAACATCAACAATAGTTTGCCAAGCGGCCAGAGTGACCACACAGTGGTCAAGCCACCTCCTACAGTTATCATGAGCGTCACTAACGTATGTGAATGTATCAGAATTCAGTCCGAGTCTCTCTATATCTGCACATAACCATTTTTGCTCATTACAGAAACTAAGTAACAATACCAAAGCGCTCACCAGGGTGTGAATTAAAGTCTCCCAATACAAATACACTTTCAACGTTCTCGTTCTCAATAATTGCACTTACTTCGCTTGGACATTCCGTAAACTCAATAATGTTATCCACTGAGTCCGTAGGCATGTAAACGGAAAAAACTAGAAACACTCGCTCCGCCACTACAAACTTAGCCGCCACTAGACGCACACTTTTACACTCAATGACGGACACCGACGTAAACAAATTCCTTCTCCAGATAAGCGCCACTCCCCCATACAGCCGCCCGCGTAGTATCTCTGTCGACGTATCCACAGCTGACTTGCCGGCAAATGCGAACTCTTTATGGATAGTTCCTAGATAGGCTATGTCGTGAGGCAGGAGCCACGTCTCCTGAAGTGCAATGATATCAGCCGATTGGCAAAGTGATCTCACACCATCAATAGATCTATGAATAGATTTACAGTTAAAGCTTACGAATTTAACTAGACTTTGTTCCATTATGGTTGCTAGGTGTGGGTTCTCGTAATATTTCATTAGCTTTGCCTCTAAAATTAATAAACTTCCTGAAATTAACACCTTCAGGCCACAGGTTGTCATCCATGAAGACTGGTAACTTATGTCTCGGAACATAAACTTTATAGGCGTTGTAATCCCTTTCCTGTTTCATAGTAACCTTTTCCAATTGCACAGACAACTAAGTTTTACTAAAAATATAGCTTGCTATATCGCTCACCGATGCACCTTTGTCTACGTTGTTTATAAACAGTGGGACTTTTATATCTGCCGCTTTGAACTTCATATCAAACTCATTCTTCGCTGTACCTTTTTGCCCAATAAAACGATTTTTGTATCGTTTTTTCCTTACTTCTATCCATTCTTCGTCATGCTTATTTCCTTTCCAAATACCTGGTTGCTGTACAACATCCGCTAAAGTCCTATATTTTGGTTTGCCGTTAGCATCGCGATTTACTTTTTCGTGATCTACCCCCACTTGCGCAGGAGCAAACACAAAGGACCATGGGCAAAAATGTATCAAGCCTGGGCTCACCCACCAACAGAGATGAGACCACTTTGAATATACTTGTAAAACACTAAATATAAAGATTTAAACGCATTTTTGCGAAGAATCCATTATTTTGCTATAAATATTTTTCTCCGACCATAAATAAACTAAAATTCTGCAAAAAGTAGTGCTGTTATGGCATTGTAGGTTTTGTTATTGAACATCTTTAACTAGTTTTAATTCCAGGTTAAATACATAAAAAATAAAACAGCTGCTAATAGTTAACATTATTTTTATTAACATTTCAATCAATATCAATAATAATGTCGTCTAAATATCCTGCCGGTGGATTGAATTGTATGTGCCTGCCTAACCCTAGATACCATATTATTGAAATGGTATGAGCACAACTTCCTACTGTGCGTCTACCTGTTAGACACGAGCAGTAATACTGAGCGATGGCATCTCGACCCATTTCGTTTCTGTTAACCAGAATGTATTATACGTAATATGTACGTGCACGAACATGTCTTGACTGTATCCTTCCTCTTAATAGCCACACATTTTGGTGATGGATATTGCATGCTGCTAAATTATTTAATTCATTTTCACGACATACTTCTATCGTATATAAACCATTGCGTAAATGTTCGCTGCAATATGATTTAGCAAGTTCGATTTGATATGACCCAAGAAAAATCATATCATGAAAATCTCGTTTATTGTTAGCCGAGGGAAGTCTTCCAGCTGATTTGCTTCCAATGTAATAAATGCGGCTCTTTGTCTATTCAGGTTCCTCAGTTGTACATAGTCGTTCAAAAGATTTGGTGTATGGAGCCTTTCATTGGCTATTCTTAATATTTCATTTGCATGTTCATTATCCACAGCTATCTTGTAAAATGCGTTAATAAGAGCGACTGCAATTTTAAAGTCAACAAATAAATGCGGCAAGGCTCTATTAAAATAATCCTGTCGCAGTAGTTTAAATCTATTTTTAAACTTCCCATTAACAGCTTCTACAACCCACCGACACAATGTTATTAATCTTGATTTGTTTGCTTGAACTGTGGTCAATTGAGTTTCGAATCTGTCTTTTGTCGGTGGGATGTGTGCCTCATATCCCAATGCCTGTAAGTTTTCTACGCTATCTCGAAAGCCCCTGTCTAAGATGAACACATCGTTCCGGTGAAACATCCAGTGGAAAGGATTTTCCTCGTCGTTTAATATATTGTTCATCATTGATGCATCAGAATCCGTAGCCGCATACGGACCATAAACTTCGATAATGTAGCCGTCACTACATACCATCAGAAAAGGTTTCAAAAGGTTTTGAAACTTATGCAAGCTGTAAGTTCTTATCTGAAATAAAAAGTTTGAGCTTTTTTCGATGTACATAGGTGCCGTCAGCTATAACAATGGCTTTTGTATTTTCTTCGTTGCCAAACAAGCCTTTTGGTAATAGCAGGTTTCTTTGCAGTATATTTTCTCGCGAAATATGGCCAATACCAAGGTTTCTGTTAACGAAGTCATTCATTAAACATTCTCTGGCTAGTGCAAGTTTTCGTTCCAGTGTTCGGCGAGATATATTAAACAATATTGACAATCTCTCGTTTGACTCTCCTGTTCTTAGTTTTGTCATATAGATACCGAGGACAGTCCGTGGACGATTACTTCTTTGTGCTAGAGAAGGAGTCTCTTCCAAAATTCTATTGAATTGTTGCAAGTTTAGTCCAGTCCAAAAATATAAGTCATTATCCGTTAATGCAGCTTCTAATTCAAAATCAAATCTCTGGCCTTGGGTAATGGTTCTTACCAGCATATTAGTCATATCTGTGATCTGACGTACATTAAAGTTATGCGTAACATTACAATTATCAATCAAAAAGTTCCAATTGTCGTTACCCATCAGATGCTTTTCAACGTACCCAATGTGCCTGGCCTACTTGCACGCGACTGAGAAGTATGATGTCGGGATGGCACCGTCTCACCCATCCACCACCAAGACCAAGGCAGTGGGCGAACCTCTGTATAGTCTGAAATTTGTCACCCCCATTTAACAGCAATCAGCATACGACTGTGAAAGGGAAACAAAATATAAAAATGGGTAGGTACCTTGCACATATGAATGAATGAATGAATGAATTGCACCGATCCCTGCAATGCTGCATGTAAAAGGTGTGGTTTGCCGCGCCTGTGGACGTGTGCGAGATAACACAATCTGTGGTTCCTTGTGCGTTTGGTTACTGTTTTTCCGTCTAAGATTTCGTGCATTTTCCTTTGTCCTGGTTTATTCCTAGCGTGGTTAATCAAGTCTCTCATGATAACTCTCTCAGATCTTCTTAGTCTTGATCGGTTAGCTTTGGTGATTGCCGATACTTTCAAACCATATATCAAACCATATATAAGAAGTTCCAGTTATACGGCGATAATCGTTTGTATCTTTAGGGCATTTTTTCTTCGGACTTGGTACCTGCATAGTTTCTAGCCACGTGTCGGGTGCTTCGTTCTGTATCCAGGCTTTGTTCATGTGTACGGTGACGGCTTCCTGTAATATTTGTGGCATCGCTTTGAAGAGCTCGATTGCAACTTGGTCTGTCCCAGGAGCTGTATCGTTACGCTGTTGTTAATTATTCCCATTACATCATACTCCGTGGGTCCCTCGTTTTGCGTGTCGGTTTACGACTTTGTTAAGCTAACGGTTGGCATAGGTACGCCTTCGGAGTCTTTTAGAATTTGCTCCCATTTGGACATTGGTATAAATGCGTTTATCTTCCGGCGTTTTGTTTCTAACTTGTTTCTCCTGTAAAATAAGTAAAGTACCTGCATGCGTTTTGAAGGGTGTTTTTCCCCAGTCCTGTAAAGAAGGCCCTGCGTTCTTGTTCTTCGTCTTGGTGTTTAACGTTTTGAAGTGTTGTGTGGCATTCTTTTACTCGTTTATATGGGTTAAATGGATGTCTTCTTTGTATGAATTTTGCCTTTTGGAGGTTAGCAAGAGCTATGTACGATGTTCCCTGCGGTTAGTCGGCTGAAAAATCAAAGTTTCCTGGGCAGCAGATTTTAACACTCTAGTTATGGTACTCCACGGTTTTTCGAAGCTTTCGTCCATGAGTTGATTCCTATGCTTTCCAGTTTTTTTTAAATGTATGCTTGGTATTTTGTTTGTGTGGATTTTTTATTAAGAGCAGCGTAGTAGCATTGTTTGTGGTTGAAATCCTTGGTCTCAATTGCTGTCTGTTTCTTTTGTGTCTTGTGTTTGGTACTTTCATCTTTGTTTAAAATTCGACTTGTTTGTAGTTGTCCCCAGATTAGTTTATGGTCGGAGGCGTCCCTATCAGACCATTCACCTTTAATAAAATTAAAGAGTTTTTCTGTTGCCTGTGGCGTAATAATGTGATCCAATTGGGATTTCTGTGTTCCCTTTGACCATGTTATCCTGCATGATGATCTCGCTTTGTTGTTTCTATTTGCAGTTTTTCCCTGTTAGCTATATCCATTAATATGAGAGTCGATTATGTATAGAGATGCAGATTTGTCACTTCCCGTACCAAGTTTTAGGGTGATTGACATCGCGTCGGTATCGCTATTGATGCTTGCTATTTCGATTTGGGTATCCTTTCTGATTACAATTGCAAGTCCCCGGTAAGCTTTACCTGCGGCTCCAGATGGGTGCCATTTGTAGTGGGTGGAGTTGTACGTTCCCTGTTTCTTGTAAGCAGGCTATGTGAATGCCCCTATTTGAGAGTTCGACGTCTATTTTATCTTCTTTGGCGGGTTTCGAGGCCCCTCGGACGTTCCACGTTGCAATACGCAGGACTGGGCAAGTGTATCTAGTTGCGGAAGAGGGCGGATTCCTAAGTATTCTATATCCAGTATCGTCCGCGACATTCACCTGATATCGATGTATGTAATGTTGATGTTAATTGTTCACCCGGTGTCGTGCTATCTGATTGAGGGCTGTTCCGTAATCGGGGTTTAACGGACTGTCCTTGTTCATCTCCTGTGTTGTATTTGTAACCTTCCGTTTCGTTATATTGTTGACTTATTGTTGGTTATTGATATATTGCTCGACAGCCATCGTGACCCAGCTATCATAATGCTGATCTTTGAAGACGATATGTATGTTGCCGGGTACTGAATTACCGGCGGGTGAATACACCCGTTTTCTTGGTATTTTTGTGCACATGCACGTTTACGAGATAGAATTCGGACGCGGCGATTATGATGTCTTCTCCTCTCCAGACCGTCTCGTTAAACTGCGCGGTTATGTATTTTGTAATCTTTTGTTCCTGAGAAAGCTTGCTGTTAAGAAAGAACTCATGAATATTACTTATTAGCGCTAAGCGGATAGTGGTGTCACCTCGGTTCTTTGAAACATAGGTAGCGAGGTCCCGGCGGACCGACACGTGGTCGAAAGTTAGGCCCATTATGTTATTTATTTGATGGCTGTCGCCCTTAACAGGCTGTTACCATCTTTTTTCATAGGCATGGCGCCTATATTATCAAGTTTTTGTTTGCGTATTATAAGTGTGTCGTCTTAAGCACACGTGCAGATGCCTCGTTGTTTTTCTGTAGAAATGGGTCTTGTCTTCCGGGTCAATTTTTTGACTTTTGTTGAGTGGGTTACGCATGTTACCTCACAAAAACTTGGGTAAAGCATAATAAAACTTTATTAGTGGCTGTCAGAAGTTGTTTTTGTTGAACGTACGACTTTTTGTATGGCTAAAGAAATGAAAAATTTGTTAGGGGTAGTTTCTGAGAATTAAGTTTGATGAATATTAAGCACGCATGAGGTTGGAACACTGGTCAAACAAAGAGGTTTTACAGGAAGTGATTTTTGTACGAAATCTAAAGCGATACTGTTATCTTGTTCGAATAATATTGAATAGCAGTTTATCTTGCCATTATGTTTAACATGCACATATGATCTTATAACTTTAGCTTATAAAACGCGAAATGACTGTGCTTGGTCTCAAACGCCAGTCACTTCACCACGGCAAATGCGCGCTCGCGATGTTGTTCCTTAATCAAACAAATAAGATACCGATTTTGCAGAGAGAAACGATGCCCTGTAAAATATGGAAAGATCTCACCAGGTTATAGTTTGCTCGGGGGTCCCATGTATGCCCTGGATCGCTCGTCTGAGCTCAGGAACGCGCGTTTGTTGGCACTTCAATTTAGCACTATTTTAATTTATTTATTTGGCGGCTAGTAAAGTCCCAGTAGTATTAAACACCGTATTAAATCAATTAGAATCACTGTTCGATTTCGCCGGCAAGCAACGCGTGCAACATGTGTTCGGCAAGTGCACCAAAAGATTTTAGACGGAGCTCGTCCCGGGACGTCCGTGCTCTACGACGTCCAGTGACCGACCATCGGGTAGGTACCTTGCACATAACGGATTTATTATTTTTCTGAAAACAATATTTAATTGACTTGTGCTTACCTTTTGTCCTTATCTTCTTCGTATAACTACGCATGTTTTTACCTCCATTTCCACTTTTACTTCCATTTCCACTCTTCGTCAACAATGTTCAGCTAACTTACACACTACTACGTAGTCTGTGCTTTCACATTAACATTATGACACATTAGGGTATTTGGATCTCAATGAAAACCATAGCTAAGACAAGATTTAAAACACAAAAAAGTTGCATTCTGTCCGTGTACAGTCCGCCGCGCTCGGCTGTTTGCAGCGATATTGTGTGCGATGAAGTGCACGGATGAATAAACAATGACAATGATCTAGGAAGTCTGGCATCATAAAAAATCGTGGAAGTCTGGCATCGGTTTTTCTTCTTCTTCTCTTCTTCTTCGCTTCGCTCTTGACAGAGCGGTCGTGGTCACGATGAATTTGTCCAATCGCATGTGTAGTCGTTGCCCGCCTCACGATCTCTCTCCATCTGGTTCTATTACGTGACAGTCTGGCGCATTCATTTACAGGGCCTCCAACCACGGATTTAATTTGATCGGTCCACCTCATCGGTGACCTCCCGCGTGGCCTATTACCTTCCACTCTGCCCTGCACCACTAGACGCTCTATGGAGTCATTATTCCGCCTTGAGACATACCAAAGAACTTCAGTATTCGAGACTGTACTTGTGCTGTTAGACGCTGTTTGATGCCGAGTTCTTGGAGTATGGAGACGTTTGTGCGGAATTCTGTTCATGATACCCCAAGCATTCTTCTCCAACACCACATTTCTAGAGCGTCAACTTTTTTCTTTTCCAGTTCTCGTAATGTCCACGTCTCAGCTGCGTACAGAAATATGGGGAACACAAGTGTACGGACGAGCCTGATCTTAGTGGCCTTAGTTATGTTGCGATTCCTCCATATTTTTTTAAGCTTATCCATTGCCCCTCTAGTCATAGCCATACGCCGTTTCACCTCATCCACGCAGCTGCCATTGTTCGCGACCATAGCACCAAGATATATGTAGGATTGAACTACGTCGCAGTTCGCAATCTGTGTCATGTCTGGTGAGTTGTTGTTGCTACGGTCTACAATCATCATCTTGGTCTTACTGCGATTAATCCTCAATCCAAACGTAAGACTCACGCGCTCCATCTTAAGGAGTAGTTCCTCCATGTGTTCAGCACTAGTCGCAAACAAGGTTGTGTCATCAGCATAGCGGAGGTTCGCAATGTTGTAGCCACCAATCGCAACACCATCAGTCCAGTCGTCGAGGGTGATTCGCATAATGAGCTCCGTGTAGATGTTGAATAGGAGTGGCGATACAATACATCCCTGGCGGACACCTGCACTGGGATGGAAGCTATCCGAAACGTGGTCGTCTGTTCGCACTGATGCTGTTCCTCCTTCGTAGAGTTCTCTAAGAAGGTGCACAAGGTGTTTAGGTGTGCCTATTTCCAATAGCGTCTTCCACAAGGTTGGCCATTTCACTGAGTCAAATGCTTTTGAGAAATCAACAAAGCATATGTAGGTCGGCTTGTTAAATTCTCGTGCCTTCTCAATAATCTGACGGACAATGAGAATCTGTTCACGGGTTCCCTTTCCCTTTACAAACCCAGCTTGTTCTTGGGCAATTTCTCGCGACAGATGTGCTTTCAGACGTTCGTTGAGAATGTGTAGCAATATTTTGCTTGCGTGGCTGATCAGAGCAATAAGGCGGTAGTTGCTACACTTTTTGGTGGAACCCTTTTTGTGAAGAGGAATGAATACCGTGTGAGCCCATTCTGACGGCCATTTTCCTGCCAGCCATATCTTATTGCAGATGGTGTGAAATATATGAACGCCGCGTTCTCCCAATGCTCGAATAGTCTCGATTGGGATAGCATCAGAGCCTGTAGCCTTTCCATTCTTTAAGTGCTTGATGGCAGCTCGAATTTCTGACTCAAAAATGTCTGGTTCCAGTTCATCACTCTCTGGTTCTGTTGATGCAAAGATTTGCGACTGCGGATCTTTAAACAGTGATTGACAGTAACATCTCCAAGCTTCCGATACTTGCTCCAGTTCGCTGACCACTTGACCATTACTGTTTTCAATAGCCCAGGTTTTAGACGGCAGCGTTTTGGTAATAAGCCGAATTTTGTGATGCAGGTCTCTGGATTCATATCTACCTGCATGAGCTTTTTACCTACCTGCACGGTTTTTCTTACACTCTAATTTAATCACACTATTTATGTACATATTCGCTATTATTTTTATCAGATATATTTATTTTATTTTATTTAATACACACGTTATAAAACCTGATTTACATCCGTCACCTCACACTTTTAGGTCCAGTTGAAACCAGCTTTGTTGTCTGGCATTTTTGCTGAACGGGGCCTTTTTGCCGCAGCCGTGAGTTACACTCTCCTGCCAATTTTGTTACGTTACATCTTTTTTATTTGTTTTATTTTTATCTCTTTTGTCTGCTGTATTTTATATTGTGTGCCTTTTAGTCTGTGTCAAATAAATGTATTTTCTTTCTTCTTCTTTCTTTAGATGTTCTTGGCAAACTCTTGCACTTTCAGGTATGTATAAGCGGTGCTCACAAACAATATGTACTTTAATCGTAACTGGGATTCTAAGACGTTCTGCGTTAGGGCAGCCATTAAAAATACAACGGTAAGCAACATTGGGCGCTCTCATATAATCAGGAATAACGACTTGTTGTAGATCTTCTGCTTGTGGTGGTATTCCCGGCTCTTGTGGGCCTTGCAGTTCTTGTGGGCCTTGCGGTTCTTGTGGGCCTTGCGGTTCTTGTAAGCTTTCCGGTTGGACATTCTGACGTAGTGGCATTTCTGGTTCTTGTTGTCGAACTGCATTTTGCACTACTTGCCAACACCGATGGCATGTGGCTTGGATGTTATTAAACGCAACCTAAAAAAAAGTAAAGACTATTTGAAAATAACATTCAATAAATAAAATACTTTCTGCGACATATTATTTTTGACTAGCTTTTGCCCGCGACTCCGTCCGCGTAGACTTGATGATCATTCCCTTGGGATTTTTATAGCCTATAGCTGTGCCCGCAGCACAGGTCACGTAAAAGTCGGATTTTTTAGGTCCCACTTTTATAGCGAATGGGATTTCTAATTAAACGGCCGTTTTTTCCTGACCTCTCTCATATTTAACCTCTCTGCTTTCCCCTTCGATAACTTAGCGTGATGGTAAGATGGTGGTAGCGTGGTGGCAGATAGAATGACAGACAGACATTTTAAATACAGATTTATAACAGGTATATGTGCCGTGTACAGGAAATGTGTACACTTACCTCGGTAAGCGCATTTTGTTGAATATATTCTGAATACCGGGGTTGTCTTTCTGGTAAGTGTTCATCTAAAATATGCCGCCGTTGTCGCAAAACAGAACGTGGGCACAACACACAACGCCGTCCTTCGGTAGCCATTGCAAAAACAGGTAGGTAAATCAGTGTCCATAAACAGTCCAGGTCAAGTTAACAGGTTTAATATAATAAATAAATCACCAAGCGCACCAATACGTAAGCATAAACAGAGTCCAAAACAACAAGCTAGGGTCGGTAAATCACAGAACAAGAGAGGATACACGGAAACACAGCTAACAACGTGAGAATCACGAGTCGACTGATTGAGAGTAGACGGGCGCCCGCGCAGGCGTCCGGGAGGTGTGAAAGGGATGGAGAGTGTTGTAAATCACACGGGCGCAGGCGCATCTATTGTTTACCACTATTTTAAGCATTTTAAGAATGAGTATATTGTTTCAATAAGTTTTACGACTCCTAACAATTGTCTTTTTCTACAAAACCTATTTAGGTGCATATCTTTTTTCTGCAATGGAATTGAAGGTGGTGCCCATAGTAACAATTTTAGTACAAACAAAATCCTTCACAACGGCGTATGCTATAACTCTGACACTGTTGGACACTGAGCCCAATTTGACTCATGGTCCTTTGTTGTACCTTCAACAAGGCTCAAGAAAATAGGTGGCTCGTTCAGATGTCAATGTATATGCTTTTATAATAAACTTCCAAGCCAAGTACAAAGCCTCAGCCTTAATAAATTCAAATCATTCATTAAACGTAAGTTGTGCCAGAAAGCGTTTTATACCGTAAAAGATTATATTGATGACAAAAAGGCTTGGGAGTGAGCTGCTCCAATTCATGTATTTTAACGTTCTTTTACTGATTTTTTTATTTTATTTTATTAGAAACACAATGACAGCCATATTTATTATGAAGTATAATATTATTATTATTTTAATTATTGTGAATGTGAGGACTATGTGGGTCAAATATATTTTCTCTCTTTCTCAGTTACTTTTTATGATAGTCTGGCGGTTTGAGTACTTTATGCGGCCTACCCAAATGTCCTTTCTTTGGTATTGTTCGTCTATTCGTTGAGCTCCTTAAGTGCTGAGTTGAGCTACACGATTACTGACAAATGCGTGCACTGACTGGACAGGTCCACTCAAATCTGTATGGTTGTTTCTTCAAAAGGCCATTTCAGACACAAATCTACATGGTCCTCCAATGATCTGACCAAGATCATCTCTGGATTTTATATACATATTGACATTAATGAACTTTTTTATATACAATGACATGAATATTTACTATGTAAAGTATTTTTTTTATTTTGTTTATTATTGTGAATGTGAAGACTATGTGGGTCATTGATTTTTTCTTATTTTTTCTTTTCTTAGTTAGTTTTAACCATGGTCTGGCAGTTTGAGTACTATATGCGGCCTACCCAAATGTCCTTTCTTTGGTATTGTTCGTCGAATCGTTGAGCTCCTTGACTTCTGAGTTGAGCTGCACGATTACCGACAAATGCGTGCACTGACTGTACAGGTCCACTCAATCTGTGTGGTTCTTTCCTCAAAAGACCATTTCAGACACGAATCTACATATTCTTCACATGATCTGACCAAGATTATGTCTGGACTTTAAAAGAGACTGTGACCTCTGAGTTTGTTTAGGCCTTTCTTCTCAGAGTAGTCAGATAGGAAACGCCGACCTCATCTAGTTTTTAAACATGTGATTGACGTGTAAAAGTGTTTGTATGAACCTACTTACAGAAAATAAATCATTTATCATTTAGCAGATACCATAGTTTGGGACAGCGGCGGCGCATGACTCAGCTGTGAAGCCGCATGTACCGTACCGAAATGCTCGTTCACTTGTATCGGTGAATCCAGTTTTGCAAGCGAGACGCACTTATCTTTAGCCCGCTCGGGTGAAAGGGACGGGCGATCGCTCACGTCACGCACTATCGGCTGTTCGCTGTGTGTCACTATACCCATAGGCCCGCTATCGTAGGTATCGCATAAAAAAGCACCTCTTTTACTGTTAACGTTCAAATGATGAGCGTTAACTAATGAAGCTCTCTTGAGATTGTCTAGGTCGCACTTTAGTACACTGAATTGATCTTCGGTTACGTATTTCTCCTTAATATAGGATATGTCGCTTCTCAAGACTAGGAGATCCTAAAGTAATCTTGTGACATCTATATGATCAAAAGATATTGGTGGTAACTTCTGAAGATCGCGAGCGACAAAAATTGGTATTAACTCCGGGTCAGTCTGTTTGAGAAGACTTACAATATCCTCCAAATTCCTGTTCTTCTTACCTTTATTTTTTCGCGTAATATTACGCTTTGAAGTCTGAATTGAATCGAACAACAGATTCTTGGCATCTTCCACGTCCTCCTGTGAGAAAGCTGTCGCACAAATTTTCACTAGGCTTTCCTCATTCATAACTTCTATTTTATTTTGCAAAAATGCAAGCACTTCGCTGATCACAATGTTACAACTTTGACATTTTAACACTTTAGAGGCCATCGCGTAGCCTCAAGGTCAATGACCGCACTAGGCACTAACGCTTATAACACCCGTCCGTATACGAAGACGGCCGCCGGACTGATATTAAGTAACCTATTCCGCTTAACTATTCTTAAAGAGTCTTAACCCTGTAAGATATCGACACGTGTTTTACCTCTCAACGAGGAATCCTCAGGATGACGATTGACTTGTCGCGAGCCCGTACACGACTTGTTAACACGCCGAGCGCTAGTAGGATATTATTGGGCATTCTACCCCACCTGCCGTTCCTACGGCTCACTCCGTTCGCCTTTGTCACTCTCGGTGTGGTAGAATGCCCAATAACATCCTACTATAACTAGCTCTTCATATCAACCACTTACCTCGATTAACAAAAGCAGATCTACGGCCTTTCGCTCTGTCGCTCGCTTCGCTCGCTCATCGCGGTGGAATAGAATGCCCAATAACCTTTTTTGAAAACACTGGTTCAGGGTCTATTCCGCTTTCAAATATATATATTATAATTTACAAAATACTATCTTTTATTGGAGGGCAGCCATAGTGAGCAAACTTCTATCAAATATATTATGTACTAGTTGCAACGAGCAATCGTATAAATGTGTATGTAATACATTATTTGAATCATTAACTATATAACCCCTCTAAGCAGCCGTCATGAAATTTGTAAAACAACCACAAACATTTCAAGTAAAAACACTTTGTGTGAATTCTCAGGAGACTGGTTTTCGCCATGGAGAATTATTACCTAACTCGGTACGATGCATCATTTGCGGACCGTCAAATTGTGGAAAAACTAATTTATTAATTGGTCTTCTTATTCATGAGAACGGTTTAAGATTTCAAAATTTGTATGTTTATTCGAAAACCTTGCAACAACCAAAGTACGTTTTTTTGGAAAAAGTCTTACAACAAGTACCAGGCATTTCATTTCAGAAATATCGTGAAAATGAGCAAGTACTGAGTGTTCAGAACGCAAAACCGAATTCTGTAATTGTATTTGATGATGTTGCTTGTGAAAATCAAAATAACATTCGTGATTATTTTGCTATGGGCAGGCACAAGTTCATCGATTGTTTTTATCTAAATCAGACTTATAGCAAAATCCCTAAGCAGTTAATACGAGACAACGCTAATTTAATCGTTCTGTTTAAACAAGATGAAAGAAATATGAGACATATTTATGAAGAACATGTCAACACTGACATGACATGGGTTGAATTTCGTGAAATGTGTTCAAAAATATGGAGTATTCCTTTCAGTTATGTTGTAATTAATAAAGATTGTTCTAAGAACAAAGGATGTTATAGAAGTAAATTTGATACGTTTGTAGTCTTTGACTAAGGATACGAGTACACACATATATATATAAGACTATTACCGGGCTGTCATTATTATTCGCCTTGCGACGCTGATTCGATTACGACAAACTTACTAATATGGAAAAATCATTAAAACGACAAATTGTTGACGCAGCAGAAGCTGTAAAGATAAAAGTACGTAAAATGAGAGATGCTGAGATTAATAATAAACAAGCACTGGAATCCGTTTTCAAACCTGTAACTGAGCCTCTCAACCTAATTGCTAATGCTAATAAGCAAACTCCTCTCCTGCTAGCTAATGATAATTTTGCTGATTTTCCGTTTATTAAGAAAACTTTGGAGAAAGAAAGAACTGATAGCGCTGAAAGTAATGATAACAACGGTGATGAGGACGAAAAATATGAATCCGATGTCAACAGTGACTCTTCCTATGAATCAGTAGTTGAAAGTAATCAAGATTGTGATACGTCATCTTGGTCAGTATCTTCAGAAGCATTGGTAGATATTCCATTTGGGGTTAGAGCAGAACGCGGGAAACTTATGTTAGGTTCTGCTTCCATAACCATCAACGATCAGTTCATCACTGTAGCTGGACATAAATATCGTAATACGCCTGGTTTAAAACAGTTGTTGCTCAAGAAGGATGTAAACTTAAACTTAGTGACCGATAGTGATATGCAAAATTATAAGTCTATGTTACTTGATACAAATGCACATCGTCGTGACTATGAACCAAGTAAGCCAATAAAAAGTAATAAAGGACAAAAATATTTGCAAGTTATTAAACCTCTTTTTAAACTGAAGAATGCAATTCACGGAAAGGGTCTACCGTTGCTAAAAAAGTGGAGAAAAAACGTTGATTTAGTGTACTGGGATGATCCTAATGAATTAGTAGAAAGGTTGAAATTATTAATTGCGTCAAGAGATGCTGGCAACACAGGATTAGATAATGAAATTATATCTATCATTGAAGAGTTGCGTGAAAGTAAAATTATAAATAAATAAATATTGTAAAACTTGGTTATTTCATTATCAGCCTCTCGATACAATACACCTGAAAATGAATGTAGACAAATTTGGACACTACATTCATAAAAGAATGCGTTTGTCAGAGTTATTTGAGTTTAATGAGAATGCATTGCTAAAATCAGAAAACGGAGATTTCGATTTAAAAACATCAAGACTGAGAGGAATTAGATCTCCAGTAGAAGCAGATGACGCTGTGAACAAGGATTATGTAGATCAATTGAATGCTACCACATTAAAAGAAGTAAATAATTTGATTGGTAAATTGCGTTCTCAAATCATAAAAGATACAAAGGGCACAGTTCAAGCTACTTTAAAAGCAAGTATACCCGAGGTTATAACTCATTTGCAAGATAAGTTTCATACTAAAGCAGAGGTAGACAAATGACTTCAAAAAACTCCTCAATGGCCAAACAGCAAATTGTAAATGAAATCCACAAAGCAGCGCGAAGAAACTTTCCGCGACGTTCTGTTATTCTGAAAGGAATCCACGATTTATGGCAAGCAGACTTGATGGATATGCAAAATCTGAAAAAATACAATAAAAACTATAAATTCATCTTAGTGGTAATTGACTGCTTCTCAAAGTATGCTTGGGCTGAACCGTTAAAGTCGAAAAATAAAATTGATGTTACTCGTGCTTTTGAACATATACTGCTTAGTAGTTATAATAAACCTATTAACTTACAAACTGATAAAGGGACAGAATTTTATAACATCACTTTTCAAAACCTTATGAAAAAGCATAATATTAACCATTACTCTTCGTTTTCTACTAAAAAAGCATCAATTGTAGAGAGATTAATTAGAACTTAAAAAAATAAATTATACAAATATTTTAGTCTCAATGGAAACTATAAGTGGTTGGGTCAACCATTGGTGGCTACAATGCAGAGATATAATAACACAAAACATCGCACGATTCAATTTAAACCGACTGATGTGAATAAAAGTAATGAAAATGTAATTAAAGAAAATATAAACAAAATGAACAAACATGATTTAGTTCAGTGGAGACCTAAATTTAAAGTTGGTGAATGTTCGTATATGTAAATACAAACATAATTTTGAAAAAGGTTACACTCCTAATTGGTCAACAGAATTATTTATTATAAAAAAGGTGAATAAATCCTTGCCAGTGACATATCAAATAGAAGATCAAAGAAAGCAAAAAATATTAGGAGCTTTTTACGAACAAGAACTACTAAAATCTAATTATCCTGACGTTTATTTAATAGAAAAGGTTTTGAAAAAGAAAGGAAATAAATTGTATGTTAAATGGTTAGGTCTAAGCAGTGCAGAAAATAGCTGGATTGAGAAAGATGAAATAATGAACTAAGATATTATATAACTATTTCTCATTTGAAATCCTATCATTATAATTTGAGTAATGCAAGGAGGTGGACTAGTTAACAACATAATTAATAATCTACCATTCGAAGTTCATTTGCCGGGATATAATTATTGCGGACCAGGAACTAAACTTCACAAACGCTTAGCACGAGGTGATCGAGGTGTAAATAAGCTAGACGAAGCTTGCATGCAACACGACATTGCATATACAAACCATACTGACTTATCTAACCGTCATAAAGCCGATTTACAACTACTTAACATGGCTAAACAAAGGCTTAAATAAAAAAATGCAGGAAAAGGTGAAAAACTAAGCTCTTGGTTAGTAAGCAAAGTTATGAAAGCGAAACTAAAGTCTGGATCTGGCATTAAAACATTTAAAACCTTAGTTTCAAAAATAAAATCAAAAATTAAGAAACTCAAACATAAGGATGATAAAACTTTAATAAAAGCAGCTTACTTAACCGCAAAAAAGTTATTTCCCAACATTCACTATCGAATTCGAGTACCCCGAGTAATACCCTTACCAAAGAGTGGAGGAGTTCTACCTTTAATTCCAATTTTCGCTGGTTTATCAGCTTTAGGGACTTTAGCTGGTGGTGCAGCTGGAATTGCAAAAACCGTTAATGATTATAAAGTAAGCAAGCAAAATTTACAAGAAACAGAACGACATAATAGAGCTATGGAGGCTTTAGTGTTGGGCAAGGGTTTATACATTAAGCCCTATAAAAGTGGTAAAGGATTATTTATAACTTCAAAAAACTAAGAAATATGCTACCCAAGCGTCCTCTAACTGATGTAGACATCCAGAAGTATTCAAGAGACATCCCATATTTTCGGGGGGTCTACATGAAAGATCGACTACCTCGGAAACCGAAACACATTGAATGCGGTATCGTTAACTTAGACGATTCCAAGAATGAAGGAACCCATTGGGTAGCTTATACTAAAGTATATAATCACTGTGAATACTTTGATAGCTATGGGAATCTAAAACCTCCGATGGAATTGATGCAATATTTAAAAAACTGCAGTGTTTTTTATAACTACACAAGATATCAAAAATTCAACGCAGTTAATTGTGGTCATTTATGCTTAAACTATTTGCAGACTTTTTGGAATAAAAATGTATTATTAAATATACACTTCTCTTTCATTTCAATCATTTGCAAGATGTCCCTCACTTTGTCGATTACTGGAGACTCATCAGTGTTAACTACATACTATCCCAATACGTTACAATTAGATGGAGAGTATGAGTGTGCTTTGTTGCACTTTTCTACGTTTAATTCTATTCCAAACATTGATAAAAGTAATAATAAGTTCTATTATGGCTCTGATGAAGTTATTGCAATACCGGAAGGTACTTATGAATTGCAAGATATCGGCGATTACTTAAAATCAGAAATAAAAAATGCAGCGATCAAATTACGGTGTAATAATAACACTTTAAAAACTACAATATTTTGTACAAAAGACATTAATTTTATCAAAGAAGGCTCTTTTAAAAAACTATTAGGATTTGACAAACAAATCTTGAAGGCAAATAAATGGCATGTGTCATCGTCTCCAGTCAACATTCTACCTACGACCGTAGTCAGGGTTGAATGTGATATTGTAAGTGGTTCATATATAAACGGTGAACCAAGTCATATTATTCACGAATTTGCACTTAATGTGCCACCTGGATATAGGATCATAGAAATTCCGAAGAACGCTATATATTTTCCAATCAACCAAAACACCATAAGCTGCATACATATCAGGCTGCTAGATATAAACAATCGATTAATCAATTTACGTGGTGAAGAAGTGCAAGTATATTTGCATCTTAGAAGAAAAAATGATTGACTACAATAAAAATGTGAGTCAACAAGTAAAGAATATCAGTTCTGCTCGAGCTACCTATCAAATAAGTTCTATCTCTAAAAAGAAAACAAAATTAACTAAAGATAATAAAGCATTCCTTAGAGCGATCGGATTGTTAAAATGAATATCTTAAACGTTTTAGCCCCTCCGAATTATGATAATACTATAGAAGGTATCGAATTTCATTCCTACAAGCCATATGTAACAAGTTTTAACAGGAACGATGAAATTCGTATACCTATCAACCAACAAGACTTGTACATATTACCATCGGCTAGCACTCTCTATTTGGAAGGAACTGTTATCGTTACCAAAAAAGATATGAAAGACCAAGCTACTAGTGTCCATTTTACGAATAATGCTCTACTCTATTTGTTCCAAGATATAAGATATGAGCTAAATGGAGTGGAAAATGATAAAATAAAAAATGCAGGTATAACAACAACCATGAAATCACTAATTTCAATGAATGAAAGTGAATCTAAAATGTCTAATGCCTGGGGATGGAATATTGATGGCGTAAAAAATGTCGATGGAGGAAGATTTTCTGCTTCTATACCACTTCGTAACATTCTCGGCTTTGCTGAAGATTTTAATAAAGTCGTGATAAATAGTAGACATGAACTGATATTACTAAGAAGTAACACTAATTTGAACGCTGTAAAACTTAATACTGGCGAAGTGGTGTATGATGTTCAGATCAACAAAATCATATGGCGCGTACCGCATGTTAAAGTATCAGACAAAGAAAAAATTACTTTGTTAAAACTATTAGAAAAAGATCGACCGCTTCGAATGATATACAGAAATTGGGATCTGTACGAATATCCCGCTTTGCCAAAAACTACGAAGCATACCTGGTCTATCAAAACTTCATCTCAAATAGAAAAACCAAGATACATTATTGTTGGTCTACAGACAAATAGGAAAAACAATGCAAGTTCTGACATGTCTCAATTCGATCACTGTCATGTTCGAGACATTAGAGTGTATATCTCAATTCAACCTACTTTCCATATGAAAACCTGAATATAAGTTTTGCTAATAACAGAATCGCTTTATTATACGAACAATACACTAGATTTCAACAGTCGTATTACGGACGTCGGCCGGAGCCCATATTAAGCGAGAAGCAATTTAAAGATTTAGCACCGCTGTTTGTTGTTGATTGCTCTAGACAAGCTGATAATCTGAAGACAGGTCCTGTTGTGGATGTAAGAGTGGAAATTGAGAGTGATACAGAGATACCAGATCAAACATCAGCATATTGTCTCATTCTCAACGATTGCATTGTTGAATACAAACCATTAAGCAATATTGTAAAGAAGCTATCATGAAGCCGGATACCGTCATAGTGGAAATCCAAGGATTTAAAGATTCGACCAATTATTTTATTGTGAAAGAAGTGGCCATTGTAAGTCAGGAGCATACACAAACGTTCTTGGTAAAACCACCATATTCATTCCATTACCTAACCCAAGAAGAAAAAAAGCAGGTGAGGTGGTTAGAAAGAAATAGAGGAATTTACTGGAGTGAGGGCTACGTAGACTATACAGAATTTCGTCGCGTGATTATACCCTATTTAGAAAATAAAAAAATTATTACGAAGGGATTAGAAAAAATTCAGTGGATCAAAGACTTATGTGATAGATATAGGTGAAAAAGGATGTCCTAATTTTTCAAGATTGACTAAGAAATATTGTAAAAATATTAATGAATTTAAATGTGTAAATCATAGACTGAATTGTGCTTTGAATAATGCTATATGTATTAAGAAATGGTATTTTGACAATAACATGTCTATATTTAATTTATTTTGTTAATAAAAAATATTTTAACCTACTTGTGTTTATTTTATTTAAACACTAGCTGCTGCCCGCGGCTTCGCCCGCGTGAGTGTCGGAAATTACCCCATACATCCCCATGGGTTTTAAGTATAAATATTGAGTTTCGAGTTAATCGGACAGCGCGTTAAAATTCTTCCATATAAACACTGACACCCCCCAAAACCCCCTTTAGGGGGTAATTTAGAAAAACAAAAACTACAAACTTTATAATTTATTTAGATAACTATTCGTGCGAAGTTTCATGTTTATTACCTCAAGGAATAAGATTTTTCCTACAAACTTTCATCCCTTATTTTACCCCCTTAGGGGTTGAATTTCGAAAAATCTTGATACACGTTATTCTTAATTTTTGGGTTTAAGTATAAATATTGAGTTTCGAGTTAATCGGACAGCGCGTTAAAATTCTTCCATACAAACTTTGACACCCCTCAACCGTAGGATAGGATACTTTTCCGGGATAAAAAGTACCCAGTGTGGTGCCCAGGATATTAAAGAATAATTATACCAAGTTTCATTGTAATCGAACCGGTAGTTTTTGCGTGATGCCTGAACAAACAGACAGACAGACAGACAGACAGACAGACAAAAAAAAATAAAAAACATTTTTGGGTTCGGTGTCGGTCTAGTAACACCCCTGCCATTTATTTTTTTGATATTTTCAATGTACAGAATTTTCACTTCTACAGATTTATTATAAGTATAGATATAGATAACTCTACTAATAATTAACTATGATTCACACATATGAAGCTCTAAATTAGATGTAGCAAAATAAGTCATGTAAATAAATTTAATTTCAAGTACCTAATAATTTAATACAATATTTTTATAACAATTAATGTGAACTGGGAACGAATAGTAAGCTAAACATTATTTTCCTACAGTTAATTTGAAGTTCAAGCAATGTAATGTATAATAAAACATACGTAATTTAAATTAGAAATATATTTTTTATTTATTCTTTATATTATTTACAAATATGTAATGATTTCTTAATACATTTTCTTAATTCTATTTACCTAGTTGCTACATGAATTACAACAAAAACTTATATTACCTATTTGATAATTCTTTTATTAATACATTCATCGTTTACCTACTTATTTACAAAATTGATATTAATACGTAAAACATTTATTTATCTATTTACAAATTTGTGATGCATAATTATTATTCTACAATAAGACAGAAAATTATTTTATTTATACATTTATCATTTATTTACCAATTATAAATTATAATATTTAATTATTTCATCTTTCTAACCTAAACATACTTTATGTATTATTTATTTCAACATTAATTACTAACTTATGAACTATTTTTAAATACAGAAAAATAAGAAAAAATAACTTGCCATAACTAATACTAATTACTTACTTAATAATATCACTAATAATAGTCATCGCAGAGTTTCTTGGATATTTTGTTAATTAACGACATTGTCTCGTCCATAACATTGTCGACTGGTTCACTGACTACATACTGCGCACTTATCACTATCACCTCCTCATTGTCACTTGCAGGTTCTTGATTTTCACTGATGTCCAAAACTTTCACTTGTATAAGTCGTAAACCTTTTTTCTTTTCATTGTTTACGACGTACGATTGACACGCAGACTGCTCAGATGATTTTCGTTTTTGGCACTCCCGTCTTGCTCTAGGCTTCTTATTGGCAGACCCGTGTGCTTCTGGGATATGCCAACTTAAACTCGGAGTCGGGAAACCTTGACCGTATTGGGAGAAGACCATATCAGGCGAATCTGACATTATTGAAGATCTGAAACAAACAAAATAGTCATTAATATTATTTAATTGTATAACAAAAAAGGAAATAAAAGATACACAGAACAGAATATACTTACGAGTTATTTGCTTTGAACCGATGTGACCACTCCAACAAGTGACTGCGTAATGTAATGACATTGTTTATGATGGATGAATGTTCTAGTGTAACCAGAGCCTGTACAATATATTGCGAATCAATTTCATGTTGAATTCGACAAGTTTGAACCTGTATCCTTGTGGACAGCGCTTACCTCCTCACGAGCGCGAACACCTGATAAGTGTCGTATTTCTCAATGCCGCGCGCCGGCGGCGCCGGGCGCGCGCTTATTCATCAGGAATTGTATACATTTTTATAATAATACATAAGTATATTATTTTACTTAGTACTTGCTTTATTACTGCTAACCAATTTCAAGTTTCAACAAGTTGAAACATGCTTGTAATTGCACAGCACATTGAATGCAAGCAGAATGTCTGATCGGGTTGTCAATGGGTATAGAAATTAAACACATATTTGAATAGAATAGTACCTAAATTTATTTTGTATATACAAAAGAAAACTTAAACCTAATTAAGGATACAATTACCTTAAAATTAAGGATCAATAATAACTAAAGTATTACTAAGTAATAAGTAAGATGGGTGTAATTACAAATGTAGAAAAGCCATAAATTACAAGTACCTAGTAGGTTTTAAAATTTTAGACTTATCCGCACCTGAAACTACCAACCTCACCTAAACTTATATATGTAGGTTGTTGAATGGTAATTAGTGGCCGATAGCAAAAAGGGAGATTCTACTCCGCAAATGCAACAATTTTATCTCTATGGGACTCATGCCAAAATCTAAAAAATTCGCGTTCGCATGATCAGCGTTTTTTGAGATTTCGACATTGGACCCATGGAAATAATTATTGTACCTACCTATTTGCTGAGTAGAATCTCCCTTTTTGCTGTCGGTCATTAATTACCAGTCACCCAATATACTGTAAGTAGTTAAGTTTAACAGTTAACTAACATTATTTTCTATAAATAATTACCTACCTATTTGGGACATCTAGAACATACATCCTATCAACTGATTTTGATAAAACACAGTTGTATTTTAAAAATTCATTTTTCGATTCAAGTTGTGCCAAGATTGTTTACAACTTATGTCAAGTAGAAAAAAACGGAATATACCTACATAGGTACATACCATTTGATTGGTAGTACATATTATTATCTAATATTTCTTAACATATATTTAGACAGTTACATTTTTACAATCAATAAAATACATGATATAGTGAATCTGATTTAGTTAAATTATAATAGTGGATTACATTAATATAGTTGTATTACCCCAGGCCAAAGTAGAGACCTTATCAGCGCATAGCAACCGTTTATCGTCATTACTTGAAAGTGCTACTTTATTTACATCCTGGGTAAATATTTCATGTTTTATAGACCTAAATAGTATATTTTTTTTGCGAATGACATCGCAATTGTACAAAACATGTTTATAATCTAACATATTTAAATTTGCTGTAACATTTTTTCTTGTGCCTTTTGCTTTTTTTATTGTTTTATTTAAAGTTTTAATACAATACAATTTTGAGCGCAGTCCTACGAACTCTTGGATAATTTTACCACCCATTTCATCCTTAAACAGACCTGGAATCTTCTTATTAATAATTGGCAGGTTAAATTCGTTGTTTAAATCGTAATTGCTTGTGTCAAAATATTTTAGAAAACGGACCTTGAAATCTTTATACACGTCATTACTCTGCACATCATAAACAAGACTATCTGTGTCAGTATAGCACAATTCAATTCGGTTACCATAAAAAGGTTTTATAATAGAATAGTGGAAATCATACATGTGAGTCTTAGATAATTCTAATACTGTAAACCCTATGTATATCGGTTTATTAAGAATAATACGCGAAGGTTTCATTTGTATTGCTACTAGATCATCAGAAAATATAGAGGAGCTATGAAAATATGGGCTGGCTATTAATTTTTCAGCACAAGTAGTCTTTTTTGTTTTATTGCTTAAGTCACACCACTTGTTTACTAACTTCACATCTATTCGATTTTCATTATTTTCTAACGTCTTTCCAAAAATACTATTGTTTAATAATTTGAAAAAATCTTGTTCAAACGTTGACTTTGCTGTTTGTCGTAACTGAGTATTAATATCAATATATTGCTTTAAAAAACAACTTTGCTTAAATGTAATAGCACGGTGAATTTTTCTTAATACTAAACCATGCTGCAAGCATTTTTTTAAATGTACATAGTGAATAACATAGTGATATTTATCATACAAATTGGGTATTAGTTTTCTGTTCTTACCACCCGGTGGTAAACATTTTTCTGGACAAAATGGAAAGTCATTGTGTTCAATGTGCAAATTCTTTGGATATATTAGATCTACTTCAAGAATGTAACCATTTTCCGCAGTATCACTGATGTCAGTTAAGTTTAATTTTAAAAGTTCTATTTCTTGTTTATTCATTAATCTAAAGTCAGAATAGGGTAGCGATTGACACATACTATAGCCGTATAAATTGTTACAGTCTAAATAAATGATAAACGAATCTGGATGGGATGGATCGTAGGTGT
The DNA here is from genome assembly GCA_914767815.1 of Eupsilia transversa. Classification (NCBI taxonomy): domain Eukaryota; kingdom Metazoa; phylum Arthropoda; class Insecta; order Lepidoptera; family Noctuidae; genus Eupsilia; species Eupsilia transversa. The sequence continues at coordinate 16,250,527 of OU611873.1, read as the reverse complement.
CTAAATATTTATTATTGGCTTTAATGTGCCTTTTGGAACACATACAAACACCACCACGAATACCTTTTTGTATCATTCTAAAAATTTCAACATCACTTATCAATTCTAATTGAACTCCGGTTTTTAAAAGCATTGCATCAAAAGATAAACTTGGTGCTGTTAGATAAAATGCGGGATCCAGATTATAGTGTCGTTTACAAGTTTTACGAAAATTTTCAAATACATCTGTTAGCAAAAGAACGTCGGTTTTAAGATATAAATCTGTATACATACCCATATTTTGGATATTAAATACAGACCAAACGGAGCAAGCATGTGCATAATCTTCGTCGGAAATGGGTTTATTACTCAAAGAGTTATAAAAACATTTTTTAGACGGCAAACACGTATCTTCATAACGTTCCCATTGACACATATAGTCGTATGGATATATGCCTTTACGGGTAAGTAGGTCAAATTCGTTTTGGTCAGGAAAATAAGATTTTAATTGTTGAAACTCTTGTTTTTTCATTGTACTGACCAACTTTTCTAAGCTGGTTCCTAAAAACTTAAAAGAATCTACAAACCGGACCTGTATGCTTTCCTCGGAGGAAATCGGAATAAACTTTGTAAATGAGATATAGTTTTCTTTTGTTTTAGGTATTACTTTAATAGATCCAGGAGCTTCACCTAATTCTTTTATGAAAAGGTGACAATCATAACCAGATAAATTATGAAAAAACACAGGCAAAAATTTAGGTAATTTAAATTGTAAGTTACAATAGCTGTGAGCTGCACCGCGATATTTACCTGTTAAATGACAATGATCACGAACTCTATCACCGAACAAGAAGTGCTCGCAAATGTGACATGTTATCGCGTTTTCAAAGTCGCGAGTATTATCGTAGGTGTAAATCATAGGAACATAATTTTTAAAAATATTATGAATTTTTTGCGCATCTTTATAGATAGACTTTACAAAATTTGGTACACAATCCGAACCGCGATATGAAACGTAACGATTGTAGCGTTCATCTATCGCACACGTAATATGATAACCGTAAGCTACTGGCACGTGTCGCTGACGTGTTACAGTGCTCGCTTTAGTTGGATCAGGGTCACAAGATTCGTACCGTTCAAGCATTGTTTCAAAATCCGCGTATATAACAAATGGTACAATTTGCTTTCTATTATAATTTTTAAACTGTATAAAGGAGCCCTTTGGAGGTAGTTCAGTGGCAATACCCCCACAACTATGCGAACTAAGATCATCATTTGAATTAAAAAACATTAAACAATTATCACAAAAGTAAAGTTTACCGTGGTGTTTTGATATTTGACTCTTAACAAGTCGTGGCAAGTCCTTAATTAAACAGTAATGTGACAAATCGCCCTTTTCTAAGTAGAGTAAATGAATTACCATTCCTTTCAAAGCTTTTGGTTTGTATAGCGGTCCCGTGACGATATTATTTTTTTCAACACACTTGCTCGTAAAGTGGCTCTTATTGAACCGCTTTTAGATTCATAATGCAGTGTATTAAAAACGCGTGCTTTTTACTTTACCATAACGAACTAGTGCTGTAATGCCACAGATAACTATTTACTAGTCGGAGTACCTAGTACCTATACCAGTCCTATGACATGGCAGTATGGAGTTAGTAAGTACTATCATGGCGGCATGGAATTTATATTGTAGAAATTGAATTTGGTGAAGCTTTTTATTTTTGTAAAACATAATACTATACGCAAACCACTATGTCACCCGAGCAGAGGATGTGCGCTTTTTTAATCTCATCAAGAGACTTTCATGCCTTTATATTATGCATAATATTTATTACATAAAATATGATGAACATATTTCATCATATATTATTTCATATTTTTCGATACTTACATATTAACCTTATAATGTTTTTAATAGGTACGTATTCAGAACAAAAATAAAACAAAAATACCTATTATTTTGTGTTTATTTAATAGGCTGTCTAGCAGTTTTTCCAGCGCATTTATTTAAACCTGCGCGCGAATCGCTGGCGCGGCGCGCGAAAATACAAACCAGCTCGTCATTTTCCAATACTTACTTGCTATCATTTTCGTTGTGATTAATTAACAAAAATGTCGACTTCACGGGCAATACGTAGGTTTGACTCCGCCGGAAATACTCATCGAGGCACGAAACGCGAGTGATAGCCTGTTGCCACCAAAATCTAAGGAGAAATACGTAGCGGCCTACGAAACTTTTATACAGTGGAAAAACAACAAAAATGCCAAGTCATATTCGGAAAACGTTTTTTTGGCATAGGTACTTCAATGAACTTGCAAATAAATACAAGCTCAGCTCGCTTTGGTGTATCTATTCCATGTTAAAAAGCACAGTTATGACCAAAAATAACAGTGTAAACAAAATTCCATCTTAGCACTCATTACATTTACTGATCACCACAGAACACATATACTCCTCTGATCACAGAGTACTTTTTTTTTTTTCCGGTGTCAAAACGTTAGTCGTAGACTGCGTTCCGAATTACGATGTAAATGTAATGAAATCGAATCGATTTGAGCGTGCTTACACCCGTTCCGAATAAGCTTGAGCGGGATAACTTATGTTTATTCCGTGAACCGTTATTTGGCTGTGTTGTTATAGGCATTTTTTCGAAATTGTGATTCTGGCTACCGTCGCCACCTAACCAAAAAAGAAATAACATACACGAAGAAATTAAAGAAATACTATACACAAAGAAATAAGTAACGTTTTAAGTTTTGACGTTGGGCGAGCACTGATATGCTGGGGCCACATTGTCGCGATAAGACAAACTATACTGCGCGCGCTCTCTCTCGCACACAGCTCGACGTCTCGCTGAATAAAAGAGAGCCCGTGGAGTTAAGTTCGCTTTATCGCGACAGTGTGGCCCCAGCATTAGCACATTCACTAGCGTTCCAAATTGATGACAGCCCTCAGCTTTCATAATCATATCATAACTAAATTGGAACGCAAAATATTGATGTGAGAAGTGTGGGCGATTAGGGCATATCTCGGAATGCGGTCGTATAGTTTTTCGGAGGCGGCGCGCGACTCTATGCCATGTCCATGCCGACTGAACGGAATGTTGCCATTATTTATTATATTTTATTTAACCATTTACAATTTGATTACTATACTTATAGTAACATAAGGTGTATTTTTCTGCTGAAAATCTTTCTTCATCTCTTCGTCTTTCAAAATATTATTTTGTTTTTATACATTTTTTAATAGGTGTAGGCTGTTTAGCGGGTTTGCCAGTTGCCAGTGCCTTTATTTACAACTGCGGAAAAACAAAACCGTCGCGCCATTTTCTATACATATTTGTTCCCGGTTTCGCTGTGTGGTTATTTTCATAGACTAATACATATTTAAAATAATATTATCAATACGAAATCTAAAGTAACACCAACCTACGTTGAAAAGTTTTTAAAAGAAGCTCCGGATAATCAGTACATGGCAACAATGGTCAGTTGAACTTTATAATTACCTTATTGTAGCATACATTCTTACAAGTCTGTTTATTTCCTCGCAAGTGTGTTGAAAAACGTCGTATGAAACGCGAGTGCGTTGATCATTACACTCTCGACTACCTTATCGCGCTCGCCTGCGGCTCGCGCGGACAATACCGTCTCGTGTGTAATGACCAACACCGCACACTTGTATCATAATGTACTATTAAACCATAGATGTAAATACAAAAATTAGGGTTATTTAATTCGAACCGCGCAACATCTGAGAAACTTAATGGAAATGATATGTCCTTTACATTTAACACGTTTCGAAAATCAGGATAAGATGATACTCTTTCAGGATGACTTTTAGCTGGATATAAAGCGGCAACTACTGACCATAAAAAACAATATTCATCGTTATTGCGTATATTAACGCATGCTTTTTTCGATTTTATAGCAGCAGGCAATTCGATAAAGCCTGAACCGCGCAAAGGTTGATATTTGTTGACATTGACTTCCAAATGAGAACTGTACAAGAACGTCCATCCACTATCACGGTCTTGAAATTCTTCTATCTTTTTTGCTAAAGTGTTTTTAACTTGAGACAATAATGGTGTAAATTCATAATTCTGATGCAAAGTAAAATTTTTTGTGGAAAATGATTTCATCTCTTGACAATCATTTTTAACCATCAAAAACATAGCAAAATATTCGAAATTAACTTTTATACTAGTGTGATCTTTAAGGGACATATCAATTAAAGTTTTAATTTTGTCTTCAACAATATTTAAAAATGATTTTGGACAGTAATTCTCAGACGGATCGGCAATTCTATACGAAGCTATACGATTACGAAAAGCAGCATGTATTATTTCAACGCCTTCGCAAAAATACGAAATATTTTTGTTTTTATGATTAGTACTGCGTAGGTGACCTGTCCACTGACTGCGCTCAACGGATGTATTGCAAACAGTACAGAAAGGCATTTTTGTGTATTATTAGGTCTAAGGTCCACGTAAAATAGAGCAAGTTTTAGATTAACAACACAAACAAAAGACACAAATTATAATTATAACAAAGCTATGGTATCCCAAAGTCCCAAATATTTTTTACAGTTAACCTAAACCTTTTTTTTTTTTTTTTTTTTTTGTTCCGGGGTGGAAAATCCTCATGGATGTCCCCCGCCCTGGGGCGGGCGGAGGGGTCTGTCAGACTCTTACTGACTAAAAACCACCCCGGTGTCCCATCTCACACCGACGCCGGGGGTCGCGGGAACTTAAAAATCTTCCGCAACCCCCGATTGGTGCCGGCCCGCGAACGCGGGCCTCTTCCTCGGGTCAGGGGGGAGTGAGGTGTTAAACTCCCCCCGCGCCGTCTAAGAGGGGCGCGCGTGGAACACTACGCGCCGCCACCTCGGGTCCTGATGTGTGGGGGGCGACAGACGTCCCCGAGTCCGTCGCCCCTGGACCCATTTAGGGGGGCTGGAAGAGGGCGTTATCCGCCCTCCTTCGACGCCCGGTGCGCCTGCTGCGGGCCGGGTGAGTGGACGTAATCTCCCTCTCCCTTTCCGCAGCCTCCTTCTGCGAAACGACTGTCTCGCAGTAGGAAACCACCGCGTCCCAGGACTCCTCGCCGCCGACCATCGCATTCACAACGGCCGGCAGCGACAAGTCACTGCCTACTTCTGAGATGAGGGCACGGCGCGGCTCCTCCCATGCGGCACACTCTGCCAGCGTATGCCACGCCGTGTCCTCCCGGCAGTCGACGCAGTGGTGACACCGGGCGTCCGGCTCCCTGTTTATGCGACACAGGTACTTCCCGAAGCAACCATGCCCCGAGAGCACCTGCGTCACCCGAAACGACAGGGAGCCGTGCCTCCTCCCGAGCCAGAGGTCGAGCACCGGCCGGACCGCCTCGATGATGTCGAGGCCGGCGGTAGGGCGTGAAAGCCTGTCCCGCCACTCCGCCACCAGGGCCTCGCGGAGCTGAGACCGATGCAGCTCAATGTGACGCTGCATCGGTTGCTCGCCCCGCGCCCTTGCTTCCTCGCGCCACCGATACGATGACGCGAGTACTTTCGCCTCGAGGTCCCAGGGCGGGGATCCGGCCAGTGCACAAGCCGCCTCGTAGGAGATCGTGCGATACCCCCTGATGACTCTGACGGCCATCGCTCGCTGCGGCTTGCGCAGTACAGCGATGCTTCCGGCCGTCAGGTCAGCCGCCCAGATCGGGGCCCCGTAAAGGGCCATCGACCGCACGATCCCCACGTAGAGCCGCCTACAAGCGGCGCTCGGGCCCCCCAGATTGGGAAGCAGCGTTGACAGCGCCCCAGCAGCACCCAGCAACTTGGGCGCCAGCCGCCGGAAGTGGGGCTCGAAGTTCCACCGGCTGTCGAGCACCAATCCTAGGTACTTCATGGTAGACTCGACAGCGATCCGAGCCCCCCCGACCACGATGTGTGAGCCGGGTGGCGGCGCCCGCCGGGGGAGTTAACCTAAACCTAGCCTAGCCTTAGAATAAACGGATAACAAAAATATAAAATAATAGTTAATATATTATTTTATATTTATGTTGTCACTGTAGAACACGGGCTCTTCAGTCTTGAAAGACTACATGAACCCGTCTCATAAACGTCTGCAGCGCGTCCCACTGCAGAGTTTCTTTGTTTAATTGAACTTTAAGTGCCACTAAGGCTTTTTTCCACCGTTCAAGTGGAGTCGTGGACGCTGCATCAGACTTATTATACACTTTTACCTCCACGTAAAAGTCACCTTGTAGATTCACCGCCCGCCGCAACTTCCCGTTAGCGACTCGGCTCACGAGAGACGACGTGAGGTCCTCGCTGCCGGTTGCTGGTGCGCGATGCTCGCTATCCTCTAGGCCGAAGAGGTCCGAGCTATCATGATGTTGTTTTTTACTGTAAAAAAAAATAAAATAATAAAGTACCTTATCATTACAATAACAGCACCTTGAAAACGTTCTATCAAAAAAGAACCAATGGAATAAGATTATGAATCATTGGATTGTGTTCCTAGTTTTAAGTATAGAAATAAATCCACTACTAACGTATAACACTCTTATTGGAATAAAATACACAAATACCTAAAGACAAGAAATAATAGAAATTACCTTGATTTAGATTTAGATTCCGATTGCGAGGTGGAGGTACTCTCAGAAGCTTTACGCTTTTGAGAATTCTTTTTTGGCTGCACCTTTGCAACCTCAGGTGCGCGATGTGTATATTCAGATTCGGAGTCAGACCTGTAATCGAGTAGACAACAATTAATTTCAAATAAAAAAAGTCTGTAAATAAGATTAGAACAATTGAACGCTCGACTTATGAAACACAACGACACTGAAATAACATAATTATTTTTTTAAATACTTACGTACATTTTATGGAAGTATGCGGTATTCGTAATTGACAATAAACTTAAGTGGAGCTTTTCACTAGAAGACGTTGGAGCGAATGTGAATTTTCATATAAATTAATCGAATTTAAGTAAAGAAAAATACAATCTCAGCAAATTTAACCTCATTACAAAATTAAACCTTAAATCAAAGCATTACAATTGTATTACTAACTTATGTCAGTTACGTCCATTTACATCATAATATTGATTCCGTCAAAATGCAATTTTATCGTGAGAAATGAAATATAAAGCCAGCATTTGTCCGACACCGACAAAGGTGCCGTTAGTTACCTGGCTTAGGTATAGGATTACTACAATTACTACTATTTATTTAATTTCTGTATGTTTGTTTATTTAAAAAATAATAACAAGACATCATTAGGTATGCACAGTTGTAAAATAATAGATTTTTGAGACTAATTTGAAAAAAAAATCTGGAGCAAATATTTGGTGATTACTTTATTAGGTATATTTGTATAATTAAAATACTTAGGGTAATAACGAATGCTGAACGAATTTATTAATTTAATTATTAACTTATAGGAAAAGGGATTGCGATAGGGATTCGAAGCTGAAACCGAGAAATATACATAATCCTATTTGCTACCAGGGCTATTCGCAATCCTATTTGCAGAGTCGAACTTAACCTGTACTTTGATCATATAGGGATGATCAGCCAGCGTCATCAATCAATAAGTTGCATTCGAAATAATTTATGTGCAGAAAAGTTTTGAACGGATACGCGTACCAAAACTAGTTTATTACGTATGTTGCAGTCAAACTGCAAATATTAATCCATCAACTATAATAGAAATATAAGTATAAGTAGTATATTAATAAAGTCATATAGTAGAAGTTATATTGAAATCTTACAGTTTTGATAATATAAATAGTATTTTTAAACAATCCCTAGACAATAAAGTTACTCATTAAAAATATTTTTATATTTATTTATTGTAACTACAAAGTCATAAAGGTCATAATTATTACAATAAAGTAATTTCCAAGATGAGTGTGCCGTACCGAAAATGAAGTAAGTACCTATTTTATATGAACATAGAAAGTCCTGTATAAGACAAATTTAAACAATGTTTGCAACAAGCGCAGTGCTTATCTTGCATATTATACAAAGGTTCCCATGGAAATTACACACACACACACACACACACACACATACCTTACATACAACAAAATATACGCAGCAAATTATTGCTACTTGCAATTTTGCAGTTTCACAGACTGTAAAGGCTCATTTACACCCACTCGTAATAGTTGTCTGATACGGTCGATTCCGACGCCGGCGCCGGCGCCAGATATTTCATGAAAGAATACAATGTAGCGAAACTGACCGGACTTACACACACCGCACGGTAAATATTAGTGTAAATGCGCCTTAACTCAGCGCGACGTGCGGTTGGATAGCAATCAGACATCAGTAGAAGACGTAACGTGTTCATTAACGTGTAAGTAGTGTCGTCTGGGTGAATATATTAAATTAAAATTTCGGATGTCCTCAGTACCAATCTGGTCGCATAATCTGAGTGCGCGTTGAACCTTTGTGGTAAGGCGCTATCTCTAACTTTGTGGAGGCATAGTGACAATCTGTCCCAAATTTTAGTTTAATGCATACGGTAGCCTAAAATTCAGATGTCCTCGGTACCAATCTGGTCGCATAATCTGAGTGCGCGTTGAACCTCTGTGGTAAGGCGCTATCTCTAACTTTGTGGAGAGACTAGTGACAATCTGTCCTGAAGTTTAGGTCATCGGTTCAGACAGCCGACGCATTTACTTGTTTAATAAACGTGTAAATTTTCATCTATATGAAACGAAATAAAATTAAAATTTCAGATGTCTAGCCGCAGGAAATAGAATGTGTGTGCACCTATGGGTATGCGCTATTTCTTTCTTCTGTGGACAGGCATAGTGACAATCTGTCCCAAGTTTTAGTTTAATATATACGATATTCTAAATTTCAGATGCCCTCGGTACCAATCTGGTCGCATAAACTGAGTGTGCGTTGAACCTTTGTGGTAATGCGCTATCTCTAACTTTGCGGAGAGGCATGAGGCAATCTGTCCTGAAGTTTAGCTTACCACGTTTCATGTAGATTTAAATTAGGAATAAATTCAGTAGTGGTGAAATGTGTAGTGAAACTATGAAAGAATGACAGTAAAGTAGTGTAGTGAAACAAAGTTTAAACCGTAGATCTGCTTTTGTTAATCGAGGTAAGTGGTTGATATGAAGAGCTAGTTATAGTAGGATGTTATTGGGCATTCTACCACACCGAGAGTGACGAAGGCGAACGGAGTGAGCCGTAGGAACGGCAGGTGGGGTAGAATGCCCAATAACATCCTACTAGCGCTGGACGCTGAGTGAGCCAAACCGTTTTTTTTAACCAACCGGACTAACCTGTGGCTACTTTTAGGGTTTTTAAATCTAAAAGCCTCCAGCCAGGGCGCAATAAATTGCTACTAAACTAAGATGCGACGCTCGCTAAGGGCACCCCCTGCGGGGTATGGGCCTCGGCTTAGGGCGTCGCAATCGGGAGGACAGCATGTTCAGGGACAGGCTGGATCAAAATATCATCATTATTATTAATCGGGGAATTTAAAGCTAATTGCTCAGCATCATCGGCGCGGGCTGGCATCCCATCGAGACCGGGGAGCAAGGGTCGGGGGGGGGGGGGGTATTTATTACATCGGGGTCGCGAGCGCGGAGGACCTCTGCGGCGAGGTCGGAATGACGGCGATCGTCTGTATTTGTATTTCTTTACTGTGCTGGTCTCCCTATTGCTCTCCTGGAGGAGGGTTATGAGATCGTCAGGGTCTGAGAGAATATGCCTTGGTCGGCGAACTTGACTAATGCGGGAGGGGACATAGTTGGCGGCCTCCAAAACCAGAGGGTTGCGGTGTTTGGCGGCGGAGTCGAAATAGCGCTTGGCGGCGCGTTTTATGAATTGGGCAATAGTGGGAATTCTCAGATCGAGGTGAAGGTTTTTATTCCTAACATAGAATGGGGCACCGGTAGCCCTGCCGAGGACTCGGTTTTGGAGGGCCTGCATCTTATGGATGTGATGGGGTTTCGCTTGACCGAATACAGAGCACGCATAGGTCATGATCGGGCGTATGCATGTTACGTAGAGACGTAACTTGCATCTGAGTGACATTTTACTTTTCGGGTTCATGAGACAGAATATTCTACTTAGAGCGAAAGCGGCGCGCGAACGCACCTGCTTTATGTGCTCTGCGAAGGATAGATGTTGATCGAGGATCACGCCTAGATATTTAGCTTGCTTCCCCCAAGGGATAGGCTTGCCAAACATGGTGATCGGTCGATATTGAGAGAGGGGAGTTTTTGAGCGGTGGCGTATGCGTCTCAAAAAGAGAACGGCCTGGCTCTTGTCGGGATTTACTTCGATACGACACTTCCTAAACCAGGCGGCAAGTTTGTCGACTGCTTTTTGGAGGTGGCGGGAGATCGCGTCTATGGATTGCCCTTTGGAATAGATTGCCGTGTCGTCTGCAAACAGAGCTAACTCGGTAAACCTGCTCCTCGGAATGTCTCCAGTGAACAAGGTGAAAATGAGGGGGGCGAGCACTGAGCCTTGAGGGACACCAGCGCGTATGGGTCGGGGTGAGGATAGAGCCCCTTCTATGCGATAGCGGAATGTGCGATTCGACAAAAAGTCTCGTAAGATGAGCACGAGACGGTCTGGCACACCGATTTTGTAAAGCTTATATAATAAGCCGTTGTGCCAGACTTTGTCGAACGCTTTCGCAATATCGAAAAACACCGCACCGGTCATAGTGCCGCGCTGGAAACCAGCGCCTATGCACTCGACGATGCGATGCACCTGATGCACCTGAAAGCCGAACTGTTCGTTTGGGATGAGGCCCTTGGTCTCGGCGTAGTCTCTGAGACGCTTATAAATAAGCCTCTCATAGATTTTGCCGAGTACCTTGAGCAAACTGATGGGACGGTAACTAGTGGGCTCGCTCCTAGGCTTGCCGGGCTTGGGAATACCGATAACGGTGGCCTCTTTCCATGCTTGTGGGAAGATATTATTGCTTAGGGCTCCATTGAAGATGGTAGTCAAAAGCATGATCAATTGAGCGGGAAATAGCTGGATCACCCTATTGGTGATACCATCTGAACCGGGGGCTTTGCGGGCTTTTAGACCTTTGACGATATCGTGCACTTCGTCTGGAGTGACGGGAGGCAGAGGATTGTCAGGGTCTTCTACGGGAGGGAGATTGAATCTACGTTCGACTTCCGTATCGACCTCAGAGAGGTGATCCGCGTCTACAGGTAGGGAGCTGGGTGAGCATTGAGCCTCTAGGCTGTCGGCAAGGCATTCGGCCTTGTCGACGTCGTCGAATGCTATCGTCTTGTCAGGACGGACTAGGGGGGGCATGGAGGCGGACTGTTGGGACAGATGACAGAAAGCCAGATGGTTTGGCTCGAGCTCGCTCAGCATCTTATCCCAGCCCGCGTCCCGCAGCTCTTGCACACGGTTCCTCACAGATCTCTGTAAGTAGCGCATGAAGGCTTTGTTAGCGGAGCAGGGAAAGTTACTGTACGCACGGACAGCCGCATTCTTCTCGGTCAACAGATCACGTACATCGTCAGGCAACTTGAAGCGTCGGTCTTCCGACGCTGGAAGTTCCCTTGAACAATCGTTCACGACGGATTGTACGTGATCAGTGAGCGAGTCGATCGCGGCTGTCGTGTCAGCTATAGAGTCAAACTGGTCAGGGATAGAGTCTAGAAGAGTGTTGGACGTGTCTGATTTCAGCTTATCGCTTACTTTCTTCCAGTCCGTTACTCTGACGGTGGGCGGGGGATTATCGGGATCGGGGAGACCTATGCGTGGTGCGAGTCTGATAACAACCGGGCGGTGGTCAGAGTTAAGCTCGTCTACCGCTTCTATTGAGTCTAATCGTAAGTGGACGTTCTTAAGGACCGCCACGTCTAGTACGTCGGCAGTATGATTAGGGTCATAGGGAAAGTGAGTTGGGGTCATCGGGGCGATGACGTCAAAGGTCATGGAGGTTGAGAGGTCATACAGGAGCCGGCCCCTGCTAGACATTCTGGTACTATTCCAGTAGGGATGTTTCGCGTTGAGATCACCCGCGATAATGACGGAGTCGCTCAGTCCGAGAAGGACAGTGAGGTCGTTAGTGAGGACCAGAGGGTCCTCGGTAGAGTACTGGGGAGGGAGGTAAACCGACACAATAGTGATCGGTTGGTGACCGGTCATACCTAGTCGACATATAGAGACCTCTAGACGCGAGAGTGGAGGAGGGTCTATGGGGATACAATAGAGGTCTTTTTTATAATAAATGAGAGTGCCACCTCTGTGGCAACGTGTCCTATCGTTACGGACTATGCGGTAATTAGCAATACCCGGGTTGCGTTTATTGGGTTTAAGGAATGTTTCCTGAATTAGGAAGACGTCTATGTTATGGTCACGCAGGAAGATCGAAATCTCATCACGTTGACCATTAATGCCATTGGCATTGAAGTAGCCTAACTTTAGGGATCGGGGTTTGTTCCTAGCTAAAACTGCTTTATTCATAATGAGTGTGAGAGGGATTGGAGGGACCGGGTGATCTCGGGATACGCAGCAAAGATCTGCTTAATCCTAGGGATATCGTTGGATTGCCTAGCTACCGCGAGTTCGCGGGCCATTTGATCAGCGCGGGGTGAGCAATAGGCGAGATAACACGCGTTTATCTCGTTTAGGGAGGCGGAGGGAGCCGCCGCCGGGGTGGCAGAGGGACGCGGGGCTTTATGAGCCGGCGCTTGTTTCGCGGGAGGCGCGGGGGGGGGCGGGGTGCGCGGAGGGCGCGGGGTACGCTGAGTGCGCTGGGTACGCAAAGTGCGAGGGATACGCGGAGGGCGCGGGGTATGCGAGGGGCGCGGGGGGGGGACTCGATTGCGCGGGTCCATGAGGGAGTAAAGAGGAGTTTGAGAGGCTGGGGGTTTATTGGAAGCCAGGGCCGGGAAGGCCTGCTGGTGTTTGAGGTAATTCCAGGGACTGGGCCTCTGGGGACTGAGCCTCGCGGGAGGTTGGGAGGAGGGAATTCTACCCGAGTTCCCTCTGCTGACGGGCGTCGAAACGCTTTGTCAGTTTGGGAGAAGAGGCTTTAGGAGCTTTAGGGCAGCCACGGTAGTTGGCTGGATGTCCCGATTCGCCGCATAGCACGCAGCTAGGGGGTTCGGAACATTGAGACCTATCCTTACGACGGGGGCAATCAGAAGTGCCATGCTCGCCCAGGCACTTGACGCACCTGGGTGTCGCGTGGCAATTCTTTTGCGAATGACCGTATAACTGACACCGATGGCATTGACCGACAATGCCATTTTTCAAGGGTTTTTCGATTACGAAGCCTACTAGGCTGCATATCGACTTAAAATTAAAGATTGGGTTGTGACCCTCTGAAGGAGGGCACACAACGAAGACCATGTCGAATGTTTGACCGCCTCTAGCGCGGTGCATGCGGTGGACTTCATCCATTCTAAGGTCGGCTAGGATTTCGGACGCGGGGATTTCACGCGGGATGCGTTTAATGACCACGCGGGTCTGACGTTCCTCGGGAACGGTAAAAGTATAATAATCGACCTTACGGTCGTCTAATAGCTTAGTGAGACTTCTATAGTCTACTTGGGTAGGGACGGCAACTTTGATTCCCGTTTGGGTGTTGCGGGCTGAAGTGAAATTAATTTTATGGTCTAAACACCATTTTGAAATGTCGGTCCACTGACCCTTGTTCCTAATGAACAGAGGAGGAGGATGATAGGCCTTCTTAGGGCCAGAAATTGACGATGCAGCGGGCATGTCATCGTCCTGTGCGGAGGACGCGGCGGTCTGGGACGGGGGAGGGGAGGGGATAGCCGCGCGCGCGCTAGAGAGCGCCGCTACTACTACTGAGGGGCAGGTGGAGGGGGAAGTTACGGGCGCTGAGGGCGCGTTTGAGGTAGAGGGAACGCTCTCCTCGAATGCAACGACCTTGTTGGCCTGCGAGGAGGTCTATTTCTTCTTCTTCCTCTTATTCCCTTTTCCTACTACAGGTGTAAACCCGCCATCGGAGAGGGACGAAGAGGAGGAAGAAGCAGCAGATGAAAAGCGTGCCGCCTCTGTGTCCGAGCTCGAACTAAATACGTCGCCATATGGGGAGACCGGTCGCTTTGAAGAAGCGACTGGTTCGTCCGTGTCCATAGCCGGACACGGTCCGAGCTCAATAATCGGGAGTGAGAGGGCCTGGGAGGGCTCTAGTACGTCACTGAAATCAGTGACGTTCGCGTCGGGGGGAGAACTAAATGACTGCTTTATAGCAGAGAACTCTCTGCCATACTTGGCATTAAATGTGGGTTCCTGTTTAAACAGGGCCTCTAAGAACCTAAGGAGGGTCGTGATGCGAGGGTCCTCCATTATCGAACTAATTATTTAATTTGAGAGGGAATGGTGGGAAGGGAAACCTATTTCTCCTATCAAATCCTATTCCTAGCTCCCCGGGTGGGTTAGCCCGGGGATGTGTAAACCCTCCCTGTCGGGTCTAGACAGGGAGGTGAGTACCTAAGGTGAGCCCTAAGCTTGCTTTTGCCCGTTGCCTATCTTATTTGTGCAACGGGGTCCTATGTGGGTCTAGAGCGAAGAGGTAGACACACTCAACCGCTCTAGGTGTGTTGCTGTGAAAACAAGCCTGTTACCCAAGCAGCGACTAGGAGATCCCCCAAGGCCGCTACTGGGACCCGTCCAACTGACTGCCTTGCCCTGAAGGGGCTCAGCGGGTGTGATTGGGTCAACACCCCCTCGGCTTCGTTGACACCGTAAGGTTTCAACCGAGGACCACGAAACTGTGGTTTTACCCAGAAGGGGCCAACTGACGACGCGACGTATACGTTTTATTGACAATTACGTTATAGAAAATTGCTATTAATTGTGTCTTGAAAAAGACAGCAATTAATAAATCGAAGATATAGTCGGGGCGACTATATGAAGATCGTCGCGGGGCGCGACGACAACAGGAAATCAGGATACCACTGCGGGAGCCACAGCAGGAAATCTGTAAATTCTCCTACGTTCGAACAGCACGACCGCACGCGACGGCTGTCAAACGTAGAATGAGCCAAACCGTTTTTTTTTTTTTTTTTTTTTTTTTTATGAATGGCATCTCGCAGATCAACCTAGAGAGGTTATGTCTGCTTAACCGGACTATCCTGTGGCTACTTTTAGGGTTTTTAAATCTAAAAGCCTCCAGCCAGGGCGCAAAAATATGCTACTAAACTAAGATGCGACGCTCGCTAAGGGCACCCCCTGTGGGGTACGGGCCTCGGCTTAGGGCGTCGCAATCGGGAGGACAGCAAGTTCAGGGACAGGCTGGATCAAAATATCATCATTATTATTAGTCGGGGAATTTAAAGCTAATTGCTCAGCATCATCGGCGCGGGCTGGCATCCCAACGAGACCGGGGAGCAAGGGTCGGGGGGGGGGGGGTATTACATCGGGGTCGCGAGCGCGGAGGACCTCTGCGGCGAGGTCGGAATGACGGCGATCGTCTGTGTCTGTGTTTGCTAACTGTGCTGGTCTCCCTATTGCTCTCCTGGAGGAGGGTTATGAGATCGTCAGGGTCTGTGAGAATATGCCTTGGTCGGCGAACTTTACTAATGCGGGAGGGGACATAATTGGCGGCCTCCACAACCAGAGGGTTGCGGTGTTTGGCGGCGGAATCGAAGTAGCGCTTGGCGGCGCGTTTTATGAATTGGGCAATAGTGGGAATTCTCAGATCGAGGTGAAGGTTTTTATTCCTAACATAGTATGGGGCACCGGTAATCCTACGGAGGACTCGGTTTTGGAGGGTCTGCATCGTATGGATGTGATGGGGTTTCGCTTGACCGAATACAGAGCACGCATAGGTCATGATCGGGCGTATTGAGCCAAACCGCCCGAAAACCTCACTTTTATAGGATCTCTTATCGGATTGTTATCAGCCCGATACGGGGCGAACAATCGCAATAAAGGTGACCTTGGAATGCTTGTATTTAATTCGTTCAAAAGTGTAACGTTTCCTGTATTATTTTTTGCTATTTCTAAACTCTCTAGTACTGACATTCTGAAACCTTTGTCACATGTGTGTAAAATTTCGAAGGTGTTATTATTATGTAACGAATGACCTGAGTCTATTAAGTGTTTAGCAAAATGAGATCTTTCTGAACAACTATTCCTGAACGCTGCAATATGCTCCTCATATCTAGTTTCATAATTACGACCAGTTTGACCTACGTAAATACCATTACAGTCATCGCAATGTAACTTGTAATCACCTGATTTTTTATGGTTTTCTAATTGATCTTTTCCGTTAGAAATCTGTCGTAATGAATTATCTGTTTTAAAAGCTACCCTTATTCCATTTCGAAACAAAGTTTTTGAAACCCTATCACTTATTGAACCTAAGTATGTCAAACTACCTACATATTTTTCTGGTCTTTCTGGAGGCAGCGGGTACAAAAGAGAACGAACTATGTTACGACGTTTCGTCTTAATCAAATCATCAACCATTTTCTTATTGTTATATTAGTATTGTAGTGTTTTTTTTTCTCAGCTTTTATGCTGGCTTTTAGCTACATTTACGGGCTTAAGCCAAGTAAATGCAGCGTGTGGTGAATTTTATGGTGAGAGTGTACTTTCGGGATGGCTGCTTTCTGCAGATTGATGTATAGGGATTCTTCAAGATCTACGAATTTTAGGCTATGGATGAGATGATTGGGAATAACACCAGTCGTGGAGAGAACTACAGGAACAACATAAACTTTATCTTGTCTCCAAATTCTTGTAACTTCTTCTTTAAGTTCAGCGTATTTGCTTATTTTTTCAGCAATTGTTTTTTGTAGATTATGGGTGTTGGGAACTGCAATGCCTATTAGGTAAGTGGTTTTTCTTATTTTATCCTGTAGGGTTATGTCTGGTCTATTATAGTGGATGGTCCTATCTGTAAGTATGGCGCGATCATAATACAATTTATGTGTGTCATTTTCTAGAATAATTTGTGGCGTGTACTTATAGTAGGGAGTGTTAGTGTTTTGTATGAGAGTGTGTTTGAGTGCTAATTTTTGATGAATAATGTTTGCAACCTGGTTGTGCCTGTGAGTGTAGTCTGTCTGTGTGAGGGATGTGCATGCTCCGGTTATGTGTTGTATGGTTTCCGATTGAATGTGGCATCTGCGGCATTTATCGTTTGTGATGGTAGGGTCTTTAATGATAAATTTTCTGTAGTTTTTGGTGTTGATTACTTGATCTTGTATAGCTATGATAAAACCTTCTGTTTCAGGGAACAAGTTTCCTATTTTAAGCCACTTATTTGATGCTAATTTGTTTATGTGGGACTGCTCTAGGTCATGAAGTGAAGGACTTTCTTTTTCCAGTTTTCTATTTTTTGGTTTTGCGGGTCAATGATGTTTATGTCTTGTATATTTTGTTCATTTAAGTTAAGTGGGGTGTAATTAAAATCATTTGAGGTAATACCTTTGTGTATGTTACTAGTGCGAGATTTTGTGTAGAAAACTGTTTTTAGCCTAGTGATATCTTTCTGCCAAAGGTCATGTATGTCGATAAGGCCTCTCCCTCCATTTTGTCTTTTGATGGTGAGTCGTTCGATCGCAGATTTAGGATGTAGGTTGTTGTATTTTGTAAGTGTTGTGCGTGTCGTTCTTTCTAATTGTTCGATGTCAGTTTTAGACCATTTTAGTACTCCGAATGAGTAGGTTAATATTGGTATGGCGAAGGTATTCAAGGCTTTTATAAGATGCTTTCCAGCTAACTGTGTCTTGCAAATTGCGTTAATTCTTCTCCTATATTCTGTGTTTAGTGTTTGTTTAATTGCTGTGTGTTAAGTTGCTTGTATCCTAGATATTTATAGAGATCTGTCGGTTCTGTGGCGGCATCTACACCGCCACATACGAACTAAGCATCAAAGACCTGACGTCACAAGTCCTACATCGCGGTGTAAGAGTTTACCGAGCGATTAACATATATAAGACTATCCGACATCAATCCTTGGGCAATTGCTCGCTAGACACAACACCCGTCTGGTAGGAGGATCCTCCCTTTTCTATGGGGGATGAGAGAACTTTACACCCTGTTCCTCATACCCCTAAATTGGTGACCCCGAATATGAACGTCAACGCAGCCTTCGTGCAACTACTTCAGCGTGACGTCATCATCATCACTCCCGCAAGCTTTCGTGAGGCGAGTCACACAGCCAGCCAGCACCCACGGCTTCAACGGGTATCCTGACCACCAGCATGCAGCGAACGCGCATTCCTGGTCACAACTCATCAGCAACCCGGCGCTGTACCACATCCGACGCACTGGATCACAACGCAGCGCCACCCCGACTCACTGCGTGTCGCCAGCGTGTTACTCACGTTACACCGACGACATCCCCACCACTTCAGACGCTATGCTCGCGCTGTACGCAGACGACGCCGCGTACATCACTTCATCGCTTAATGCGAAGTACGCGGCAGTCAAAATGCAGCGCGTTCTCGATACGCTCCCCGAGTGGCTGTCGAAGTGGCGGCTTTCGGTTAACGTGGGTAAGACGCAGGCGCTTCTCACCGGGTCGGCGCCGCTCTCACCACCCCTGAAACTACACGGAGCCGACATCGCGTGGGCGCCCCGGGCTAAATACCTGGGTGTGACCATCGATCGTCGGCTTACTATGGGACCACATGTTCGCAATGTCGCCGCGCAGGGCAGGGTAGCCCGCGCCCTACTCAAACCTGTGCTCTCATCCCGCATCCCGACGCGCGTCAAGTTGGGCGTGTACAAGTTGTACGTGCGCCCAATCTTGACGTACGCCGCCCCAGCGTGGTTCGCTCTCACAAACGAGTCGAGCCGCAAGACGCTCCGCGCGCAATAAAACCTTGCGCTGCGGACCATAGTCGACGCTCCTCGTTTTGTGAGAAACGACGTTCTCCACCGGGACCTCGAGATTGAGAGCCTGGATGAGTTTGTGCGGCGCCTCGCGAAGGGGATGTTCGCGCGTGCCGACGCCTCTGCCTGGCCCCATGTCAGGCAGATAGCGCCATTGCATGCGCGCCCCCCTGACGCACGACCCCTGCCCCGCGACCTGGTAGCGGACTGTGAGTCCCCCCCCCCTGATTGACGCCTCGAGTAAGCTGCACCCAGGTTACACGCAGCTCACTCGATATAATGAGACTCTACAGATTTACACACACATCTGTTGCGTGGCGTGTTCTAGGTTAATATAGGCATGTCACGCAACTAAACACAGACAACCTTTACTGAACGACACCTACTCAACACGTGCAAGCGCGGTGCGGGCCGCGTTGCACGTCAACATTGAACGGTGTAATTCTACAGTACAAACTGTTCACACATACACGACAGTTCATCCCTCAATCTGTAAACGGCTAGATCTGTGAGCAGGGCGAGGGGTGGCTACATTTCGTCCTGTAGGTGCGTCGAGCCGACATCTAAGTCGCTGGTCGTTCTCGGCGGGCCTCCCCCAGGTAACTGGGGGTCTCACCTGGCGGGGACAGACCGCCTAGATGTCGTGAAGAAAGCGACGTTATAGGATATAACGTCGTGATGCGCCTACAGAAATACTCATAGCAACCAATCACACGGACGCTGGAAAGCGTCGCACTTTCGCTAGGCCGCAAAGGCCAACCAAGTGAAGGGTCCGCAGTGGCGGGCCACTGTACTGCCTCCGGGGGCGAGGGGCGAAGCCCTAACCCAGGTCGCCACGCCCCCTGACGGGGGCGTCGCGACGTCCACTTCTTCCTTGGGCAATTGCCCGCTAGACACAACACCCGTCTGGTAGGAGGATCCTCCCTTTTCTATGGGGGATGAGAGAACTTTACACCCTGTTCCTCATACCCCTAAATTGGTGACCCCGAATATGAACGTCAACGCAGCCTTCGTGCAACTACTTCAGCGTGACGTCATCATCATCACTCCCGCAAGCTTTCGTGAGGCGAGTCACACAGCCAGCCAGCACCCACGGCTTCAACGGGTATCCTGACCACCAGCATGCAGCGAACGCGCATTCCTGGTCACCACCCTCAGCCTCATCAGCAACCCGGCGCTGTACCACATCCGACGCACTGGATCACAACGCAGCGCCACCCCGACTCACTGGGGAATCAAACTCAAAAACTCAAACTCAAAACTCAAAGCACTATCCGACATCAATCCTTGGGCAATTGCCCGCCAGACACAACACCCGTCTGGTAGGAGGATCCTCCCTTTTCTATGGGGGATGAGAGAACTTTACACCCTGTTCCTCATACCCCTAAATATATAGCTACTATTGTGTCGGTGTCGCTGATTGCAAAGTTACCGGGTTTTACCTTTCCTTTTATAATATGCAATGTCCTACATTTATCTAATCCAAATTGCATATTAATGTCCTGACTAAATGTTGTTGTTATTTCTATAAGAGTTTTCATTTCCTTTTCGGTTTGAGTATATAATTTAATGTCATCCATATACAATGTGGATCGGGACTTACGACATTAAATTAAAACGAGCACAGTACTAGTCCATCGAAACATTTTAAAACACGAAGATTAGTAGTTAAAGGAAAATTTAAGAATTGCAATTTTCAAACAAAATTAATAGCAAAATCAACTGCATAAAATGTAAACACGCTTTATCTATGAAAAGTCAGTGACCTGTTGCGCGGTGTGGTGCGGGATGCAGCGGGCGGGGGTGCGGGACGTCGGTGGACGTAGGTAGGTACTTTAGTCGGAGAACAACAAATCCGCGGCATAAACTGACTAAGTTGCGCGTTGTTAATTAATAAAAGATCACTAATTGAACAATCAATCACATATTATCACATCACAATCAGAATTTAAATCATCAATAAGTAGGTAGTCAAATTTTTAAATTTTCAAAGTGTCCACCGTTGTTCATTATGCACAAGCGACATCGTCTTATTAAATTTTCACGGACACGTCTTAACAAGTCCCCATCTGTTCTTTTAAGTTTGTCGAAGGCATTAATTATTCTAATTTTTAAATTATCCACAGTATTGACTTCTCGTGCATACACCTCGTTTTTTACGGCCCCCCACAAAAAGAAATCCAGTGGTGTCAGGTCCGGTGACCGTGCTGGCCATCGAATAGGTCCAAAACGGCCAATCCACTGACTTTCAAACATATCCGTTAGTCGCTGTCTAACAGGCACTACGGAATGGGCGGGCGCACCATCCAATTGATACCACAGTCGTCCATACACGTCCAAAGGTAAATCGTCCGTATAGTCTGACACTGAGCCACTAAGAAGTTCTAAGAATTTCTCTGCGTTTAACGTCCCATCAATAAAAACTGGACCTATTATTTTGTTCCTATGAATTCCAGCCCAGACATTTAGTGAAAACCGGTACTGGAATGAAGACTCTCGAATTAGGCGCGGGTTTTCATGACTCCAATATCTCAGGTTTTGTCTATTCCAAACTCCATTTCTTGTAAACGCGCTCTCATCTGTCCACATATTTTTTTAATTTTTTTTTTTATTTTTTTTATTTGCATTCAGAAATAACAATGTTAACTTAAACAAAGAACATTCGTAGGTGCACTAGACGTTAGCTAGTTAACAAAACTAGTAGGTGTTACAACCAGAACTCTTGCTAAGTTATAAAATAACTTGTATTAAGAGCGCTGGTTCAAGCCCTTGACATACATTGTATTACATATTTGGTAAAGTCTAACGTTAGCATTTTTTCAAAGTTTAAATTAGAAGAATATATAAATTAATTTATAGGTTAGTATCAAATCAAATCAAATCAAAATATTTTATTTCATATAAACCTACAAGGGCACTTATGAAACGTCAGAATCTAGGTGCACGGTTCCAATTGGTCGTTTCCTATGGAGAAGAGCCGGCAAGAAACTCCACGGTTACTCTTTTAAAAATAAATGGGTTTTACAATGCTTTAAATGTACAGTTTGAATAGGTATGAGAGGACAGCGTAGGCCTGTCAACAAGATACTTAAAAAAAATTAAAAAAATAGAAAATAGTCTGCAAATCGACAGTCTGTTGTGCCTACAACGTTCTCACGAATGATTTGTATTTGTGTTCAATGAGTGGGTGTATTGTGTGTGCGTATGTAAGTTGTATGTACGAGTACGTGTAAGTGTAATTTAGGTGTGAGGGTGTGTGTTATGATAAAATTAGTGTGCGTTCGAGTAATGGTTTCCGTGCATGGGTTTTTTTTTTAAATTTTATTTCAATGTTATAGCGGGTATATTTTCGGAGGAGAGTAGGCGTTCCGTATCATGGTAATTTACAGTAAGTAGAAAATCAGCCAGAGCTTTCTTGAGGGAGGTACTAGGTGAAGAGTAAAATTTTTGTTTTCTGTTGAGTTTATTATAAAGCTGCGGGCCTTGAAAGCAGAGAAATCGTTTAGTAAATGAGTATTTACATTTGCAGTGCTGACATATTAAATCTTTACGTCTCTTGGTGATATTTTGATATGGGGTATTTTGATGTTGCAAGAGGACTGCGTTAAGAATAAACAGTTGTCTAACAGTGAGAACTTTGCAGCATGTGAATAGCTCCTCAGTTGGGAAGAGTATGGGACGAAAGGTGCTTACCTTTAACACGGCTCTTTGTGCTCTTTCCAATTTTAGCAATGTCGTCTTAGGGGCTCCACCCCACACTGGCACACAATACGACAACAAAGATTGACAGAGAGCAAAGTAGACTCTTTTGACAATCTGCGCTTCTGCCACATGTCGAAGAGTCTTAAAAACAAAAATCAGTTTTCTTATTCTTGCAGCAAGTAAATCTATGTGGGCCTTGAAGCTCAAATTGTCATCAAGAGTTACTCCGAGATATTTTATGGTGTGAGAGCGCGCGAGTGTAGGACATGCGCAGACAGCGGTATTTGGACGGACACACGAGTGAGCGATTAGAGAATAAGAATCTGGAGGCTGTGTTGACTGACGCAAAGAAAAGCAGAGTATTTTTGTTTTTTCTGTATTTTTTACTCCATCAAGCCCACTCTGCGCCGTATCAAAAACATCTTGCCAGGTGTCGCCTGTAAAAGTAAGAACGGTGTCATCAGCAAAGGCCGTGATTTTACCATCTTGGAGAGGAAGATTACACAGCTGATTTACGTACACCAAGAAAAGTGTAGGACCAACCACACTCCCCTGTGGAACGCCAAAAGTAACAGGGAGTTCACTACTCAGGTAGTCTTTAATTTTAACACACTGAGTCCTGTTGTTGAGGTAATCTGTGAGAATAAAGAGTGGGAGATCCCGTACTCCCAGTTCCTCAAGTTTCAGCACCAGGTCAGGAATAGAAACTGTGTCAAAAGCTTTTTTAAGGTCTAAAAACACTGACAGTACTTTCTTTTTTGCATCAATGTTTTTGACAGTGTGATTTGTTAACTCTAGAACGGCATTATTAGTCGACTTATTTCGTCGGAAGCCGAATTGATTGTCAGATAAAAGCTTCTTATCTTCAAGGTATTTGATAAGTCTCTTATTGATAATGCGTTCCAGGATTTTAGAGATTGCTGGTAATACTGCAATAGGACGGTAGTTGTTCACACAGTTTCTATTTCCTCCCTTGTAGATAGGATGTACAATAGCCTTTTTTAGGTACAGAGGGAATACACCGGTATTGAGGCAAAGGTTGAATATATATGTGAGTGGAGGGACAAACCACTGTCTATAACGTTTCAAAAACTTAGTAGATATGTTGTCCCAACCAACAGCGGAATCATTTTTCAATGACAGGAGCAAAGTCTCAACCTCTTCTTCGTCAGTGTCAACCATAGCGAAGGAGTGCAGTGGCGAGAAAGTAGAGTTAGATATTCGAGGGGGGTCTTGGCTATCGCGATGGTTAGTAAATGCATTCGCAAGGTTCCTACCAATGCTAACAAAGTACTCATTAACAGTGTCAAATAATATAAGATAATAATAATATTAGATATGAAGTCAGGGTCGTCTGATATTTTGTCGAGAAGCCATTGGCAAAATAACACTCTGACTGGCATATCTCTGGATAACAGTTGTTGTACTTTTCTGAACTTGTAAGGTCGCCGTGCATGCCGTTTCAAATATCTATGGACAGTTCTGTGACTCACTTGAAACCGCCGCGCTGCGTTCCGGAGGCTAGAAGTCGGGTTATTTTCAAAATGTTGTAATATCCGCTCCTCGATATTTGAATTTGAAGACACGCCTTCTCCTTGAGGAACCAAAGGCCAATTCTCTCGTAACCTCCGAACGGCCAGGGTAAAAACACGGCTGTTGGTAGGGCACGTTCGTGTGTCACCATATCTCTCCCGATATGTACGCAATGCTAAAGCCGCATTTTGGTGACATTCTCCGTACATAAGTACCATGTCAGTGTACTCGGCAGCTGTGTACCTTATTTGAGGCATAATATTACCTAAACTAAAAAACTTACAAACCTAACCTAAATCCAAAAACTAACTAATAAATGCCTAATTAACTAACTAATAATACGCTAACACTTAACAATATGTCACAATAACCTGTGCACTAATCTAACTATCATAAATCGTCTTTAACACAATAACAACTAAAACTTTTCATAAAATCACAACAATGCCCGCGCGGCTCGTCTTGTGATAACAAAAGTAGGCGTGTGCTCTCATCAAAGGGCTCCGCTGTGCACTGACTGACATAGTTACGTTACGAGTCAATAAAAGTGTTTTTGCCGAAAAACTTCCGCTCACATACACACTCGCAGTTTTCTGTGCACCACTAATGCATTATTTGCGTAAGTAATATTTCTTTTTCTTTCTAATTGTAGTATTTTGTGGGAGTGGGCGGGGCGCGTAAGAGTGGAATGGTATGACACCTTTCTCTGTCTTTCAAACATATTGAGACGTAGAGAATAGAATCATACGTTTTTGCACAGGTTCCTGACCTTACAATGTTTACCTATTATTACGGACTCATATCTACATCATGTTGAAAAATAAGAAAATGAAAAATAATTTCCTGTGGCTAAAGTATTCATTGGATTTGATTGATTTTTTGTATACGGGTAAAGAACATGACACTCTTTACGTGGTTTAAAGGAATGTCAATCGTCCTGCTCCACTTTGTATATGAGATGCGAAATAATAGTTTCATCAGTATTATTTTAAAATTTATATCCAGCCCGACACCGATTGAGTAAGTGAGACAAGGGGTTCAGATTGAGACAAAACCAAAGAGGGCTCAAGGAATCTCCTTGGTATTATTGTTATTATTATTCTTATTATTATTATTATTGTTGTTATTATTATATTACTAGCTTCTGCCCGCGGCTTCGCCCGCGTGGATGTCGAAAATTACCCAACGGGGACGTACTACTGGGATAAAAAGTATCCTATGTTAAAGCGTGAAAACAAAGCGTAACAGATCATCACTACATAGTATAAAACAAAGTCGCTGTCGCTGTCCGTCCCTATGTATGCTTAAATCTTTAAAACTACACAACGGATTTTGAAGCGTTTTTTTTTAATAGATAGAGTGATTCAAGAGGAAGGTTTATATGCATAATACATGCATAATATTGTAAAGAAACACTGATAAATTTAGAGGTTTCTAATGTGATGTCGTAAATAAACTATTTTTTTTGCGCTTACATTGCAAACGCTGGCTGAACCCCACGAGATAAATCAAAATAATGTACTACAGTATTGTACACCTTAAAAAGGTCAACAAAAAAGTCCGCGATGGTATATGTCTATCTCTTAAGGATAACCCACAATAACCATTTTTTATCCTTTACATTTTACGGGAAAAAATGGCTTATTTACGAAGTGATTTTAAGCAATACACCATTAATCCTTATCCAATTAAGTACCTTAAATACATTGTACATTATTATAGATCAAGATGGCGCTTTACAGCATGTAATTTAAATGAGCATTTCCGAAGATATTACAGATTTAAAATGCAGGGACATAACGGTGCGGCGGTACCGGCCCGGCCGGCGCGGCGGCGCGTGCTTATAAATAGCGCGTCGAAGGCCGCGATTCGCCCTGTAGCACTTTAGGATTAGCAGCGATCGGACGCGTTTATCGGAGCTCTCCAGCGAGTAAAATAATCTATACTTATAATAAATCTGTAGAAGTGAAAATTCAAATTCTGATCATTCTACGTTTGACAGCCGTCGCGTGCGGTCGTGCTGTTCGAACGTAGGAGAATTTACAGATTTCCTGCTGTGGCTCCCGCAGTGGTATCCTGTTGTCCTGTTCTCGTCGCGCCCCGCGAAGATCTTCATATAGTCGCCCCGAATATACTTCGACCTATTAATTGCTGTCTTTTTCAAGACACAATTAATAACAATTTTCTTTAACGAAATTGTCAATAAAACGTTACGTCGTGTCGTCAGTTGGCCCCTTCTGGGTAAAACCACAGTTTCGTGGTCCTCGGTTGAAACCTTACGGTGTCAACGAAGCCGAGGGGGTGTTGACCCAATCACACCCGCCGAGCCCCTTCAGGGCAAGGCAGTCAGTTGGACGGGTCCCAGTAGCGGCCTTGGGGGATCTCCTAGTCGCTGCTTGGGTAACAGGCTTGTTTTCACAGCTACACACCTAGAGCGGTTGAGTGTGTCTACCTCTTCGCTCTAGACCCACTTAGGACCCCGTTGCACAAATAAGATAGGCAACGGGCAAAAGCAAGCTTAGGGCTCACCTTAGGTACTCACCTCCCTGTCTAGACCCGACAGGGAGGGTTTACACATCCCCGGGCTAACCCACCCGGGGAGCTAGGAATAGGATTTGTTAGGAGAAATAGGTTTCCCTTCCCACCATTCCCTCTCAAAATAACTTATAAATAGTTCGATAATAATGGAGGACCCTCGCTTCACGACCCTCCTTAAATTCTTAGAGGCTATCCTCTCACAGGAGCCTACTTTTCATGCCAAATATGGCAGTGAGTTCGCTGCGATAAAGCAGTCATTTAATTCTCCCCCCGACGCGAACGTCACTGATTTCAGTGACGTACTAGAGCCCTCCCAGCCCTCCCAGGCACTCTCACTCCCGATCATTGAACTCGGTCCGTGTCCGGCTATGGACACGGACGAACCAGTCGCTTCTTCAAAGCGACCGGTCTCCCCATACGGCGACGTATTTAGTAGCTCTGACTCAGAGGCGGCACGCTTCTCTTCAGCTGCTTCTTCTTCCTCTTCGTCCCTCTCCGATGGCGGGTTCACACCTGTCGTAGGTAAGGGGAACAAGAGGAAGAAGAAGAAGCAGACCTCTTCGCAGGCCAATAAGGTCGTAGCGTTCGAGGAGAGTGCCCCTAGCACCTCACGGGCGCCCTCTGCGCCCGTAACTTCCCCCTCCACCGCCCCCGCAGTAGTAGTTGCGGCGCTCTCTAGCACGCGCGCGGCTATCCCCTCCCCTCCCCCGTCTCAGACCGCCGCGTCCTCCACACAGGACGACGACATGCCCGCCGCATCGTCAACTTCTGGCCCTAAGAAGGCCCATCATCCTCCCCCAGTGTTCATTAGGAACAAGGGTCAGTGGACCGATATTTCTAAATGGTGTGTAGACCACAAAATCAATTTCACGTCCGCCCGCAACACCCAAACGGGAATCAAAGTTGCCGTCCCTACCCAACTAGATCATAGAAGCCTTACTAGGCTACTAGACGACCGTAAGGTCGATTATTATACGTTCACTATTCCCGAGGAACGTCAGACCCGCGTGGTCATAAAACGTATCCCACGTGAAATCCCCGCGTCAGATATATTAGCCGACCTTAGGTCGCAAAACATCCCCGTGGATGAAGTCCACCGCATGCACCGCGCTAGAGGCGGTGAAACTTTCGATATGGTCCTCGTTGTGTGCCCTCCCTCAGAGGGTCACAACCCGATATTCAACGTCAAGTCGATTTGTAGCGTGGTCAGCTTCATAATCGAAAAACCATTGAAAAATGGCATTGTCGGTCAATGCCATCGGTGCCAGTTATACGGTCATTCGCAAAGGAATTGCCACGCGACACCCAGGTGCGTCAAGTGCCTGGGCGAGCATGGCACTTCTGATTGCCCCCGTCCTAAGGATAGGTCCCAATGTTCCGAACCCCCTAGCTGTGTGCTATGCGGTCAATCGGGACATCCAGCCAATTACCGTGGCTGCCCTAAAGCTCCTAAAGCCTCTTCTCCCAAACTGACTAAGCGTTTCGACGCCCTTCAGCAGAGGGAACATCCTCTATCGGGTAGAATTCCCTCCTCCCAACCTCCCGCGAGGCTCAGTCCCCAGAGGCCCAGTCCCTGGAACTACCTCAAACACCTGCAGGCCTTCCCGGCCCTGGCTCCCACAAAGCCCCCAGCCTCTCACACTCCTCTCTACTCCCTCATGGATCCGCGCATCCGTGCCCCCCCCCCCGCGCCCCTCGCATACCCTGCGCCCTCCGCGCATCCCTCGCACTTTGCGTACCCCGCGCACTCAGCGTACCCCGCGCCCTCCACGCACCCCGCCCCCCCCGCGCCTCCCGCGAAACAAGCGCCGGCTCATAAAGCCCCGCGCCCCTCTGCCACCCCGGCGGCTCCCTCCGCCTCCCTTAACGAGATAAACGCGTGTTATCTCGCCTATTGCTCACCCCGCGCTGACCAAATGGCCCGCGAACTCGCGGTAGCTAGGCAATCAAACGACATCCCTAGGATTAAGCAGATCTTTGCTGCGTATCCCGAGATCACCCGGTCCCTCCAATCCCTCTCACACTCATTATGAATAATGCAGTTTTAGCTAGGAACAAACCCCGATCCCTAAAGTTAGGTTACTTCAATGCCAATGGCATTAATGGTCAACCATCTGGCTTTCTGGGAGCTTCAGAGGAAGCTTAGGTCCCAACAGTCCGCCTCCATGCCTCCCCTAGTCCGTCCTGACAAGACGACAGCATTCGACGACGTCGACAAGGCCGAATGCCTTGCCGACAGCCTAGAGGCTCAATGCTCACCCAGCTCCCTACCTGTAGACGCGGATCACCTCTCTGAGGTCGATACGGAAGTCGAACGTAGATTCAATCTCCCTCCCGTAGAAGACCCTGACAATCCTCTGCCTCCCGTCACTCCAGACGAAGTGCACGATATCGTCAAAGGTCTAAAAGCCCGCAAAGCCCCCGGTTCAGATGGTATCACCAATAGGGTGATCCAGCTATTTCCCGCTCAATTGATCATGCTTTTGACTACCATCTTCAATGGAGCCCTAAGCAATAATATCTTCCCACAAGCATGGAAAGAGGCCACCGTTATCGGTATTCCCAAGCCTGGCAAGCCTAGGAGCGAGCCTACTAGTTACCGTCCCATCAGTCTGCTCAAGGTACTCGGCAAAATCTATGAGAGGCTTATTTATAAGCGTCTCAGAGACTACGCCGAGACCAAGGGCCTCATCCCAAACGAACAGTTCGGCTTTCGGACTCAGCACTCTAGCGTGCATCAGGTGCATCGCATCGTCGAGTGCATAGGCGCTGGTTTCCAGCGCGGCACTATGACCGGTGCGGTGTTTTTCGATATTGCGAAAGCGTTCGACAAAGTCTGGCACAACGGCTTATTATATAAGCTTTACAAAATCGGTGTGCCAGACCGTCTCGTGCTCATCTTACGAGACTTTTTGTCGAATCGCACATTCCGCTATCGCATAGAAGGGGCTCTATCCTCACCCCGACCCATACGCGCTGGTGTCCCTCAAGGCTCAGTGCTCGCTCCCCTCATTTTCACCTTGTTCACCGGAGACATTCCGAGGAGCAGGTTTACCGAGTTAGCTCTGTTCGCAGACGACACGGCAATCTATTCCAAAGGGCAATCTATAGACGCGATCTCCCGCCACCTCCAAAAAGCAGTCGACAAACTTGCCGCCTGGTTTAGGAAGTGGCGTATCGAAGTAAACCCCGACAAGAGCCAGGCCGTTCTCTTTCTGAGACGCAGACGCCACCGCTCAAAAACTCCCCTCTCTCAATATCGACCGATCACCATGTTCGGCAAGCTTATCCCTTGGGGTAAGCAAGCAAAATATCTAGGCGTGATCCTCGATCTACATCTATCCTTCTCAGAGCACATAAAGCAGGTGCGCTCGCGCGCCGCTTTCGCTCTAAGTAGACTCTTCTGTCTTATGAATCCCAAAAGTAAAATGTCACTCAGATGCAAGTTACGTCTCTACGTAACATGCATACGCCCGATCATGACCTATGCGTGCTCTGTATTCGGTCAAGCGAAACCCCATCACATCCATACAATGCAGGCCCTCCAAAACCGAGTCCTCCGTAGGATTACCGGTGCCCCATTCTATGTTAGGAATAAAAACCTTCACCTCGATCTGAGAATTCCCACTATTGCCCAATTCATAAAACGCGCCGCCAAGTGCTATTTCGATTCCGCCGCCAAACACCGCAACCCTCTGGTTGTGGAGGCCGCCAACTATGTCCCCTCCCGCATTAGTCACGTTCGCCGACCAAGGCATATCCTCACAGACCCTGACGATCTCATAACCCTCCTCCAGGAGAGCAATAGGGAGACCAGCACAGTAAAGAAACACAAACACAGACGATCGCCGTCATTCCGACCTCGCCGCAGAGGTCCTCCGCGCTCGCGACCCCGATGTAATACCCCCCCCCCCCCCCGACCCTTGCTCCCCGGTCTCGATGGGATGCCAGCCCGTGCCGATGATGCTGAGCAATTAGCTTTAAATCCCCCGATTAATAATAATGATGATATTTTGATCCAGCCTGTCCCTGAACTTGCTGTCCTCCCGATTGCCGTACCCCACAGGGGGTGCACTTAGCGAGCGTCGCATCTTAGTTTAGTAGCATATTTTTGCGCCCTGGCTGGAGGCTTTTAGATTTAAAAACTCTAAAAGTAGCCACAGGATAGTCCGGTTAAGCAGACAAAACCTCTCTAGGTTGATCTGCGAGATGCCATTCACAAAAAAAAAAAAAAAGTGAAAATTCTGTACATTGAAAATATCAAAAAAATAAATGGCAGGGGGTGTTACTAGACCGACACCGAACCCAAAAATTTGATTAAAAAAATTTATGTCTGTCTGTCTGTCTGTTTGTTCAGGCATCACGCAAAAACTACCGGTTCGATTACGATGAAACTTGGTATAATTATTCTTTAATATCCTGGGCTCCACACTGGGTACTTTTTATCCCGGAAAAGTATCCTATCCTACTATCTATATTTAAACCTATTAATTAAAAGACAAGTTCTGACTGACTGACTCATCAACACCCAGCCCAAACCCTTGGACCTAGAAAGCTGAAATTTTGCACAGAGGTTCCCTTTATAATGTAGGCAAGGAATAAGGAAGCATATTTTGAAATTCAACCCCTAAGGGGGTAAAATGAGGGATGAAAGTTTGTAGGAAAAATCTTATTCCTTGAGGTAATAAACTTGAAACTTCGCACGAATAGTTATCTAAATAAATGATAAAGTTTGTAGTTTTTGTTCTTCTAAATTACTCCCTAAAGGGGGGTTGGGGGGTGTCAGTGTTTGTATGGAAGAATTTTAACGCGCTGTCCTTTATACTTAAAACCCATGGGGATGTATGGGGTAATTTCCGACACTCACGCGGGCGAAGCCGCGGGCAGCAGCTAGTAGACAATAAACGCTTCCTAAATAATTATTATCTCAACATTTCTTTTCAATGTTTTCACTCGCAACCTGGTGCCATTGCATAATTTTGGCGGGTTTAAATTACGCAGTAACATAATTGGGGCGCCAACTCTCAATTTTAATATGTGAGTTGTGTTGTGTTGTCGACTCAAGGAATAAGATTTTTCATACAAAATAAATCCCCCCTTTTCAACTCTTTTTTTTTTTTTTTTTACCACAACGGCTAAGCTCCTGGCCTGAATCTCACCTGATGGAAAGCGATGATCAGGCCGAAGGTGGAAGCGAGCTCTACCCGGAATCCTCAACCACAAAGGAACTGGCTATCTTACCTCTAACCCCTTTAAAGGTTGAATTTCCAAAAACCCTTTCTTAGCAGACGCCTAGGTCCTAATAACTATCTGTGTGCCAAATTTCAGCCCAATCCGTTTAGTGGTTTGAGCTGTGATATAGAGTACCCCTTCGCACCCCCTTAAGGGTAGATTTTTGAAAAACCCTCATACACATTATTCTTTTTTTTTTGTTTTAAGTATAAATACTGAGTTTCGAGTTTATGGGACAGCGCGTTAAAATTCTTTTATTCCGACTTTGATAGCCCCCAATCCCCGTTTAAGGGGTAGTTTATAAAAACTAAAAATGACAAACTTTATAATTTACTTAGATAAGTATTCATGCCAAATTTCAAGTCTATTAACTCAAGGAATAAGATTGATCATACAAACGTAATCTCCCCATTTCACCCTCTTTGGGGTAGAATTTCGAAAAAATCGTTTCTTAGTGGAAACTTACTCTTCATAAAGAACACAACCTCTAAATTTCATGTCTCTAGGCCCTGCGATTTAGGCTGCGCGTTGATATCTCAGTCACCCTAGCCTTTAAATATATGTCGGAGCGACGGGCTCACAATCGTTGTCAGAATGGATATTATCAATAAAATTGTTCATTGTGTCTGGACTTTATAATTAAGCGCGTATAATATATAAGTACCACAGTGCATGCTGCTCTCAACAAACCTCGCGAGTTGTGTTGATATTTAAGGTTGATTACAATAAACTGACTCGGATAAATGCACAAAACGTATTTATTGTTCCGGACAAAGTTTCTACCATGCTACAAACAAGATGGTGCAAACAAGGAAAAAAGGGAAGAATGTTGCCAACATAATGCCAAGTGCCCAGTTTGGCCAACTAAATAAACATGATGGTTGCGTTCTCAATTAATGCCCAACACTCCCTCCAGAACGCAAACCCATTTTACTATTACAATACAAATGTTTTGCAAGTGGTACACCCTTGGTTAAACTGTCAGCTACCATATTACAACCATTCACAAATAAAAAATTAACTTTAGATTTAACAATGTTTTCTCTGAGAAAATGTAAACGAATATCTATATGTTTAGTCTTAGGTTTATAACAGTCTGTTGATGCCAGTCTTATTGCACTTTGGTTATCACTATAGATAGATAACACACTGTCCACGCTTTGGCCTAGTTCTTCTTGCAGTTGCCGAAGCCATAAGGCCTCCTGGGTCGCCGACGCCATCGCCATATATTCGACCTCTGCTGTGGAGAGGGCTACAGTCTGTTGTTTACAGGAGTTCCAGGATATGCAAGCATTTTGGAAAATAAAAGTGTAGCCAGTGCATGATCTCCGGTCCAATGGGTCACTAGCCCAGTCAGCATCACAGTACCCAGTTATTTCTCTAGAGTCTTCTTTAACATAACATATCTTTAAGTTCTTGGTACCTTGAAGGTATCTCATGACCCTTTTTACTCCAAGCCAGTGTTGAATTCCTGGATCATTACAGTACTGACTCAATTTATTGACCGCATAGGTGATGTCAGGTCGTGTAACTTGTGCCAGATATATAAGACAGCCCACTGCCTCCCTGTATGGGAAATTGCTATCTTCATTCTCAGGTTTCTTGTTGAATTTTGTATTTACCTCTATTGGAGTGCATACTGGTTTGCACTCTGACATGCCAAAGCGTTCCAACACAAGGTTTGTATATTTCTCTTGGTCTATCATGATCACACCTGCCTCGCGATTCCTATTTATATTTATACCAATACACTGCTGTATCTCACCCAGGTCTTTCATGCAGAATTCTTCTTTTAATTTTTCTTTAATATCTGTTGCTGTTTTCTTATCATTTGTGAAAATCATGAAATCATCCACCCATACTGCAATAAATATCATTTTTGATTCATTCACTGAATAATAGATACACGGATCAATTTTTGATCTTTCCAATCCAATTTTAATCAGAACATTGTTTAATTTCAGGTTCCATTGACGGCTTGCTTGCTTGAGCCCATAGATTGATTTATGTAGGTGACATACCTGAGCATTCTCCTCATAGTATTCTGGCTGTGACATGTAAATTTCAGTGTCTATGTCACCCTGAAGAAATGCACTTATGGCATCCATCTGAACCATTTCTAAATTATATTTGGCAGCCAGAGCAAACAAGAATCGGACTGAGGTATATCTTACCACAGGAGCATACACCTCGTCATAATCATTTCCTTTTCTTTGTGCACACCCCTTAATTACCAATCTTGCTTTAAAACGAACAATCTCTCCTTTCTCATTTGTTTTACTTTTAAATACCCACTTACATGGCAAGGCTCTTTTACCTGATGGCAAATCTACCAGTGACCAAGTTTTATTCTTTCTTAAGGACTCATATTCCTCCTGCATGGCCTTCTTCCACTGGTCAGCATGCGATGACGAAAGAGCTTCATCAAGACTCTGAGGATCATTCAAATCAAGTATTGGGCAAAAGTAACTCACATCATGGTCATCCTTCTCTGCATACTGGACAGCTTTGCGTGGACGTAAATTTATATTACGTGCTGGTGTCGAAAGATCAACTGATTCCTCTGGTACATAGGATGAATCATCATTGTCGCCAGACATATAGTCATCGCTTGAGGAATGATCTAAGTTTGTTTCTAATTCTTCTTT
The DNA here is from genome assembly GCA_914767815.1 of Eupsilia transversa. Taxonomy (NCBI): domain Eukaryota; kingdom Metazoa; phylum Arthropoda; class Insecta; order Lepidoptera; family Noctuidae; genus Eupsilia; species Eupsilia transversa. Next base: position 16,216,070 of record OU611873.1, on the reverse strand, counting down.
GCAGGGTTCTTCAGGTGATTTAATTTCAGGACCACTATTAAGTATGCCAGGTAAGTACACATTATGATCACATTTATGAACATTTTCTAAAAATACTACATCTCTACTCTTGATTATTTTATTAGTGTCTGGATCAAGTAACCGATAACCCTTGCTGGATTCACAGTAGCCAACAAATATATATTTTCTAGATTTAGTATCCCATTTTTGGCGTTTTTCTTTAGGTATTAGAGCCATAACTTCAGAGCCAAAAATTTTTATATTTGATAAATTGGGTTTCTTACCTGACCACATTTCCATAGGAGTTTTGCCATTAATTGACCTTGTGGGTGATCTATTAATTATATAGGCAGCTGTTGCAAGCGCCTCTCCCCAGAATTGCTTTGACAAATTTGCATCAAACAACATACACTTGGCCCTTTCCACCAGTGTCCTGTTCATTCTTTCGGCAAGACCGTTCTGCTGTGGTGAGTATGGGGTACTTGTTTGATGTTCAATTCCATGCCTATATAAGAAACTTTCAAATTCTCGGTTACAGTATTCTGTCCCGTTGTCTGACCGAACAGTTTTTATCTTTTGTCCAAGTTGATTCTCTACTTTACTTTTATAATCTTTGAATACCTCAAGCACACTCAATTTGTCTTTCAAAAAATAAACATAAACTTTTCTGGTAAAGTCATCGATAAAGGTAATAAAGTACTTCATACCTCCCAGTGTCTCTGAAATTCACCTTACAGCCATTTTTCACCATAGCACTTACTGATAAGAGATTGGCAGCAAGTTTAGGTATGTATAGAACTTCTCTTACCTGAATTCTAGTTTGTTCATTACCATTCATCAATAAATTAACCTTTCCCATACTTTCCACAGGTAGCGCTGTCTTACTTGCAACCGTTATGGTGGGTATCGGTGGACTTGTTACATCATACATCCAATCACATCTGTTGGTCATGTGCATGGAGGCACCTGAGTCCACATACCAAAGGTCCGGATTCATTGTCTGTGAAGATGCTGAAAAAGCTGCGACAAAACTTTTATTTTCTTCAACTTTTTCTACTTTGTTTTCTGTATTCTTCTTATTCGGAGCACGACAATTCTTCGCAAAGTGTCCATGCTTGTTACAGTTATAACATCGGGGCCCTTTCTGATTACTTTGGCTATGTTCCTTCGCTTTACTGTTTTTCCCGTGATTGGCTGTTTTCTTAGTGAAGAATGCTGTACTCTCCGAGCATTGAACTTCCTGCAAGAGTTTTGTTTTGATCGAGTCTGCGCTGATCTTGATCCCTGAGCTCTCCAAACCCATTATCATAGGCTTATAAATTTCAGGTAAGCCGGCCAACATCAGCGTTCCAAGCCATTCATCATCAATGTCAAACTTAATGTTCCTAAGCTTATGAGCGGTTGACATAATCTTGTTCACATAGTCATCTACGTTTCGGGAACTGTCCAATGTAGTTGTGATGAGGTCTCTCAACAAGGCAACTTTCCTGTATAAGCCGCTGTCATCAAAAGCCTGTTGCAAACAGTCCCAAACTTCTTTACACGTAGTCGCGCTTTGTACATGTACATAATTGATCGGGTCTAGCAATAGAATAAGCTTAGATTTTGCCTTTCTTTCTTTCTTTTCATCTTCATTAGTTCCTTCAACACAGCTCCATAAATCTTCAAGCTGGAAATAAGCTTCCACTGCGAATTTCCAACTCGCGTAATTATCTCTTCCAACAAGTCTATCAATGTGAAACGGATTGTGACCTGTACTGGACATTTTCTTCGTGTACTATAAATTATTTGACGCTATGTGACTGAGCACGCCGCTCTAGGTAACCTCAAAATAAATACGCCGGCCGGTTATTGTCAGTTGCTTCTGCGTTTCCACTCTAAACGATTTTAATCAACCACGCTCTGCTACCATGTTGATATTTAAGGTTGATTACAATAAACTGACTCGGATAAATGCACAAAACGTATTTATTGTTCCGGACAAAGTTTCTACCATGCTACAAACAAGATGGTGCAAACAAGGAAAAAAGGGAAGAATGTTGCCAACATAATGCCAAGTGCCCAGTTTGGCCAACTAAATAAACATGATGGTTGCGTTCTCAATTAATGCCCAACAAGTTGTCGCTACACCCCCGTCGGGGGGTGCGGCCAGCGGGATCGGAGCATCGCTCCTCGCCCGCGGATGCTATACGGTGGTGGTTGGGGGGGGGTATGCTTCTAGAACTTACCCCCGCTTGTGTTTGTCCATGTGACGGTGGCGGCGTGCGGCGCGCCGCGTCGGCAAAAGTGGGCGGCGAGGGAGCAGTGCCTCTTCGCTGCCTCCGACGCGGTCTCGCCAGAGCTCCTCCTGCGCCGCTGGGGTCTGGCCTCGAGCTCGAACTCGAAATCGATTTTCCAGTGGCTCAGAGGGCGACGTCGGCGAAAAGGCCGCAGCTACTGGTCCTCCCACTTTGGGCCGCGGACCGGATCGCGGGGTCGTGTCCGGAGACACGTCATCGCGACCGGACGCGGCCGACCCCGACCTAGCGGATGCGAGCGACATGCTCGAGCCGGCTTGCGATGAGCACGTCGAGAGCGCCGCTGGCGAGTCGTAGGCGGATGCACGAGGGGGTGCCGGTGAAGCGGGCACCCTTGGCGTCACTTGTGCCGGTCGTTTATACGTACCGGCACTATCAGGCCGCTCCTGCTCAGCCCTCGCCGGTCCCGCCAGCAAGCGGCGGGGACCGGGGGTGGCGGTGCGCGAAGATGGAACAGTTTGCGGCGTTTGCACGATCTGCGCGGGCGCAGATGCGGGCGGCGACACGAACCGCGGCGGAGGGGCGGCGGTACGGGTAGGGGGGTGCGTGTTCGCACGGTTGGCACGGGGGGGTGCGCGGGTGGCGCGGGATGCGCATGAGGGGTGGCGCTTAGCGCGATTTAGGCGCAGGCCCCGGCGCCTGTATTGGCACGGGGCGAAATGCAGCGGGGCGTATCGGCACCGCGTGCTGCCGGCTCGACGACGGCGCTGGCGCAACACGCGCAGGCGCCAATGTCGTGGGTGGGCTGGAAGCCGCAGCGGCTAGCTCCTTGTTGGAGTAAGGTAAGTGTTTCACCACTTACCTTGGTCTTGACTGGTCCGGCCAGCGGCGCACCGGGCGACACGTCGCCGATGTTCGGCATCGACGTCGCCCGGTCCAACACTGGACGGGCCGTTCCTTGGAGCCCGGCATCGCGGCCCGCAGAACCGCGCTTGCCGGGCTTCGGCATCCCCCTTGGGCGTGGTCGGTCCGCGACCGCTCCGGTGATGACTCACCGAGCGGCACAGCAGGGCTCCCCCCTGTGTCCACGCAGGGACCGTAAGTTCCCTGCGCGCACACAATGAGGAACGGAAATTTTTTTGCGGTCCGCACGGAAAAACACTGAGCCCAGTCACGGCAGGCATCTCGCAGATCAACCTAGAGAGGTTTTTGTCTGCTTAACCGGACTAACCTGTGGCTACTTTTAGGGTTTTTAAATCTAAAAGCCTCCAGCCAGGGCGCAATAAATTGCTACTAAACTAAGATGCGACGCTCGCTAAGGGCACCTCCTGCGGGGTACAGGCCTCGGCTTAGGGCGTCGCAATCGGGAGGAACTCTCAACAACATAGTAGACGTCGCGACGCCGTCAGGGGGCGTAGCGAGCGGGGTCAGGGCTTCGCCCCTCGCCCGCGGAGGCAATACAGTGGCCCGCCACTGCGGACCCTTCACTCTGTTGGCCTATGCGGCCTAGTGGAACTGCGACGCTTTTTACAGCGTCCGTGTTATTGGTTGCTATGAATTTTTCTGTAGGCGCATCACGACGCTATATCCTATAGCGTCGCTTTCTTCACGACATCTAGGCGGTCTGTCCCCGCCAGGTGAGAACCCCAGTTACCTGGGGGAGGCCCGGCGAGAACGACCAGCGACTTAGATGTCGGCTCGACGCACCTACAGGACGAAATGTAGCTACCCCTCGCCCTGCTCACTACTGTAATAGTGGAGTCGGTAGGGACATCCTTTACGACCTGTGCGGAGTGTTTGGCAGGGTCGGCCGTAAGGGTGATTTCCTGGGTCGCCGGGGGGGAGGTTTTCTTGCCTCTGTTACGCTTCCCCCCGCGTCTCTTCTTCCTCCGCCCGGAGGTGGAGGCCTGGGTCGTGGGCTCGTTGGCCGCCGCCATCAGCGTCGCGCCTTGTGGCCGACTGTGCTCAGCGTGTGGCCGCGACGGCGACGGTTCCCGCCCGCTTGTTCCGTATTTCTTCTTGAAAAACGGGGCATTTTATGTTGCTCGCGGGGTGCGGGCCACCACAGTTAACACATGTGGCCGGCTCCTCCCGCGGGCGTGGGCAGTCGCGTGCGGCGTGCTCTCCCCCGCACCGAACGCAAGCGAGCGGGCGGTGACACAGGTGCGAGCTGTGTCTGAAGCGTTGACACCTGTGGCACTGAGCTGGCCCCTTCTTACCACGCCAGGCCTCTATTTTGACCCCCCGCATGTACATGAATACGGAGGTGTCAAATATTGCCCGGACGTCTGGCGTCTTTTTTAGGATTGCATGAAAAACGCAACCGGGTCTTCCTTGTGCGCCCTTAATGTGGCGCACGTACTCCGGCTGGTATCCCAGCGTCCGGAGCTCCTCCTCAATCTCCTTCGGGTCCGTGTCCGCCGGCAGGCCCCGAATTGCGATTTTGAGGTTTTTATCCGCTGGTAGCGAGTAGGCGAACCAGCGGACGTCGCTGTCCTTCTCCAGGCCAGTCAGGTACCTCTGGACCAGCGGCACGAAAAGAGGCACTTTTGGCACTTACCCCTGTGGAGTCCTTCTTCGGTGACTGCGGCGGTGACTGGCGGACCGCGTCGGCAAAGGTAGGCGAGTCGGGTACGCCTGGACCCCGCGGCGCGCTATCGCGCAGTGGCTGCGGCGGGTCTAGGCAGTACCTTTTTGCCTCCTCCGACGCAGTCTCGCCAGAGCTTCGTCTCTTCCGTTGGGATCTGACTCCGAGCTCAAACTCGAAGTCAAACCCGAAAGATGGTGTAGGTGACGCCGGCGGCGACACAAACTTGGCGGCAGCCGCTCGTCCCGCGGTGGGCCGAGGCCCGGATCGCGGTGACTTATCCGGGGACAAATCTCCGCGACCGGACTCGACCGAGCCCTCTGATGCCAGCGACATGCTCGACCCCACGCGTGAGGAGCATGCCGACAACATAGCGGGCGAGTCGCAGGCTGAGACACGAGGGGGGGCCGGCGATGCGGGCATTTTACTTGTTGCTTTAGTTTTTATTTTATCACTGGCCGGCCTGGAATACGGGCCGGCGCTTACGGGTCGCTCTTGCTCGGCTACCGGCGGACCCGCCATCGAGAGGCGGAGGCCGGAGTTAGCGGCCCGCGAGGCTGGCGCGGCTTTGGCGGCACTTGTGCTCTTGGGCGCGGGCGGCGACACGAAACGCGGCGGCGGAGCGGCGGTACGGGTCGCGGGCGCACGGGTACGTGCGGAGGGCACCGGAGAGGGCGCGGGTAGCGCGGGGTACGCGTGCGACGCAACGGAGCGTGCAGCGGACGCGTTTGTAGTTGCGGGCGCGGGCGCGCGGGTGGGTGGTGCTTGTGCACGTACGTGTGCACGACCTGAGTTTGCGGCAGGCCCCGGGGCCTGGATGGGCACCGGGCGGAACGCGGCTGGGCGGACGGCGACCGCGTGCTGCCGGCCCGACGACGACGACGGCGCAACGCGCGCAGGCGCCGATGGCGTCGGTGAACCGGCCGCAGCAGTGGCGCTCGTCCCACCCTTCTCCTCCTTCTTCTTCGTTTTGTGTCCGGCCGGCGGCGCACCGGACGACACAACGCCGATATTCGGCATCGAAGTCGTCCGGTCCAACACCGGACGGGCATCAGGCGACCCGGCATCGCGGCCCAGAGAGCCGCGAGTGCCGGGTTTAGGCATTGTTACGGGGCGTGGCCTCCGCGACCGCAACGGCGTGTAGACGCCGGGCAGCACGGGGCGGCTCCCCCTGTGTCCGTACAGGAATCCGCTAGGCCTCCTGTACACACACAGTGAGAGGACGGTTTAAAAAGGGCGGTCCGCACGGATATCGGTTACTTCGCGTAGGATATAAGTAGTGGATCGGCCACGAGCGAATCGAGTCTCTCAACAAACCAGTTGGAAGTCGCTACACCCCCGTCAGGGGGTGCGGCCAGCGGGGTCGGAGCCTCGCTCCTCGCCCGCGGAAGCTATACGGTGGCCTGCTACAACAGGCCCCTCAATATAGTCGCCTAATACGGCAGATGGTAGTTGAACGCGTTAATTTATTTTAACGCGTCCATGTGAGTAGTTGCTAAGTGTTTACACGTAGGCGCGTCGCGACGTCCATAGTGACGCCGCTTTCTTCACGACATTTCGGCGGTCTGTCCCTGCCAGGTGAGACCCCCAGTTGCCCGGGGGAGGCCCAGCAGAGGACGACCAGCATCGGAAATGTCGACTCGGCGCGCCCACGGATAGGTATGTAGTCACCCCTCGCCCCGCTTACAGAGCTAGCCGTTTACGGATTGAGAGAGTGACTGTCGTGAATGTGTGAGCGGTTTGTTGTGTAATGTAACACCGCCCGGTGTCCGTGTGCGTCGCTGGCACGCCCGCGCCGCGACGACACACTTGATATAAATGCATGTTTAGTATAGGTTGTCTGAGTTTAGTTGCGTAGCGCGTCTATATTAACCTAGAAGCACGCCGCGCAACAGATGTATGTGTACATCTGTGGAGTCACTTTATACGAGTGAGCCGCGTGTAACCTGAGTACAGCTCACTCGAGGCGTCAGTTTGGTGTGGAGTCTTGGTCCGCAGTCAGGTCGCGGGGTAAGGGGCGCCTCGAGCGATCGGGGGGGCGCGTGTGCCATGGCGCTATCTGTTTGACGTGGGGCCAATCAGATGCGTCGGCACGCGCGAACATTCCCTTCGCGAGGCGCCGCACGAACTCATCCAGGCTCTCGATACCGAGGTCCCGCTGGATAACATCGTTCCTCACATAGCGAGGGGCGTCAAGGATGGTCCGCAGCGCTAGGTTTTGCTGCGCGCGGAGAGATTTGCGGCTCGTCTCGCTAGTGAAGACGAACCAAGCGGGGGCGGCGTATGTCAATATCGGGCGCACGTACAACTTGTACACGCCTAGTTTGACACGCGCCGGGATTCGGGACCTGAGCACCGGGTAGAGTAAAGCGCGGGCGACCTTACCCTTCGCGACTACGTCGGAGACATGCTTCTTCATGGAGAGCCGGCGGTCGATTACCCACGTTCACCGACAGCCGCCATTTTGACAGCCACTCGGGAAGTAAATCGAGTGCACGCTGCATCTTGATTGCCGCGTGCTTCGCTGATAGCGATTTAGTAATGTACGCGGCATCGTCAGCGTACAGAGCGAGTATCGAGTCGGCAGTGGTGGGGATGTCGTCGGTGTATCGTGAGTAACACGCCGGCGATACGCAGCTGCCCTGGGGCACGCCAGCGAGTATCGGGCGGGCACTGGAAAGCGCCCCTTCGACCACCACCCTGAACGTTCTGTTGGAAAGAAAAGTAGAGATCACCTTTACGACGCGACGGGGCGCGTCAGAGGTGGCCAACTTGTAAATAAGGCCTTCGTGCCATACGCGGTCGAAGGCCTTCTCCATGTCAAGGAATACCGCTACGGAATGTTCCTTCTTATTCATTGCCGCTGCGAATAAGTGCAGTACCCTTGACAATTGTAGCGTCGTGCTATGTTCCGCCCGAAAACCAAACTGTTCCGGACGCGGCGCTATATGTGATTGGAGGTGTCGCAGCAGGAGTGCTTCGAACACCTTGGAGATCGTCGGCAGTAGTGTAATAGGCCGATAGCTCTCCGGCTTCAGTATATTTTTACCCGGTTTAGGCAGCATAATAACGCGCCCCTCCTTCCACGTTGCGGGAAAGGTCCCTGTGCGCAGTATCGCTGTATACAGGCGCGCCAATGCGGCTACCATACGGAATGGCAAGTGGCGCAGCGCTGCATTTGTGATACCGTCAGCACCGGGGGCCTTCCTGGGCTTCGTCCTAAGGATGGCGCGTCTTACTGCACCGGGCGAGAAAAATACCGGGTCCTCCTCGGGAGCAATCGGCGGCGCGAAGTACTCTCCAAGGTGCTTCTCGACCGCTGCGACGTGGTCACTGTCGTCGGTCGAGTTGGGGCGGAACTGACGCTCCAGGTATTCAGCGAAGACCTCCGCTCGGTCCTCCGCTATATATCGTAGCGCCCCGTCGCTGTTAAGCAGCGGGCGCACCGGAGCTGGGGTGTTCGTGAGCTGGCGGCAGAGTTTGTGAACCGACGGCCAACTGTCCGTAGTGGCGTCGATTCGATTCTCCCAGTCTGCGGCGGCGTGTGCCTTTAACTCGGCCTTCACCTTTTCCGCAAGACGGTTAAGCTGCGTCTTGAGCGTAGGGCATCTTAATTGTTGCCACTGTTTGCGTAGTCGCCTCTTGGTAGCGATTAACTTAGTGATACGTGCCGGTAGAGGCGGCAATAGCCCTCTCCCCTCCGGTTGTATCACTGTCGCCGCCTCTAAGGCGCTCTGGATACAAACAGTGACGTCGACTGCCATTTGATCCACGTCCGCGGAGTCGGCAATAGGCCGAGTGGGCGTGGTGATCTCTACTTTATCTCTGAACTTGTTCCAGTCCAAGGATCGGCGTGGCGCTAGGGGCTTCAGTCGGGTCGGCACACCCGATAGGACGACGAGTACCGGTTGGTGATCCGATTGTAACTCGTCGTCGATTACTTGCTGCGTGATCTGGAAGTTTAGTCCTTTGTGGACTACAACGTCCAGCACGTCCGGCATATGCCGTATGGCATCTGGGTAGTGGGTCGGCGTCTCTGGGCCGGACACCACGTAGCCGTAGGCTCCAGAGTCCGCGAAGAGTCGTTTCCCCTCTTCGTTTGTAGCGTATGAGTTCCACGCCGGGTGCTTGCTATTCATGTCCCCGGCAAGGAGGGTTGCGTGTGTGGAGCGATCTAACAGGCCCCGCAGCTCCGCATAATCTAAACGGGACGCGGGTGGCCTGTAGCACGCATATATGTCTGTGTCCTCGCCGGCTATGTGCAGCTGAACACCCAGCGCGTAAAACGACCTGAGTGTCGGCGGGGGAATTTCTTGGTGAACGACTCGTCGCTTCACTAATACAACCAGACCACGGTATATCATGTGTGCCGACTTTTCGTCCTTCCTATAAACGTGATACCCCGGGAACCTAACCCTATCCTCGGGTCCCAGTAGTGTCTCGCTTATCAGCGCCACGTCAATGTTTTGTTCCCGAAGGAGATGGCGGAGTGGGGCGACCTTGTTCTTAAGACCGCGGGCGTTCCAGTGAAGCACCCTTAACGAGCTAGCCATGATATAGGGTAAGCAGTGTGGCTAGACCGTCAAGAATGACCGTCTCTATATCCTGCCCCTGTCTGATGGCCTTGATGAGGTTCATCAGCAGTTGTATGGCGCAGGTGGTGAACTCTTTACTGTGCGGCGTCGCGACGCCAGCACCACCGTTCGTTACCTCGGCTAACTTAGATAGTGCAGCCGGTTTCCGCTGCGAACTAGTGGTGCTGACCGCGACGGTGCTGCCAACGTGCGGCTTGTTTTCGAACCCGCTTGTTTGCGCATTCTGCCGCTGCGCTACAGTGGCGCTGTTCGCGGGCTCGCGTTGAACATTTTTGTTCAACACCTGCACATTAATAGGGGCAGGTGCGGTCATTGGGGTGACTTCTTGTGTCGCCGGGGGGGTGGGTTTTTTCTTCCTCCCTTTCCCCCCGCGTCTTTTCTTCCTCCGCCCTGAGGAGGGGGGGGCATCCCTTTGTGTAGGCTCATTTGCCGGCGCCATCAGCGTCGGCCCAGAAGCCTCTATAACCTCCGCCTGGGGAGGTTTCTGTGCGGCCAGCTGCGACCTGTGCTTGGCCGTAATGGCGACCGTGCCCGCTCGCTTGTTCCGGATCTCGTCCTGGAACACGGGACACTTTATGTTACACGCGGGGTGCGGGCCACCGCAGTTTATGCAGGTAGCCGGCTCCTCGCGTGGGCGCGGACAATCGCGTGCCGCGTGCTCACCTCCGCACCGTACACAAGCGAGCGGACGGTGGCACTGGTGCGAGCTGTGCCGGAAACGCTGGCACCTATGGCATTGAGCGGGCCCCCGCTTGCCCCGCCAGCCTATACGATGACGCACCGATAGCACGGGGGGGTGCGCGGGTTGCGCGGGGGTGGTACTCCGCGACGTGGCATGGCGCACGGCTGGCGCCGCTGCGCGCACGGGCGCGGCGGGGCCGCGCCCGGGCGGGGCAGCAGGGCGCGCATGCGGTGCACGGCCAGTCTTGGGGGCGGGTCCCGGGGCCTGTATAGGCACCGGACGGAACCCCGCCGGGCGGATCGCAACCGCGTGCTGCCGGCTCGTCGACGGCGCTGGCGCAACGCGCGCAGACGCCAGTGACGTCGACGGGCCGGTCGCCTCGGCGGCTTTGACGATTTCGTCGCTAATAATCTTAACCCCACTCACCTGTGGGGTCTTGGTCCTCTTGGTGGACGAACCGGCCAGCAGCTCACCGGGCATCACGTCGCCGATATTCGGCAGCGATGACGCCCGGTCTAGCGTCGGACGGCTCTCCTCCTGAGCCCCGGCATCGCGGCCTAAAGAGCCGCGCTTGCCGGGCTTCGGCATCCTTCGGGCGTGGCCTCCCGCGACCGCTACGGTGATTCCTCACCGAGCAGCACGGTCGGCTCTCCCCCTGTTTGCACCAGTAACCAAAAAGTTCACTCACACAAACAAAGGAAAAGCACTGGAAAGTTCGGCGGTCCGCGCGGAAAATAACCGGACCCAGTCACGCGAGGTGACGTAGGTTGTTGACGCCAAAAGTTCGGGAAAGTTCCACTGGACGTCAACGATTACTCACTCGCGAAACAAGGTGCTCAGTGGACGGCCACGAGCCAATCCTCTCAACAAACAAAATTTTATCTTACACTATACTACGAGAGGTAACGAAACCATAGCGACTTCTAATTAGACGCCAACGCCATCTATCGAGCTAGTAGGTACTAATTACCTTAGTATTGTTCGCTATGATTCCGGTTGCTCTGTTTTAACCTAAACATACCGCCCACCAAGGACATTATTCACGAATGTCCTTCAATACCGCCAACCGTGCTCAATAAGGAAGACATATCCTGAATGCCCTTTAATTTATACCTTAGTACATCCTTGGTGAGAAGATATTACAACCAAAAAACCCATGACATGTTTAAGGGTTACATCCATAAAACAATTAACAATAAATCGACTTGACAAACAATTAAAACCATAAATTCAACATTTGCTTACATCTAACAATTATTCCAGTTTCTATTGGACACAGGCAGTAAACATAATTTTGAAGTCGGTCTTTTTATCGTAGACGATTTTGTGCGTAGTGTGACGACACGAGTAAGACCGTCCGACCCGGGATGTTTTTGTTCGATCCTGCCTAGCAACCACTTGCCAGGAGGCATATCATCCTCTTTAACCAAAACTACATCCCCGACAGATGGTTCCGGATTTTTATATTGCCACTTATATCGTTGCAAGAATTGGTGAAGATAGTCGTGAGACCAGCGTCGCCAGAAATCTTGCATCATTCTCTGCTGCAGGTGCCATCGCTTTTACATACTAACATTTTGTACGACCCAATAATGCTCATACAGCAAAAGTACGTTTATGCGTACTAAACACTAATATTCACACAATTCAGTCGCAACGAAAACACCGTCACGCGCTAATGTGCGGCTCAGATAACTAAACTAATAACAGTAATAACTTGTAATCGGTTTCACAAATAAACGGTTAAACTTAACAGTGGTTTGGTGTAATTCAACTAACTACCTACAACTACAACCGGGGTATCCGTCAACGACGAGAAAACCCCAACATCTTTTTGGTCCTTCGAGCCGGATGTCACGGCAAATCATCTTGTGAGTCGTCGTGTCACCAATCAGCAGAGTGCTTAGCGTGGTATATCCCAGTTACGTTAGCAAATCGGTGCCGTTGGCTTCCCACAAGCGGGTCTAACCAGTAGCATTGAGACGTTGCACATGACGTAAAGGAGGGTGAGCTACACTGAGTGCCTGTCACTAACGAACCAGCAGAGATCCCGTCTACTGCTACCAACTACATAACAAGAAATAATCGGCGAGGATTACGTCCACGGCGGTTACGACAGCGGAGATCACGTCTACCGCTACAAACAAGAAATAATCTGCGGGGATAACGTCCACTGCGATTACCTCAGCTCCGAAATCTTCGTGAGTACACAACATACAGGCCAACCATTAGCAGCCACAAGGCATAAACAATGTCGCAAGAAGACTACTCTGAATTTGTGGAACTTATAACAAAGCAGCAAAGCAGCTACGAGAAAATTAAAACTCTTCAAACTAACTACAAAAAGGATGCTGTGAGTAGAAAAACCATAGACTACCTTAACAAGCGCATCGAAGCTTTACAATCCCTATGGGATGAATTTCGATCGAATCATGAAATCTTGAAGAAGTACGAGTCTAAACAAAGAGAACATGACTACTTCAAGCAAGACATTTTCATCATAACGAGAAGCATGTTTGACGAAACAATGCAATCTATGAATCAAACAAGAAACAAGTTGATAAACGAACCTGGAATTTCGGGTATATCAAAACCGAAAATACTAGAAACTCCCGGAACACCGCTATTTGATACAAGTGAAGTACACCAACAAATCGGAGATGAAACGGACAAGCACCTGTCAACGCTGTTACGTAATCAAATGTGTAACTTCAACGCCTTGAAGCGAGCGGTCTCCAAAACTAATCTGGATAGCATGAAAGAGAAGTGGCAACTCCAAGATCAAGTCATCATACTAAGATCTAAATGGGAATCCATCGACAAGATTCACTGGGAACTAAGCTACTTACTGCAAGGGAATGACAAGGACTATGAAGCAAAATTCGACCATTGGGAGCAAGTCTACGATAACCTAAAGGAAGAGCTAAATAGAAAAATCTTTGAAACATCCCACTACGAAAAAACAACACCGCATATGGAATTACCAGAGTTCAACGGAACCTTCAACAATTGGATCTCCTTTAGGGATTTATTCTTTGAGATGATTCATAACAATCCAACGCTGAACAAAACGCAGAAAATGAAGTTCCTAAAATCAAAATTGAAAGGTGAAGCGGAAAAGTTAATCAAGCACCTTCCTGTGAGTGCTGAGAATTATGATTCGTGTCTAGATATTATTCAGCACCGCTACGATAACAAGCGATTACTTTTCACCTCATACATAGACACACTTCTCAATCAATCATCCGTCGAAAAACCGAACTCATCTAACATGAAGAAGCTGTATGACACTACGAAAGAGTGTTTAAACGGTCTGGAAAACATTGACATCAATATTCCAGTATGGGGTCCACTTATCGTGTACTTACTATCCTCCAAACTGGATGACGTCACGTACGGTGACTACATCAAAACGATGAAACATACAAGAGAGCTCCCAGACTTAGAGGAGTTTATGGAGTTCCTAGAACTGCAGTTCATAACACTGGAAACATCCCGTAACAAAAAGAACGGCGGTAAACAAAATTATCCAACGAATAACCAACATAAAAGTTATAACAATAACAAGTCAACGAACTTTAAAGAGTCAGAAAAGTGGACAAAAACCTTTCATGCAACGCTGAGGAAATGTCCACTCTGCAAAAACGAACACACGCTGAGGCAGTGTTCTACATTTTTGAACATGGATGTCGCAACGCGAAACCAAACAACAAGTAACCTGAACTTGTGCAAAAATTGTTTGTTTAGTCACGGCGGAAATAAATGTAATTCAACGAAAACATGCCGCACGTGTAACTTCAAACATCACTCCCTTCTCCATGATGATAATCTGAAAGGGCAACAATCAAAGCCGGCCACATCAACGGTGGCCGAGCGAACATCTAATCACATTAACGGTGAACAAGAGATACTTTTAACGACTCTCCAACTAAGAGTCAAGAACAAGGAAGGAGATTACGTCATCCTTCGGGCGTTACTGGATCAAGGGTCTCAAGTATCCTTGGTCACAGAAAATGCTGCTCAACGGTTGAACTTACCACGAAACAAAATGAACGCGGCGGTTACGGGCGTTGGCACTATAATGGGCAAGAGTAAAGGGAAGATAAAACTAGAATGCAAGTCTATCCACTCTGACTATACATTCCAAACCGAGGCGTTAGTGATGAGTAAACTCATCAACAATCTACCTAACTCAACAATCAACACAGAAAACTGGACGCACCTTCATAAAATCAAGTTGGCTGATCCAGACTACAACATCTCTGGACCCATTGATTTACTGCTTGGAGCAGATGTTTACTCCGATGTGATCTTAGGAGGAATAATCAAACATAACAATGACTCGCCAGTAGCGCAACAGACAAAATTGGGCTGGATACTGTGCGGGGCTACAAAGCAGTTTAACTGTCTAGTTACTCTAACGGAGCTAGACAACCTAACAAAATTTTGGGAAATGAAATGAAATGATGAAATGATTATATTTTCTGTAAATAGGTTTGTACAAAACACTTTTACATGTCAATAATATTTTTTAAGTACCGTACTAGATGAGGTCGGCGTTTCCTATCTGACTACTCTGAGAAGAAAGGCCGAAACAAACTCAGAGGTCACAGTCTCTTTTAAAGTCCAGACATTTTATTGGTTAGATCATATGAAGACGAAGTAGATTCGTGTCTGAAATGATCTTTTGAGGAAAGAACCACACAGATTGAGTGGACCTGTCCAGACAGTGCACGCATTTGTCAGTGATCGTGCAGCTCAACTCAAAACTTAAGGAGCTCAACGATGTGACGAACAATACCAAAGAAAGGACATTTGGGTAGGCCGCAAAAAAAACACTCAAACTGCCAGACCATGATTAAAAGTAACTGAGAAAAGAAAAAAAAGAAAAAATAACCCACAAAGTCTTCATATTCACAATTATTAAAGTAATATAATACTTTACGATGTAAATATTAACGTTATTATACACATTTAAAATTTATCAACGTTAAAGTGTAATAAAATAAAAAAACCAGGAATAATCTTGGTCAGATCATTTGAGGACCATGTAGATTGGTGTCTGAAATGGTCTTTTGAGGAAAGAACCATACAGATTTGAGTGGACCTGTCCAGTCAGTGCACGCATTTGTCAGTACTCGTGTAGCTCAACTCAGAACTCAAGGAGCTCAACGACTCGACGAACAATACCAAAGAAAGGACATTTGGGTAGGCCTCATAGAGTACTCAAACTGTGGCGATTATCACTAAAACTAGCTGAGAAAAAGAAAAATAAATATGTAGATCCACATAGTCCTCACATATAATATATGTCACGTAAATCAATAAAAATGTCAATAATAAAACACTTAGTTTAATTAAAATAGTTCTTTGCTGGGGGTACATTGGAGCAGCTTAATTAGTCCCAAGCCTTTTTGTCGTCCAAGTAATCTTTAACTTTATAGAAACCTTTTTGACAGAGTTTCTGTTTAATAAATAATTTAAACTTATTGAGGCTCAGTTCTATAACATGGCTTGGGAGTTTGTTGTAAAAACGTATACTTTGGCACTTAAATGAATTACTAATTTTTTGGAGCCTAGTCGTGGGCACAATAAGTAAATCTTTGTTTCTAGTATTTATGCTATGAATGTCGCTGTGTTTAGAATATAGATTAATATTCTTTTTTACATAAATTAGGTTCTCATATATATATTGAGATGCAACTGTCATTATGTTTATTTCCTTAAATTTATCCCTCAGTGAATGCCTACAGCTAAGGTTATAAATTGCTCGAATGGCTCGTTTCTGCAGCACAAATATAGCCTGAATGTCCGCTGCGTTTCCCCACAGCAAAATGCCGTACGACATTACACTATGGAGATAGAAGACATCCCTTCGGAACCCGAAATAACAACGACAAACGAATTCTGTGAAAAATATTACACAGAAACAACAGAGCGATTAAGCAACGGGCGTTATGTGGTGAAGATGCCGATGAACGCCAACTATGAACAAAACCTGGGTAACTCGAAACCTCAAGCTACAGTTCAATTTCTTCATTTAGAAAAGAAAATGGCGAGACAAGAACACTTCGCTAAACTATACAAAGAATTCATCCGTGAATACATCGAATTAGGTCACATGAAACCAGTGACAGAATCCGATAGTCGAGTACAAGCCTACCTACCACACCACGCCGTAGTAAGGGAGGGCTCAACAACAACCAAACTACGAGCTGTTTTTAACGCATCAATGAAAACAGACTCCGGGCACAGCCTAAACGACTTGATGGAAAAAGGGCCTAATCTACAAAAGGACATTTTATCCCTGATCATTAAATGGCGGAGCTATAAATATGTTCTAACGGCGGACATTGAGAAAATGTACCGTCAAATCCTTATTCATCAAGATCAACAATGTCTTCAAAAAATAATTTGGAGAGACTCCAAGAGAGAACCACTGAGAGAGATGCAGCTGTGTACCCTAACATACGGGACCAAAGTCGCACCATTCATAGCGATGCGCACTCTCCAACAGTTGGCCAAAGATGAAGGCAACGCCTTCCCTCTGGCCCAAAAAGCGCTACTTAACGAATTTTATATGGATGACGCCATCACGGGCCACCATACCATAGAATCAACAAAGCTACTGCAAAAAGAGCTAAGCGAACTACTGAAGAAAGGTGGTTTTGTTTTACGGAAATGGTCCACGAACGAACCATCTATTCTCAAAGAACTACAGACGAAAGAGAAAAGTAACAATAACGAATTTAACTTCAAGCGACAAGAGTTCAGCAAAACACTTGGACTCGTATGGAATGACACAAGCGACACATTCCATTTTATTAACGAAGCGCCTAACAACAACAAAAATGCACCATACACTAAACGCAGACTATTGTCAGAAATAAGCAAGATCTACGATCCGCTCGGTTGGTTGGCTCCAATTACCCTACAAGCAAAACTGCTTTTTCAAAAACTATGGAGTGATAACAGTCAAAACATTAGCTGGGACGAAAATGTACCGGACTCCATAGAAAAGGAATGGATGCAACTTAAATCCGATCTGCCAAACACAAAATACATAAGTTTACCAAGATGGATAAAAAACGAAAACAACAAGGCGATCGAATTGCAAGCCTTCTGTGACGCGAGCGAGAAAGCCTATGCATGCGTTATCTACAGCCGAACTACGTCACCCACCGGCGCGTACGAAACTACACTACTGGCGGCAAAAACTAAGGTAGCAATAATCAAAAAGAAAACCACAATACCGAGGTTGGAACTATGCGCCGCAGTTCTGCTAGCAAAACTCCTACAAAGGATAACTAAGATCCTTGAAGATTACGATCTCAGGATTACCTGCTGGACCGATTCTCAAGTCGTTCTAGCATGGCTTCAGGGAAATCAAACTAAATACGAAAAGTATGTAACCAATAGAACCACACAAATATTAAACATCGTGCCTGCGATAAACTGGGGTTACGTGAAGACGAACGAAAACCCTGCCGACTGTTCAACAAGAGGACTCTCACCGCAAAAGCTGGTCAACTTTACCCTGTGGTGGGAAGGCCCTAAATGGCTTAAGGAGCAAGAAAAACAAGCCCTTATCTCAAAAGAAACTTATACCACAAACGAGGGCTTCCTAACAAACTGTTACACGACTAATAGCACGGAACCCAAGTCGATTAAAAATGAATTAATCGATTCATTACTTGAGCGTCATAGCAACATAGATCGTATTACAAGAATACTCGCCTTGGTGATACGTTTCGCTGATGCATTACGAAACAAAAGAAGGTCAACTGAGAGCCATGAACTGAACTTGAATGAAATAAACAACGCGCGATTTATAATTATCAAATCAGTACAATGGGATTATTTCGAAAATGAAATAAATTCTCTGAACAAAGGTGGAAAACTCCTCAACAGAAGCACCATTTTAAAACTTAATCCATTTTTGGATTCTCATGGAGTTTTACGTGTTGGAGGACGTCTAAACCACTCAAACTTGCCAGTGGAAACGAAACACCCTATCCTCGTACCAGGAGAGGGAAGACTAACCCAACTTATTGTTGAAAAGGCGCATCAACGAACCTTACACGGTGGAGCAAGATTAACGCTAGCTGACACTAGAAACAATTACTGGATTATCAGCGGCAATCGAACCGTCAAGAAAATACTGCGACAATGCATTCGATGCCGTCGTTACGCAACAAACCAACCTGAACAGTTGATGGGCAACCTTCCTAAAGAAAGGATCATACCATCGAGGCCGTTTTCACACACAGGCATCGACTTTACAGGCCATGTGGATGTAAAGATAAACAAGGGCCGCGGGATAAAAACCTGTAAAGGCTACATAGCCATATTCATATGTATGTGCACAAAAGCAGTACATATAGAACTTGTTTCGGACTTATCAACGCAAACCTTCATTGCAGCACTTAAAAGAATGTGCGCCAGAAAAGGCACCCCAAAACATATCTACTCCGATAACGGAACCAACTTCGTCGGAGCCGCAAAAGCTTTAAAAGAAGAGTTCCAACTATTTAAAACAATGCTATCTTCAGAGTTCTTTAAAGAGGTCAACGACCTTCAAATCGAGTGGCACTTCAACGCTCCATCCTGGCCATCAGCAGGAGGCTTATGGGAAGCTGCTGTACGTTCCATGAAAGCGCACCTGAAACGGGTAATCGGACAACAGAAGCTTACCTACGAACAATTTGCAACGCTTCTTACACAAATCGAAGCGTGCATGAACAGCAGACCGCTGTGTCCATTATCGGAGGACGTTGAAGATCTGGAATACCTCACCCCTGGTCACTTTCTCACGGGGAGTCCAACACTAACATTACTCCAACACCACTCAATGAACCTGAAGACACGAAAGCTATAGACATAAGAAACAACTGGAAACTCATTGAGCTCATGCGTCGACACTATTGGGATCGCTGGTCGAAAGAATACCTTCATTCGTTACAAAACCGAAACAAATGGCAACAAACTAAAGAAAACATACAGAAGGGGCAACTAGTACTCGTCAGGGACAGTAATCTACCACCAAGCAGATGGGCTATGGGACGCGTAGTGGAACTGCACCCAGGCAGCGATAACTTAGTACGAGTAGTCACGCTCAAAACACAAAATGGGGTACTAAAAAGACCCATAACTAAACTAGCCCCGCTGCCTATAAACGAGGCATGCGGAAGCACTGAGTCACATGAAGTGGGTTCAGAAACTGAGCGCGGCAAGCAAAAGAAAGGGAGAACTAAAACCCAAAAAAGGGTAAACAGCTTGCTTATGGGGTTTTTAGTAGCATTCACAACGCTATCGTGTGGACTAGCAACACCCCTGCAACATTTTAAAATAACTCGATTAGCTGAAAACCAACCAGTTTACTTTGACCCCGTCGGGAATATCCAACTTATTCACGATGAATGGAAACTTCTGGTATACTATAACCTAACAACGTTCTGGCAAAGTACGACAAATGTAGAAAAATTCGTGAATCGTATAGCTCAACTATGCGACACGATACCTAACGAGCCATGTCACTCTACGACACAACAACTCAAGTTCGAAATGAACACATGACATGAATATTTACTATGTAAAGTATTTTTTTTATTTTGTTTATTATTGTGAATGTGAAGACTATGTGGGTCATTGATTTTTTCTTTTTCTTTTCTTAGTTAGTTTTAACCATGGTCTGGCAGTTTGAGTACTATATGCGGCCTACCCAAATGTCCTTTCTTTGGTATTGTTCGTCGAATCGTTGAGCTCCTTGACTTCTGAGTTGAGCTGCACGATTACCGACAAATGCGTGCACTGACTGGACAGGTCCACTCAATCTGTGTGGTTCTTTCCTCAAAAGACCATTTCAGACACGAATCTACATATTCTTCACATGATCTGACCAAGATTATGTCTGGACTTTAAAAGAGACTGTGACCTCTGAGTTTGTTTCGGCCTTTCTTCTCAGAGTAGTCAGATAGGAAACGCCGACCTCATCTAGTTTTAAAACATAATTATGATTGACGTGTAAAAGTGTTTGTATGAACCTACTTACAGAAAATAAATCATTTATCATTTATCATTTAACCAGCTGAACGAGTATAACATATTATTACGGGCTCAACATCAACAACGAAGGCGACGTGGCTACGTCAACGGCGTAGGAAATCTCGCACGAGCCCTATTTGGTGTCCTTGATAGCGATTTCGCCGAAAAATACGCTCAGGACATGGAAAAAATCAAAACGAACGAAAAGTATCTATTACAGCTGATAAGAAATCAGACACTGATTATCGAGGCAGAAAACAACGTCATCAAGAAAAATGAAGACTTTGTAAAGACGCAACTGAAAGTAATTCAGCAATTCATGAATGAAACGAAAAACAATACGGCAGTAATAGAAAACAGATTTCAAATAATGAAAACAATGAATGACGTCAACGCTGGAGCGTTAACTGCTAGTTTACTTATCTCAGTACTGAGAAGAAACCAAGAAATGCTCCTAAGTGCACTGACAGATATTTACAGAGGCCATCTCGATATGAAACTATTCACACCGGAGCAGCTATCTGAACAACTTCATTTCATTGCCGGTATTATACCGAAAAGATTAACGTTACCTATCAAAAACAGCAACGGAGCGGACATGAAAAATATTTACAAAATTATTTATGTTAAAGCCCGGCTCACCGAACAATACCTACTCTTCGAATTACATATACCGTTACTAAGCGATGACGAATATACGTTGTATCACAACATAGCTATAACTAGACAGCAAACTACTAACCAATGTCAGGCGATAGAGACAACAACACAATATATTGGAGTCAACTTCGTAAAGAATACCTACATACAGATGGAAGAGGTTGATCTTCAGCAATGTACAACAATGACGGCAGACAATCACATCTGTCACGCCTCTACGACTATCAGCAACTTGCATGGAACCACGGCATCTTGCGAAACAAAAATACTGAATCAAAATGTAAATAACATTACATGTGATTGGATACCACAACAATGCTCTGACCAATGGATAAAACTACAGAGACCAAACATATGGCTGTATAATTGCATCAATGAGTGTACGACTCGCATTGTATGCGAAAATCGAATTACAACAACAAGTTTAACCAAGGCTGGACTTCTTGCCCTAGGGCAGGATTGCATACTACAGCATAAAAAGACGCTACAATTTACTCACATAACGTTTTTAGTAGCAGTACTAATATTGGAATTACGTTGGAGGTACCTACTATTGACTCACCAAATGATATGTGGAATACATTAAAAAACACAAAGATTGTGCTTCCGGAACTAAACTTATCTAATGAACACAGATTATTAGATAACCAGATAACCGCACAAAAGGGACGAGAGAGTCTACCTAACGACCTAAGTGTCCACGACATTGGTAACTACGCTATAAGCACTTTGCTGGTGGGAGGAATCATCGCCGCTATAATAGTTTGGCGAGTAAGAAGATATCTTCAGACGCGTAAGAAGAGCAATGCCCCTACCAATACGAACAAGACTCGAGAGAGGACAGAAGATATAGAACTAAAGGAGATTCCTACCTACGCTAAAATACGTGGCGGACAATCAGAGAACTACCATCCGCCGCAACGAGCAATTGGAACAAGATTCAAACTATGATTAATTGTTTACGAATTATTTCTTTCTTATTGTTTTGATTGCTTTTTATAACTATGTATATTTAACTTGTAACGCAAGTTTGGTAATCTGAGTACGTATATTTTTCCCTCGGGAGCATGTACGAGCCAATAATGCTCATACAGCAAAAGTACGTTTATGCGTACTAAACACTAATATTCACACAATTCAGTCGCAACGAAAACACCGTCACGCGCTAATGTGCGGCTCAGATAACTAAACTAATAACAGTAATTGTAATCGGTTTCACAAATAAACGGTTAAACTTAACAGTGGTTTGGTGTAATTCAACTAACTACCTACAACTACAACCGGGGTATTCGTCAACGACGAGAAAACCCCAACACATTTGTTCTTTCGAAATTTAAATCGGGAGATAAAACTAATGGCTCCCCCACCAGAAAATGCCCGGGAGTTAGGATGGTTAATTTATCCTGATCCTCCACATACGATAACGTGCAGCCCCTACAAAATTAGTCCCATTGTCGCTGTACAATTCGGCGCAGCGACCACGCCTTGCCACAAATCTTTTGTACGCAGCCAGGAAACCTTTGGTACTCAACTCACTAACCGCCTCTATGTGCACTGCTCGAGTGGACATGCATATAAAGAGTGCAATGTAACCCTTATACGACTTGTTCCCGCGCCCCTTGGACACCCGTATGTTTATGGGTCCTGCATATTCCACTCCTGTGCACAGAAAGGGTTTATTTTGCGTCACACGTGCCGATGGTAGTTGCCCCATAAGTTGGGGTCGAGTTTTGGCTGAATACCTAATGCATTTAACGCAGTTTCTTACATATTTTTTTGGCGAGCAATTTAATCCCTATGATCCAATATTTGGATCGTACATATGTAACCATAAGCTGCGGGCCACCATGCATGGTTTTTGAATGAGCATCAGCAATTACAAGCTCAAAAAAGATTCCCTTGGCAAGAGGATTGGGTGCACGCGATTATAATCCAATTGAGACATTTCAAGTCTTCCTCCAACTCTTATGATTCCATTTGAGTCAATAAAGGCATTTCACGAATTAAGACTCCCTTTTTCTTTAATATCGTACTATTTTTTAATTCCTTCATTTCTTCTAAAAACTCCTCTTGGCATTTCTTTATGCATGTGTCTGTGGCCTCGTCAAGCTCCTGTTTCGTTAATTCCCGCGAACAATGTTGTGTTGTTGCCTGTTTTCTTAAATTCAAAAAACGCCGGCAGTAAGTGACCACTCTTATTAATTTTGACAACCAGGAAAACTTATTCCAGATGATAACTGTGTCGACCGCAGTCGTGTGCGCCGTGACTTCTTCCAAATGTGTTCCAAGATGCTTCGGCCTTTTATAGTCAATTACCTTCTGTCGCAACAAGTCCGGACCATTCCACCATATAGCCGTAGATTTCAATACAGCTGGGCACACACCGCGGGAAGCACAATCTGCGGGATTTTGCTTAGACGATACGTGGGACCAGTGGTACGTATCCAAGGTGTTTAAAATATCCGAAACTCTATTGGCTACAAAAGTTTTCCAGCGACTAGGATGACTATTGAGCCAAGCTAGTACCACCTCACTATCTGTCCATGCATGCCAATCAATCTTCTGGACACCCATTATGTCTCCTACTTCAGCCATCAGTTTGGCTAAAAGAACAGCCCCACAAAGTTCTAGTCTAGGTATAGACACTTGTCTAATGGGTGCCACCTTCGTCTTTGACGCGACTAAAGAAATGTGAATATTTCATTCGTGATCCAGAACTCTGAGATAAATGACAGCCGCATACGCCATTTTGGAAGCATCCGAAAAGCCATGCAGTTCCTTCTTTCGTTAGTAGCAGTATGCAGCCATCGTGGGATTCTAACCTCCACCAAAGAAGATAAGTTGCGACGGTAAGTCGCCCATTCATGTACTAAATTATTAGGAACCTCTTGGTCCCATTCTAAACCTGCCAACCACAGCCTTTGTATCAACACCTTTGCTATAATTATGCTTGGTGCTAGCCACCCCAATGGATCGAATAATCTTGCAATATCGGATATTATTTTTCTTTTTGTTATAGGTCCAGTTATCTGCTGAAGTACCAGAGAGTATTGGAAGCAATCGTCGCGCGAATTTCAGGTAAGTCCTAAGATTTTTGTTACATCGTCTATTGTTATCTGTAATGCTTCATCATTCCTCTCCTTAATGCTTTTTAATAATTCTTCGCTATTGCTTTTCCATTTTTGTAGTTGAAATCCGCCTTTAGCTAGCCCTTTTGTTATTTCCGTATAGATTTTTAACGCATCTTCTTTAGTTTCAGCTCCTGACATTAAATCGTCCATATAAAAATCATTTACGGTTATTTTAGCTATATCTACATTATCCCCGCATTCGTCAACTGCAAGCTGTTGAAGAGCCCGTACAGCTAAGTATGGTGCCGAGGCTGTCCCGAATGTAACGGTTATCAATTCGGACTATCCCGCCAAAGGATTCGTTGCATTGGAGTATCTTGCCTATTCACTAAAACTTGCCGGTACATTTTTATAATATCAGCCACTATACAGAATCTGAATTATGTATCAGATCGAGGATCGAGGTCGATCGATTGTGTTCTGATGTATGTATTTATTTATATATATATATTTATACAGATAACTATTTTTATGCTTTATGTATGTATGTATTTATTGTATATGTAAATGGTACACCACTGACTACCTGCAGTATTGTCTCTCCTTCTCCCTTGAATCCATCCAAAGGCTGTCTGTAAAAGATCGCTTTTAGCGATAAGACCGCCCATTGTGTCACCCTATGTAAAATGTCCAAATTTATGTCTGTAATTTTTTGGTGTACATAATAAAGAGTATTCTATTCTATTCTATTCTATTCTATTCTATTTATTTGTGAAACATAGGTGAAGAACATATATACATTAATCATACATGTCAAAGTCTTAAATAGATAAGTGTTGCACTATGCTTTGTCATTGTTGACATACAAATATTAAAGTCAGGTTCGTCAAAGTTAACAAAATTTTACGTTAACAATTTAATAATGTCCACTACAAGAAAGAAAAACAAAAAACACACACAAGAAGATCATAACAAAAGAATATGCGAGAAATTATTCATTCGTTACATTAATAATATGAATTAATAAAATTACAGAATTTAATCAAATAGTCATCCAAAATTAAAATTAATAGTCATCCAAGTCAACATTAATAATATAAATTTATAAAATTACAGAATTTAATCAAATAGTATTATCGTCCCACTTATAACGACCGATCGTTATAAAGATCAAAAAAAATACTGGGGAATACCCTCAATTTAAAAATAATAACGAGCGGATAACTTTTGCTTATTGTATACCAATCGCTGCAGTGATCGTTTTACAGTGTTTCGGTGCATAGAAAATTATCTTATGATCATAATTTTGAAGTGCGTTTGTATTTTAGTCCGTATTGGCGTAATTAACTTTCTTTTTTCTTTCAACGTCCTTTGCCGTCCAATAAAGAATTCAAGAAGACAGAAAGAGGCACATTCAAGTACAAGTCTAGCCAACCAGAGCATATTTTGGTTTGCAAATGGAATGATAATAGTGTGGTGTCGGTTGCATCCAATTCAGAAAACATCGAGCCCTTACATAAAGCTAAACGGTTCTCGCATCAGCAGAAAAAATATGTATACATCGATCAGCCTGCAATTATAAAAAGCTACAATGAAAATATGGGGGGAGTCGATAGGTCCGACCAAAACATTCGTCTTTATCGTACATCTATCCGTGGCAAGAAATGGTATTTCTCATTGTTTTGTCACTGCTTGGACATGGCGACTCACAATGCGTGGCAAGTTTACAAAACGAATGGAGGAGAGTACGATCATCTCACATTCCGGAGAACTATCGCCAGAGGTATCTTGGAAACATATAAAAAAAATGAGAAACGCGGTCCTTGTCCCACTCCTAGAACATACAGGGAAACTTCACGCTATGATAGAGTTGATCATCTAGTAGAGTACAATGACTCTCAGCTTCGATGTTCGCGTTGCAAAAAAAATACAAACTTCACCTGTCAAAAATGTAAAATCCATTTGCACCCTAAAACATGTTTTGTTACTTACCATACTCCTACATAGACTTGTTTGTTAATTAACGTTTTATATTTAGACTAGCTGCTGCCCGCGGCTTCGCCCGCGTGAGTGTCGGAAATTACCCCATACATCCCCATGGGTTTTAAGTATAAAGGACAGCGCGTTAAAATTCTTCCATACAAACACTGACACCCCTAATTTAGAAAAACAAAAACTACAAACTTTATCATTTATTTAGATAACTATTCGTGCGAAGTTTCAAGTTTATTACCTCAAGGAATAAGATTTTTCCTACAAACTTTCATCCCTTATTTTACCCCCTTAGGGGTTGAATTTCAAAATATGCTTCCTTATTCCTTGCCTACATTATAAAGGGAACCTCTGTGCAAAATTTCAGCTTTCTAGGTCCAAGGGTTTGGGCTGGGCGTTGATGAGTCAGTCAGTCAGAACTTGTCTTTTAATTAATAGGTTTAAATATAAATAGTAGGATAGGATACTTTTCCGGGATAAAAAGTACCCAGTGTGGTGCCCACGATATTAAAGAATAATTATACCAAGTTTCATCGTAATCGAACCGGTAGTTTTTGCGTGATGCCTGAACAAACAGACAGACAGACAGACATAAATTTTTTTAATCAAATTTTTGGGTTCGGTGTCAACGAGCACGTCGCTCTGGAAACCTAATAATCGCATAAGGACTGAAACTTCATCGAAATGTTTAGAAATGCTTCGTATGTTTATCAGTCACAGTCCGATAAATCACAGTAGGTATTGTACATATTACAATCAGTCTTCTGATTTGACTTCATATTAGTCTATATGAAGTCAAATCAGAAGACTTTACAAATGAAAACTTTTAAATAATAATAAACTTAAAGTTGTAAATAATCTCAAAATATAAATTAACGAAAGTTACAAATGAAAACTTTTAATAGACTAATAATAAACTTAAAGTTGTAAATAATCTCAAAACAGAAATAAACGAAAATCACTAGTATAACGAATTTTAAAACTTTTCCAAAGGTCGTAAGAATAATATATGTATAAATAAAATATCTATCGCAACTTCTCCAACAAATGACCAATAGTAATTTCACCACCTACAAACTGCATTAGACAATTATGTATATATTCGTCTTTCATAATATTTCTCTTTGTGCGACAATTTGACGTCGGAGGTAATTGGTTTTGGATCTGTTGTGATATGACTCTGTAAAAAGCTGCATCCTTTTCTAGAATAACTAAAAGCATATTTAAGTTGAGTTTTTTTTTCCAATTGCATTATTTAATCCATGGTGCCAGCCTTCCAGAAAGTTTGTAGTACGATGACGTTCATTAAAAACACACCATATTTTTCTAAACTCAGCATCATGCGGTTTAATCCATTGTTTGATCATATACAAACGAAATTTCTTGCTCTGATCATCATCTGGACTTTCTGATGCGATGTATGACCATCCATTTAAAATTTCATTATCAGGTATCAATGGAAGTACGGCACTCAGTGCCACTTGTCTTTTCAAAAGTTTTGACTTAGTTAGCCCAAGAGCTGCTCCCTTCTTCCCACAGCTTTATTATAGTGAAAGAAACAACCTTTTCATCCCACCATCTCGGAAAGAGTATTTTTAATCTTCAATATCTGAGTGGAAAAGCCGTTTTTATTCTCTAGAGGATAAAGTAAATTGAATTTAGAACATCGTGTGCACTAAGTTTGTGAATTAAAAAAAACATTAAACCTATTTACTGCTACCTCTATGGTGCCGAATATATCATACAACTTTTTTTTAATTTGTTAAAAACTCAGACTCGGAACCTTCTTGGTGTTCTTTTTTCAATTTGCTTTGTACGCGGTTCTTTACGCGGCATTTTTTCACGTCATTGTTAAACCTTATATTAAAAACAAGAAACTTGAAAACAAGTGAAAAAACTAAAATGAGTGATTCTAGCGACGAGGAAGTTTGCTTGACGCCAACAGAATTAACTGAAACTGTTAATAATGCGCAAATGAGCTTTCTCCCTCAACAATCACGCGAGAAGTATTTAAAACAGTACGATATGTTCAACACGTGGCGACTAGCAAAAGGAGCCAAAACTTTCTCAGAAAACGTTTTGCTGGCATATTTTATAGAATTATCCGAGAACAAGAAAGCAAGCACTCTATGGAGTACGTATTCGATGCTAAAAGCAACAATAAAGATGAAAAAAGACAAACATATCGATACCTATCCTAAATTAGTGGCATTTTTAAAAAGAGCCTCATCTGGTCATCAACCAAAAAAATCGAAGGTTTTCACAGTATCTGATATTGAAAAGTTTCTTAACGAAGCACCCGATTCCGTATATTTGGCGGCAAAAGTAAGTCAGTTGCACATTCAGTATCTACTTAAGTATATTAATCTCAATTAAATAGTATACTTAGTAGATGTTGATAGGCATAATTATGCGTTCATATCAATTTTATTCATTTATCTACTACAATACTCTTTACGTTACAGGTTGTTCTTATTATTGGAATAAACGGAGCATGTCGAACTAATGAACTAACACAACTTAATGTCAAAAACATTGAGAAACATTCAGATGACTTACTATTAATTAATTTACCTAATACAAAGACAAAAAGAGACCGCAACTTCGTCATTCGCAAGGAATACGTAACGATTGTTGAGAAATATCAAGCCTTACGCCCGCCTAACACTCCAATCAATCGATTTTTTCTACAGTATCGCAATGGAAAGTGTGTTAGACAGCCTATGGGTACTAATAAAATTGGCAGTATCCCACGAGAAATAGCAACATTTCTTGAACTTCCAGAACCCCTGTTGTACACGGGTCATTGTTTCCGACGAACTTCAGCCACACTTTTGGCTGATTCCGGAGCTGATCTCCTGTCCCTTAAGCGCCACGGAGGCTGGAAGTCCAATGCAGTTGTAGAGGGATACATAGAGGATTCCATCCAAAATAAGTCTAAAATATGTGAAGGCATCGTAGGAGCCATTACACTGAAAGAGCCTCAATCGGATCCTTGGACTGGCCCTTCTACATCAAAAATAAGCCGTTATGAAACACCTAACCATCTCCCTCTCTCTCCAACATTCACGCCAAGGGAATCCGATGAATCGGTACAACTATTAAGTATGACAGATAGTTTACCGAAAAACAGTACACAAGTGACTAACACCAATATTACAGTACCAAACAAAAATATTACACTCAATTTAAATAACTGTAGCAACGTTACTTTAAAATTTTCTTAATTATACCTTAGTAATATTTTGTTATAATTTAAAGATTATTCTATATTACTTACCTGTCATAATGTAGTAATTAATACCTAAACTGAAATAAAAGTGTACCTATCTTGTGATTGTAAACGTTTTTTTTTTTGCATTTAGTCATTTCCTCGCTGAGGTGGAATGAAAAGTTACGTGTTGCACTCGAGTGCAAAGATTTTTCACCTCGTGCTCTTTTGATTCCCTCGCTAACGCTCAGGATTCTAATTTTGAATCACTCGCTACGCTCGTGATTAAATTTTAGAATCCTTCGCTTGCTCGGTCATCAAAATTGAACACGCGGTTAAAAAGCAACTTTGCACTCTTGTATAACAAATAACTATTAACTGTGACTTCTGGAAAAACCTTTTTGATAGCGTTCATTGCTGCAATTTCATAGTCTGTTTTATAGGTTTTGGGTTTCCACTCTGGGATTTGTGACTTAATCATGCTAAATAAAATTTCGTAGCTCTTCTGATCCTTATGACTCATTAATGAGTAAACTACTGGTACAATATCGGTACTCATATTTTTAGTGCCGAAGTCTGCATGTACAGTATAAATCTGTAGAAATGGTTTCGGGCAGCTTTTAAATGTTCCGTCACTTAAAAAGTCTTCTAAAGTACTTAAAAGGTTTCTCATGTACTCGGCACAAAAAATTATTATGCTATAACCTTCATGACTGTAGTCAGCTAATACAAAAGGTATAAATTTGGGAGGTATTATTACTTCGTCAAGATCATTAAAACATATTTTTTTCATTTGTATTGCTTCATTCCGGGTTTTATATAATGTACTCTTAATACTTTCAAAGGGTGGTATTTTTGTTATTAAATTCAGACCTGCATCTTTCATAGAACCTAAGGCTTCTTTGTAAATTCTTGGTACACTTTTACATGCTTGAGATGCGGAAATATCTTGTTTGACTTTATGTAATTCTTGATCCATAATATTTTTGGCGAAATCAGGAGCATGTGAGTGTGGAGTTTCCTTAACAACAGCATTGTGCTGTAACAAAATATAAGGTTTTACTTCAAAAGTCATATTTTTGCAACAAAAATGGTTAGCGCATGACTCAAGAAAAAGCCCTACGAAATACTTAACGTAACATGAAATATTTTCTTTTAATAGATAAAAGAAATCAATGTAAAGAATGCCCCGTTGATTTATTTTTATTTTTTATTATGACGTTGCCCCACAAGTTTGTTTCTTTTCCACAGCTGAAAGAGTCCGTAGACTCGAGTTTTTGATATAAATATCAACTTGATACCTTACGCGTTTCTGAGAAAAAAGGTCTCGACAGACAGACATACGGACAACAAAGTGATCTTATAAGGGTTCCGTTTTTCTTTTTGAGGTACGGAATCTTAAAAACGACATATTTTTTTAATTATAATTATTGTACATAATATTTTCTACAATAAAGCTTCATGAATCACTAAACAGGTACATATACTTTTCTTACCAGAATGTTTACCAATCCACGACAATGTTGCCTTCTTTGGTTACACTCGTAGACAGTTACTCCATTTTTTAAACTCTTCTTTTTATAATATTGATGACCGGCGTGTAAAAGCACCTGGCCACCACCTTTTTTTATAAAAGACCATTGGTTGTCTACTGTAGCAGAAGTACCAGGTATGTTTTTGAATTCCGACATGTTATTGTAATCTGAAAAATAAATATTGGTGCTTGTTCTAGGTATGTTTTCTAAAAATTTGCATTAAAACTTGCTAACAATTTCCAAAAGTCGTATTGTGTGTAGTGTACATTCTATATGAACTTACCTCTGTCTGTAATTTCCTCTCAGTTGAATGATACTGTGCAATAGTTCGCTTGAAAACTAAATACTTAGTAATATAAACACTTCACTCAAATTAATTATTACGAACATTTTAACACTGACGTCTCACCTTCAAAAATTGTAAATTTGCACTAGTTCTCTTAGTAATGCGCATCATTGCGGCTGCCCGTATGGCCCCTTGAGTAAGAAAGAGAGAACCGATCTATTGTTTATTTGCACCGAGTAAATTCCCGGAAGAGCCGGCTTTTTTGGAAACAATAATGGAGTGCAAGTAATTCTCAACCATATTGTATAAATCTTTAAGTTGTCATTCGCAAAATAAGTTTTGATATTAACTATAGGTAGTACTGACATACAGAGCACAGACAGAAATTTTATTTTGTTTGATAACTCCTATAGGAATGAAAACGTCAAAACTTGAATTTATTTACTTCATTCCTGAATAATACAGAATTAATTACCTTAATAGAAGCTGCAATTTTGTCTAAACAAGTAAAATTTTCTTATTAGGAACATTTCCTCATCTAAAAGTTAACATATTGTTAGTAAAAATTAACATTTGTAATATGAAGTCAAATCAGAGGACTGATTGTTATTATACTTATTATACCTGGAATACCTACGACGTGATATATGGGACTGTGGCTGATTAATAGAAAAACAAAAGAAATATTTGTTACTTATTTAAATACAGATGATTATAAACCTAAACCACTAGTCTTTAATTTAGTCTTTAGTCAGTGATAGGGGGACAGATGAAACCGTTAAGGAGTGAATAAAGTTCGAGCTGTCCCCTCATTGCTAACAGGGGGACAGATCAAACTTTTTTTTCCTATCTGTCACCTTAAGGGGACAAAGCGGGGTGACAGATCGGAATAATTCAACCAATAAAAGCAAAATAGACTAACTTAGAAATTTATAATTAATCAACAATTTGGACTTAGAAACTTGAACATGTGCATGGACTTAGAATAATTTCAATAAAAAGTGAACTACGGGGAACCTATGCCCAATTTTGCAGCGAAGTATATTAAGACTTGTGATTTTCTACGTGTTGTCCACGAACTTAGCACAGCGTTCCAGAACAGTTTATTTAAAAGAATTTATTTATTCTTTATTTAATATGGAAGCCTTTAGTAATGTACAGTTTAATTTACATTCTACTATCAGTAAAGCAAGGTCTAACTTCAAGAAATCACCTAAGCAGCGAGTAACCAGTTCATACATAGAAACTAGATTAGAGAGTTTAGAAGCTGCGTCAGCGTTTTCTGAAACTCATATAAAAATTGTATCATCAGTTAAGTCTATTGAATTCGAAAAATCGGATTACAACATAAAAAATGTATATGAAACCACGGAAGAATTATTTACTGATTATAGAACAGAGTTGAAAGGGGAAAGCATGAAAGGGAAGCATTGAAGAAAATCGTATGTTCGGATAGTTCAGGTAAAGTGCCTGAATCTTCTGCGAAGGGTTCTAAAGATATATGTTCTGTAAAATTGCCAGAGATTGAGTTGCCTATATTTAGCGGAAGTTATTCTGAGTGGATTAGTTTTAGAGATTTATTTAAATCCTTAATACACAATAATGGCCTACTAGACGATGTTCAAAAACTGCATTATTTAAAATCACATTTGTCTGGAGAGGCTGAAGGTCTTTTACGGCAAATTCCCATTACTAGTAGTAATTATGCAATCGGTTGGACTAAATTAGAGGATCGATATAATAATAAAAAATATTTAGCGAATTGTATAATTAAACGTTTTATGAGTTAAAAAAATATTGTAACCGAACCCTCCAGCGCAGTTAAGAAGTTATTAGATACTTCTAACGAATGTTTACATGCTTTAGAAAATTTAAGCAAAATGGTTGAACATTGGGATGTTATAGTTATTTATGTATTAAGTTTTAAACTAGACACTAAGTCACGTAAACAATGGGAAATGAAAATTAGTGATTGTTCAGATGACTTGCCTACAATGACTCAGTTCAAGTCTTTCCTTGAACAGAGATTTAGGTCTTTGGAATTTTTAGACAACAAAGGTCAACGTCATCAATCTAATCGTAATGTGCCAGTCAAATCGCTCCATGTGTCAACTACATTGTGTATTTGTTGTCAAGATAACCACAAGCTTACTAATTGTAAAAAGTTCGCCGGTCTCGATATGGATAAGCGTCGTAATTTTGTCCAAACAAATGGGTTATGCTACAACTGTTTAGGACCAAATCACTCCGTATATGCATGCCGCCAGTCCACCAGATGTCATTTATGTAAAAAGAAGCATCATAGTCTTCTTCATCTCAAGAATGTCTCCAAATCAGTTGGTGATAGTAACAAAACTGATCAAGTTGCAGAAAGCAGCGTTTTTGCTGATACCACTTCAACCCAGAGTAATTCCACTAATATTGTAAGTTGTTTTGCAAAAAGTCATAGCCAAATATTATTGGCCACATCGCTAATAGAAGCGGAATCAAAGAGCGGTACTGCTATAGTATTAAGATCCCTGTTAGACCAGGGGTCTCAGGCTTCCTTTGTGACGGAGTCCGCAGTCCAGCTCTTAGGTCTCAAAAGAATACCAAGTAAAGGCTCAATATCAGGTATAGGCGGTGATCAAGGTAATTCCATAATTTCATTAAATTCGATGGTTCTCATTAAAGTAAAATCACGCGTCGACCCTAGCTTTATTATCAATGTTAAAGCTTATGTTTTAAAGAAACTAACGACTATTTTACCGGAAAGGAAGGTTGTGGCAAACGTTTTGACCACAATATCGTCATTGGCTTTAGCAGATCCTTCGTTCGATACTCCGAACAAGATTGATTTGCTTTTAGGCGCCGAAATATATGGCCAGATTTTGTTAGAAGGTTTAATCAGAGGTCCACCTGGTCGGCTCATCGCACAAGACACTAGACTAAGATGGATCTTGTCTGGTCAAGTAGGTGAAATCAACCAAAGCGAGACATGCCACAATACCGTAGGCACATTGCATTCTACTTACAGTGATGACAATACCCTCCTTAAAAAATTCTGGGAGCTAGAATCTGAGCCCAAGGGCGATTACGATAAGGTTTACTTGACCTCAGAAGAACAGAAGTGCGAAGATATATTTAAGGCCACGACTAACCGAGACAAGTCTGGTCGTTATATTGTACATATGCCTTTCAGGTCAAGTGATCCTGCTTGTAAATATGGTGGAACGAAAGACATTGCTCTTAAACGGTTTTTAACCTTAGAAAAGCGATTTCTAAGGAATCCCGAGTTCAAGGCTCAGTATTCAGCTGTTATAAATGAGTACATAGCTCTTAATCATATGGATATAGTACAGGATAAGGAAAAAGAAGGTTCTGTGTACTTACCTCATCATGCCGTCATCCGTAACGAAAAAAGTACAACGAAGTTGCGCATCGTATTTGATGCATCATGTGTAGGTAGCAACGGAGTTTCTCTTAATCACGATTTAATGGTGGGCCCTCCTCTACAACCTGAGCTTCGTCATATTATCATGCGTTGGCGTTGTGAACCTGTCTGTCTGGTAGCGGACATCGTCAAGATGTACAGACAGATTAAAGTATGCGATGATCACACAGATTTTCAGCGTATATTATGGCGTGAGAATCCAGATGACGAAATTCAGGTGTTACGTCATTTGCGAGTAACGTTTGGAACATCATCGGCGCCATATCTAGCAGTGAGATCATAGCAGCAGTTAGCTCAGGACGAAGGTGCTGAATTCCCTTTAGCAAAGAACCGTGTAGTTTCCGTCTTTTATATGGATGACCTAATGACGGGATGTCAAACTATAGAAGAAGCCGTAGAGATATATAAACAGACATCGGAGTTGCTTAAACGTGGAGGGTTCCAGCTCCAAAAATGGGCTAGCAACAATAGAGAATTATCAAAATTGATTGAAGACGGTTAACAAATATCACAAACACAAGGGAACATGGAAATAAAAACAGATGCAATTTCAAAAATATTAGGTTTAACGTGGGACAAAGAAAATGACGAGTTCGTTTACACCATTCAGCTTAATGATCTGGATTTACCAGTAACGAAGCGTAAGGTTATTTCTGATATAGCGCGACTATTCAAAATCAAAATCAAAAGTCATTTATTTAAACTAGGCTGAGAATCAGCACTTTTCGAACGTCAAAATTACATAAGACAGTCCCCCAAAAATGCCCGCCCTTCACCACTTCCTAGTGCTTTAGCTGGGAAGAAGAAGTGGCGCAACAAACTCCCCAGCAGCACAGCTGTCTGATCAGTTAGAAAAGAAAATGAATCTATACAATAGTATCCAAAATAATATGCAATGCAATGCAAAAAACGTCAAACTTATATTAAATTATTTGCCTTATGTCAGCTAGCACACGCCAATATACCCACAAAAAAAATTTTTTCAATTTGTTCGTAGCGGTTGGGCCGCAGTACGGTGATGGGTGGCGATGGGACTGCGGTCAATGGCCTGCCCACTAGGAAATGCCCTGGGGTTAACGGAGAGGGATCATTTGGATCGGACGAGAGGGGAGAGAGGGGACGGGAATTGAGTATGGCCTCTATCTGCGAAAACAGTGTAGCCAGTTCTGGCCAAGAGCTTCCACGTTGTGGATAAAAAAAAAAAAAAAAAAAAAAAAAAAAACAGAACTTAATCGAATAAAAGTATGTATGATTGAGTATACATATATAGTTTGTGTGCGTTGTTTAGTTGTATGTAAGGTGTACAAGGTAATTGTAGGTAAGAGTGTATTGTTTGGTGTAAAAGTTAATTAAAAAAATAAACAAAGTGTGAATAGAGAGAAAAAGATATAAAAAATAGGAACATTCTGAGATAGTCAGATAATGTGATTTGGGTTCTCCGGGTTACTGAGGCATTTTTCAGAGCTCACGAGAATATGTTTATCTCCTTCTACCTTGCGCAGAAATATATTGCCGTTGGAGATCCAGCAGAACTTATAGGTATTTTTGTTCGCGAACCCTCTAGCTTGGTAGAAAAGCTTTTTGGTGCGAAGGTGTTTATTCAACGAATATGGATGACTGGGATCGAATGGGACGAAGAACTACCCGCATCTCTGCTGACAGAGTGGCTTGACTTCCGAAAGAACCTTGGTAACCTTATTAAGTTTCGTCTGCCTCGTTGGATCAACTCTAGCAAGGAAGACAAAGTTCTAGAATTGCATGGCTTCTCAGATGCGTCCAATGTAGCATACGCCGCAGTGGTATATGTCCGCATCATTGATAGAGATGGACATATTCACACAACCTTGGTGACTTCAAAAACCAAGGTTGCTCCTGTTAAGCAGGTATCAATTCCGCGATTGGAGCTTTGTGGAGCTGTCTTACTGGCAAAGCTTCTTCAGGAAGTCGCTTCAACTCTAGAAGTTCGCAAACAGCACTTATATGCATGGACAGACTCATCCGTCGTATTGGCGTGGTTAAGCAGCCACCCTAGTCGGTGGAAAACGTTTATCGCGAATCGTGTTTCCGAAATACTTACCATTATGGATAGAAGTCAGTGGTCACATGTATCGTCGTCGGAAAATCCAGCAGATTGCGCATCTCGGGGAGCAAGCCCTTCTGAGTGTAGCGATATGCAACTCTGGAAAAGAGGCCCAGTATGTTTAAAGAATAAAAAAATAGACTATAATAGAGGAAATATACAAGCAACTACGCTTAACATATGATAGTCTATTTACTAGATTTTCTAAGTTCAGTCGGTTAATAAGAGTCATAGCATACTGTAGAAGGTTTTTACGAATGAAGGAATTTGAACATAATAAAAACAAAATAACAACTTGGCTAACTACAAATGAATTAAATGACGCTGTACTTACCTGTATCAAACTCTGCCAACTCCAGTCCTTTAGTGATGAAATAGAATCTGTGAAGAAAAACCGTAAATTAAATACGGACGGACGGCTCAACAGTTGTTTCTAGACGTCGCTCAGTAGGTAGGGGGGTTCCACAGGGCTCGATTCTTGGGCTAGTATTGTTTATCCTGTATTGTGCCGATATAATTAAAAATATAAATAAATGCAAATACCATATTTATGCCGATGATACACAAGTATATATATCATTTAAGCCGGAAGACTATGAAGAAGCATTAAAGGATCTTAATACAGATCTTGAAAGTATAGTGCAATGGTCCAATGCCAACACGCTTGCCTTGAACCCTACTAAAACCAAGTATTTGCTTTTTGGAACCGAAAATCAGTTAGGTAAAATTAAACCCAGTGCCGGATGTGTGACTGTTATGGGAGAGCCTATCGAACGGGTTTACGAAGCACGTAATTTGGGTCTTATCATGGACGCGGAACTTCGTTTTCACAAACACGTATCTGAGTCTATCCGTCATTGTTATTATAGACTTAAGATTTTATACAAAGCCCGTCCCTATCTTAGTGAAGAATTGCGAGTCTTGCTTGTGGAGTCTTTGGTTTTATCAAAGTTGAATTACGCGGACACGGTGTATGGGCAACGGCTACTGTCAAAAACTGAAAGAATGATACAAAGACTTCAAAACGCCTGTGCACGCTTCTGTTTTAAAGTTCCCTATAGGGGACATGTTACACCTTTTTTCAATGACCACAACATTTTAAAAATGAAAGCTAGGCGTAAGCTCCACTTGGCAAGTCTACTCTTCGGTGTTATTAAGTCTCATTCCCCTTCTTATTTATATGACAAACTATCGTGGACAAGAAGACACAGAATTGGTGAGGGAAGAAAATGTTCACAACAGCTTTCCATCCCACAGCACAAGTCAGCGGCTTTTAGAGGCAGTTTTCGCTACGCAGCTACCAAGTGCTGGAACAATATCCCTCCTCCCATAAAGTATAGTAAAAGTTGCTCAACTTTCAAATTGAAATTAAGAGAATTTTTATTAAACCATCAAAAGGATGCTGAAAATGTTCAGGCAGACATATCTGCCATATAAAGCAATTATCTTGTATGTTATTAAGTAAGGAGCGCGTAACCCAATATATCCAGATTGCATTGCTGTGTTTGTTTTTGTGTATGTTCTGCAAAGAAGCCATGTCACTCCATACAAAGGCCATCTATAGTAGTCTTCGCTCCATGGTAAGCCCACTGTTGGTGCCAATGTACTGAACTATACCATTCAGGGGGTGTTGTAGGTTCGCAGCCACACACTACTGTAGTGATCTCCCACCACCAATGCGACACCTGAAATCGATACAATCCGTCAAATTCCAATACAAGAAGTTACTCATACATGAAGCTTCCCTTCAACCCTACTCATGTACTTTGTTGTTGTTTAAATGTACCTCAGGGGTCATGGCATGCAGGCTTTGGCTGGGGATCTCCTAGGGTGTGGGCTGCTGGGAATTTGCATCTTTGAGTAGGGCACCCTTATTCCATATTGTTCCTAAAACCAAGGTAATTTATATTATTGAAAATCTAATCAATCTAATCTAATGTATATAATATATAATATTAATAAAATTCATTGTAAACGCGATGCATTAATCTAAATATAATTTCACACTTACCATTTGGTCAATGATCTGTTGTTTGATCTCTTTAACCCGTTGAGGTAATTATGTAATACCGTCGTAAAACCGTTTATTTCGTCGATACATAGGAAAGGATGCAGTCACCAAGTTTGTCATCTACACGACCTAACACAAATTTCACAAACACTGTTAAGGTAAACATCACAACAATCACCCAATGCATCCTTTGTTTTTGTATTACACAATATCCCTCGTCATAACGCATAACACTCATTATATAATGCGCCATGCTAATAACTGTTGCCTATGTAACCCATAGACTAGTTTATCTTTATTTATAGTCTCATTTATAGTATAAACCACAGATGTCCGTAGTCTTTCTGGCAGCAGCGTGCACAGATAACACTAAGCCGGCGCGGGCGACGCGCGAGTCACAGACTAAGTAGGTAGTAAGTACTGCGCGCGAGCCCATTGAACGGAATGTTGCCTTTTTATATTATATTTTGTTTATTTGATTACTGTGTTTATATATCTATTTTAGTTTTCTCACAATTCACAACACGATGCACACACTCATGTATACCACAACATTTAATTTAATTTTGTATGAGCTTTTTGTTTTAATATTTTGTAAAGTACCTCTAATTTATTAAAGCGGACACACACTTTCCTGTGTTTTTAATTCTAGCGTATGGCACTCGTGGGTTGCAGCTGAAAATCAGCGTCAGGTGGTACACTTTGTGTTGTCATCTGACATTATGCTGAGCTGAGGCCCTTTTGGCATTATAATCACTATTTTCTGTTTTAGTTTTAAGGTATATTTTGCCAATAAACGCATTTTTCTTTCTTTCTTTCAAATAAGGATAGTAGACTTACCTAGTTGAGTCCCTTTCTTGACGATGACAGGATCTTAAGAGTTGGCGGTCGCTTGCACCGGGCTTCTATTGATGAGAATATGAAGCAACCCGTCTTAATCCCTCATAAATCGCACTTCACCAATCTTTTGATTGCGGAGGCTCACGAGAGAACCTTGCATGGCGGGCCGCAATTGATGCTCAATTACTTAAGATCCAAGTATTGGATACTCAATGCAAGGACTCTCGTTAGGCAATATGTTCATAAGTGTGTAACTTGTATTCGACATTCAACACAAACACATCAACCAATGATGGGCCAATTACCGAAGGCCAGGGTGTCTGCTCAGAAGCCCTTCCAATGCAGTGGCGTAGATTACGCAGGTCCAATCAGCATCCGAACCTCTAAAGGTCGTGGTCATCACTCCACTAAGGGTTATATGCTTGTTTGTTTGCATGTCCACTCGGGCTATTCATGTTAAGGTGGTCAGTGACATGACTTCTCAGAGTTTTCTTGCGGCTTTTAAGCGCTTTGTAGCCAGACGTGGTCGAGTATTGGACTCGTGGAGCGATAATGGGACCACATTTGTTGGTAGTGCAAGGGAATTGCGACATCTATTCAACGCTGAAAGGTCTATGGTAGCTTTGGAAATAGCTGATTTCCTATCTATGAATGGTACGACTTGGCACTTCATACCTCCCCATGCTCCAAACTTTGGAGGATTGTGGGAGGCTGGTGTCAAGTCCACGAAGCACCATTTGAAAAGAATTATAGGCACCAGCACATTGACATTTGAAGAAATGACAACTGTGCTGGCTCAAATCGAGGCCTGCCTTAACTCGAGGCCGATCTCTCAGCTTTCTAACAATCCAGAGGATTCGTGCCATTTGACGCCTGGGCAGTTTCTCGTGGTTGAACCTCTGGTAACTGTACCTGATGCAAATTATGAAAATTCATCCGTTAGTAATCTGAAACGGTGGCACCTTACGCAAAAAATGCTTCAAAATTTCTGGCGCAGATGGTCACTGTAATGTATTCAGTTACCCGCATTATTTTATTATCATCTAGCGGTATATCTAAGGTGTCACATTTGTACTAACGTCAGTTTGCATTATACGCTTGCTATCGACACTCGCCTTTCATTTACCAAAGTACAGACATTTCAGTGGCGACGAGAATAGGATAGTATCTTCGTACAGTTATTGTGTTCGGTGTATCGTTTAAAAAGACAGAATAAAAATGGCGAGTGGACAAATCGGTAAAATAAGAGACTTTGATGTGACGTCAGGAAATTGGACTTTGTACGTAGAAAGGTTGGAGATGTATTTTAAAGTCAATAACGTGGATAAGAACATGTGGTTGGCGATCTTGATCACCGGCATGGGTGATCAAACGTATGAGTTACTGAGCACGTTGTGCAGCCCAAGCAAACCGGCGGAGTTAACATACGAAAAAGCCGTTACAATGTTAAGAAATCATCTTCAGCCGAAACCAGCTGTCATGGCGGAACGTTTCCGGTTTCGTCAAAGAAGGCAGAAAGACGACGAAAATATAACTCAATACCTAACCGAGATAAAAAAACTGTCGAAAACCTGTGAGTTTGGCGGAAATTTGGAGGAGAATCTGCGGGATCAGCTGGTGTGCGGAGTTAAGAGTGACGTC
Source organism: Eupsilia transversa (assembly GCA_914767815.1). NCBI lineage: Eukaryota > Metazoa > Arthropoda > Insecta > Lepidoptera > Noctuidae > Eupsilia > Eupsilia transversa. The sequence goes on along the minus strand of OU611873.1, from coordinate 16,175,165 downwards.
ATCAGACAAAGGTTATTTGCAGAGGACAGTCTGACGTACTCAGGGGCGGTGAAATTGGCTTGTGGGTTGGAAGCGGCGGAGCGAGATGCGGCCGTGGTTGAAAATAAAGTAAGCGCGGAGGTACCAGCAAATGTACACGCGTTGAGGACAAAACGTGGGCGTGATCAGCGCGGAAGTCGCGAGCGCGCTGCGCCGGACACGGGCAAAGGCGCCGGTAGCTGCACGGCGTGCGGCTGGCGCGGGCATATCGCAGACGAGTGCCGCTATAAGAATTTTACATGCAGTAAATGCAAGCAGAGTGGGCATTTGAGACGCGTGTGTTCTCAGTCACGGTCAGGCACAGGAAAAGGAAAAAGGCGCGGGGTGAACCACGTCGAAGCTACCGGGAGCGAGCAGCCTGGTGGAGTAGGAGGCGATTCTAGTTCGGACGAGCTAGAAGAAGAATTACACCAACTGTGTTTGAACGGATATACCCCGGTAAGCTTATCATTGCAGATTGATGACACCGTTATCAAGATGGAGATAGATACGGGCTCAGCTGTTTCATGTATAAGTAAGAAAACATATGATAGGTATTTTAGTACTAGATCAATTGAGCCATTTAACTTAGTGTTAAAGTTTTATGATGGTAGCAATATCAAGCCATTAGGTGTAATAAGGCCAAAAGTGCAGTACAAAGGAAAAATTAAATATTTAGAACTATTTGTGATCAATGGAGGTACAACGTCTTTATTAGGCCGGCAATGGTTATCCGAAATGGAAATAAAAATACCTCCATTTCAACAAGCAATTAATTATGGAAATATTTTAAAAACAAAATCTGATACTGCTAATGTTTTGTTAAATAGGTATAAAGAGTTATTCAGCGGCGGATTGGGACGGTACACAGGCGGTAAGGCAACACTCCAGTTGCGGGAGGGGGCGACCCCCGTGTACTGCCGGGCACGGCCGCTGCCTTACGCTCTGAAGGGGCAAGTCGATGCGGAGCTGGATGCGATGCTACGCGCGGGCATCATCGAGCCCGTCGAGTGCTCGGACTGGGCGACACCTTTGGTACCGGTACGTAAAGCTGACGGTGGACTCCGTATCTGTGCCGATTATAAAGTCACGTTAAATCCTGTCTTACTGGTCAATAGGTATCCGCTACCGAAGATAGATGATATGTTAGTGAGCATAAACGGGGCTACGTACTTTTCGAAAATTGATTTATCCCAGGCCTATAATCAGATAGAATTGGATGATACTAGAGATTTAACAGTAATAAACACACATAGGGGTCTGTTTAAATATAATAGACTCGTGTTTGGCTTGTCTTCGAGTCCGGGCATCTTCCAGCGGATTATGTCGAACCTTCTTAATGATATACCAGGCGTAGAAGTATTTCTTGATGACGTTATCATAAGTACCTCAGGGACACAAAATAAACATTTAGAAACTTTAGAAAGAGTGTTCAAAAGGTTACAAGATCATGGAATGAAGCTTAAAAGAAGTAAATGTCTATTCATGGTGGATGAAGTCAAATATTTAGGGTATGTTATATCTAAAGATGGAATAAAAGTAGACACGGACAAGGTAGATGCAATAGTAAAAATTCCTAGGCCGAAAGATGTTACGGAGTTGCGATCTTTCTTAGGGTTAGTAAATTTTTATGCTAAGTTTGTCAAGAATTTGAGTAGTATATTGTCACCACTTTATGAACTTTTAAAAAAAAGTGTAAGTTGGCATTGGAGTGATCAGTGTGAGGAAGCGATGGTAAAAGTAAAAAAAATATTAACAGGCGCGGAAGTGTTGGTTCATTATGACCCAGATAAGCCGTTAGTGTTGACGTGCGACGCCAGTGCGCGTGGTATAGGTGGGGTACTCACACAACCAAGCACCGACGGCCGGGACCGGCCGGTGGTGTATGTGTCGCGCGCATTGAACAACGCCGAGAAACATTATTCGCAGATAGATCGGGAAGCATTAGCTATTGTATTTTGTTTAAAAAAATTGCATCAATTTGTTTATGGCCGACGCTTTACTTTGCGAACGGATCATAAGCCATTAGTAAGCATATTTGGTCCAAAGCACGGTGTTCCAGCCATGGCCGCGAGTAGATTACAGCGTTGGGCGATCATTTTATCTGCATATACGTATGACATAGAATACGTCAACACAAAACAAAACGGTGCGGACGGACTATCGAGATTACCGGTTCCTGGTAGTAGCGATGAGTCATATGCACTCCCCGAGCAAACTTATTTACATTTCGCTCAAAATGCATTGTTACTAGATTATAACATAATTAAGCAACAGACTATGAGAGATCCGATGTTAAGCAGAGTTATAAGTTATATTCGAGATATGTGGCCTACGGATAATGAAATACGGGAATTACAACCGTATTTTAACCGTCGTAAGGAACTGTATGAAGAGTTAGGCTGCGTCATGTGGGGACACAGAGTAGTGATTCCGGAAAGATGTCGCGCTAGGGTATTACGCGAGTTACATGAACCGCATATGGGCATTGTAAAGACGAAAGCGTCAGCTAGGAGCTATGTTTGGTGGCCGGGCATCGACGAGGCGGTGGAGGCGACGTGTCGGGAGTGCGTGGTGTGCGCGGGGGAGGTAGACTCGCCGCAGCGACACGCAGTGACACCGTGGCCCTGGCCCTCTAGACCATGGGAGAGGGTACATCTAGATTTCCTAGGTCCTATTTTTGGTAAAATATATTTAGTAATGGTTGATGCAAGGACTAAATGGTTAGAAGTATTCCCCGTACCTAGTACTGCGGCTAGTTTTACTATTGAAAAACTCACAGAGGTCTTTTCTAGATGGGGTTTACCCAGGCAAATAGTGTCTGATAACGGTCCCCCATTTACGAGCAAAGAATTATCTGATTTTTTAACTAATCGTGGTATAGAGCATATCTATTCTGCGCCATACCACCCAGCATCAAATGGTGCCGCGGAAAATGCAGTGCGTACTGTTAAAAGGACAATTAAAAAGGCGGCAAAACAAAAAGAAAACATTAATTTATTTTTGAGCACCTTCCTATTACATTACCGTAATACGGAACACTGTTCTACCGGGGAAAGTCCAGCGACGCTAATGTTAGGCAGGAATTTACGTACAAAATTAGATGCTTTAAGGCCCAACAGGGAACAGAAAGTGAAAAAGGTTCAGGAGCGGCAACAAAAGCTAGGTACCGACCGTTCTTTACAGTTAGGGGAGGAAATATGGATGAGGCAGTATAGAAGTAATGAAAAATGGCTTCCTGGGCAGATAGTAAAAAGAATGGGTACTACAGACTATAGGGTTGTGGATGGATCAGGGAAAGAAACACATAGACATATTGATCAGTTAAGACAGCGATCGCGTAGTTCTTTGATTTGTCCAACCAGTACGACAGAACGGAGTTCTCTCGAGGCGGAGCGTTCCAAGATGCCGGAGGTGACGCCAGCCCTAGTCAGCACAGAGGTACCACAGGTTGAGTCGCGGCCCCCTCAGAGCGTAGGGGCGTGTAGTCCGAACCGAACCGCAGCAGTCGATGTGTTGCCGTCCATATCCGCGGCCAGCTCAGTTCCTCTCCCCAATGTTCCCAGTCCTGATCCGTGTACAAGTGCTCCTAATCCTGAGAATCTTGTTCCGGAAGGAGTTCGAACCCGTCCTATACGGGAATGTCGTTTAAAAAGACCATCAAAATATTGTAATCGTTAAGTAGTTATAAGTACCTAGGTTAGTTAATTATTAGTATCAATAAGACTAAATTGTAACTTGTATTATTGTTTTAGATCATAAGGTTCTTGATGTATTATTAGTTAATGCATTACATTAATTGGTTAACTTGTATTGTAGTAAATTAAATTATACTGTAGTGTATTTTGATAGTGTTTTGTAGTTTCCTATGATTCTTAGTTTACGGATATGTATTATTTAGGGTGGAAAGTTGTAATGTATTCAGTTACCCGCATTATTTTATTATCATCTAGCGGTATATCTAAGGTGTCACATTTGTACTAACGTCAGTTTGCATTATACGCTTGCTATCGACACTCGCCTTTCATTTACCAAAGTACAGACATTTCAGTCACTAGAGTATTTAACTCAATTGCAGCATCGATATAAATGGTCCGATTGCAAGCCCGAACCTGAGATTGGAGACGTGGTTCTGGTGAAGGAGGATGGTCTTCCACCCGCTAGATGGCTATACGGGGTTATTACAAATAAACATCCAGGTTTGGACAACATTACTCGCGTCGTAACCTTACGGTGTAAAAATAATAAGATTAAAAGACCAGTATCTAAATTAATTATTTTACCTGTGAACACTTAGGTATTGTTTACCATCATATCGATGAATTTTATAAGCAGTTTTACTTACAACGGTTTGTGAATTTATTCGAATGAATTTATATTTGTTACTTGTTTTTTTTTTTACTGTTGTTTAATTTTTATTTACATAAATAAGACATGAACTTGTATTGTAGATATAAGGCCCTAAGCTAAGGGTAGGTATATTGTATAACCAAACAACCAATCATTAATTTAAGTTTATATTGTCATGTTAAGGTTGATGGACAGAGCCGTCCATGATGGGCAGAATGTCTAATCTGTTTCTAATCACATATAATAAAAAATAAAAAAATAATTCTCACCATAATTTTTTTTTTACAATTTAGTTGGTACACAATATTATTTTTATTTTGTGGTGGTTAAAGAGGTGCACAGAGTATTGACTCTACCCCCTGAACTAGGCGGGAACCTGTATCTCAGGGGATAGTGTTCTCAGCTATTTACATTCTAATCCATCTTAGGGCGTTTGTGTGTCACCACTGTACAGATAAATTACAATTTTAAGTGCGAGAAATTGTTGGTGAGCTTAAAGATATGAGTTATGGATGTGGGTATGTGTGTTAATATGAGTGGTGTATTAGAGGAATGTGGTAAAGTGTAGGGAGAGTGAGTGAGTGGGAGAGTGTGTGTGTGGTGTAGTCAAACTCAAACTCAAACTCAAAGCATTTATTTCAAATAAACCAATTACAGGTACTTTTGAATTGTCAAGGGACGGTCAGTCAGAAAAATGAAGCTAGTTGCCCGTTCCAAAGCGTAGTAGGTTCCTATGGAGAAGAACGGGCAAGAAACTCCATGGACACTCTTTTAAATCCAAATATATGTTACAAAATATTTGTTACATCATTCATGTTGAAATTATACATGTGAGAACAATGTAAAAAGACGTGCACGTTAAAAGCGTCCGTAATAAAAATATAGAAACAATTCAAAAATTAAAATAAGCCATGGCAGCTAAGAGATGACCAGTCCCTACTGACGGCGCCCGTTCACGAACATGACGCATGGATCAGCACCATTTAGCTCAACCATTTTGAAGGGAACTTAACGATCCAACACACACGCCACCACCAGCGAGACATTTGAGTGAGCATGACATACTCTCAGCCGCCAGGGCACATTCAAGTCTATGAAAGACGTACCCAGTAAATGGTCGCTTTATAAAAAGTATGTGGTCACAGTGCTCACACATGTGCTTTGCAATTATACAATATTATCAGATTGAATTTATACAATGCAAAGATAGTTTTTTCCCAATCTTCAGCAGCTCCAACAATATTTTCGAATGCTAATCAACTAGTTTATGCGCGCTTGTGGAGCTGGACCAGCATTGAGCCAAGCATTTTTGTCAGCGATGTAATCACCCAACGTATAATATGCTTGGCAGCATAGTGTGCGTTTTATACAAGATTTAAATTTCGTTTCATTTAGTTGGAGTATGTGGGGAGGTATTTTATTGTAACATTTTAAACAGTACCCCATGAAGGATGAGTCTACTTTAGCCAGTCTGAAACCAGGTTGAGCTAATTGGTCCCTATTTCTCGTACTATAATTGTGTCTTTCACCTCTTTTACTGAAAAGATTAAGATTTTTCCTTACGTACACTCGACTGCATAAGTGGAGTCAGTATTCAGAATAAAAGTCGTTTCTCGCGCTTCGTTATCGTGTGTATACAGAAACACGCACACATATGCATGTTAATCCCGCCATCTATCTATTTCTATTAGCACTTATTAGAGATCTTGTGTTCCTATGTTTCTTCTCAACAGATGGAGCTAAAGTTCATATTGAGTTTTAATAAAAATGTTGAAATTGATGTTTTTTCCACTACTATTACTTTTAGAAAGATTAGACTAAACCACAATCATCAATCACAAATAACAAACTATTTTTAAAAAGTTTTTCGCACTGGATTCGATCCATGACCGCTCGATTACAATTAGCTGCGATACAAACCATCACGCTACGAAGCATTTACGTATGGAGTTAGAGAGCAGAGACATCACATTAGAAACCTCTAAATTTATCAGTGTTTCTTTACAATATTATGCATGTATTATGCATATAAACCTTCCTCTTGAATCACTTTATCTATTAAAAAAAACCGCTTCAAAATCCGTTGTGCAGTTTTAAAGATTTAAGCATACATAGGGACGGACAGCGACAGCGACTTTGTTTTATACTATGTAGTGAGTTTATTTACGACATCACATTAGAAACCTCTAAATTTATCAGTGTTTCTTTACAATATTATGCATGTATTATGCATATAAACCTTCCTCTTGAATCACTCTATCTATTAAAAAAAACCGCTTCAAAATCCGTTGTGTAGTTTTAAAGATTTAAGCATACATATGGACGGACAGCGACAGCGACTTTGTTTTATACTATGTAGTGATGATGCAGGCGAATATTGATTTGGAGGCTAAGCAACGTATTATTGCGTTGCACAACATAGGATATAAAATATCTCAAATAGTTAATGAGACCGGCCTAAGCGTGAGTAATTTTAATATTGTTTAGTAATCTGATTATTATTGCTTAAAGTTAAGAGATTTTTAAACGTCAAAAATGTATGGTTAAACGGTCGCTAATCATTACTTAACTTTAAGCAATTATAAATAAACCCTTACCTATTGTATATATTTAGTAATTGTAATCACGCGTTTTTTTTTTGTTTTAGTGGAGGACTGTGAAACGTTGGGTGACACGCTACGAAGAGGAAGGTAGTGTTATTACTCGACCGCGAAGTGGCCGCCGGCGTCTGCTTACTGAGATCCAGCAGACAGCAATGATTCAAGCTTATGAAGATAATGGCTTTTTACGAACTAACGACTTTGCTCGGAGATTCGATATTTCCATGGATACCGTTCGTCGAACCCTACATAGACAAGGTATTCACCATCGGAAGTCAGCAAAGAAACCCAGCTTAACCGAAGTGCATAAACGAAATAGATTATCATTTGCAAAAGAATATTTAGATTTTGATTGGGTAAATACTATATTTACCGATGAAAAAACATTCATGTCGTCTCAGCACGGTCGATTACATTTGTGGAGAAGAAATGGGACTAGATATGACGAAAACCATGTTATTAAAAATACGGCATCTGGTCGCATCACATTAAATGTATGGGGTTGGATGTCTGTCGCTGGACCAGGTGAACTAGTAGCGCAACCACCTGGGCGTGCAACTGCTGCTACCTATGTTAAAATTTTAGACGAAAACATGTTACCGACGGTGCGATGCGTGTATCCAGCAGTGGAAGTGCCAAATATTTCAATTGTGCAAGATAATTGTCCAGTGCATCGAGCTCACGTTGTGAATGATTGGTTTAATCAAAACCCTGAAGTAACTGTGATTCCCTGGCCAGCAAAATCCCCGGACTTAAACCCTATAGAAAACCTATGGGGTTTAATGGTGCAAAAATGGGACATGCATAATGAAAGAACAACAGAGGATTTGGAATCACACTGCCGTCAAGTGTGGGAGGATTTAAGAGGAACAGATATTTGTGAGAATATGGTTGGTTCTATGCGGAGGCGATTACTAGAAGTTATAGAAAAAAATGGAGGGTATACTAAATATTACTTTTTTTTCCTGTGGCAACACTACAGCTAACAGCTGATTTGAATTTGTTCTTGTAATTTTAATCTTAAATATTAAATTTCTTTGTTTTAAAAGCCTATTTCCAATTACTCATCAAGTAAATAGGATAGGAATGTGTATTTTGTATTAGATTCACATAACAAGTGCAAAATAAGTTAAATAATTCAATGTGAATCGGTGAGTTCGGTGACAGTTACCGGCACACGTGAATTTTTGCATTGTCATCTTGTTAACAGGTACATTACTTTATATTTTACTTGCTTTTAGGTTGTTTACGTACTAAAAATTTAACCAGCAATTACATTGTTCACTTTCAATACGGCTACTTATTGATGCCAATGACCTTTAAACGTAAACATAACCTTAGTTTGGTTTGGTGACAGAACTCCTTCTTTACATCTAAATTTCATTTTTCCTTAAACTAATCATCTCATTAACTGCTGCTACAACTACCTTCTCTCTTCCAATCTCTTGTCGCTTCCCTATTAAAGTTATAGTCATGATTATGACTCGCAGCGCCCGTGCTCGCCTCGAAGAGTCCAAACTCAATCAGGCTTTGAGCGAATTAAAGGCGTCGAGGGAGTCCTGTGACCAACTGAATAAGGAAATAGATGACAATGAAAAGGTGCTCTTTGATGCCCATGAAAAGAATAGGAAGTTGAAAATTGAAATGGCTCAGATATATATTCAATACACTGATGCCATTGAAGAACGGGACAGGCTTCAGCTTGTTGTGGACGGGTTCAGCCAGTGTAGCATAGAGTATGAACAAGCTCTTAGTAACAAACATTTACTACAACAGCAGCTACATGAGGCTCAAAGTCAAATAACAGAACTTCAGACTACAAATCACAACATCACTGCCTCGCTGAATCAAAGTCTGTTCAATGAGTTGATGCCTATTGCCCCGTCAATGGTTTCTGCCATCAACCCTTCTTACACTATAGATTTGACAGGTGATGATGATTTAAAGTCATGTAATTCAATGAGGGTTCTCACCAGTAGAAACAAACTTAAAAAATACATTAAAATCAATAAATACATTGTTAAAACTCAAAAGATGGTTAAAAGACAAAAGTTCTTTATTAAAAATGTTAAACTTAATAGAGAAAGGCTAAATTTACTTAAACAATTATATTTGTATTCTTTTAATTTGGAACAAAGCACTAGGAGGTACAACATTGACACAGAGTACTTGCAATCTGAACTTGACAGTTTACATGAGAAACTTAGTACAATGACTAACAAATATAAGACCTCTGAAGATCTAATGAGGGAATATGTGTTGGCAATGAATGAGCTGGTAAACTCACAAACTAACAACTGTGAGAATTGTCAAATTCCAACCAAAGGACTTACACCGGACCATTCATTGACAACATGCAATACCACCTTACCGCAGCCCTATGTTGATTTGACACTTCCTGCTAATAGTTCAATTACACAATGTAAACAAATTGAAAATAACATAGTGTTATTTTGCGATGAGTTTGGAAAGGACTTAGGCCACTTGTTGACAGATGAATATCCAGGCCACTCCATAATAAACTATTGCATGCCTGGTTGTTCTTTATTTGATATTATGAAAGAAATTATTAAATGTAACTTTAACCAGAACACTACACTATTAATTTTTATGGGTAATAGGGGAAATGTGAACAAAGGAGAATTGCTCCAATATTATAGAACATTGTGTAATCTTAGTTTAAGAAAAATTGTATTGTTTACATTCCCCTATAGTAACAGTTTGCCACAGGAAGAAAATAATCTAAGATTTGAACTAAATATGACATTGCATAACTGGTCATTTAATAATAATCTGTTCCATCTAGTGGATACTAACAATTATGTTGGTAATAATTTCTATTTGACAAGAGATAGATATAATATTGTTATGTACTATCTTTCTAACTATTATAAAAGACAGATAGCTGTGTCGCTATCATATTTTTTTTCTATTACAGCCAAAAATTTGGCTAAACAACTTGCTGCTTTTGAGCAATGCAATGACATTTTAAATAATTCTGCCTGTAATTTGGCAACAAATAATGACATTGATTTTAATTTAAATTAGAAATTAGGACAATAGAGGAAACCTCTTGCTTATTAAATGAAGAAAATTTAAATACTGGTTTAAATCATGTTAAAGTTCAAAGTTCTTTTATATCTCACCCATCAAATTGTAGTAACCAAAATAAATCTATACTTATAATAAATCTGTAGAAGTGAAAATTCTGTACATTGAAAATATCAAAAAAAAAAATGGCAGGGGGTGTTACTAGACCGACACCGAACCCAAAAATTGATTAAAATATTTTTTGTCTGTCTGTCTGTCTGTCTGTCTGTTTGTTCAGGCATCACGCAAAAACTACCGGTTCGATTACGATGAAACTTGGTATAATTGTTCTTTAATATCCTAGGCACCACACTGGGTACTTTTTATCCCGGAAAAGTATCCTATCCTACGGTTGGGGGGTGTCAAAGTTTGTATGGAAGAATTTTAACGCGCTGTCCGATTAACTCGAAACTCAATATTTATACTTAAACCCAAAAATTAAGAATAACGTGTATCAGGATTTTTCGAAATTCAACCCCTAAGGGGGTAAAATAAGGGATGAAAGAAAAATTTTATTCCTTGAGGTAATAAACATGAAACTTCGCACGAATAGTTATCTAAATAAACTATAAAGTTTGTAGTTTTTTTGTTTTTCTAAATTGCCCCCCAAAGGGGGGTTGGGGTGTGTCAGTGTTTGTACGGAAGAATTTTAACGCGCTGTCCGATTAACTCGAAACTCAATATTTATACTTAAAACCCATGGGGATGTATGGGGTAATTTCCGACACTCACGCGGGCGAAGCCGCGGGCAGCAGCTAGTGTAAAAATAATACTCTTAAAATTGTTCATCAAAATATACAGGGTGTATTAGGTAAGGAATTAGAATTGGAGTTGTTCATGAACTGTAGTTATGTTGATATCCTATGTGTAACCGAACACTGGTTAAAAGTCCACCAGTTCATGTTCAGCTTTAATAACCACCAGGTTGCTAGCTCATTCAACAGAGTTAATATGATACGTGGTGGCTCTCTAATAATTATTCGTAACAATTTGAAATTTAAAGAACGTAAGGATATTGTGAGCCTCTCTGTTGAGCGAGTTATTGAAATAGCATGCATTGAGCTTGAGCAGTTCATTGTAATGAGCGTGTACAGGCCCCCATGTGCTCCATATGATATTTTTGAGAAATATATGGAAGAAGTATTGTTAAAGACTTGTAATAGTAATAAAACAGTTGTTGTCTGTGGAGACTTCAACATTAACATACTAGAAAAATCTCCTACAGTAAATAAATTTACAACTCTATTAAAGTCATATAATTTGTACAATACATTCTTTGAGCCGACTAGAATAACTGCCACTAGTGCTACCTGTATTGACAATATTTTTACAAACTTAAAACCTTCCACCCATTTAATTATAAATGAGTTGGACTCTGATCACTGTGGCCAGTTAGTCACTTTCCCTCAGAAAATAGTCAGAGCTCAAAGAAAACTTGTAAGTTTTGTCCCTGTAAACAAAAGTCGCTTAGGACAATTTAGAGATAATTTAATGGAAAAGTTACCGGGTTTGCCTTATCACAACGACCCGGATCAAGCTTATACTTTATTATTTAACCTTATCAATTGTGAGTTCAGAAAGGTTTTTACCTCAAAAACATTACCTATTTGTGACCGTGTTATATTTAGTGATTGGGCAACACCAGGTATTTACATAAGTAGGCAGAGGTTATTTGAATTATATCATGAAAAAACATATAACCATGATGAAACTTTTAAAGAATTTGTTAAAAAATATTCTAAAACTTTTAAAAGAGCCTGTTCCTCAGCAAAAGCCATACACATTAAAAACAAAATAAAATCATCTGGAAATAAAATTAAAACAACTTGGAATATTATTAATTCAGAAACGGGAAGAACGACAGTACGGAATCGTGACTTCCATCTAAAAATCAATGATGTAGATATTAGGGCAGACGGGGAGGTGGCAACTGAGTTTGAAAATTTCTTCACTAATATTCCCATTTTAACAACCAAAACTCTGTCATCGTCGTCCTCCACTTCTGCTTACTCAATTCTAAAAGAGTGTGTACCAGAATGTGACACACTCTTTGAATTCACAGTTATTACTGCTAAAGACATTATAGAATCTTTTAAAAATCTTGATGTAAAAAAAACTGCTGACCTTTGGGGATTATCAGTACATACTATGTCTTCAATAATCGATGTTATTTCACCCTTTTTAGCAATTGTTTTTAACTCCTGTATTGCATCTGGTGTATTTCCTGATCTGATGAAACTTAGCAAAGTCATTCCACTGTTCAAATCTGGCAGCACAACTGATCCCACGAATTTTCGGCCTATTTCGATATTACCTACATTGAGTAAAATCTTTGAAAAATTAATTTTAAAACAAATGTTAGGACATTTCAATGCACATCATTTACTGCATATGAAACAGTTTGGTTTTACAAAGGGTCGTTCAACTACAGACGCGGGCGTGGAATTACTGAAGAGCATTTTCGAGGCCTGGGAGGAGTCGCAGGATGCTCTTGGCATCTTCTGTGACTTATCCAAGGCCTTCGATTGCGTACATCATGATACACTCGTCAGGAAATTGTACCACTATGGTATGATGGACAAGGCTCTCGATCTTCTGACTTCTTATCTGAACAACAGAATTCAGAGGGTCGATGTTAATGGCAAGAGATCTGCAGGATCTGCGGTCACCATGGGCGTTCCGCAGGGTTCAATTCTAGGTCCTTTCTTATTTCTAATTTATATAAATGACTTACCTTACCACATTAGGGATAATCACAAAATCGTATTATTCGCAGATGACACTTCCCTCATTTTTAAAATCAAACGTCAGCTAGTCAACTTTGAACAAGTTAACGATGCACTCTCTAAAGTTGTGCACTGGTTTAATGTAAATAATCTTCTACTTAATGAAAAAAAGACTAAATTAATTAAATTTTCAACGCCAAATGTCAGGCAGCTAACTACCAATGTTCAAGTGAATGGAATAGAGTTGGACCCTGTAGAGTCGACAGTTTTTCTTGGAATAACGATTGACGGTAAATTGCAATGGGGCCCACACATAGAAAAATTGTCAGGAAGGCTTAGTTCTGCCGCCTATGCTGTTAAAAAAATTAGGCCGATAACTGATGTGGATACAGCCAGAATTGTTTATTTTAGTTATTTTCATAGTCTTATGTCATATGGGATTCTTCTCTGGGGAACCGGTGCGGACATTAATACCATCTTTGTTTTGCAGAAAAGGGCTGTTCGAGCCATTTACAACCTAGGTCCAAGGGATTCCCTTCGAGAAAAGTTCAAAGAAATAGATATTCTGACTGTAGCCTCACAGTATATATTCGAAAACCTATTGTATGTACACAAAAATATTTCAAATTTTAAGAAAATGTCCGATATTCATAGTTTGAATACCAGGAATAAACATAATCTTGCCGTACATCGAACTCGCCTCCACAGAGTAGGCAATTCGTTCATGCGTCAATGTATACGCTTTTACAACAAACTTCCCATTGACATTCGAAACTTACCCATTAAACGTTTTAAAAACTGTATCAAAACTAAACTTTGTAGAAAAGGGTACTATAAAATTTCTGATTATTTAGAAGACAAAAAAGCTTGGGATTGAGCTGCTCGCTCTGCTAAAACTTGTGATAAAACCATAAAAACTTGACACTTTAATTATTATGTAAACTCATGAGAAAAAATACCAGTTTTTTTTATACACATTGACATTATTGAATACTGCAACAAAAAGACATGATTACTTTGTTAAGTATTATTTATATATATTTTTTTTTAAACTAATTATTGTGAATGTGAGGACTATGTGGATCACTTTTTTCTTTTTTCTTTTTTGTTTATTGCACAATTAGTTTTAATGATGTTCTGGCAGTTTGAGTATTTTATGCAGCCTACGCAAATGTCCTTTCTTTGGTATTGTTCGTCGAGTCGCTGAGCTCCTTAAGTTCTGAGTTGAGCTCCGCGATTACCGACAATTGCTTGCACTGACTGGACAGGTCCACTCAAATCTGTGTGGTTCTTTCCTCAAAAGACCATTTCAGACACTAATCTACATGGTCCTCATATGGCCTGACCAAGATTATGTCTGGACTTTAAAAGAGACTGTGACCTCTGAGTTTGTTTCGGCCTTTCTTCTCAGAGTAGTCAGATAGGAAACGCCGACCTCATCTAGCTTAGCTTTAATATTTTTTATATGACGTGTAAAAGTGATTCTGATATCTTATTTACAGAATAAACAATTTCATTTCATTTCATTTCATTTCATTAATACATTTATATTATTTTATCATCACATTAAATTGTCTCAGTTTTAAATTATTATAATTTATATTTATTATTTATTAAAATAAAGTGTGTAGGTCGTGTTTAGGTTTAGCTTCAATCCTCTTTTCTTTACGAAAACGAATACTTAAGCTTACACCTTGTTGAAATTAAAGAAACGCGACATATACACAATTTGTAGTTATCGAGTGATATAATTTTAATAAGTATTTTATAATTTATTGAACTGTAATAAATTAACAGATAATAAAAAAGATCTTGAAATGTTTTATTTTTAACTCTTAAACCCTACCCAGGGGTCCAGCAAACCCCAGACGATGAATATTTCTAAATATTTTTGCAATAATTGAACGCACTTTTATGTCACTCGAGTCTAATCTCTAGTGACGTCGGCGGCCATCTTGTCATTAGTCGAACGTCAGCGCTTTCACTGTTTTGACGGATTTATTGCTATCTACGGGTTTGTCAGACCCCAGGGTAGTAATAACGCAATATATTGTCATTTCTTTTCGTCGATATATTGGTGAATGCTGTTATTTTTTATATAACATTATAAAGGGTAAGTTTAATATTTTGATGTAGTTATTACAATAACAGTGGTATTTCATTCTTTAGAAACATAATTATACAGACAAATCAAGCAATTTTGTTGTTTCGTTTTTAGAGTTCATTCAATATTGTGTTTTATGTCATTGTTTCAGTTTTAACGATCATAATTGCATAAGATGGACCAACAAATTACTCAGTGGTTGTTTGAAGACGAATCAGAAGATGAAGAGGCATTTGAAGTCGCTGTTCCTGACCTTGAAAATGATGTTGAAGAAGACGGAACTATTGAAGATTTTCGAGCAGAAGTTATGGATGATAATACAGAAGATTCTTCATCGGATGATGAAACTCCTTTGTGTAATTACAGTTCAGGTAATTTTCTTCGTGTCTTGCCTGTTCCTAATAATCTGAAGGGGAAAAACGGGTTTAGGTGGACAGGTGAAAAACCAACAAGGTCTAGAATCCCACGGAGAAATATTTTGTTTCATCCTCCTGGACCTAAAGCTGCAGCTCGTCAAATAACAACAGAGCAAGAAGCATGGAGTATTTTTTTTTCTGATGAAATACTTGAAGAAATTGTTAGGAATACAAATGCTGAAATTGGTAGACAGCGAGAAAAATATAAACGAGACAGACCTATACAGAATACGGAGGATGAAAACGCGGATGCATCGAGTTCCACAAAAATACGTCCTTCTTTTGCTAAGGATGCAACTGTGTTGGAAATCAAGGCTTTATTTGGGCTTTACTACTTAGCGGGGGTTCTCAACATGAATCATGTCACCACCAAGGAATTATTTGACAAGAACTCAGGTGTTGGCTATTTTCGTGCCACCATGAGCCAAGCTAGATTTGAGTTTCTGACAAACTGTCTGCGTTTTGACGACCGGTCTACTAGAGAAGAACGACAGCAAAATGATAGATTAGCACCAATTAGAAACATTTTTGATCACATTGTCAAAGTTTCGAGTGAAGTATATAGCCCTTCAGATTGCTGTACATTAGACGAAATGTTGTTGGGCTTTAGAGGCAGATGTATCTTCAAAATGTACATTCCGAGTAAACCAGACAAATATGGTATAAAAATTTTAATGACTTGTGACTCTAAAACTGCTTATATGATAGATGCTTTTGTATATTTGGGCAAAGGCTCGTGCCCTACTAGTGTACCAGCTGCTCACTTCTTTACTATGAAACTGACTGAGAAAATTCATTGCACAAACCGCAACCTCACTTGTGATAATTGGTTCACGTCAATACCAGTGGCAAAAGAATTGTTGCAAAAGCAGGTAACCCTTGTAGGTACGCTACGTAGAAACAAAAGAGAAATTCCACCTTCTTTTGTTGAGCTAAAAGATCGCGATCGCAACACAGCAAAGTTTGCCTTTTCAGATGAACTTACGCTTTTGTCTTACTGTCCACCAAAATCCAAAAAGAAAAAAATTGTCACCATGTTGTCAACTATGCATCCAACAGCAGATCCTGATGCAACGATTCAATTACCAGAGATGATAGAGTATTATAATAAGACTAAAGGCGGAGTTGATTTGATGGATCAGCTATGCCACAAGTACAGCGTGTCTAGGAGATCAAAAAGGTGGCCAATGGCAATTTTTTATGGCCTCCTGAATATAGTAGGTGTTAATTCATATGTCTTGCTAAAAATGGCCACGAAAAGAGCTACAAAAAGACGTCATTTCTTGAAAAAACTTGCCTTAGATCTGATCACCCCTCAAATGGAAGAACGATTTACATGGCCCTCTTTGCCCATGAATCTTCAAGTTCTCCTAGGTGGAATCTTGCAAAAGAAGCGGCCATTGCAAGAACCAAGTTCTGCTCCCACTGCGAAGAAAAGATGTGCCATGTGCCCAAGGGGTAAGGACCGGAAATCCAAGATCACCTGTGGCAAGTGCCAAAAACATCTTTGCGGTGAACACACTCAGGCTATGTGCCAAGAATGTGTTACCAAAAACAATTAAGTTTTTATCTGGATTGTTAAATAAGCACTTAATAATATTAAATAATAATTTTAATTAAATTGTTTTTTATTTTGTAAGTATATTTTTTTATGTATTGGGGTCCTTAAAACCCCTGGGTAGTAATAGTGTTTCTCCAGGAATGGGTAGGGTTTAAGGGTTAATAAAAACTGAATAAAATGTGACTAAACTGTTTTATTTTGATAAGATTAAAAAAAGATTCCATAGTTAAACAGGATTAAAAATAAGGACACAAAGTTTTGAGACTAGCCAGAATCGAACTTAGACCCCCTACTTTCACAAGTGCCACATTACACCGCTCGACCACGGAAGCTATGTTGGTCAAGATTAAAACAGCAAACCTATTCCAAACAGTTATTCACGCACACACGCAAATAGTTCATTCTTTGCAAGCCAATATATACCCTACGGACTGACTCCAATTATGCTTGGAACTGTACATGATGTTTTCATATATACAAGGTGCAGTTTTGAACCTGCAAAACATTTCAGGAGGTTGTTATGAGACTCGTAAATAATCATATAACAATACGATACCAAGTCAATAATCAATAATACTTTTTATTTCCGATTTTTCAATTTTATTGTTTTTCAGAATAACTCTCTTAACAACCCTCTTCAAAAAAACAGAATCACCCATTGCGATGTATCGCGCGTCATGTCACTGTGTGCGTGAATGCGATGACCAGTGACGTCAGCCTGTACGAGTCTCCGCCCACATTTCTACGAAACGAACGCGGCACGTACGTTGAACTAAAATGAAGGTCGTTGCTATGGTTACGGGGAGCCCCCGCGATGCTCGTCATACCGCATTTCGATTAAGACTCGAAAATCTGTTACCGCGCATCGAAGGTTCAACCAACGTGCCGCGATCTGTACAAGTTGTTGTAGCTACAGCAACTTATAGCAAATAATTTTACCTTAGATGTAGTTCGTATTTGAAAATCACAATGTACCTACATTATTGTTTTAAATTTCGCTAAATAATAACTCATTTTTAAGCATCATTACAATGCGAAAATCTTCATCATCTGCCGAGCCTGTTCCCAACTATGTTAGGGTCGGCTTTCAGTTTAACTGGATGCAGCTCACTACATGGAGTGCCAGTGAATCACGTAGGGCGACTGCGTATCAGACCTCAACAAACCAGTTACTTGATAACACGATACCCATTTGTTAGACTAATTGTCAGACTTTCTGGCTTTTGACTACCCGTACCAACGACCATACGGCAGGGCTGTAAGGTCGTTGACCCGTACGACCCATGTGGTACCTAACGACTGTCCGAGAGCTACAAATCAATTCGAACCAAAGGCTTTAATTAAGTGCTTACCGAAACACGGGATTTCAATGATGTCCTAGATAAATTTAAAAAGTACTTACATCATTATGAATTAAAAAAATAAGACAATGGTACTTGCTCAGTTGCGAACCCGCAACCTCATGCATGAGAGGAGAAAGCCTTAACCACTGGGTTATTACGATAAATAATAATAGTAGGAAGTAGATACAACTGCGCCAAAAAAAGTTCACGTTGCTTGGCGTCGTTAGTTACCTATGAGCTGATGAATAAAATGATAGGCGGAGATAAATAAACCTTACATAGCACGTAAGCAGTTCCTGTTGCACAATAAATTGTGAAACTATGATCGCGAGCGCGTGCGCAGGATTTAGGTAGGCACCTAATAATAATAATAAGGCATGTAGGTACTCGGCGCAGTCGGCGCGCTCTGTAGGTAAATTCAGCCCCAAGGACGGTTTTCGTTTTTATTTGTAGATTAAATTGGTTGATTTAAGATTTTCCTTCCTACTTTTTAACGGGCTGAGGACCGACAGAAATACATCAAGATAATTTGTGCTAGTTAAGTAGGTAGGTACCCATGTGTTAGGGATTTTAAGTGATTCATTTTGTCTGATAGGTATTTTGGCGTAGTTAAAAATTTTAAATCAACTTATTTACACTAATCAAGTTGATTTAGCTAACATCGTATTTACAAATTATTGTCTATGTACTATCGGTCAAAGTTCAATCAATCAATCAATCAATCAAAACTTTATTTGTGAACATAGGTATACATAAAAGGTCTTAAATATACATATTGTAGTCGAGCTCAATGTTCTACCAATAAAATTGGTGTACAAATAGTATCTAAAACAATAATTAAAAAGTAAAATAAATGTCAATTAAATGAAGAAATATCAATTACTTAAATTAAATTTTACATGCATGTCAAAGGAACATAAAATTATAAGAATTGTATCATAATTTGTCATTTAAAAAATCTTCAATACAGTAATAAGTCTTATCAATTAGAAACATAAACAAATTACTTTTAAATTTGTGGACATTTTCTTCACTTCTTATACATTTTGGTAATTTATTATATATCCTTGGAGCCATTGCAAAAACACTGTTCCTAAATAATGCAGTTTTTGACCCAACTGTTTGTAACCGGTTACAACGGCGCTGGCTACTTACTCGAGTAAATTTGTGCAGATTGTTTTTGACAAACATGGACGTTTCAAATATGTATAACGATGGCATTGTTAATATTTTCATATTTTTTAAAAACGGTTTGCAACTGTCAGTTGTCTGTAATTTGTAAATAGCTCTTATGCATCTTTTTTGGCACTTAAATACTGTATCTTTACCCGTTGCATTGCCCCAAAATATAATTCCATAATTATCTTTTCAACACACTTGCTCGTAAAGTGGCTCTTATTGAACCGCTTTTAGATTCATAATGCAGTGTATTAAAAACGCGTGCTTTTTACTTTACCATAACGAACTAGTGCTGTAATGCCACAGATAACTATTTACTAGTCGGAGTACCTAGTACCTATACCAGTCCTATGACATGGCAGTATGGAGTTAGTAAGTACTATCATGGCGGCATGGAATTTATATTGTAGAAATTGACTTTGGTGAAGCTTTTTATTTTTGTAAAACATAATACCATACGCAAACCGGGGCGTTAACTGTCTAGTTAACGTAAAAAAATTAGTCTGGCCATATTCTGTTACAAATGAAAATGCTTTTATTTTTTACGAAGTACCTAATGTAGGTAATCTTAATAAAACTTTTGTGTACTTATTTATTGAAGCTGGACTATGTGCCTACATGGCATTAGTATGAACTATCTACTATTTCACCCGAGCAGAGGATGTGCGCTTTTTTAATCTCATCAAAGAGACTTTCATGCCTTTATATTATGCATAATATTTATTACATAAAATATGATGAACATAATATTTCATCATATATTATTTCATATTTTTCGCTACTTACATATTAACCTTATAATGTTTTTAATAGGTACGTATTCAGAACAAAAATAAAACAAAAATACCTATTATTTTGTGTTTTTTTAATAGGCTGTCTAGCAGTTTTTCCAGCGCATTTATTTAAACCTGCGCGCGAATCGCTGGCGCGGCGCGCGAAAATACAAACCAGCTCGTCATTTTCCAATACTTACTTGCTATCATTTTCGTTGTGATTAATAACAAAAATGTCGACTTCACGGGAAGAAGAGCAATACATAGGTTTGACTCCGCCGGAAATACTCATCGAGGCACGAAACGCGAGTGATAGCCTGTTGCCACCAAAATCTAAGGAGAAATACGTAGCGGCCTACGAAACTTTTATACAGTGGAAAAACAACAAAAATGCCAAGTCATTTTCGGAAAACGTTTTGTTGGCATACTTCAATGAACTTGCAAATAAATACAAGCTCAGCTCGCTTTGGTGTATCTATTCCATGTTAAAAAGCACTGTTATGACCAAAAATAACATTGTAAACAAAATTCCATCTTAGCACTCATTACATTTACTGATCACCACAGAACACATATACTCCTAACGGAGCTGATCACAGAGTACTTTTTTTTTTTTCCGGTGTCATAACTTTAGTCGTAGACTGCGTTCCGAATTACGATGTAAATGTAATGAAATCGAATCGATTTGACCGTTCCGAATAAGCTTGAGCGGGATAACTTATGTTTGTTCCGTGAACCGTTATTTGGCTGTGTTGTTATAGGCATTTTTTCGAAATTGTGATTCTGGCTAACGTCGCCACCTAACCAAAAAAGAGGAAGAAATTTGTAGCTATACACAAAGAAATAAGTAATGTTTTAAGTTTTGACGTTGGGCGAGCACTGATATGCTGGGGCCACATTGTCGCGATAAGACAAACTATACTGCGCGCGCTCTCTCTCGCACACAGCTCGACGTCTCGCTGAATAAAAGAGAGCCCGTGGAGTTAAGTTCGCTTTATCGCGACAATGTGGCCCCAGCATTAGCACATTCACTAGCGTTCCAAATTGATGACAGCCCTCAGCTTTCATAATCATATCATAACTAAATTGGAACGCAAAATATTGATGTGAGAAGTGTGGGCGATTAGGGCATATCTCGGAATGCGTTCGTATAGTTTTTCGGAGGCGGCGCGCGACTCCATGCCATGTCCATGCCGACTGAACGGAATGTTGCCATTATTTATTATATTTTATTTAACCATTTACAATTTGATTACTGTACTTATAGTAATATAAGGTGTATTTTTCTGCTGAAAATCCAATACACGCATTTTTCAGTCTTTCAAAATATTATTTTGTTTTTATACATTTTTTAATAGGTGTAGGCTGTTTAACGGGTTTGCCAGTTGCCAGTGCCTTTATTTACAACTGCGGAAAAACAAAACCGTCGCGCCATTTTCCATACATATTTGTTCCCGGTTTCGCTGTGTGGTTATTTTCATAGACTAATACATATTTAAAATAATATTATCAATACGAAATCTAAAGTAACACCAACCTACGTTGAAAAGTTTTTAAAAGAAGCTCTGGATAATCAGTACATGGCAACAATGGTCAGTTGAACTTTATAATTACGTTATTGTAGCATAAGTACATTCTTACAAGTCTGTTTATTTCCTCGCAAGTGTGTTGAAAAACGTCGTATGAAACGCGAGTGCGTTGATCATTACACTCTCGACTACCTTATCGCGCTCGCCTGCGGCTCGCGCGGACAATACCGTCTCGTGTGTAATGACCAACACCGCACACTTGTATCATAATGTACTATTTCAACACACTTGCTCGTAAAGTGGCTCTTATTGAACCGCTTTTAGATTCATAATGCAGTGTATTAAAAACGCGTGCTTTTTACTTTACCATAACGAACTAGTGCTGTAATGCCACAGATAACTATTTACTAGTCGGAGTACCTAGTACCTATACCAGTCCTATGACATGGCAGTATGGAGTTAGTAAGTACTATCATGGCAGCATGGAATTTATATTGTAGAAATTTGGTAGAAATTGACTTTGTTGAAGCTTTTTATTTTTGTAAAACATAATACCATACGCAAACCGGGGCGTTAACTGTCTAGTTATCTTAAAAAAATTAGTCTGGCCATATTCTGTTACAAATGAAAATGCTTTTATTTTTTACGAAGTACCTAATGTAGGTAATCTTAATAAAACTTTTGTGTACTTATTTATTGAAGCTGGACTATGTGCCTACATGGCATTAGTATGAACTATCTACTATTTCACCCGAGCAGAGGATGTGCGCTTTTTTAATCTCATCAAAGAGACTTTCATGCCTTTATATTATGCATAATATTTATTACATAAAATATGATGAACATATTTCATCATATATTATTTCATATTTTTCGCTACTTACATATTAACCTTATAATGTTTTTAATAGGTACGTATTCAGAACAAAAATAAAACAAAAATACCTATTATTTTGTGTTTTTTTTATAGGCTATATTGTCTAGCAGTTTTTCCAGCGCATTTATTTAAACCTGCGCGCGAATCGCTGGCGCGGCGCGCGAAAATACAAACCAGCTCGTCATTTTCCAATACTTACTTGCTATCATTTTCGTTGTGATTAATAACAAAAATGTCGACTTCACGGGAAGAAGAGCAATACGTAGGTTTGATTCCGCCGGAAATACTCATCGAGGCACGAAACGCGAGTGATAGCCTGTTGCCACCAAAATCTAAGGAGAAATACATAGCGGCCTACGAAACTTTTATACAGTGGAAAAACAACAAAAATGCCAAGTCATTTTCGGAAAACGTTTTTTTGGCATACTTCAATGAACTTGCAAATAAAAACAAGCCCAGCTCGCTTTGGTGTATCTCTTCCATGTTAAAAAGCACTGTTATGACCAAAAATAACATTGTAAACAAAATTCCATCTTAGCACTCATTACATTTACTGATCACAGAGTACTTTTTTTTTTTTCCGGTGTCAAAACGTTAGTCGTAGACTGCGTTCCGAATTACGATGTAAATGTAATGAAATCCAATCGATTTGAGCGTGCTTACACCCGTTCCGAATAAGCTTGAGCGGGATAACTTATGTTTGTTCCGTGAACCGTTATTTGGCTGTGTTGTTATAGGCATTTTTTCGAAATTGTGATTCTGGCTACCGTCGCCACCTAACCAAAAAGGAGGAAGAAATTTGTGGCTATACACAAAGAAATAAGTAATGTTTTAAGTTTTGACGTTGGGCGAGCACTGATATGCTGGGGCCACATTGTCGCGATAAGACAAACTATACTGCGCGCGCTCTCTCTCGCACACAGCTCGACGTCTCGCTGAATAAAAGAGAGCCCGTGGAGTTAAGTTCGCTTTATCGCGACAATGTGGCCCCAGCATTAGCACATTCACTAGCGTTCGAAATTGATGACAACCCTCAGCTTTCATAATCATATCATAACTAAATTGGATCGCAAAATATTGATGTGAGAAGTGTGGGCGATTAGGGCATATCTCGGAATGCGGTCGTAGTTTTTTGGAGGCGGCGCGCGACTCCATGCCATGTCCATGCCGACTGAACGGAATGTTGCCATTATTTATTATATTTTATTTAACCATTTACAATTTGATTACTGTACTTATAGTAATATAAAGTTTATTTTTCTGCTGAAAATCCTATACACGCAATTTTCAGTCTTTCAAAATATTATTTTGTTTTTATACATTTTTTAATAGGTGTAGGCTGTTTAGCGGGTTTGCCAGTTGCCAGTGCCTTTATTTACAACTGCGGAAAAACAAAACCGTCGCGCCATTTTCCATTCATATTTGTTCCCGGTTTCGCTGTGTGGTTATTTTCATAGACTAATACATATTTAAAATAATATTATCAATACGAAATCTAAAGTAACACCAACCTACGTTGAAAAGTTTTTAAAAGAAGCTCCGGATAATCAGTACATGGCAACAATGGTCAGTTGAACTTTATAATTACGTTATTGTAGCATACATTCTTACAAGTCTGTTTATTTCCTCGCAAGTGTGTTGAAAAACGTCGTATGAAACGCGAGTGCGTTGATCATTACACTCTCGACTACCTTATCGCGCTCGCCTGCGGCTCGCGCGGACAATACCGTCTCGTGTGTAATGACCAACACCGCACACTAGTATCATAATGTACTATTTCAACACACTTGCTCGTAAAGTGGCTCTTATTGAACCGCTTTTAGATTCATAATGCAGTGTATTAAAAACGCGTGCTTTTTACTTTACCATAACGAACTAGTGCTGTAATGCCACAGATAACTATTTACTAGTCGGAGTACCTAGTACCTATACCAGTCCTATGACATGGCAGTATGGAGTTAGTAAGTACTATCATGGCGGCATGGAATTTATATTGTAGAAATTGACTTTGGTGAAGCTTTTTATTTTTGTAAAACATAATACCATACGCAAACCGGGGCGTTAACTGTCTAGTTAACGTAAAAAAAATTAGTCTGGCCATATTCTGTTACAAATGAAAATGCTTTTATTTTTTACGAAGTACCTAATGTAGGTAATCTTAATAAAACTTTTGTGTACTTATTTATTGAAGCTGGACTATGTGCCTACATGGCATTAGTATGAACTATCTACTATTTCACCCGAGCAGAGGATGTGCGCTTTTTTAATCTCATCAAAGAGACTTTCATGCCTTTATATTATGCATAACATTTATTACATAAAATATGATGAACATATTTCATCATATATTATTTCATATTTTTCGCTACTTACATATTAACCTTATAATGTTTTTAATAGGTACGTATTCAGAACAAAAATAAAACAAAAATACCTATTATTTTGTGTTTTTTTTATAGGCTATATTGTCTAGCAGTTTTTCCAGCGCATTTATTTAAACCTGCGCGCGAATCGCTGGCGCGGCGCGCGAAAATACAAACCAGCTCGTCATTTTCCAATACTTACTTGCTATCATTTTCGTTGTGATTAATAACAAAAATGTCGACTTCACGGGAAGAAGAGCAATACGTAGGTTTGACTCCGCCGGAAATACTCATCGAGGCACGAAACGCGAGTGATAGCCTGTTGCCACCAAAATCTAAGGAGAAATACGTAGCGGCCTACGAAACTTTTATACAGTGGAAAAACAACAAAAATGCCAAGTCATTTTCGGAAAACGTTTTTTTGGCATACTTCAATGAACTTGCAAATAAATACAAGCCCAGCTCGCTTTGGTGTATCTATTCCATGTTAAAAACCACTGTTATGACCAAAAATAACATTGTAAACAAAATTCCATCTTAGCACTCATTACATTTACTGATCACCACAGACTATATAGAGAACTAACGTTGATCACAGAGTACTTTTTTTTTTTTCCGGTGTCAAACGTTAGTCGTAGACTGCGTTCCGAATTACGATGTAAATGTAATGAAATCCAATCGATTTGAGCGTGCTTACACCCGTTCCGAATAAGCTTGAGCGGGATAACTTATGTTTGTTCCGTGAACCGTTATTTGGCTGTGTTGTTATAGGCATTTTTTCGAAATTGTGATTCTGGCTACCGTCGCCACCTAACCAAAAAAGAGGAAGAAATTTGTGGCTATACACAAAGAAATAAGTAATGTTTTAAGTTTTGACGTTGGGCGAGCACTGATATGCTGGGGCCACATTGTCGCGATAAGACAAACTATACTGCGCGCGCTCTCTCTCGCACACAGCTCGACGTCTCGCTGAATAAAAGAGAGCCCGTGGAGTTAAGTTCGCTTTATCGCGACAATGTGGCCCCAGCATTAGCACATTCACTAGCGTTCCAAATTGATGACAGCCCTCAGCTTTCATAATCATATCATAACTAAATTGGAACTCAAAATATTGATGTGAGAAGTGTGGGCGATTAGGGCATATCTCGGAATGCGGTCGTATAGTTTTTCGGAGGCGGCGCGCGACTCCATGCCATGTCCATGCCGACTGAACGGAATGTTGCCATTATTTATTATATTTTATTTAACCATTTACAATTTGATTACTGTACTTATAGTAATATAGTGTTTATTTTTCTGCTGAAAATCCAATACACGCATTTTTCAGTCTTTCAAAATATTATTTTGTTTTTATACATTTTTTAATAGGTGTAGGCTGTTTAGCGGGTTTGCCAGTTGCCAGTGCCTTTATTTACAACTGCGGAAAAACAAAACCGTCGCGCCATTTTCCATACATATTTGTTCCCGGTTTCGCTGTGTGGTTATTTTCATAGACTAATACATATTTAAAATAATATTATCAATACGAAATCTAAAGTAACACCAACCTACGTTGAAAAGTTTTTAAAAGAAGCTCCGGATAATCAGTACATGGCAACAATGGTCAGTTGAACTTTATAATTACGTTATTGTAGCATACATTCTTACAAGTCTGTTTATTTCCTCGCAAGTGTGTTGAAAAACGTCGTATGAAACGCGAGTGCGTTGATCATTACACCGCACACTTGTATCATAATGTACTATAATGTTGAGGCCACTAGACCATGATATGCTGTTAATACTGTTGTCCGATCGGCTGTTTTACTTAACATATGCAAGGCCGAAGGGTGTCGTGTATCGGCGTTTTCGCGGACGGCTACATGACACCTCGACTCAGCGCAATACGTCGCCGACCCAACGTACTAGTTAAAGTTTTACATTCATAATTATGTATTAGTTTATTATTTTGTAATCAGTATTTGTGTATTTTATCTATGGGCCTTAGTTGCCTGACAATAAAGGAATTATTATTATTATTATTTTTATTGAGTGTTTTCTCTTCTCAGCTCTTAGGCTGGTTTTTGCAACATTTACGGACCGAAGCCAAGTAAATGCAGCTTGTGGTGTGTTATGCTTATGTTACAGATGTGTTGTGATGAGGACCTATTTCGTTTTCATCTATTTGCATGAACTTTCTGACGATTCGACATGTATTTAAAATTGCAGCTTTTTGAAGGGTGATATAGAGGGTTTCTTTTAGATTTAGTAATTTAAGGCTATGGAGAAGGTGATTCGGGATGACGCCTGTTGTAGAGAGGACTATAGGGACCACATAGACTTTTTCTTGGCGCCATATTCTAGCTTCTATTCTATTATTATTATTATTATTATTATTATTATAGGAGTATTGGTTTAGTTTACTACACACTTTGTCAATATGTGAATTCCATTTTAATGTGTTTTCTATGTTCAATCCGAGAAATTTTGTTACATTTGTTTCATTCATAACTTTGTCATTATATCTAATATTTAAGTTCAATTTGTAATTTACTCTTTGTTGAAATGTCATTATAACTGTTTTGTCTAGATTTATGATCAAATTATTATTTTGCAGCCAATTCACAACTGATTTTAAATTAGAGTTAATGTCAGCCTCTAATGTACTTACTTCGTCATTGTTAAAAAGTAAAGTGCTGTCGTCTGCAAACATTGTCATAGGATACGTTGACGCTGTGGGAATTGGGAATTGGGAGTCATTAATATAGATAATAAATAGAGGCGGTCCGAGTACGCTGCCTTGTGGTACCCCGTAAGTGACAGTTCTCTGGCTAGATTCATATGTGAGTTCAGTTTTTTTTTTAATTCTACTAATTGTTGTTATTTGTTTTCTATTAGATAGATAAGATTCTATTAAATTTAATATATTTCCTCTAATTCCGTATGCGTTCAGTTTATTTAACAGTATTTTATGGTCTACGCGATCGAAAGCTTTTGACATGTCCATATAAAGCGCCAGAGTTGGTAGTCTTTTATCCACTCTACTGCTAACCATATGTAAGAAATCATAGATAGTAGGGTAATATTGGGCATTCTATGCCACTGTCGGCAAGTAGCTCGGCTAGTGCGCCTCGCTACGCGCCAGTGGCATAGAATGCCCAATATTGAATGATCGACTCGACTGTGTAGTATATTACTGTACTCACCTAGAGATCATGTGAGTTGTACCACTGGCCTTCAGTAGCTCCTCGCTGCGAACGATGGTATGGATCATTTTGACATGCGTTTCGTTGTTAGAAACGACTTGATGATTAGTGTTATGCGCTTCAAATGGTGGAAACGACTTGTTGGTTTTTGTAATGCGCTTCAGCAATGGAAACGACTTGATGAATTGGGCACGTTCAGTATTAGAAACGGCTGGTATTACTGTACTCATAAAAAGATCATGCGAGTTATACGACTGGCCGCCAGTAGCTAGGCGAGTTTGCTTCGCTTCGGACATTGGTGACAACTATCGACACGATCAATGATTAAGATTTAATTTAGTCATTATGAAATGCGTTTCCTGGTTAGAAACGACTTGATGATTTTTGATATGCGCTTCACCAATGGAAACGACTTGATGATTTGGTCATGCATTTCAGTATTAGAAACAACTAGGTTTTTGTAATGCGCTTCGTGGGTGGAAACGACTTGGGTGTTTTTGACATGCGTCTCAATATTAGAAACGACTTGTTGGTTTTTGTAATGCGCTTCAACAATGGAAACGACTTGGTGTTTTTGACATGCGTCTCAATATTAGAAACGACTTGGTTTTTGTAATGCGCTTCAACAATGGAAACGACTTGGTGTTTTTGACATGCGTCTCAATATTAGAAACGACTTGGTTTTTGTAATGCGCTTCAACAAAGGAAACGACTTGGTGTTTTTGACATGCGTCTCAATATTAGAAACGACTTGGTTTTTGTAATGCGCTTCGTGGGTGGAAACGACTTGGTGTTTTTGACATGCGTCTCAATATTAGAAACGACTTGGTTTTTGTAATGCGCTTCAACAATGGAAACGACTTGGTGTTTTTGACATGCGTCTCAATATTAGAAACGACTTGGTTTTTGTAATGCGCTTCAACAATGGAAACGACTTGGTGTTTTTGACATGCGTCTCAATATTAGAAACGACTTGGTTTTTGTAATGCGCTTCAACAATGGAAACGACTTGGTGTTTTTGACATGCGTCTCAATATTAGAAACGACTTGGTTTTTGTAATGCGCTTCAACAATGGAAACGACTTGGTGTTTTTGACATGCGTCTCAATATTAGAAACGACTTGGTTTTTGTAATGCGCTTCGTGGGTGGAAACGACTTGGTGTTTTTGACATGCGTCTCAATATTAGAAACGACTCTCTGACTCACTGCTGGATCTGCATAATAAACAAGGTACAAATTATATTTGGTTTATTTTTCGTAAAACATTGGTTTTTCAAGGAATAAAGTATCTACCGAGCGCACGAACTCTTGTAGTTTTCGCCATTGACACGAATCCGCGTCGGTCTGGACCTTGAGTCGCACAAGCGCCTTCTTCCACACCTCCAGGGAGTCGGTGTGGCGCGCGTCGTCAGTCTTGTACACCTTGCAGTCGATGTAGTACTCTCCGTTGATGCTCGCTGCTCGCCGCTCGCAGCCGTTGGCGACTCGGTTAACGAAGAATGATGATAGACACGTACTCGATGAATCGTCTTTTGGCAAGGTGTCAGACCCATAGTTCTTACTGATACCGAATACGTCATTATCAGTATTGTTTTTTTTACTGAAACAACAACGAAAGCTTCTATTAGTTCATCATATACAGGTACAGGTTACATTTACCGTTTAGTTATGCACAGGAAAAAAAATACACTCAGTCAAAATAGGTACCTGCAGAACATGAGAGAGAGACATACGAATAAAAATGACTGATGATTTCAAACTGGTATGGCGAACTAAATGATTGAATAGTTTGTTTACCTCGTACGAATTAAATTCGTTGATGGTGGATGCGACTTGCGTTTCCTATTGTTGTCTGCAGACGGTTTGCGGCTGCGTTTGGTTTTCTGATCGGTGATCGAAGCTTCTTGAAAGTACTCGCTCTCAGACTCAGACCTGAAATAAAGATACAAAAAAAATAATAGTCAAACATAAGGATTACAATTAGTACATCGGGTCAGATCTCTGACCTATGTACCAAGTGGAAGGTTTATACTTACATTTTCCAATTATCTCCAATCGATATGGCAGGCTGGCAGGCGTAGTGACTGACGGCAGCAGGCAGCGGTTAGCTATCAACACTGATATTGATAGGATAACGCAGCAGGATCGCAGTACACTACTTGAAGATTACTTCCACACTTGTAGACTTCAGTTAGTTTGTAGCGAGTACTTCGAAAACATGTAGCTTATAAATCGGAAAACGAACGATAATTCACTATGTTAAAAATGACTGCAACCGTTCATATAATGTTGTGTAATACAAACTTTTTTCCTTAGACGCATTATAGGTTGACCAAAAAGTGAAGACTAAGGATGTTTCAGGTAGCATCGAATGACGACACAGCGAAACGACTTAGGGTTGACAAAACGGTAACCAGTAGATAAGTTACCAATAACGTTAATAGGGAATGTTCTTGAGGGGTAATTTAATTATTTGGTAATCTAGAGACAATCGTAAGATTAGTATTTATCATGTTATACATCCAAGTTTTACTTGTAATACTTTTATGCTCGAGTGAAGTAGGTACAGGAAATAAGTTAACTGAACAATAAGTTAACTCAATTTTAAAGGAACTTAATTTTTAATTCTATTCTTAAGGTTAGAAACCTATATACTTACTACATTTTATTTATTTTGTGATAGTGTACCTAGTTTCAGATACTTATCCTTACCTTAATATATATGCGTGACAACCTTAGGTAAAATAGCTTAGTGTTGCGAATGCAACTTAGCTAACGAAAAAAAAAGCGGCCAAGTGAGAGTCGGACTCGTTCATGAAGGGTTCCGTAGCAGCAAGTAACATAATATAAAAGTTCTTGTAGTTCGTTAAAGGTAAATTACGGTTTACGATTAATGACGTATTAAAAGACGAGATGAGAGAAACCTCAATATCATTTTTGAAGACCTATCCATAGATACCCCACACGTATGGGTTTATTGAAAAAAAAATTGTTTCATCTACTTACCAAGTTTCAACAGTATAGTTCTTATAGTTTCGGAATAAAGCGGCTGTGACATACGGACGGACAGACAGACAGATAGACATGACGAATCCATAAGGGTACCGTTTTTTGCCATTTGGCTACGGAACCCTAAAAGAAACAAGGTTACACGTGTAATGTTTTACGCAATAACAATTATTTCAATCAAATATTTTATTGATTTTTAGGAAATTGATCGTATGACTAAGTAGTCAATAACGAATACTTACTTCGTTAGTTAGTAACGTTTAAAAGTTAGAAACTAAAAATTAATTTGACATTATCTCAAAGCTACGCTGCGTGACGGAGTGTAAATCCATTAATCATTTAAAAAATATATGGAGTCACAGCGAATGTCGAAATACCTACAGTCTTATAATCTCCCGAAGCAGACCTTTAGTATTGTGATCTGAATTCACCTACACATTTTTGAACTACATAAAATTGGAACATTTATGTACAACATTAAGTAATTTGCAAGAAGGTAATTATTTAATATGTTTCGTATTTTCGTTTTAAATGTTTTTGATTTTAAAATAGGTACTAACCGATATTTCTTTTTTTCAGAAACACATTGAAACCTAATCAGATGCACTGGTTGATCATCAATCATCAAACTTGAAGCAGATGCAGATCTGGTCCATATTAAACAATTCGATAATTCTGTCGCACTTACTTCGATTGTTCATTAGTCGGTATACGTGAGTAAGATCGTTTCATTTCGCGTTTAGCGTCTATATTGGGAGATAATTAATTCCAATTAGTAAAATAATGCCTCATTGTTCGGTTTGCAACTTATTTGTAGATAATCGTCGATGGTCTGGTCATTTACGTAGTAATGTTCATAAAAACAATAGTGCGACCACTGTTTTTGACAATGTCGAAATTATTAATTCTGCGTTTAAAAAAAGAATCGTTAGTTACAAGATCATCGCAACTGGCGCAGAAATAAATAATTTTCCTGAAATTTTTCTCATTAATATTAGGGAACAAGTTAAAACTCTAATAAACCGATCATTATTGAAACATAAAGCTGTGAAAATAAATTTCGAACTTTTTTCTTTTTTTCTTATGTTTAAAAATGATCAAAAGGAAATGAAATCGTTCGCCACAAAAAACATTATTATTAATTTTAATTACGATTTTGATTCAATATATAAAGCAACGGTTGATTTATTGTTAAAGAAAATTGAAGAGTTTCAGGAGAGAGATAGTGGTTGGACATTTTCGAGCAATTCCCATATAGAAATAAATATTAACAAATATCAACCTCTCGGCGGATCTAAATTTATAACTTTACCAAAATGTATAAAAAATAAAAAAGCTTGTTTGAATATTCGTAACAATGATGAGTATTGCTTTTTATGGTGCGTAGTGGCGGCTCTGTACCCCACTAACCAACATCCCGACAGAGTTTCATCTTATCCCTACTTCCAGGATGTTTTGAATGTTGATGGTTTGACATTTCCGATAACATTTTCGGACATAGCTGTCTTTGAGAAGAATAATCCGTTTTTGAATATTTACGTGTATGGTTTAAAAAATGATAAAACTATCATTGGACCTTTGTATTCAACATCGAATCATAAATCTAAGAGCATCCATCTATTATTCTTAGAAAATAATTCTAGTACTCATTATTGTCTAATCATTGATTTACCTCGTCTAGTCAGAAATCAGATAACCAAACATCATGGTAAACTGTACTTCTGCGAAACGTGCTTATTGTTTTTTCCAACGCGCAGCCGAATTGAATCACATCTGTGTGGAGGGATTGCCACAGTATTACCAGAAAAAGGAACATTTTTAAAATTCAAAAATTATGATAGAAAACAAAACATTCCTTTCGTCATATTTGCCGATTTCGAAACGATACTCGAACCGATTTCCGGCGATGAATTCAACACCGCTAACACGTCATACTCACATCGTCACGTGGCGGCCGCGTTCGCCTATAATGTAGTGTCATCATTTAACGATAGGGTTGGCGACTATAGAAGTTATCGCGGAAAAGATTGTGTTTCAAAATTTATACATTTACTGACTGAAGATGCTAAAGCAATACACAGAATTCTAACTAAAAGCGAGCCTATGATATTCACAGAAATAGATGCTCTTGATTTCAAACGCGCTGTTAAGTGCTACCTTTGTGAAAATTTACTGTTGTCCGATAGAGTAAGGGATCACTGTCATATAACTGGCCGGTACCGAGGTGCAGCACATCGACACTGTAACCTACAACACAAAGTACCAAAATTCATCCCAATATTTTTTCATAACTTAACCGGATATGACTGTCATTTATTTATTAAAAAGTTAGGCGAAATTCCAGGACAAATTAAAATAATACCCAAGACTAAGGAAAAATATATAGCGTTTACAAAGTTTATTCCTATTGCTGATAACGAGTTTATACAAATAAGGTTTTTAGATTCCTTTAACTTTTTAGGAACTAGTTTAGACAAACTTGCTAAAACATTGCAAGTAGACGATTTTGTTAACCTTAAATCAATTTTTACTGATGAAACACAATTTAGTTTGCTGACTCGTAAAGGTGTGTACCCATATGACTATATGAAGGACTGGAAATGTTACGATCAAAAGTCATTACCATCTAAAGATTATTTCCATAATTCTTTGACTAACGAAGGTATTAGCGATGAAGATTACAATCATGCTCAGAATGTTTGGGCTGAATTCAATATTAATGACCTAGGCGAGTATACAGATCTATACTTAAAAACAGACGTGCTTTTGTTGACAGACATATTTCAAAAGTTTCGGAAAACATGTAAACAATATTACAAACTCGATCCTGCCTTTTACATAACTGCACCCAGTTTATCGTTCGATGCAATGTTGCTAAAAACTGGTGTTCAGTTAGAACTCATTTCGGATTTAGCTATCGTCAGAATGATTCAAAGCGGTATACGAGGGGGTTTGTGCATGTGTTCCCATCGGTATGCAAAAGCAAATCACAAATACATGCCGGAACATAATGCATCACAGCCTCAGAGTTTCATAGTATATCTAGACTGTAATAACCTATACGGCTTTAGCATGTGTCAGTATTTACCGTATTCTAGTTTTAGATTTCTTGATGAAAATGAATTAACTAATTTTCGTGTTGAAAATGTCGAGGATAACTCTGAGTGGGGCTTTATATTAGAGGTCGATCTTTTTTATCCTGAACATTTACACAAACACCACAATGATTTACCATTTTGTCCTGAGAAATGTATACCTCCAGGAGGTAAAACAAAAAAACTAGTTGCAAATTTGCATAATAAGTACAACTACGTAATACATTACGTTCATTTAAAAAAGTGTTTAGAACATGGTTTAATACTACGTAAAGTTCATAAAGCTATTACTTTCAGACAAAGTCCCTATTTAAAACAGTACATAGAATTAAACACTCGATTAAGACAAAAGGCAAAAAGTTCTTTCGAACAAGACTTTTTTAAGTTGTTAAACAACAGTGTTTTTGGTAAGACATTAGAAAATACTGAAAATAGAGTAACCGTACATTTAGTTAATCAATGGTGCGATCAATCTAATCGTACTAAGAAATTTATATCCTCCGAGAGACTTGTAGCCAACCCCTATTTCCATAGCGCTTCTATTCTAACTGAAAACTTAGTTGCAATACAAATGAAACCTGACCAAATTATTTTAGATAAACCTATTTATATTGGATTCACTGTATTAGAACTTTCTAAGACACATATGTATGACTTTCATTACAATATTGTAAAACCTTTTTATGAAGACCGAGTGCAGCTGTGTTATACAGATACAGATTCGTTTGTCTATAAAATATTCACGTTTGATTTTTATCATGACTTGAAGTATAATTTTTTGCAATATTTCGATACCAGTAACTATGATGATAAAAATGATTTTAACATACCAATTATGAACAAAAAAGTTCCAGGTTTATTCAAAGACGAAATGGGAGGAAAATATATCTCAGATTTTGTTGGTTTGAGATCAAAACTTTACTCAATAAAAACAGTCGATAAAGTCATTAAAAAGGCAAAAGGAGTAAAATCAAGTGTAGTAAGAGACTTAAATATATCAGATTATGAAAATATTTTATTAGATGGTGGAATTATTCGTAGAAAAAATATTATGTTTAAATCCATAAAGCACGAAATATTTACTAAGAGTGTCAACAAAATTGCCTTATCTCGAAATGATGATAAACGATCAATATCTGTAGATCGAATATCAACACGAGCCTGGGGTCACTCACTTATTTTAAAGAGCGAAATATGAATTTCAAGATTAAGCTAATTAGTAATAGAGTTCGAATATAATTTATGTATTATAATCATAATTTAGATCTTAAAAATATACCTAAGTAACTTTATAATGTATGTTATATAATATAATTCCTAGTTTTAAAAACCTAAGTTAATGTAAAAATATAAATAAAATGTGAATGATTATGACAACTTGTTTAATTTGTGTTTTAAAACATCATCCTCCTTTTTGTAGTTGGTTAAATAAAATGAAACCCGACCAAGATTCAATTTTCAACATGAAGTGCCTGTTGAAACTTGAATCGTTCATTTGTCAGAGGTAAAATGTATTTTATACGTAATACAATAAGACTGATTATACAAATTTCGAAGAGCCATGTTTGCGGCAATTGCATAACGCTGATCATACAAAATACCTACTACAAACACACAACAGTGCATTGCCCTCACAAATGCTTAGTTAACATTCTAATCTAAATTATGAATTATTGCGATGGTTATTTTTTGCCATTTACGAAATAATACTCATCTTGAATACTTGTAATACGCACACAGTGTTGTACTTTTTGCGAGCATGTCATCCGTAAGTGTCCCAATTTATTTTTATATTGTTTAGTAACTAATTCGCAGCAATTTTGCTCACAGTTATTAGTGAATCGGCTATGAATATTTTAACCCGCTGACAATTCGTTTATGCAACACTATATCAACGTCTACGTTTAAGTTTAAAATTAATGAGTGTCTATTTCTTTCCAGATTACAGAATCAGAGATTATGTTTAGCCAGTACGCTCAAAATCCTTATGAAGGATTCTCCGAAACGCTTCACAACGAACCCGAGCACAGCAAACAAGTGATGAAAGAAAAGAAATCAAAACAACGATGCAGGGAAAAGTCGAAGAAGCAAAATCCAACTAAATCTTTTGTGATGAGCCGATTACAGCGACGAGGGATCAAATTAATTAAAATATCAGTCGTAGATCTGTGCAATAGCAATCCGCAAACCAGTGACAGTGACAGTGACAGTGAGAACGTAATTATAAGTGCTCAATACATTGTTAAAGACGCTATCGACAATGTTATGGACGAAACTGAATCTTTAGTTAAAAAAATATCTAAATCTTTAATAGATAGTGATTTTTAGTACTTAACTGTTTGCGTAAGCAGTTGTTTATGTAAATACTGAGTACTTATTACGATGTTTTATTTAATTTTAATGTTTTATTTGATGATGTGTTGGGTGTTCAAAAAATAAAAGCAGTTTTACTATACAAATTATTTTTTATTCATGAAACCAATAACCTTATAAGTAGGCACACATTTATAACTCTAAATATTTTCTTATACATAACACATTTTTAAGAGCACAATGCTTTAAATGATTATTACAATTTAAATTAGTTCTTCCTTCACAGTATCTTTTATGTAAAATAGAGAAGTTAGGACATTTTTCGGTCACAAGGTCTGATACTTTACAGTTCTCACAAAGTTCCTTTATCCACTTTACTTTCTCCAAACCATTACAAACGATTTCCTTATTTTCTAGATAGAGAACGATTATACGACGAAATTCTCTATAGTCGATATACCCTTCGTTCCAATAAATACCTCTGTTTCTTTCCAGCCATTTAACTTGTCTCTTTTCGTCACTTGTTAAGTGTTTAAACAAGTATGGTGGCTTTATTAAAAATGTTTGGGTATAATCACGGGTAGCAAAAGCTAACTCTTTTATTATAAAATTATTGTACAGGTCTTTAAACCCTTGAACATCTACTATGACAGTATTCGGATTCATGATATTTTTCTCACAGTATTACTTAAAGGTTTATATTCAATAATACAGTCGTTCAATATAAGACAATACGCAGAAGTTTGATCTGGTATTTCCAAATCACTCTCAATTTCCACTCTTACGTCCACAATAGGGCCTGTCTTTACATTATCAGCTTGTCTAGAGCAATCGATGACAAATAGTGGCGCCAAATCTTTAAATTGTTTTTCACTTAATAAGGGCTCCGGTCGACGCCCGTAATAAGACTGTTGAAATCTGACGTATTGCTCGTATAATAAAGCGATTCTGTTATTCGCGAAACTCACATTTAGGTTTTCATACGGGAAGTAAGTAGAGTTGAGGTACACTCTAACATCACGAACATGACAATGATCGAATTGAGACATATCAGAACTGCCATTGTTTTTTCTATTTGTCTGTAGTCCCATAATAATATATCTTGGTTTCTCTATTTGCGAGGATGTTTTGATTGACCAAGTATGTTTTGTAGTTTTAGGTAAAGCCGGATATTCGTACAGATCCCAATTTCTGAATATCATCTGGAGTGGTCGATCTTTTTCTAATAGTTTTAGCAAATTTATTTTCTCTTTGTCAGACACTTTAACGTGCGGTACGCGCCAAATGATTTTATTTATCTGAACGTCTTCTACAATTTCACCGGTGTTAAGTTTTACAGCATTCAGGTTAGTGTTACTTCGTAGCAATATCAGTTCGTGCCTACTATTTATCACGACTTTCTTGAAATCCTCTGCGAAACCGATGATGTTACAGAGTGGTATAGAAGCAGAAAAATCACCTCCGTTAATGTTTTTTGTACCATCGATATTCCAGCACCACGAATTCGATGTCTTTGATTCATTCTCATTCATTGATATTAACGATTTCATGGTGGTAGTTACGCCAGCATTTTTTATTCTATCAATTTCCACTCCATTTAGCTCGTACCTTATGTCTTGAAATAAGTAGAGTAGAGCATTATTCGTGAAATGAACACTAGTTGCTTTATCTTTCATGTCCTTTTTGCTAACGATAACGGATCCTTCCAAATACAAGGTACTAGCTGATGGAAGGATGTACAAGTCCTGTTGGTTAATAGGTATGCGAATTTCATCGTTTCTATTGAAACTAGTTACATAGGGCTTGTAAGAATGAAATTCAATTCCTTCAACCGTATTATCATAAGTCGGAGCGGATAAAACGTCTAAGATATTCATTTTAGCAAACCGATCACTTTGAGAAATGCCTTGTTGTCTTTAGTTAATTTTATTTTCTTCTTACGGCGAGCTCTTATTTGGTTGGGTGCTTGAGCGGGACTGATATTTTGAATTTGTTGATGCACATATTTATTGTAATCAATCATTTTTTTCTTCTAAGATGCAAATACAGCTGCACTTCTTCACCTCGTAGATTTATTAAGCGGTTATTTATATCTATCAACCGGATATGTATGCAGCTTATGTTGTTTTGGTTAATTGGAAAGTATATTGCGTTTTTCGGAATTTCTATAATCCTATACCCAGGAGGTACGTTAAGTGCGAATTCGTGAATTATGTGACTCGGTTTTCCGTTTGTGTACGAGCCGCTTACGATATCACATTCGATCCT
The DNA here is from genome assembly GCA_914767815.1 of Eupsilia transversa. Lineage (NCBI taxonomy): Eukaryota > Metazoa > Arthropoda > Insecta > Lepidoptera > Noctuidae > Eupsilia > Eupsilia transversa. The sequence goes on along the minus strand of OU611873.1, from coordinate 16,136,368 downwards.
GATCACTGTCGTAGGTAAAATGTTGACTGGAAACTGTGACACATGCCATTTATTTGGTTCCAAGATCTGCTTATTAAAACCTAATAAATTTCTGATAGTATCTTCTTTACTAAAATTTATGCTTTTTGTACAGAATACTGTAGTTTTTAATGTATTGTTATTGCACTGCAGTTTGATTGATGCATCTTTAATTTTAGATTTTAAGTAATCATTAATATCTTGCAATTCGTAGGTGCCTTCTGGTATTTCAATAACTTCGTTAGAGCCATAATAGAACTTATTATTCGTTTTGTCAATATTTGGAATAGAATTAAATGTTGAGAGATGCAATAGGGCACACTCATACTGTTCATTTAGTTGCAATGTGTCAGGATAGTACGTAGATAAAGTTGACGAATTTCCAGTTATTGACAATGTGAGTGACATCTTGCAAATGGTTGAAATAAAAGAAAATTATAATTTTTATACGTTTTTATTCCAAAAAGTCCTTAGATATTCTAAACATAAGTGTCCACAATTTTCTGTGTTAAATTTCTGATATCTAGTATAGTTATAAAAAACATTACATTTCTTAAAATATCGCATTAGTTCCAATGGAGGTTTCAAATCCCCAAAGCTATCAAAATATTCACAATAGTTGTTAACTTTAACATAAGCTACCCAATGTGTACCAACATTCTTATAATTATCCAAGTTAACAACACCACATTCAATCCGTTTTGGTATCCTTGGTAATTGATCCTTCATGTAGACTCCTCGAAAGTAGGGGATGTTACGTGCATCCTTTTGGATATCTACATTAGTTAGAGGACGATTAGGTAGCTTGTTTCTTAGTTTTTTGAAGATTTTATAAATAAACCTTTACCATTTTTATGTGACTTAATGTATAAACCCTTGCCTAACTTTAAAGACTCCATAGCCTTATTGTGTCGTACTGTTTCTTGCAAATTTTGCTGACCAGCTTTGTAATCGTTAACAGTTTTTGCAATACCCGCTGCACCACCAGCTAAAGTACCTAAAGCCGATAAACCAGCAAAAATTGGGATTAAAGGTAGAATTCCTCCAGTCTTTGGTAATGGTATCACTCGCGGTACTCGAATTTTGGAGATTTTTGGAAATAATTTCTTTGCCGCTGCGTAAGCAACGTTGATTAATGTTTTGCTATCCTTTGGGTTCAGTTTCTTGATCTTTGATCTTATTTTTGACACGAAACATTTAAACGTTTTAATGCCGGAACCAGATTTCAGTTTGGCTTTCATAACTTTGCTCACTATCCATGAACTCAGTTTTTCACCTTTTCCAGCATCTTTCGACTTAAGTCTTTGTTTAGCCATATTTAGTAGTTGTAAATCGGCTTTGTGGCGATTGGGTAAGTCTGTATGGTTTGCATACGCAATGTCGTGATGCATACAAGCTTCGTCTAGCTTATTCACACCGCGATCACCTCGTTGTAATCGTTTCTCGAGTTTTGTTCCTGGTCCGCAATAATTATAACCAGGCAAATGAAGTTCGAACGGTAGATTATTAATTAATGTATTAACCAGTTCACCACCTTGCATTGTCCGAATTATAATGATGAAAATAGTGGAAAAATAATGTTTATATTAATATTATTTTAACCTACGATTGCAGTTTTGTCAATCCAACTGTTTTCTTCATTGTTTAGACCCAACCATTTCACGAAAATTTTTGATCCTTTTCTTTTTAAAACTCTTTCTATCAAATAAACACCAGGATATTTAGATTTTTGAAGTTCTTGTCCGTAAAAGGTTCCCAATATAGCTTGCTTTCGCTGATCTTCTAAATGATATGTTACAGGTATGGTAAAATTAATCTTTTTTATGGTAAATATTTCACTTGACCAATTAGGTGTATAACCTTTCTCAAACTGGTGTTTGTATTTACTGATCCGAACAAAATCACCCACTTTGAACTTAGGTTTTTTACAAATAGGTGGTTTAAACGATTTTTTTATATTTTCTTCTATAACTAACATATTAGCTTTATTCACTTCGATTGGTTTAACTCCAATTGTTCGATGTTTTGTGTTGTTATATATCTTTAATGTAACTTGTAACGGTAAATCCAGCCATTTATAGTTTCCATTCAGACTAAAATATTTATATAATTTATTTTTAATGGTTTTAATCAACCGCTCTACAATCGAAGCTTTTTTGGTAGAAAATGATGAGTAATGGTTAATATTGTATGACTTCATAAGCATCTGAAATGAGTTGTTATAAAACTCTGTTCCCATATCCGTTTGTAAATTATCAGGTTTACGTTTGCTGTTAATCAATATTTGTTGAAATGCACGAGTAACATCAAGTTTATTTTTTGATTTTAATGGCTCTGTCCAAGCATACTTTGAGAAGCAGTCAATCACCACTAAAATGTAATTGTAACCTTTATTATATTTCTTTAAGTTTTGCATGTCCATCAGATCAGCTTGCCACAAGTCATCAATTCCCTTTAGAATGACAGGACGTCTAAGGAAATTTCTTCGTGCTGCTTTGTGTATTTCATTAACAATTTGCTGTTTTGCCATTACTTAGTTTTTTGAAGTAATTTATCAACCTCTGCTTTAGTATAAAACTTATCTTGCAAATGACTTACAATCGCAGGTATCTCGGATTTTAAAGTAGTTTGAACAGTACCTTTTGCATCTTTCATGATTTGAGAACGCAATGTACCAATAAGTGTATTAAATTCTTTTATCATATTAGCACTCAACCGATCTACATAATCCTTGTTCACTGCATCGGCAGCTTCTACTGGATTTTTAATTCCTCTCAGTCTTGATGTTTTTAAATCAAAATCTCCGTTTTCTGATTTTGATAATGTATTTTCATTGATCTCAAATAACTCTGATAATCGCATTCTTTTATGAATATAATGTCCGAATTTATCTACGTTCATGTTTAAGGTGTATTGTGTTGTGAGGTTTAAAATAAAATGAACACACATTTTTAAATACATAGGTGTTTTATTTATTTATAATTTTACTTTCACGTAATTCTTCAATGATAGATATAATTTCATTATCTAATCCTGTGTTACCAGCGTCTCGAGATGCAATTAATAATTTTAACCTATCCACCAGTTCATTTGGATCGTTCCAATATACAAAATCGACCTTTTTCTTCCACATTTTTGTTAAGGGTAGCCCTTTTCCCTTCGATTGAGGGGTCTGAATTGTACTTTGTAGTTTGAAAATAGGCTTAATAACTTGCATATACTTTTGACCTTTATTACTTTTTATTGGTTTATCCGGCTCATAGTCTCGTCGATGTGCGTTTGTATCAAGTAGCATTGACTTATAATGCTGCATGTCACTCTCTGTAACCATGCTTAAATCTACATTCTTCTTCAGTAACAACTGTTTCAAACCAGACGTATTTCGGTATTTGCGTCCAGCTACAGTGATATACTCATCGCTGATCGTTATACGAGCAGAACCTAACATCAATTTCCCATTCTCTACTCTGACACCGAATGGAATATCTGATAGTGCTTCTGAGGATACTGACCAGGATGACGTGTCACGACCTGGGTTGTTTTCAACTAATGATTTATATGAAGAGTCACTTTCGATATCAGATTCATATTCGTCTGTATTGTCTTTGTTATCCTTGGCTTCTTCGTTCTGCAAAGTTTTATCGATAAACGGAAGTTCTTCATTTTTTGTAGGACACAGGAAAGAAGTCTGCTTACTGGCATTAGCAATCTGGTTGAGTGGTTCTGTTACAGGCTTGAAAACGGATTCCAGTGTTTGCTGATTGTTAATTTCAACATCTCTCATTTTTCGTACTTTTTTCTTAACAGCGTCGACGGCAACTACTATTTGTCTTTTTAGCGATTTTTCCATGGCAAAAAACGAACTGATAGTGATTGATTAAGCGATGTCTGGAGAATAATAATATCACAAAGGTAACGGACTTAAATAACCATATTCTTAATCAAAGACTACAAAGGTGTCAAATTTTTTTCTATAACATCCTTTATTTTTTAAACAATCTTTATTAATTACTACGTAATTGAAGGGCTCATTCCATATTTTGGAACACATTTCACGAAATTCAGTCCATGTCATATCAGTGTTGACATGTTCTTCATAAATATGACGTAAATTAATGTCATCTTGTTTAAAAAGTATAATTAAGTTCGCGTTGTCTCTTACTAACTGCTTAGGGATTTTACTATAAGTTTGATTTAGATAAAAACAATCGATGAACTTGTGTCTTCCCATTGCGAAATAATCACGCATGCTATCTTGATTTTCGCAAGCAACATCATCAAATATTATCACAGAGTTAGGTTTTGCGTCTTGAACTCTTAGCACTTCCTCATTTCCATGATATTTCTGGAGTGAAATACCTGGCACTCGTTGTAAAACTTTTTCTAAAAAAATGTATTTGGGTTGGTACAGAGTTTTCGAATAAACATAAACATTTTCAAATCTTAATCTATTTTCGTGTATGAGAAGACCAATCAATAAATTGGTTTTTCCACAATTGGATGGTCCGCAAATGATACAACGAACTGAGTTAGGTAACAATTCTCCATGACGAAAACTAGTCTTACAAACATCCTCGCAGATTGTTTTAACATGCAGCGATTGTGGTTGCTTTACAAACTTCATGATTACACTTGGAAACAAACTGATTGGCAATGAGTAAATGTATTTGTTACATTAATATTTATAAACTGAAACAGTACCGCAATCTTTTTTCGCGATAGAGCGATCGTTATAGCGATGACAGTCTCGCAAGGTTGAGGAGAATAGGTATGGAGGCGATCATTCATTATTCGGTTTTCTACGCTACAGTCATGTAGCAATGCGAACTCGTCTAGCTACTGGCGGCCAGTGGTTTATCTCGCAAGATCTCTAGGTGAGTACAATAATTTACTCTACAGTCGAGTCGATCGTTCAATATTGGGCATACTATGCCACTGGCGCGTAGCGAGGCGCACTAGCCGAGCTACTTGCCGACAGTGGCATAGAATGCCCAATATTACCCTACTATAGATGGCCATGTTAATTGATCTGTTTTTTCTAAAACCTTTTTGGTTATCAACGAATAAGCTATTTTTCTCAAAGTATGTAGTAAGTTGATTATATATTGCTTTTTCAAATATTTTTGAAAAAATTGGCACTAAAGCAATAGGTCTGTAGCAGGACATATTTTCTCTGCTATCTTTTTTGAAAAGCGGTTTTACAATGGTTATTTTTAATTCTTCCGGAAAATAACCATGCAATATGCACATATTAATAAGATGACTCAACACAGGAGCAAGTATTGTGGATACCTGTTTAACAATTTTTGTACTTATATCATCGTACCCAGTGCTAGATGTATTTTTTAGTGACATTATAATACGATGAATGTCAAGGGGTATTGTAGGCAACATAAACATAGATGTACATTTACTTTGTATTGGTGTATTTTCATTAATGTTCATGTTATTAACTGGATTCACTTGATCCACAAAATAATTGTTAAAAGCTTGTGCTATTTCAAGAGGATTAGTTAAAATTTTATCATTTGACTTGATTTTCACTATAGTTTCATTTGGCAAATTATGTTTATTCTTGTTTTTGTTAATAATTTTCCATGTTGCTTTACTCAGGTTCTGAGCTGAATGTATAAAACGACTGTTATGGGCTCGCTGTGTGAGATTTATAACTTTCTTTAGCCGATTTGATAGCTTTTTGAGATTTGTTCTATTTTGCTTATTCGGCAATAACCGGTACTTCCACAGCAATTCCCTTTTTCTTTTACTGCATATTCTAATGCCACGACTAATCCATTTTTCTTTTACTTTAGTCGATATCCGTATTTTTATATTTGGAAAGCACAAGTCGTATAGCAACTTAAACAAATCATAGAACAACTTGAATGCCTTATTGGGATCATTTTCCTCATATACGTCAGTAAAAGTGATGCACTTGATGTGGTCTATAAATTTTTGAACATTTTCTTTTGAGTAATCTCGTTTAGTTGAGAACCAGTAATTTATCATGCATGTTTGTCTAACTGGACATCTTAAAAGTTGAGCCGTATGATCAGATACCGCTAGCTCTAAAATTTCTCCTTTTGACCCTCGTACATTGTGAATTATGTTGTCTATGCAGGTACCGCTGCTTAATCTTGTTGGAACTTTTATTTCAAATTTAAGGTTATAACCCATTAAAATATGCTTAAATTGCTCTAAACATGCCGTCTTTTTTAAAATGTCAATATTGAAATCACCGCACAAAATTAGTTTTTTACTAGCGTGAAATGAGAGAGACTTCAAAATAATGTTTAGGTTATTAAAAAATATCTCAAGTTTACCCTTTACCTCCCTACTTTGGGGGCTCCTATAGATACAAATTATGATGATTTTATGATCAATAAGTTCCACTGCACAACATTCAATTATATTAGAAACACAGTATTTTTCCACTGACTCCAAAACTCTATAATTAATTCCGTTTCGTATTATGATACACGTACCACCATGTCTGGTTTTCCGAGTGAAATAACTAGCAACAGTAAAATTAGGAATATGTAACAAGTTAACATCAGATAGTATCATATTATGCTCAGAAAAGCTCAATTATTTTTCCTGAATTGAATAGTTCCTCTAATGTGACAGTAAACATACCAGATTTATTCAGTAGACCATTTATATTTTGATGCAGAATGTTAATATTATTATACACGACAAAAATCATTATGTTCATAAAACTTTTCATCCACAGAAGATTCAAATTGTGGTATATCATCTGTTATGGTTAAAACTAAATTTTGAAAGATATTACGCATTCCGCGGTCGTTAATTTTTCCGCTGAATTTTGAGAACATAGTGTAATCATAAAATAATTTTAAATTAGAGTCAAATGCAATTGCATTATATGTTTGTAAGTCTAGATGTAGTAAATTATTGAAAGTCTCTATTCGCATATTAAACATTGTTGAGTAATTACTTAATTTAAAAGTAGGAACACACAAAAATACATTTGTATTCTGTACTGCCATTAATGTCTCCCTTAATTTTACAATGATGTCAACATAATTTCCCGTATGTAAAAAGTCTTCTTCTTCAATTAAAACAACACAGTAATCGTTCATAGAATAATCAACAAGTTTTTTATGTAAGTCATTGACAAGCTGTAGTGTGCCGCAGTTTGGCGAAATATAATGACATACTTGAAAGTTTTTAAATGACTCTTGTGCTATGGACAAAACTCCGTTAATTTTATTTGCGCTAACTATGCACAGTTTATTTTTTTCCGGAACATAAGAATGATCTTCACTGTCTTTCCTCTGTGTTGTTGCATTATCTGACTGAATTGCAGAAGTACTATTAACTGTCTCTTGTTTTTCTGAAAATGATTGTTTCGTCGTCCTCCTTTTTTGTGATTTTATTTGACAGTTTGGGCGCGGAGTAGATGTACGTGAGCTTTTGTTGGGGGTTCCAACATCACTTGACAATTTTTTAGTAGCATTTTTTAGCACATCATTTTTAGTAGTTAATGTATTTATAGTTTTTTTTAGTTCTGTATTTTCCATGTTTAAGTTTTTTATCTCTTCATGTGCTGAGTTAAGTTGTGTAGTCAGTTGTCCAATTTAGCTTTGCAGTTCTTGAATTTGCATATTGTTTTCGTCGCTTGTTATATTTGGTAAACTACTGGTGCTGCCATCTATCTTTGAACTAATATCATCATTGCTTTCGTCGGAGTTATCTGTCAAGGAACGTGTCTTTGGTCTACGAAACGTGATATTGTTGAAGAAGCTCATTTTTTAACAGACTTCTTGTACTGTCTTACTGATACTTTAAAACTTATCGAAGAAATTGAAAAAAAGGATATGTTTGCGCAGAGATTCGAACGCGCGTCGTCTATTTCTCAATCGAGCGTTCTGCGTGATTATTATCACTTTTATTACTGCTTGACATAAACTTCACTCAAGTTCACCATAGTTTATTATTGTACATCTCGTGGTAAATGCACTGGAATTTAAATGGTTTATAACTTTATTGATTGTGATTATAACCACTAGATAACAGTATCACTTGTGTATTGTAGTTCACATTTACTGATTAATCACTTTGAAGCACTTAAATACTCTTTAAACTATTATTAATTTTTATTTATTACGGAGCTGGTATTGTTGACGTGACAGTCAGATAAACGTCTGAAGTAAGTTACGCATGCTCATTTAAGAAAATATTTCTGCGGAAGCGCAGCTAGTGTCAAACCACACCCCTTCCTGGTTTCGCCCAATTAGAGACAATATGCATTTGTGTGAGTACAGCGCGTGTAACAAAAAATGACAACAAACATTAGCCAGTGCCAATTTGCATCTCGCTAATGGCTGCCGCTTCCCGCTCCTCGCTCGCCATTTCATTTTACGACCTGCTTATTTCTATTGGACTGATTGCCGATAGTAGAGTAGCCTTCAGTTTTTTTCAATCCTTTCACTCTCACTGATGCCAACGCGCATTTTTTTCCAGGGGCCGATATCGCGCCTGGCTTGTTGACAATATTTCTGTAATATTTGAAAAATTAAGCTGTATTTCCTTTTGAAAATTAATATTGGTTTTATTACTTGAAAAGCTTCCGAATTTTAAAGTGGCGTAGGAACTGAAGCATTATTGTATTTGTCAACAAACTCTTGTCTTATGCAATGCCGGCAACGCGTTGATTATAGTATCAATAATTAACGAAAAGTAAAGTGTGGGTTTTATTAAACTCCAGCTTTACGTGCTGAAAATTTTGGATCTGTTCTCTGTCCAGCCATTTATGAACCACTTAACGATAAGCACATCCTGCACGACATGCCTCGAATATTTTTATCGGAAAGATACGTTGTTCGTGAAAACTCGTAACATTTACGATCAAATCTAAGGTGTGACAAATAAATGTATAAAACGAATATTACAACTATTAAAAGTATTAAACCGAATACAAGGAACAACTCCAAAACATTCGAGAAAATCTAAGGTAATAAAATGATATAACTTAAAATTACTATTTTGTAATTTTTTGCAAACCTATTTTATGACCCTTCTGTTAAGCCGTCCTATTGTTTAACCAGATATTCTGCAGTTGCAATAGTTGCGCTACCAATAAACAAAAAGTTCTGATAACATTGTATGAACTGCGCCAAGTATTGGTTTAAATACTACTTTATTTGTGCTATTTCATTAAAGACAGTAGCAATATATGCAATGGGTTCACTAATGTTTCACCAAAACACAGTTGACAATTTTTTAGTTTACAACCATCGTTTCGTATACTTACTATTTATTTCACCAACAACTTATTCCGATTTTTTTTATTTTATAAACACTCGCTTTACAAAAATTTATTTAGCAAAATGCTTCTCTTTACACATTTTCATTTATACATTTTTCATTTAAGACCAGGCACTCTAAAATAATTTCTACGCAAGCTCCGCCACTGAGAGACCGGTTAGACCGCTATGGTGTTGGACGCTAACATAGACGCTAACATAGCCGTAATAAGGTTGAATACCGCGTGCGCTCTTTGATCGCGTTCGAGCTCGAAACTAAATGTCGTAAGTCTCAATTCTTATTTTGTTTATAACTAAAGTAATAATTGATTTAGAGAAAAAATATCTTGTGGCTGGATAGTAAACTATATTTTCTTACTGTTAACATTTATTTTAGACATAAAGGCCAAGCAATCTTGAAAAAAAAAGTAATAATCTTTAAAAAAAGACATGATTTTTGAATAAAAAATGAATCGAGCGAAAATGTTACAATTACGTAACTGTCTTATACATGGAAAGAAAAAGATCCAATGAATCATATACTAAAGTTCCATTTTGATTATATGTGTGACTGTTTCAGAATATTAATGCAAATTAACATCAAATTTAGGGAGCCTCCCCTTAATAATAAATTATTTTGGAAAAATCACATATCCTCTAAATATCATTTTATTTAAAAAAACACTAAATTGATTCAATCTATTTACAATTTCCATTTGGCTAAAACGATTTACAGGCAAGTACTGAAGTTCTTTAAAGCTACTAAAGTATTTTTTTTCTATATAATATTCTAGTCGGTTTTGGCAATCGATTTGTTTAAAAAATATTTAACCTAATCTAACTAGTTCGATTCCGGATAGCTTACATTTTATGTATTAGTACAGTGTTTTTTCTATTAGTACAATTCGTTTTGTGGCATTTAATTATTTTTAAAGTATAATTTTTATGGATTTACAAATTAAAATTACCCTTTTGCCTATTTAATGAGTTCCATTTTTAGGAAATTGCGTAATAATGCAAGATGTAAAACGCTTTAATTCCAAACATTGTTTTATGAGATAACATGAAAAAATAATGAATTCTTAGTCAAAAAATTCGTTATAAAAAAAAAAAAAAACGGATAATTATTTTCCGAAAAGAATTATTTGGCAAACTTTTTGTTGAATAATGATGAAATGACAAATCATGTTTTTGCCAATTGTTGCTTGTCAAATAAAACTTTGGGTTGCACATTTAGTATCGTTTGGCAGGAGGAGGGCGGAGAGGGGGATGGGGGGCGGTGGGCCGGGTGCCCCCTATCCATTGGCACCACTCCCATGAACAGGTAACGCACCGTTCTTGAGAAAAACAAATTATTGTAACCTCAAAACACATTAAAGTTGCTTCTGCAACTGTTCCGGCCCGGCACTGCCAGCTATGATAATGAGACGTGGCTTAAACAAAAATAACCACCTTCACCTTCTAACCTAACCTGTCCGAGTCGGGGTGCCCCAAGTCCCGAGCTCGCTTCGCTCGCTCTTGCATCCTTAATTCCGGATCTGCCCCAGAAGGAATTTAAGGGCTTAAATAAATATAAAAATCTGGGGCGTATCCGGGATCTAAATTATGTCATATAATGAAATATGCATAAAAAGTATTCAAATCATTCAATATACGTATTTATTTCCTAATGAATGTGAAGCAAAACATTTTAGTATGTTGACATTACGTTAAACGAAACGTTCAAAAGACAAAATGTCAAAAATAACAAATTATTGCAATTTTTTTACGATTTTGTTTTATTTTTTTCTCACCATCACCATTTTATCTCTGTAACTTAAGGGCCTTTATGTCGTCAAATTGCTTAGCAAGATCCGCCGTTATGTCGAAACTACTGCAACATTAATTTTGAAATAAATATATGTTAAAGTTGAGGATTAATGTTAGCGAATATGTTAGCCGATTTCATTAAAATTTCTCGATAGAAAAAAAATGCAAAGTTACCTTCAAACCGAGCAATAAACCGCACCTATTCAAAAAATACTTCAAATTAGATCATGAAACTTGGCACACTAACTGAATTAACTATAAAGTAGCGACTACGTTTTTATTCTTTTGAAATTACCATTACTTATTTTCGCCGTAAAAAGCAATTACCTAAACTTTTGCCGATTTGTTGCCGCCTCCGTCTCGCTTGCACTCACTCCGCGAGTAGTATGGTGCGAGCGAGATAAAAACCTGAGGTTGGGTGGGCTCTTAAAACATTGCTTGGAGGCTTCTAATAACATGATCTTTCTGTAATAAAATATAATTATACCTACTCCCAACTCGATGGGTTTTCGCTTTATAACTGATTTGAGGTTAGAATCAATTTTTATTAATAACTCGAAAAATATGCATTACCTTTTAATTAGAGTGGTAGCGTTATAATCATGGACCCAACCTCTACCAACTTTGGCCACTTTTACCTCCTTACAACTGCCAAACGATACTAGATCCAACCCCTAAATTACATAACCTGCTTTTATTTTACAAACTCCCATGTTTAAACACATTTACTTTTCAATAGAATTAATTGCACAAGTAACAAGAAAAAAACGTCTATAAAAACATTTTACCTTTACCCAGTGCCGGTCAACGCGCCTAGCTTGTTCGCTGCGTTTTGTATGGCAGCATCGCCTAAGACATCGTGTAAATTGGGGAGGCAGAGATAGTATCAATAAATAACTAAAAGACAGAATAAGACAAAATAAAATTTTGTTAAACATCTCTTATTGCAAAATATTATAAATATTTGTTGAAAGTTGATAGTAATTTAATATAGCAATTACATTATTACATTTTCTAAACCGAACAGAAAATATGAGTACGCAATTACTTCTTGTCAACAATAATAATTCATAAAGAGCTCACGCTGGCAGTGCCCATTAAAAAAACATCTCACAAACAATTGAGAATAGCACGCGCCTGTGTGTGTCACACTTCTGTACATCATTATAATAATACGAACTTTTACGAACACTACTAAAATACGCTTCGTGCATCCTATTGGTCAAAATACATGCATTGGGCGATCGAGTCGTGAGCCGTGCTATGCGATTATAGCCTTAAAGGTGAGCATGCGGAACATTGGTCGATAGTACAAATAAATAAATAAATTACCTACTATGTTACCTGGAGATATTGTTCAAAGTTTCCACCGTCACACTCCAGGCACAGTCTAGCACGACGTTGCTGATTTTCCTTCAGCTTACGTAACACAAGCACATTCGTTTTTATTGTGTCGAAAGCACTGATCACTTTTGCACGTAGTTGGGTAACACTGGTGATTTCGTCTGTGTACACCAATCTTTTAACGTCTCCCCACAGATAAAAGTCCAGGGGCGTGAGGTCCGGAGAACGCGGAGGCCAAGCCACTGGACCACCGCGACCAATCCAGTGGGTGCCAAACCTGTCACTCAAGTACTCACGTACTTGCCTACCGTAGTGAGGAGGTGCACCGTCCTGCTGGTAGTACATGTTGCGTTCCACTCCCAGGGGAACTTCTTCCAACATTTCCTCGACGATGTATTGCAACATCTCCAGATATGTGGCACTAGTGAGGTGACCATCGATAAAATGGGGTCCAAGCAATTGGTCTCCTATTATGCCAGCCCACACATTTAAACTGAACCTCTCTTGAAAAGAATGCCTTTTAGTCACGTGCGGGTTGTGTTCGCGGTGAGCCCACCAGTGTTCGTTATGAACATTGTAGACGCCAACTCGAGTAAATAAACACTCGTCCGTCCACAGGATGTTGGCGTTTTGGTGGTCCAGCAACCAGCGACAAAATGTAACTCGCGCGGCGTTATCACGTTGGTGGAGATCCTGTACGGTAATGAAAAGGATGCTGCATTTCTTTGTGCAGTAGCCGCCCCACTGTGGAGTGGTGCACTCCAAACCGTCGACCAGCCTCCCGCGTGCTTGCCCGTGGCTCTCGCCGGAAGAATTCCAGGATATCTTCCTGCATGGCGACAGGCAGGCTTTCGTTGCCGCGACCTTCAGCATGCTGGGGAACGTCGAACTGCCGATGATCGCGCAGTCTCTGCGTAGCAGCCAGCATTACCCTGTGTGAGGGACGTTGCCGATTGGAGAATAACTACGCGAACATTTCGGTGGCTCGAGATATATTGTCTCCACTGATGGCATACAAGCGGATCATCTCCACCAACTCTACATTGGAGTATTGGTCCGTCATCTTTACAACTAGGTAGTAGGTACCTATCGCGACCGTTAATCGAAGGCGCACTTGAGGGGCGGAATTTGCAAGCGTATGCACATACCGGCGTCATCATTATTACACTAATAAATTGACCCGATTTATGCGGTTGCGATGACCGCGGGGGCGTGGCTAGTGGGAGAGGGAGCGGGCGGTGGTTGGTGCTTTGGATTTATGAAAGAAATGTCGGTTGCGTTTGTTTGTTTGTGTGAAAGCGCAGTTTAAGGACACGTACAGGTTGGCCGCGTTTTAAAAAGGGGAGTTTACACTTACCGATTTCCGTAAATAAGTATAAAATGAAAAAAAAAATACCTGCCCATATCATTGTTGATTCGGGTCGAGAATCACTAACAATTACCTCCTAAAATGTTTTGCAGATCCAAAACTGCACCTTGTATATTGACAAGGTACCGTCATGATGTTAATACTTTTAAACAGTTCCCTTAGAGAATCGCGCCTGCGGAGGCCATATATTGCTCCGATGGCTCTTTTCTGCAGAATAAAATTAGACTCGATATCTGCAGCCCGTCCCCATAGTAAAATACCGTAAGACATAATACTATGAAAGTAACTGAAATAGACTAGCCTCGCAGTATCTACATCAGTAAATTGACGGATTTTTCTTACAGCATATGCTGCTGAACTTAGCCGTCCTGCAAGAGATGTTAAATGAGGACCCCATTGCAGTACTACACAACACAATCACAATCACAATCATTACTTTTAACATTCGGTAAATCAAATCTTATGCATTTAGTTTTTTTCCCATTTAATACTAAATTATTAGCAGGGAACCAATTTTGAACCTGCAGTAGGGCGTTATTTACGTCGTCAAGATTTGATGCACGTCTATTTATCTTAAAAATTAAAGAAGTATCGTCAGCAAATAACACCATTTGTGGTTGGTTTTTTAATAAATGGGGGAGATCATTAATATATACTAAAAAGAGGAAAGGACCCAATATCGAGCCTTGTGGAACACCCATTTTTACTTTTAGACCCAATGAATTGATACCATTTATTTGAACTTGCTGTTGTCTATCATTTAAATAAGATTTTACTAAACTGAGCGCAAGTTCACCTAGTCCGTAATGCTGAAGTTTCAAGAGTAAGGTTTCATGATTTACGCAATCAAATGCCTTGGAGAGGTCACAAATGATTCCTATGGCATCTTGAGCTTCCTCCCACGCTGCAAATATGTGTTTTAATAAGGAGATACCGGCGTCAGTCGTACAACGTCCTTTGGTGAAACCATATTGCTGATCGTGTAAGATTTGGTTGGTGTTAAAATGATTAAGCATTTGATTGAGCATTACCTTTTCGAATACCTTGCTGAATACCGGCAGCACGGATACTGGTCTATAATTGTTTGTGTCTTTACTGTCTCCAGATTTAAAAAGTGGTATAACTTTACTGTATTTCATTAAATCCGGGAAGACCCCTTGATCCACACATAAATTAAATATTAAAGCTAAATATGGTGCTATAGTCTCGATTATGGATGTACAAACTTTGATAGATAATACCCATAGATCTTCGGTCAATTTTATTTTGATTTGCCGGAAAGCTTTCATAACTATCATAGGGTTTATATGCTTAAATTGAAATTCAACCGGGCAGCCTGGAACGTTCGTTTTCAATAAATCAATGGAGACATCGGGTGAAGAATTTAAAGCTTCCGTCGTTTTAGATGGTATATTAGTAAAGAAATGTACAAATTCTTGAGCTACTTCTAAATTAGAGCTGATGGCACCACGTGAAGTCTCCAATGCGTAATCAGTGTTTCGTATTTTTTTCCTATTAGTTTCACTATTTATAACTTTCCAAACTGTTTTTATTTTATTTTCTGCTGATTTAATCTTGTTGCTAATGTACAGGGCTTTAGCTATCTTGCAGGTATTTCAAAAAAAATTGGAATATGTAGCAACATACTTGTTGAAAGTTTCTGTGTTAATGTAAGGCTTAAGGCCATATAGCTCAGAACACCGCTTCGGCACTCGTGCGGTACGGTCGTGTGTTATTGTCGTCGCGGAGCTATTTTTTATAATCATCCAGTGCGATTGTTTACAAGTCATTAGCGATGCAATCAGGCGTGCACTGAATCTGCCGCCTTTTTTTTTATAACTTGTTAAATATTATAGGTGATGGATAATGTAAAAGTTATCGCATCGCCGCGTTGTGTTACGCCTTTGCCTACAGTAAATGTTCCTGATATGGATGTCACAGAAGATGGTGAAAGTGAAGAAGAATTGTCGAGAGTAGCAAAGAGACAACGAGGGCACAGTAGTGAGGAAGAGGAAGGTTGGAAAGAAGTAAGGGGAAAGAAGTCTCGTCGAGATAGTACAAACTTGATAGACGAAGATAAAAATGAGGTCTATATTTCATATAAGGAACGACTACCAAGACAATTTGCACTGGCTCGTATCCTGAAAGACAATAATATAAAAAATGTTTGTCTAATCAAATATTTGAACCCGTTCAAAATTCGACTTCAGTTCGCGAGTGAAGCAGATTCGAGGAAACTATTTGAGAGTGAAAACCTTTTAGAGAAGGGATGGAGGCTTCAGAAGGCCACAGAACTATCGGTATGTTATGGCCTCATTAAAGATGTAGATCTTGATCTTCCGGATGATGAAGTATTAAAATATATTTCCTGCCCTGTCCCTGCAAAGCTCTTGTCGCTAAAGAGACTAAACCGTCGCAACAGAGATGAGGGAGGTTGGTGCCCAAGCGAAACCATCCGTTTATGCTTTGAAGGTGATTATCTACCAGAGTTCGTAAACGTATGTGACATTCAGGTGAAAGTTGAGCCATATATCCATCAGGTATCACAATGTTCCCAGTGCTGGAGATTCGGTCACGTCAGAAAAATGTGTCCTGACAAAAAGGTGACTTGCCCTAAATGTGCCGGTTACCATGAAAACTGTGACACCTTATCGTTCTCCTGTGTCAACTGTGGTGGGAATCACATATCGCTGAGCAAAACCTGTCCGATGTATAAAAAAGAGAGGAAGCTAAGGGAAATTATGGCTGAATCTAAATGTACTTACAGGAAGGCGTTTAAATACTATAGTCCCCCCGAGCGCCCGAGTACAACCGAATGCCCAGATGTAACTTCGTTTCCCCCTCTTCGAAAGGTTCCCCCACCGCTCATTCGCCGAGACCCTTCACCCGTTTTCCCTGTACGCCGAACATATGCCGAAACTACCCAGACAAAAGCGACAGTTCATAAGGTGGAATTAGAAGGCGGAACTACCCTTCGCCCTGGTAAAACCGGGCAAAAACCCAGGAAAAAAACTGCTGAAGAGGACTGGACTTGTTGGAATACCGACAAAGACGACTATACCTTTGACGATGGGGTGCAGAAAGAAGATATGCCCCGTTCCAGCGAGCTATTAGCCCGAATCAAGGAGGTTATATTTCTTCACCAAGTCAGTTTATCATCCAAGATTCGCTCGGTTTTAAAGTTGTGCCTAGAATGGTTTATGGTAGTGGCGGTGGGTTATATTTCGGAATGGCCGTGGATTAAATCGTTGTTGAGTGTTGTTTTGCAATTACTGTGATTAAATTAAATATCATTCAATGGAATGCCCAAAGTATTAGGCCCAAAGTAACAGAATTTTCAGAAATTTTACGCCAGGAAAAAGTCCATATTGCGGCCCTAAGTGAGACATGGCTTGAACCCGAAAGCCATTTTAAAGTGAGCGGTTACGATGTTTACCGTTCTGACCGCAATGATTCATACGGCGGTGTAGCTATGTTTATACATAAGTCGCTTAAATCCCAACTTTGTCGTGTACACCTTAACAATGGTGGTATTGAGTTAGTGTGCGTTAGATTATTTAACTGTGACCCGGTTGAGTATATTATTTCTTTATATTGTCCATCTAGGATCGTCACTTTACAACAAGATTGGGATGACATTTTATCATTACGGCAATCAAAGTCTTTAATTTTAGGTGATTTTAACGCCCATCACAACAGCTGGTCTTATAAAACCGACCACAGAGGTCGACTTATTCACGACGCGCTTGTTGACAGTAATTATATTTTTTTGAACGATGAGTCACACACACGTGTTCGTTATGTAGATAACAACCTACAACAATCTTCACCCGATATTTCTTTTGTTTCATTAGATATTGCATTACAATTTGATTGGAAGGTTTTAAACGAAAATTTAGGCAGCGATCATTTAATAATTAAATTATCTGCTACATGAGTACGTCGGATGCGCCCCCAATTATTAAAAGAAATTTTAACAAAGCAAACTGGGCTTTATATACAGAGTATTTAGAACAACAATTTAGCAGTTTATGTTTACCCAGCGATTTACAAGAAGCCTATGATTCATTTTTAAACATTCTTAATGATGCTGCAAACCAGTATATTCCATTATTTAAGTTTAGTCAAAACCCCTCTCCAAAATTTTCCCCTAAGCCGTAATGGAACACTGAACTGTCACACCTAGTAGCTCGCCGAAGATTAGCTTTAGCTACTTTCAGGGGTAATCCGACTCCGCAAAACTATGATAGGTTAAAAGACAGGATTCATTCAGCACAGAAAGTGTTGCGTCAAGCTAGGGCTACAAACTTTCATAATTTTTGCTCTTCAGTGGATGAATCGACCTGGTCAAATACAATGCAGAGAGGTATGAGTCTCTGACAAATAGCCTCTCTTTTAGCTGTTCATGCTCCGAGGCACCCCAGCCTCAACTAGATACACCCACGCCCACACCCTCAGTGACCCAGCCAGTAGGTATTAATTATGATAGTGTGAATAACTTAATTAATACTACTTATGTATTTTCTGACAAATTTGGTCAAGGTTTTGGTACTTTATTTAATCAGTGTTCACAACAATATGTAATAAATAATTGTTTACCAGGTGCCAGTATTAGCCAATTAATTAGTCATATTAAATTGACAAAAATAAACCCCAATTCAACTGTTATATTATTATATGGGGATAGTTTAGCCGTAAGAAAAAAGGACATAACTGAATGTGTACAGTTGATGTTACATCTTAATGAGACCAATAGTTGTAAATTTATTTTCTGTGCCTTGCCTTATTCACATTATTTATCTGATAAGCAAAATAGGCACATTTATAATTTAAATATGTTCATTTATAATAGGACATGTCGTCACAGTGACACTATTTTATATTTTGATTGTAATCAATTTATTACTGATTACAAACTGACAAATTATACAATGTATTTGCCACCTAGTTGTAGGAGACAAATTGCTAATCTTTTAGCATAGAATATACACAGTGACACTGGTACCTGTAGTGTACCAACAATTACTGTTAGTAGTGGTACTAACACTACTATTGATACGCCATCTAGTTTAAACTATTAGGTGCGACAACGGGCGAGCCGCATAAATTGAATGTTGTACATCAAAATATGCAGGGTCTGCCCGGCAAAGAGCTAGAGTTAAGTTTATTTATGGAAAACTATGATGTTCAGGTGTTATGTTTGACTGAACACTGGTTGAAAGAACATGAAGTAGTGTTTATCAATGATAATAATTTTACTGTCCAAAGTGCGTTTGTGAGAAGAAGCGCAATTCGCGGTGGATCTTTAGTTCTTGTTTCAAACAAGTTGAAATGTAAACCACGTGTAGATTTAGTTAATCTTTCTATTGAACGCACTATTGAGTTGTCTTGTGTTGAACTCGAGCGATACGTTATAATTTGCGTTTATCGACCCCCCTCTGGTGATTTTATTAGTTTCGAATCGGTAATGGAAGATTTACTCAATAGGTTAAAATCAAGTAATAAAAGTATAATTTTATGTGGAGATTTTAATATTAATATTTTAGATGTCACTCCATTAAGTATTAGACGTTTTAATCTGTTTAGGTCTTATAATTTAATTAACTTGTTTTATGAACCTACTAGGATCACGGCATCTTCGTCAACTTGTCTTGATAATATATTTAGTGATTCCGATGCCAAAAATAAATTAGTGTTAAGTGACTTAACGTCTGACCACTGTGGTTTATTAGCTAGCTTCCCCATGCCATTAAATAAAAAGTCGCTTAAAATAGAATGCAGACCTTATACAGCTAGTCGTTGCAATAAGTTTAAAAATAATATAGCTCATAGAGTTTCACCATCTATAGTAGAACTTGAGAATCCTAATGAAATCTATGGAGCCCTTTTTGATATTGTGCAAAAAGAGTACCAATCTACTTTCAAGACCAAAACTATTAACATTAATAGCACCTCCGTTGGGTTTAACCAATGGGCCACTCCGGGTATTTATAAAAGTAGAGCGAGATTATACGAGTTATATGGTTTGAAAAAATACAGGTTTGATACTCCTTTCCGTCAGAGTATGTCAAAAATTATTCAAAATTATTTAAAAAGGTTAGTGTTTTTGCTAAATCTAAATTTTTAAGTGATACAATTAAAAATTCCAATAATAAAGTCAAAACCACATGGAAAATTATTAACGACGAAACGGGTAAGTCGGTTAAACAAGATAAACAACTTGAGATTATGGTCGACAACAAATTTGTTAATAAAGCAGCTGATGTAGCTGAGGCATTTAATGAGTTTTTTGCCAACATACCTATAACTACGACTCGCTCCTTAAATTCATCCCCGTCTAAAGCCGAAAAACTTTTGCATAGTAGTGTGTCTAAAAGTAGTCGCTTATTTAGCTTCGAACATGTAACGCCTGGTGATGTAGTTAATGTTTTTAACACACTCAAATCCAAAAACACTGGTGATTACTGGGGCATCTCCATTAAACTATTAAGTAATATAATAGACATCGTAGCCCCCTATCTAGCTGTTACTTTTAATAAATGTATTGATTTAGGAACTTTTCCTGACCTCATGAAGAGTAGTAAAGTCATACCATTATTTAAATCAGGTAATAAAAATGACGTTGGCAATTTCAGGCCTATCTCTATCTTACCTGCCTTTAGCAAAATATTTGAAAAGTTATTACTCAAGCAGTTGCTAAGACATTTTAATTTAAATAGCCTCCTCCATAATGAACAATATGGCTTTACAAAAGGTCGTTCGACTACAGATGCAGGTGTTGCTTTGCTCAAACACATATTTAACGCATGGGAGAACTCGCAAAATGCTATTGGGGTTTTCTGTGATCTCTCCAAAGCCTTTGATTGCGTGCATCATGACACGCTTTTGCGTAAACTACGTCATTACGGTGTGCAAAACGAAGCTCTCAACGTTATAAATTCTTATTTACATAATAGGTTTCACTGTGTAGACGTTAATGGTGTGAAATCTTCTGGGCTACCAGTTCAGTTAGGTGTACCACAAGGCTCAATACTGGGTCCGTTCTTGTTCTTAGTGTATATCAATGACTTACCATTCTATTTAAAGGGTATCTGCGAAGTTGTACTGTTTGCAGATGATACTTCTCTTATTTTTAAAGTAGACAGGAATAGACAAGATTTTGACGACGTAAATAGTGCACTCTCAATGGTTACAGATTGGTTTACGACAAACAATCTAATTCTTAATGCCAAGAAAACGAAATGTGTAAAGTTCGCATTACCGAATGTCAGAAATCTAGGGCCCAACATCGTCTTAGATAAAGAGGTGCTTGAAACAGTAAACTCGGCAGTTTTTCTGGGCATAACAGTAGATGCCAAACTTCAGTGGGGCCCACATATATCGAGCCTAGCGGGGAGGCTCAGTTCGGCAGCCTACGCCGTCAGGAAAGTAAGATAATACACTGACGTTGATACAGCTCGGTTAGTCTATTTTAGTTATTTTCATAGCGTTATGTCCTACGGTATTCTGCTGTGGGGCAAAGCTGCTGATATTCAAAATATATTTGTCCTTCAAAAACGAGTGGTTCGAGCAATTTACCAGCTAGGTGCCAGAGTTTCTCTGAGAGATTTTTTTAAAGATATTGGTATTCTAACGGTGGCATCACAATTCATCTTCGCGAACATCATATATATTAGGCAAAATATACACTTATACACTAAAAACAGTGATATTCATAATGTTAACACCAGAAATAAAGACAAATTAAGAGCTCCATTTCACCGACTTCATAAGGTGCATAACTCATTTGCTGGGCTTGGTATAACCTTGTATAACAAGCTACCCTCTTCTTTGTTAGATTTGCCTTTTAATGCGTTTAAAGCTCAAGTAAAATCCAACCTTTGTTCAAAGGCATACTATTCTATCAACGACTACTTAAATGATAAGAATAGTTGGTCGCTGTGATTAACTCAAGACAATGTTTATGTTCTTTCTCCAGAATTAGTTTACCTACTGACAGGTATATGAGTACATATAATTGTTTATTTTATTTGACTGTGTATGTCAATTTATTTTTATTATTTATTTATTGTTGATATGATCTACTCATTATAATGTTTTTTCATGAGTTGTATTGCAATATGTAGTTAGCTAGCGACCTCGACAATAATTGATCATATTGTAATTAACTTTTTATTTATTTTACTTCGATGGTCCTAGTTTATCATTTATGACTTCCATTTACTGCGATATGTGGGCGGGCACGCCCTTTATGCCTGGAGGCTTTTATCTAGATATTAAGTTCGGTTTACCTTTAGTTTTTTTTATTTCTGCTTGAGTATTAGTTCTCGATGTTTTGGTTGGTATATTGGCGTGTGCTAGCTGACATATGGCTGTTCATTAAATGTATGTTTTGCGAAACTATTGTATAGAATCAATTTTTCTAACTGAACAGACAGCTGTGCTGCTGGGGAGTTTGTTGCGCCACTTCTTCTTCCCAGCTAAAGCACTAGGAAGTGGTGACGGGTGGGCGTTTTGGGGGACTGTCTTGTGTAATTTTGACGTTCAAAAAGTGCTGATTCTCAGCCTAATTTGAATAAATGACTTTTGATTTTGATTTTGATTTTATCCTAATACCTCTAGTTGCCCAATCACTAAATATAAAATTAGGGCAAATATTTTTTGTTTTCTTTTCAAAAGTTTTATTGAATTCAGTGTGCACTACTGAAAAGAAATCCTCATACAATTTATTTGCATCGTGCATATTATGGTCCACAACATTTAACTTATTATTTAGGGTCCTATTGAATCTATTTAATTTGCCAGTTGTTATTGGTCTAAATTGTATTTGCACTTTTTGCAAAGGTATTTTATACTTAAAAGTTACCGTTTGTCCGCTATGATCAGACGGCAAATAATTTACGATAGCTTTAGATAAAGAATCACAATCGCAGAAGACATTATCGATACAAGTAGCAGAAGTTGGAGTTACTCTAGTCGGTTCTGTAAAAATATTAGATAAATTGAACGATTTAAAAAGGCTTAATAATCTACTGGTATTTAAATTATCTTCCAGAATATTAGTATTAAAATCACCACAAATAATTGCGGCTTTGTTACTGGATGCAAGTTTCGCTAGGAAATCTTCCATTATTGACTCAAATAAATGATAAATGATAAATGATTTATTTTCTGTAAGTAGGTTCATACAAACACTTTTACACGTCAATCATAATTATGTTTTAAAACTAGATGAGGTCGGCGTTTCCTATCTGACTACTCTGAGAAGAAAGGCCGAAACAAACTCAGAGGTCACAGTCTCTTTTAAAGTCCAGACATAATCTTGGTCAGATCATGTGAAGAATATGTAGATTCGTGTCTGAAATGGTCTTTTGAGGAAAGAACCACACAGATTGAGTGGACCTGTCCAGTCAGTGCACGCATTTGTCGGTAATCGTGCAGCTCAACTCAGAAGTCAAGGAGCTCAACGATTCGACGAACAATACCAAAGAAAGGACATTTGGGTAGGCCGCATATAGTACTCAAACTGCCAGACCATGGTTAAAACTAACTAAGAAAAGAAAAAGAAAAAATCAATGACCCACATAGTCTTCACATTCACAATAATAAACAAAATAAAAAAAATACTTTACATAGTAAATATTCATGTCATTGTATATAAAAAAGTTCATGTCAATATGTATATAAAGTCCAGAGATGATCTTGGTCAGATCATTGGAGGACCATGTAGATTTGTGTCTGAAATGGCCTTTTGAAGAAACAACCATACAGATTTGAGAGGACCTGTCCAGTCAGTGCACGCATTTGTCAGTAATCGTGTAGCTCAACTAAGCACTTAAGGAGCTCAACGAATAGACGAACAATACCAAAGAAAGGACATTTGGGTAGGCCGCATAAAGGACTCAAACCGCCAGACTATCATAAAAAGTAACTGAGAAAGAGAGCAAATATATTTGACCCACATAGTCCTCACATTCACAATAATTAAAATAATAATAATATTATACTTCATAAAGTAAATATGGCTGTCATTGTGTTTCTAATAAAATAAAATAAAATCAGTAAAAGAACATTAAAATAAATGAATTGGAGCAGCTCACTCCCAAGCCTTTTTGTCATCAATATAATCTTTTACGGTATAAAACGCTTTCTATACAACTTACGTTTAATGAATGATTTGAATTTATTAAGGCTGAGGCTTTGTACTTGGCTTGGAAGTTTATTATAAAAGCATATACATTGACATCTGAACGAGCCACCTATTTTCTTGAGCCTTGTTGAAGGTACAACAAATTTGTGTTTGTTCCTAGTATTTATATTATGAATATCACTGTATTTCTTAAACAATTTAATATTTTTATGGGCATATAAAAGATTTTCAAAAATATATTGAGAAGGCACAGTCATTACATTGATCTCCTTAAATTTCTCTCTAAGAGACTGTCTGGGACTTAATTTATAAATTGATCGCACAGCTCTTTTCTGCAAAACAAAGACAGTTTGAATGTCGGCGGCATTTCCCCACAACAGAATACCGTACGACATTACACTGTGAAAATAGCTAAAGTACACTAAACGGGCTGTCTCTATGTCAGTTAAATTACGAATTTTTCTAACAGCATAAGCTAAAGAAAAGTTCTGATAATTAGGGGGTCGGTACATGCACACTACTACATGCTTATCCAGCTCAACACAGGACAGTGCGATGCAATGTTCAACTGATAAACCAACTATGTCGTTACGTTGCTTCGTTTTTAATTTTTTTTTTATCAAGATTAGAGAACCTCCACGTAGCATAGATTTACGGTTAAAACAACTGCCCATACTATAGTTCTCAAAGTTAATTAGCATTTGGTAATCCTTTAACCAATGTTCAGTAAAACAAACAATGTCAAACTTTGTTTTTTCTAAAAACATTTCAATTTCTAATAATTTGGAAGAAATACCTTGAATATTTTGATGAAATAATTTCAAGGCATTCTGCTGATCTCCTTTTTGGTAATTACTTATTTTAGAGCCAGAAGAAACCTTGTTGAAGTTAGGTATAAGAATATTCTTACTGGTACCTTCTATTGTCTTACAAACTAGTTTAAATGACTATCCGGAGTTGACCCCAAGACCTCAATGTCATCACCAGGCAGTGAGCGCATAGTGAGTGAGGGTAATGGAACCTCCTTCGTACAATGTGTATACATACTTATAGCATTTGAGCTACATTTATTCTGGTTCACCAGCTTATTATTAGTAATATTACTAACCATTGTGGTGTTAATAACACAAGACTTCGACATACTACTTATGTCTGAGTTTATATAAAATGATAATAGCCTTGCTATTATGTGTCTTAAACTAACAGGCAGATACACAGTATCCCTAGTCGATTTTAAATGTTCAACAAAAATGTTGGTGTCAAGAAATATAAACTTGTCACTATAATGACTAACTAAGAAATGCATATGCTTATTAAGCATATGAATATAATTGTTTTGTCTATTTGTCAATCTTTTAAAATATGGGAAAGCACACAATATTATTTTACTACAATTTAACTTCAACAACTCCGCTACACAGTCAGTGATTTCATCTTTTTTTACTTTAGAACCTACCTATGAATACAGTAATGTTAGTTTTAGGATTATATACATTTCCAATCCATACACTGATGCCATTATTTGTTTGTAGGTTGACCCTGGCACACAATAATTTTGAGTAGAATAACACAGGTTGTTACCAATTAATTTACCTAAACCTCTTCCTATACTATCTGAGAACATAACTGCATGATAACAGTCATGACTACTGAAAGATGGAGAACTACCAATCTCAGGCTTCAACGAATCTTGGCTGAGGATACAGTCTTGAGACAAACTCTCAGTCTGGGACGGGTCCTCCGTTACCTCAGGCTGGACAGCATCAGGGTTTGGAACCTTCTGACAAATATACTGACACATAACTAGCTCATTTGCAGCAAGAATATGTTCTTTAATTTGGTTCTTTGAACCCACATATTTAATGTAAAGGGAACTAAGTCTGTCCTCCAGTACCTGTATGTCATGCGGCAAGCGCTGTGTATCAATTTCATAAATTTTTCTGCTGTCTTCTAATTTTATTTCATAATTTTTTAATTTATTTATTAAATCAACACGTTCTCTCCTCTGTGGAATATTTTTGGAAAAGTGTTTCTGTTGTTTCCTAATTCTATTACATTTTTTAATTATTCTATTTAGTCTTGCATATTTTTTAATTTTCTTATGACTAACTTTATAACTATAATTCTGTTTCAGCAAGGAATCTTCAGTAAGGTCAATAGTTACTATGGAATGAGGGTTACAATTAGTATTTAATAATTCATTATATAAGTGGTTAGTTTCTTTAACCTGAGTACATTCTATTTCTTTCTCTAAGACGATAATACGACTATTAGCATGAGTTAATTCGTCTTCAAGGTCCCTAACTTTGCTTAAAGCCTCCTCAAACAAGTTACTACAGTTACTGAAACCATCCGTGAGCACCTTCAGTTGATCGCGATAGTGATTGAGGTAAGTGGTAAGCTTTGTGGGAACATAGGGTTATAAATGACCGGTCATTAGGTCTTCAGTATCTTCGTAGTCCAATTGTAGTAAGTACATTTTTGCCTTATTCTTGGCTTCATGACTGCTAAGTTTTATTATACTTGTTTTTTCGTTTAGTTTGTTATATAATATAGAACTTAAGACATAATGTTGTCGTTTTGCAAACTTTGTGCTGTGTGCGACGTTTGGACAAGGTGCTGGTTTTCGGCGTCTACCGTCTACCGTCTACTCGTCGCGAGCCGACTCGAGCATGTCGCTCGCATCCGCTAGGTCGGGGTCGGCCGCTTCCGGTCGCGATGAAGTGTCTCCGGACACGACCCCGCGATCCGGTCCGCGGCCCAACGTGGGAGGACCAGTAGCTGCGGCCTTTGCGCCGACGTCGCCCTCTGAACCGCTGGACTTTGATTTCGAGTTTGAGCTCGAGGCCAGACCCCAGCGACGCAGGAGGAGCTCCGGCGAGACCGCGTCGGAGGCAGCGAAGAGGTACTGCCTCGACCCGCCGCGGCCACAGCCGCGGGGTCGGGGCACCCCCTCGCCGCCCACTTTTTCCGACGCGGCGCGCCGCACGCCACCACCGTCACAAGGACAAACACAAGCGGGGGTAAGTTCTAGAAACAAACTCCCCCCCAACCCTACCTCACCCCCTGCTGCCGCCTCCGGCGCCTCGTTGGCGCCGTCGCAAGCGAAGCAGGGGAGCGGGAACAGCAACGGGAAGAAGCCTTTAAAGAAATCGAGGTACCCGCCGCTCGTGATTGAGAAGCTACCGGACTGGGCCACCCATTTCAGGGCCATCAGCGTGAAGCTTGGCCGGCCTCCTCACGCTCGTCTCCGCTCGTCACGAACTCCAGACATTGGGGTACCAGCCGGAGTATATCGAACTCGCCTCCACAGAGTAGGCAACTCGTTCATGGGCCAATGTATACGCTTTTACAACAAACTTCCCATTAACATTCGAAACTTACCCATTAAACGTTTTAAAAACTGTATCAAAACTAAACTTTGTAAAAAAGGGTACTATAAAATTTCTGATTATTTAGAAGACAAAAAAGCTTGGGAGTGACCTGCTCGCTCTGCTAAAATTTGTGATAAAACCATAAAAACTTGCCACTTTAATAATAAATATGTAAAATCATGAAAAAATACCAGTTTTATATACACATTGACATTGTTGAATATTATAACAAAATGACATGATTACTTTGTTACGTATTATATTATTTTTTAAATATTGTGAATGTGAGGACTATGTGGATCATTTTTTTATTTTTTTTATTTCTTTATTTTACATTTAGTGTTATTGATGTTCTGGCGGTTTGAGTATTTTATGCGGCCTACTCAAATGTCCTTTCTTTGGTATTGTTCGTCGAGTCGCTGAGCTCCTTAAGTTCTGAGATGAGCTCCTCGATTACTGACAATTGCTTGCACTGACTGGACAGGTCCACTCAAATCTGTGTGGTTCTTTCCTCAAAAGACCATTTCAGACACTATCTACATGGTCCTCATATGGCCTGACCAAGATAATGTCTGGACTTTAAAAGAGACTGTGACCTCTGAGTTTGTTTCGGCCTTTCTTCTCAGAGTAGTCAGATAGGAAACGCCGACCTCATCTAGCTTAGCTCTAATATTTTTTTAACATGACGTGTAAAAGTGATTCCGATATCCTATTTACAGAATAAACAATTTCATTTCATTTTATTTCATTTCATTTCAGTATGTGCGCCATATTAAAGGCGCACAAGGACGACCCGGCTGTATTTTCCATGTCATCCTGAAGAGAACCCCCGATGTCAGGACCATCTTCGACACCACAATATTCATGAATATGTGTGGTGTCAAGATCGAGGCTTGGCGCGGCAAACGCGGGCCCGCTCAGTGTCACCGGTGCCAGCGCTTCAGGCATAGCTCGCACCAGTGCCACCTACCGCTCGTTTGCGTACGGTGTGGAGGAGAGCACGCGGCACGAGACTGCCCGCGCCCGCGGGAGGAGCCGGCCACATGCGCAAATTGCGGTGGCTCGCACCCCGCGAGCAATATCAAGTGCCCCGTGTTCCAGGATGAAATCCGGAACAAGCGAGCGGGGACCGTCGCCATCACGGCTAAAAACCGGACACAGGTGGCCACAGATAGGCCACAAGAAGAAGTGCAGCTGGAGGCCTGTGGACCGACGCTGATGGCGCCGGCCAACGAGCCCACCACCAAAGAAGCCCAAGCCTCTTCCTCCGGACGGAGAAAGAGAAGACGCGGGGGGAAGGGGAGGAAGAAACCCCCCCTACCCCCTGCGACCAAGGAAAATATCCCTGAGGCAGAGCTTGCCTCAGAATCAACACAGGTTGTGAGGAACATGCGACCCCTAATAAGCGCCGGCACGGCGCAGCGGAGGGGTGCGGTACCACACAGTACAGTGACGCAGCCGCGAGCTAGCGCCCAACAGAATGTGAGGCGTAGTGTGGTATCCGCACTAAGCTTCGGCAAAGATTCGCGCGTTAGCGCCACCGAGTCGCAGCGGCAGAACGCGGAAACGCGCAAGTTCACCGCACAAGCGAACGTTGGCAGCACCGGCGCAAACACCAGAAAGGATATCACAGACTGTGCCATTCAGCTGCTGATGGACCTGATAAGGGCCATCAGACTGAGTCAGGATGTGGAGACCGTCATCCTTGACGGTCTATCCATGCTACTAACATTGTACCATGGATAGAGCGCCAAAGTGAGGCGCTGGAATGACCGCGGCCTTAGGGATAAGGTCGCCTCTCTCCGTTCAACCGGACGACGACACCGACGCCCTACATGACGTCACGGGTGAGGCGCACTCGGTTACACGCGCACCACTCATAATAAAATGACTCTACAGATGTACACTCACATCTGTTGCACGGCGTGGGCTAGGTTAATATAGGCATGCTACGCAACTAATACAGACAACCTTAACTCCACATGCATCTACGGCGGGTGCGCTTGCGGCGCACACTGACACTGAGCGGTGGTACTTTACAGCACAAACCGCTCACACATTCATATCAGCCTCACTCTCAATCTGTAAACGGCTAGCTCTGTGAGCAGGGCGAGAGGAGGCTACATATGCCCGTAGGCGCGCCGAGTCGGCACCCACGATGCTGGTTATCCTCGCTGGGCCTCCCCCAGGTAACTGGGGGTCTCACCTGGTAGGGACAGACCGCCGAGGTGCCGTGAAGAAAGCGATACCACTATAGGCGTCGCGACGCGCTTACGAAGCTTCATATGCAGCTACACATGCCGGCGCGATAATACGCGCCCATTTCTACTGCCGCCACTAGGCAAACAAAGTGAGGGGTCCGTTGTAGCGGACCACCGTACAGCATCCGCGGGCAAGGAGTGATGCTCTGATCCCGCTGGCCGCACCCCCCGACGGGGGTGTAGCGACATCCCGCGAGAATTCTGAAGCCGGAGAGCTATCGGCCCATCACGCTGTTGCCGACGGTCTCCAAGGTGTTCGAAGCACTCCTGCTACGACACCTACAGCCACACATAGCGCCGCGTCCAGAACAGTTTGGGTTCAGGGCGGAACATAGCACGACGCTTCAGTTGTCGAGGGTACTTCACCACCTCACAACAGCATTAAACAAGAAGGAATACTCGGTGGCAGTATTCCTCGACATGGAGAAGGCCTTCGACCGTGTATGGCACGAGGGCCTTATCTACAAGATGTCCACCTCGGACGCGCCCCGTCGCGTCGTAAAGGTGGTATCTAGCTTTCTCTCACACAGGACATTCAGGGTGGTGGTCGAAGGAGCGCTCTCTAGCGCCCGCCCGGTATTAGCGGGCGTGCCGCAGGGCAGTTGCGTGTCGCCGGCGTGTTACTTACGTTATACCGACGACATTCCCACCACTTCAGACGCTATGCTCCCGCTGTATGCAGACGACGCCGCGTACATTACTTCATCGCTCAATGCGAAGTACGCAGCGGTTAAGATGCAGCGCGCGCTCGATACGCTCCCCGAGTGGCTGTCGAAGTGGCGGTTTTCGGTTAACGTGGGTAAGACGCAGGCGCTGATCACCGGGTCCGCGCCCCTCTCACCACCGCTGAAACTACAAGGAGCCGACGTCGTATGGTCGCCCCGGGCTGAATACCTGGGTGTGACTATCGACCGCCGACTCACGATGGGGCCGCATGTCCGCAAGGTCGCCGCGCAGAGTAGGGTCGCCCGCACCCTTCTTAAGTCTGTGCTCTCATCCCGCATCCCGACGCGCGTCAAGTTGGGCGTGTACAAGCTGTACGTGCGGCCAATCTTTACGTACGCCGCCCCAGCGTGGTTCGCCCTCACTAGTGAGTCGAGCCGCAACCTGCTCCGCGCGCAACAAAACTTAGCGTTGCGGACTATTGTCGCTGCTCCTCGCTATGTGAGGAACGATGTTCTCCACCGGGATCTCGGGATAGAGAGCCTGGATGAGTTCGTGCGGCGCCTCGCGAAGGGAATGTTCGCGCGTGCCGACGCCTCTGCCTGGCCCCATGTCAGGTAGATAGCGCCATTGCATGCGCGCCCCCCTGACGCGAGACCCTTGCCCCGCGACCTGGTAGCGGACCCTGACCCCATCGCACCGGATTGACGCCTCGAGTAAGCTGCATCCAGGTTACACGCGGCCTACTCGAAATAATAAGACTTTACAGATGTACTCACACATCTGTTGCGTGGCGTGTTCTAGGTTAATATAGGCATGTCACGTAACTAGCACAGACATCCATTACTCTACAGACGCCTAAACACACACACGCGCAGGCGCAACGCGGACTGCGATGCGCGTTGACACTGAGCGGTGTTACACTACAACACTAGCCGCTCACACATACACGACAGTTGATCCCTCAATCTGTAAACGGCTAGATCTGTAAGCAGAAATCTCAGTGTATATCAGTACGCAACAGTATGGAGTGAGCGGCAGTTATGCACGGACCCGGAAGGTTTATCTACCGAGCGGCCGTAGGTAATTATTTCAAGGTCACTGCCGAGATATAATACCGTTATTATACTGTGTTAGTTTACCATACCTAAACAAAACAAGGGCTATTGCACTCATCATTATGAACTACATTTACAATAAATTCAACTGTGACTAACGAGACACAATAGAATATTTATTGTTATCGAATTGTTATCAAATCGATAAATTGGTACATTTTATCGAGTTCTGTGAACATAAATGTTTAGAACAGCTGCTTTTTTTCACGATTTCACTTTTGGTCCCATAGTAAAAAATGTTCATAAATGTATAAGTATTAGTAAAATGATCCCTTTTCGGGTTTAGGGTAAACAAAAACTACTAAGGTTGTATAATAGGTGCGACGAATTTTTTTTTCGAAAATGTTCGTACGAATTTCAAATTGAGCACTACAAAACAACACAAACGACCACATTCCGATAGTGGAAGTAATACGAAAATAATTTTATGTGACCACTAACGCAGTCTAGGTACATTTAGTTAGCTGTTATTCAATTATTATTTAGGCGATGTACTTAGGAATAAAGGTTCATTTTATTTTCCAGGTTTACAAATGAAAACAAAGAACACATTGAAAATAATTATGAATCACGGCTTAGGTAAGGCTAGACAAAGTGAAATATGTACCTTATACAGTTCATGATTATCATGATGACGGATACAGTAACATAACTTACCTAATTACGTTTCATTTTACAGCGCTAGTGCACATGTTGAATTCTCAGAAGACATAGAAGAAGTACTTGTGGATGACGATATATCTTGTATTTAACGCTTGAAGTACAAGCAATTGTACATAACGAACAAGGAGGCGAATGCCAAACTAGGTGCAGTTGGTAACAATAGTTATGACTCTACCTATTTCATAATATTATGCACAAAACGGAGTTATTTGTATAATCAGATTTGTTTTTTGTAAAAAGAATAAATAGATTTATTTATTGTTTTAGGGTTAACCAGGATAGGATACCACTTCAAGAAGTTACTGTTATAAATGAAGCGCAAAACAAGGTTTTTGATGAAAATGAGATCATGGAATATGACCACTATAATGAAAATATTGATCGCAGTCTACCATTATCATCAAGGTGAGGGACTTCTTTACTGTATGTATGGAGTTGGACATAAAAAATAGACATGACTTGGTTTGCTTTTTGTGCATGTTGGAGATCCAAAATTGAGTTTTTTATTTGTAGGCAACATCTTCAGCAAAATAATGAGATTATGAACGAAAATGAAGAACTAGCTGAAGAAGAAATCAACTATTCGGCCAACTTCAGCACACCATCTTCATCAGACAACGAGCTAATTGTTACAGAAGAACAAGAAAATGTCAATGAAACACCGTCACTAGAGGGGAATCGATTAGTCAACATCGGCTATGTTTTCAGTCAGCTTGCAACCATGTCGCATCATCCATTTGACTGTAATTTCACCTCTATGAATTTTATAAAAGAAAAAAGGGTAGGGTTCATGTCGAGCTTTCATTTTGTATGTAAAATGTGCAAGATAAAAAAGATAATACTTTCTCAAGAACCCAACCAAAAAGATTATATAAATGCCAGTGTAGTGGAAGGCGTTTTCCAAACTGGGAATGGATACGCCCAATTGGACGAAATAATGTGCTAGTTTAAATATGCCAAATATGTCTGAGCGTTATTATATCAAAATATGTAGTAAGTTAGGTGATATACACAGCGATGTCGCTCTGCAACACATGCTTGAAGCAGGCAAAGAAGAAAAACAATTGGCGATAGAGCAGGGTGATATTGACAAAGACGGAATACCATATATAACCGTAATAACAGACGGATCTTGGGGTAAGCGAAGTTACGGGACAAAGGGGAATGCCTACCCACCATAGTGTCCCAGGCCCAAGATGGACATCAAATATTAGTCTAAGAATTAAGTGTTTTAAAATCTTAATAGTATTGGATATCTAAAAAATATATTGAAACTAGCTTTTGCCCGCGGCTTCGCCCGCGTGGAGGTCGGAAATTATCCCACGGGAACGTACTACCGGGATAAAAATATATCTCAGATCCCATAACCCATGTCATGGTCTATCTAGGCGTTACAAAAAGGTTACAGACATGAGACAGCCAGTAACTTTCGTACGCGTAATATTAGTGTGGATAGTATAGACGGAAGTATGAAACTGTGTGAAAGTCTTATGAAAAAAATATGACACATTTGCCTGTGGAAGGTGAACAACGTCTATCCCAATCTGTAAAGTATCATGAATAATACTGGAATTTCTTATGTTAAAACATTTCTGTAAACAACATTTTTGGTTTTCCCATTTTTTGCTAAAACATGTAGATTTTGTGGGCTGGATACTCGTGAGCACGCCACATACAATGGCTCTACTCTTTTTAAATTGGAAAGGTAAATCTTTAGGGGTATGAGGAACAGGGTGAAAAGTTCACTCATACTCTATGGAAAAGGGAGGATCCTCCGACCAGACGGGTGTTGTGTCTGGCGGGCAATTGCCCAAGGATTGATGTCGGATAGTCTTATATATGTTAATCGCTCGGTAAACTCTTATACCACGATGTAGGACTTGTGACGTCAGGTCTTTGATGCGTAGATAGTATGTGGCGGTGTAGATGCCGCCACATCACTCCCCTCCGGTGACCGGAGGTCGATATTGGGCTGAGTCTTGTATCTTGCGATGCTTGCCAGTGCCAGTTGAGGTTCCAGTGAGTCGGAACCGGGTGCCGCATAGTTCACAGTGGGTCGGAACTGTCTGCGGTGATTGGTGGTAGTTTGAGTTTGATTCCCCAGTGAGTCGGGGTGGAGCTGCGTTGTGATCCAGTGCGTCGGATGTGGTACAGCGCCGGGTTGCTGATGAGGCTAAGGGTGGTGACCAAGAATGCGCGTTCGCTGCATGCTGGTGGTCAGGATACCCGTTGAAGCCGTGGGTGCTGGCTGGCTGTGTGACTCGCCTAACGAAAGCTTGCGGGAATGATGTTGATGACGTCACGCTGAAGTAGTTGCACGAAGGCTGCGTTGACGTTCATATTCGGGGTCACCAATTTAGGGGTATGAGGAACAGGGTGTAAAGTTCACTCGTCCTCTATAGAAAAGGGAGGATCGTCCGACCAGACGGGTGTTGTGTCTGGCGGGCGATTGCCCAAGAATTGATGACGCATAGTCTTATATATGTTAATCGCTCGGTAAACACTTATACCGCGATGTAGGACTTGTGACGTTAGGTCTTTGATGCGTAGTTCGTTTGTGGCGGTTTCGATGCCGCCACAAATCTGTCGGAATTATTGGAATACGGGGAATCTTAACATTTTTTTTCTTTTACTATTTCTGACATGATTATTGCTTTTAAAATATTCCGCCTCAGGTGAGTAATTTGTAACCGTGTGTCATTACATTATCTTGGCGCGTCAAGATTACGCATTAACAGAACTGGAACACCCACTTTCAGCCTCAGCTTATGCGAAGGCACTCCTGATAACTCTAAAGAGTTGAGAAATTCAACAGGGTGATGTTACTTGTTCGGTGTCCATGACATTGTGTAGGTGTACCGAGAGATACTCCACAACATCACCTTCCACATGTGACATAATGTTTTCATTAATCTTTCCCACAGTTTCATTCGCCGGTGCCAAAATTGTCCTTCCACACAACAATTCTCTATTCTCCATTAGTTTGCAGATCGCTCAGATTATCTGAAAAACAACGTCTATCCACGTTGTTGATATGAACAATATTACAGAATTTTTTGATTAATGTAATCATGCCGTTACCAACTGTTACCATACGGTCTTCACCAATTTTTAAAGTGCTGCCGCATATTGCCCCGATTCTATATCATTGTGCAGTTGTACTCGCATAATTGTAATCAAACAAAACTTTTTTATATGCCCCCATAATGTCGACGCCTTTAGACATGCATTTATTTCATTTGCCGGTGATCCCCTAGTTATTACCGGCAGAGTTTGTATAAAATCTCCGGCTATCAATGCCACCATCCCTCCCATGCGTTTCAAGCCAAGTAGTAATAACTTTTGACCGGGTGGACCGATTTTAATGCAATAAACACTAAATGTAACCCCATGATACGGACAATGACTATATTCTCAAACCCTTAAATATCTTGAAAAGAGTCACTGAAAAATGTCAATATTACATGTGAATTTTAAAATCATCCCATTCTACCCTCTTGAGGGGTGATTTTTGAAAACGGTGAAATACGTAATTCTTTATTTGTTACCAAAAACATAAATTTAAATTTTCATAGCCCTAACTTAAGAAATTATAGGTTTCCCATACAAAGTTTCATCCCCTATATTCGCCCCCTTAGG
Organism: Eupsilia transversa; assembly: GCA_914767815.1. NCBI lineage: Eukaryota > Metazoa > Arthropoda > Insecta > Lepidoptera > Noctuidae > Eupsilia > Eupsilia transversa. The sequence goes on along the minus strand of OU611873.1, from coordinate 16,100,694 downwards.
GTTATTTTTGAGACAAAAAGTAGCCTATGTTCTTCTCCGGGATGCCATCTATCTCCTTGCCAAATTTTATCGAAATCCGTCCAGTGGTTTAGGCGTGAAAAGGTAACATACAGACAGAGTTACTTTCGAATCTATATCTATACTTATAATAAATCTGTAGAAGCGAAAATTCTGTACATTGAAAATATCAAAAAAATAAATGGCAGGGGGTGTTACTAGACCGACACCGAACCCAAAAGTGTGATTAAATTTTTTTTTGTCTGTCTGTCTGTCTGTCTGTCTGTCTGTCTGTCTGTCTGTCTGTCTGTCTGTTTGTTCAAGTATCACGAAAAAACTACCGGTTCGATTACGATGAAACTTGGTATAATTATTCTTTAATATCCTGGGCACCACACTGGGTACTTTTTATCCCGGAAAAGTATCCTATCCTACGGTTGGGGGGTGTCAAAGTTTGTATGGAAGAATTTTAACGCGCTGTCCGATTAACTCGAAACTCAATATTTATACTTAAACCCAAAAATTAAGAATAACGTGTATCAGGATTTTTCGAAATTCAACCCCTAAGGGGGTAAAATAAGGGATGAAAGTTTGTATGAAAAATCTTATTCCTTGAGGTAATAAACACGAAACTTCGCACGAATAGTTATCTAAATAAATTATAAAGTTTGTAGTTTTTTGTTTTTCTAAATTACCCCCTTTTTTTTTTTTTTTTTTTCTTTTTTTTTTTTTTGGGTGGGAAATCATCCAATGACTTCTCCCGCTCTGGGCGGAGCGGGAGGGCGTGTCAGACTTTTACTGACTAAAACCCACCCGTGTTCCTTCCCTTGCCATGCCAGGGGCCACGGTCTCCCCTTAGGACTACCCGCAACCCCGGCGGGCAACGGTCCTAGCAGACCCCGTCAGTTTTGCTGACATCTCTTTGAGGCGCGCGTGGAACACGACGCGCCGTCGACCCGGGCCTGGTCCTTATCGGGGGCGAGCTACCCATTGCTCACCGCCCGCAAGCCCGCGCCTACGGTGGCCGGGAATCCTCCAAGGAGTCCCGACGCCCAGGGCGTCTCCTACGGCGGCTAGGCGCGTGAGGGCGCGAACTTTGCCTCTCCCTCACGCGCTCCGCCTCCTCCTTCGTCTAAATTACCCCCTAAAGGGGGATTGGGGGGTGTCAGTGTTTGTATGGAAGAATTTTAACGCGCTGTCCGATTAACTCGAAATTCAATATTTATACTTAAAACCCATGGGATGTATGGGGTAATTTCCGACACTCACGCGGGCGAAGCCGCGGGCAGCAGCTAGTTTATAATATTAGTATGGATTGACGCCACTAGTTTAGAAATATTAAAAAAAAAAGGTTAACTTTCTATACGAAGTGAAATAATTGAAGATAATTAAAGATTTTTTAAATGCTTATTTATGATAGGAGGGATGTTACTCATATATATTTATCCAATTGAAGTTATTAGGGTATAAAAAAAACACATTTGCTTTTTTAAATATCTATATTCTCTTCATTGTCATAATATACAATTAGCAAATCATCTAAAAATGGCGCAGGAGGGCATATATTTGATTCATATCTTGCCCATCCTATATACCAAAGCACAGTCATGATATATGCACAACAACCTACCGTACGTTTTCCTATTATGCAATTGCAACAATATCCATCAATTGCCTCCCTGCCAGTATTATTATTATTTATTTTGATATACACAAAATACACCTTACGGCTTATATGTCTGCTTTGTATTTTGGCAGGCAAAAGCCAGCAGTTTTCATGAATTAATTCGCTTGGTAGGTTGCTGTTTTGTTCTTGGCATATTTCAATACTATTTTACCTGTGTTATTGGTAAGTAAAAGGCAAGTAGTATTTTGGAATAGAATGAATATTTATTGTCTTACATGGCCTAACCTATATATACAATTTTAATGTTTAAGTAGTTCACTTTCTACCTAGGTAAAATCTGAATGGACCAATCACAAGCGAGCTGGTGCGCAGGTCCCCTGTTCTAACTGAGGTGTTGCTATTGGCTACGTCACTCGCTCAGTAGGAAATTGGCCACACGTAAATATAGCGCGCGGCCGGCGCAGGCGCGCCTCAGTGTTCGACGCGCGCTTGCCGCGTGAGGTCGTTGATGCTTGCTTGCAGGTTAGCTGGTACAGTGCTCCCCCCCAGCAAAGCGTACTAGTGGTTTTGAAATTCTTCCAGACCTCGTGGTATAAGCAGCGTTGCGGATAACTTCAGCGTCAGGCTCAGTGTCCAGTAGGAATGCAGGTTTCAACCGGTCCACGGAAATATTTTTTCGTTTTTCCATTAATTTTAATAGCGTACGTTTTGTCATTGCGATGTAGAACTTGGTGTGGGCCGTTGTATGTAGGTGTGAGCGGCTTGCGGACTGCATCATTACGCACAAACACATGCGTGCACGTTCCAAGTTGACGAGGAATGTACGTTGTTCGGCGATCGGTGTTTATATGTGCGGCATTAAGTTTTTTTATAGCGGTTGATATCACGTCTTCGTAATGAGATTGTGTTTGTTTTGTTATCTTCACGCCGAACATTTCACCGGGTAGTCTGAGTGACTGGCCATACAGTGCTTCTGCTGCAGAGACGTCTGTGTCGTTTTTCAATGTTGCACGTAGACCCAACATGACAGTCGGTAGCTCGTACGTCCAGCTTGAATTTTGAAGACGGGCTGTTAGTGCGCTTTTCAGCGAACGATGCCACCGTTCTATCATACCGTTTGCTTGAGGATGGTAAGCAGTCGAACGTGTGCGCTCGATTCCTAATCTTTTCATCAGACTTCTGAATAACTCGGATTCAAATTGACGTCCTTGGTCGCTGGTCAATCGTTCTGGACATCCAAAACGAACAATCCAACCTTCGTACACAGCACGGGCGACTGTTTCGGCAGTTATGTCGCCCACTGGGTAAGCCTCGGGCCATCTCGTTGTCCTGTCGATGATTGTCACACAGTATCGTTTCCCATCTGATAATGGCAGTGGTCCAACGATGTCGATGTGGATATGAGATAGACGATCAGCAAGTGGAAAGGCTTCAAGTGGTGATACTGTGTGTCGTTGAGTCTTCGTTTGTTGACATGCGATACAACTTCGTGTCCAGTTGTTTATGTCGGCATTCATGCTTGGCCAAAAAAATCTCTTCGTTATCAGATGTCGTGTTGCGCGAATGCCGGGATGACTCATCTCGTGGATTGTAGTAAACACTGTACGTCGTAACTGTGACGGTATGTACGGCCGGGCGCTGTTTGTTGACGTCTCGCATAATATCTTGAGACTTGAGTTGTTTGACTGTATGTGTTCAAATCGTAATTTATTGTTACGCATGACGTTTGTAATTTCGTTGTCTTCTTGTTGTTGTCGTGCCAACTCACCGTAGTCTATCGGTGATGGTGCCGTTATCGTTTCGAGTCTTGATAGGGCATCGGCAACAACATTTTGTTTACCATCGATGTGTAGAATTGTTGACGTGAACTGGTTGATATAATGAAGGTATCTGGTCCGCATTGGTGTTTCCGTCTTGCTGTTATCTCTCGTGAGTGCAAACGTGAGGGGTTTATGGTCGGTATAAACGGTGATTTCTTTTCCTTCGAACATCCTTCGGAAATGACGGGTAGCAATTCACGATCAAACGTGCTATATTTTCTTTGGGCGTCGGTCAGCTTTTTAGAGAAGAATCCTAGCGGTTGCCATCTCCCGTTTGTGTACTGTTGTAGGGTTGCGCCGACACACGTATTGGATGCGTCACACATGAGTGAGATTGATGCATGTGTAGACGGGTGTGACAGCATTACGGCATTTTTTATGCTGTCTCTGCATGACTTGAACGCTTGTTGTTCATCGGTCGTCAGCTTTATTTGTGTCTTGTCATTCTTTTTTGAGGTGCGAAGGTACTTGAATAATTTTTCTTGAGTATGAGCTGCGTGTGGAATGCTTTGTTTGTAGAAATTGATAATGCCAAGAAAACGTCGTAGGTCTTGTACTGTTTTTGGCTCAGGGTATGTTTGGATGCATTTGACACGCTCTTCAATAGGGCGTATGCCGTCTGCCGATACTTCGTAGCCCAGGAACTCAAGTTTTTCCTTGCCGAAAATGCACTTGGACACGTTTATTCGCAGTCCATGTTCTTGCAATCTCTTGAATACTTCTTCCAGGTGTTGTCGATGATGATTCGGATCAGGGGACGCCAGAAGAAGATCGTCGACAAAAGGAAATACGAAATCCAAGTCACCCAGTATATTATTCATGTGCCGCTGAAAAGTTTGCCCCGCGTTGCGTAAACCAAAGCACATTCTTGGGAATTCAAACAATCCGAATGGTGTTATCACTGCAGTCTTCTCTATATCTTCTTGTCGAACCCTGAGTTGATTATATGCTTTGCAAAGGTCAATTTTTGTGAATATCTTCATCCCTTGTAGTCTGTAGGTGAAGTCACGTAGACGAGGAATCGGGTATCGATCGGGTTTCGTCACGGCGTTTAACTTTCTGTAGTCGCCGCAGGGTCTGAGTTCACCATTCTTCTTTTGGACTAGGTGAAGAGGACTAGCCCACGGCGATTTACTGGGTTGACATATGCCTTGCTCAAGCATAAGCTGGAATGTATCCCTGGCAGCCTGGTATTTGTGCGGTGGCAGCGGGCGTGCTCGGCAATACACGGGTGGTCCGTGCGTAATGATGTGGTGTTCCACGTCTCTGTTGGTTGCATCACTGAAGTGGGTGGACGTGATGTCGCTGTATGACTTCAGCAGGTCGCAGTATGGATCGTTTACGTTGACTGTCAGCACTGTCGGCGTCGATGTACTACTTGATAAACAACCGTTAATTGATAAGCCTGTCTTCTTGTCAATAAGTTTCTGGGCTCGTAGGTCGACTAAAAGGTTGTGGAATTGCAGGAAGTCAGCACCGATGATTGGTCTCTTCACGTCCGCGACGGTGAATCTCCATTTGAATGCTCGACGCAGACCAAGGTTGAGGTCAAAGTCGCGTTCGCCATATGTTCGTATCGGTGTACCGTTAGCTGCGTATAACAATACATTTGTAGTAGTTATTCCTTTCTTGCAAGGAGGAACCACGGACACGTTCGCTCCAGTGTCGATTAGAAAACGTAGTTTGTTGGCGGTGTCGTAGACGTAAAGACGGTATGCAGAAATGTTGTTGATCTCGGGTCCCGTCGTAGCCAAGATCTCGGTTAGTTTCCCTTGCGCTCGCTGAAATTGCATGGAGATCTACAATTACGTGCGTTCTGGCCGAACCGCCTGTGGAAATAACAAGCGTCGCTTGTCTCGCGCTCATATTTATAACGTCGGCCGCCGGACCGCGAACGAGACGGGGATCGCGAGCGAGTGAAACGGCGAGATGTGTGTGTCGCTGGATTTGCCCGCTGTACTTTTAGCTCGGCGATTTCTTTCGTCAGTTGCATTATTGCGTTCTGTAGATCCTGTTCTCCGTGCATTTGCCGTTCTTGTACACGCGATGTCGATGCTGATGTTTTGGAATGATCTTGGCAGGTGCAGGAACAAACGGATTGTACTTCCGTGGTTTGGTCGTGCATTTTGTCTGCCATCGCAGAGAGTACGTCGAGTGATGATTGCTCACTAACTGCCAGAACTGCTCGTGTTGAACTCGGTAGGCGCTGCATCCACAACATCCGAAGAGTTGAGTCAGATATCTTCTCGTGAGCAGGTTTTTTCATGCGCCTGAGCAGTTGTGATGGCTTTTGATCGCCGAGTTCCATCTCGTTTAGGAGTTTATGCAGCTGTTTGGTTTCCTCTTCGGAAAGTAGCCTCTTCTTCGCCTCCTCGTATCTTCCGGTGCGGGTTTTCGACATAACGATGTCACTGATCTGCTCGACGTCCATTTTTTCCAGATGTGCCACCATCAGACTGAATTTGGCTTCTTCGTTGGGCTTCTGTGTGTTGATCACGGTTTCGAATTGCGCAAACCATAACGTCGGTTTGTCGCGCCAGAACGAAGGAATTCGGGCCTTGACGGAGATAGTCTCGATGTCTTCTGATGGCATGTTCGATTTGTATGCACAAGAACGTTCGTCGGGGTCACCACTTTACCTGTGTTATTGGTAAGTAAAAGGCAAGTAGTATTTTGGAATAGAATGAATATTTATTGTCTTACATGGCCTAACCTATATATACAATTTTAATGTTTAAGTAGTTCACTTTCTACCTAGGTAAAATCTGAATGGACCAATCACAAGCGAGCTGGTGCGCAGGTCCCCTGTTCTAACTGAGGTGTTGCTATTGGCTACGTCACTCGCTCAGTAGGAAATTGGCCACACGTAAATATAGCGCGCGGCCGGCGCAGGCGCGCCTCAGTGTTCGACGCGCGCTTGCCGCGTGAGGTCGTTGATGCTTGCTTGCAGGTTAGCTGGTACACTATACATACCGTTGGCTCTAATATGTTCTCCATAATATGATCTAGCTTGTTTAATTTGATAGGTACCACATGCAATTAATATTAATTCACTCATTGTTAATTGTGGGAAGTCATTTAAATTGTCAGAGCCAACTGTAATATTAACATTAACAAATTGAGCCCTCCTGCGATTTAAATGATACCCATTTACATAATCTGCTAAATTATTATGGATATACATTCTATGATTAATTATTGACAATATTTCAACGGCATCAGGTCTGTCTAAAATCCTAGGATGAAACCTATTAATTAATGCTGCACATACTGCGAAATCCTGCATCATGTGTGTAGATGCCCGATTAAAAAAATCTTGCCGAAACAATTTAAATGCTTGTTTAAATATACCATTTATGACCTCAACAACCCAACGACAAATGGTGACTTTTCTAGAATTATTAGCATCAATTGTGGATAATTGTGTTTCACCTTCCTCAAGTGATGCTGGAACTTTAACAGAGTACCCACATTCTGTTAGAAGTGGTATCGCATCCCTAAAACCTATATCTAATATAAACACATCACCAGGTTCAAAGAATCTCCTCAATGGTGCATTTTGTGAACTAAATTCATTTTTAAGAATCTCGGCATCTGATGTTGTTGCTGGATTTATTAAGCATGATTATATTTTAAGCATGTTCAATCGATTTAAATCGATTGAACAATACAATTATTGTTCAATCGATTTGAATCGATTGAACATGCTTAAAATATAATTTTGAAGCTGGCAATATTGCGCCAGCGTCAAAATAAAATAAAACTTGTTTTTTCAATTGAGCTACTTTTTTTAACGAATTGTTGTAGATTGTAGTGGCCCTCATTTAGAAGAAAGTAAATAATTGTTTTTTTATGGCAAAATTAATGCAAATAGTTTTTTTTCTCTAGTCTAATGTCCATTATGGGCCTCAAATGGGCATTTGCCTTTCAATTCCTTGTCGGGAGTTGGTTGCATCATAGGGTTTAGAACTAAGAAAATATTATTCATTGGGGTCAGGAACTCTTATTGTTGCATTTGTGCTGTAGCTGCAAAGCGGAAAAAGGAAGTTCTTGCTCACAAATGTTATAAAAACTGGTTTGGCCCTTCAACAGAAATGGAAACTGATGCGATCGTAGAGGGATTCAAAATTAGTGTTAGTATGCATGGACTAAAGTATTCTAAATTGATTGGCGATGGTGACAGCAGCGTGTGTAATGCTTTGAGAGATACAATGCCATATGAACCAAATATATAAGAATAATAGAATATAAGAAAAATAGAATGCTCTAATCATTTGATGAGGAATTACTCAAATAAATTGAGGAAAATTGTAAAAAAGACCGAAAATAGGAACGGACCAGTACCTGTCACACTACGCAAAGCTACGCGACGCTTACATAAAGCAGTCACTGGAGCTATAGAACACTCTGCAAAACTAGACTTACCATTAGAAGGAAAAATAAAGAGCTTGAAGGAAGACCTACTGAACGGTCCATGTCACGTTTTTGGTTTTCATAATTCGTGCAAGAATTATTTTTGCAAAAATGAAAATATAGTGGAGATGAATTTGGTCCCTCAACTTAAAGCGTGTGGCATATGGACTGATATGTATGAGAATCTTGGATGGTTGACACAAAATGCAGAAAGTCTCCTTCTAAAAGAAACTAATAACCCTGCAGAACATTTCAATTCAATTGTAGCGGCATCGCCGCCACACGAAGATACCCGAGCAAGTCGATCGTGCGTGATCGGCTATCTCCGCCGCACCGCGCGCTTCCTTCGTGAAAGTTCGGTTTCGCCGGGGCTCGCTCGCCAGTCGCCATTCCTTTGTCCGTCGCTGCGCAAGGCACTCACGCGCTCGCTTGCCTAAGAAAATCATTTAAACTCGCGCGCACGTAAAAACCAACCTATCTTTCGTTTCCTAAATTCTATCTGCTTAGCTTCCTTAAATTCTGTTTAATGTTCTTTCGTATTCGTATCTACTGTCTATAGTGTTAACGTGCTTCCTACTCTTGTGTAACCGTTATAAACTTCCTATTTCAAATATACCCTTTCTTGTGGACTTGGGACTTTCATTTGGTGGACTAATACCTACATATTGGTGACCCCGACATTGAAGATGCATAAAGAAGATAGTTCGACTGCGGAAACTTCGCGTGTAGGCGTTCGTCCACCACCATTTTGGCCGGATGACCCGGAAATGTGGTTCGCTCAGATGGAGTGCCAGTTCGCGTTGGCGAACGTTACAGTGGACCTTACGAAATTTTACCAAGTCGTGTCTGCGCTGGAGCACCGCTACGCCACCGAGGTCAAAGATATAATCACCAACCCGCCAACGGTGAATAAATATGAAAAATTAAAGACGGAGCTTATCAAGCGGTTGTCAGCATCGCGGGAACGGAAGGTTAAACAATTATTGATGCATGAGGAGCTAGGTGATCGCAAACTTTCACAGTTCTTACGTCATTTACGGCATCTAGCAGGACCATCAATACCGGAAGACTTCTTGAGGACATTGTGGTCGAATAGGTTACCGACCAATTTGCAAACAGTTATAGCGTCGCAACCGGACCTTCCGTTGGACAAATTATCGGATTTAGCGGACACGGTTAATGAAATCGCACCGGCAGGGCCCATGCAAGTAGCAAGCATAGTGGAGTCAGGTACTATCGGCAAAAGTTACGCATGCTCACTTAAGAAAATATTTCTGCGGAAGCGCAGCTAGTGTCAAACCACACCCCTTCCTGGTTTCACCCAATTAGAGACAATATGCATTTGTGTGAGTACAGCGCGTGTAACAAAAAATGACAACAAACATTAGCCAGTGCCAGTGCCAATTTGCATGTCGCTAATGGCTGCCGCTTCCCGCTCCTCGCTCGCCATTTCATTTTACGACCTGCTTATTTCTATCGGACTGATTGCCGATAGTAGAGTAGCCTTCATTTTTTTTTAATCCTTTCACTCTCATTGGTGCCAACGCGCATTTTTTTCTTCGATATCGCGCCTGGTTTGTTGAAAATATTTCTGTAATATTTCAAATATTAAGCTGTATTTCCTTTTGAAAATTATATATTGGTTTTATTACTTGAAAAGCTTCCGAATTTTAAAGTGGCATAGGAACTGAAGCATTATTGTATTTGTCAACAAACTCTTGTCTTTTGCAATGCCGGCAACGCGTTGATTATAGTATCAATTAACGAAAAGTAAAGTGTGGGTTTTATTAAACTCCAGCTTTACGTGCTGAAAATTTTGGATCTGTCCTCTGTCCAGCCGTTTATGAACCACCTAACGGTAAGCACATCCTGCACGACATGCCTCGAACATTTTTTCGGAAAGATACGTTGTTCGTAAAAACTCGTTACATTTACGATCAAATCTAAGGTGTGACAAATAAATGGATAAAACGAATATTACAACTATTAAAAGTATTAAACCGTATACAAGGAACAACTATAAAACATTCGAGATAATCTAAGGTAATAAAATAATATAACTTAAAATATTTTGTAATTTTTTTACAAACCTATTTTGTACCTTTTTTAGTTGCGCTGCCAATAAACAAAAAGCTCTGATAACATTGTATTAACTGCGCCAAGTATTGGTTTAAATACTACTGTATTTGTGCTATTTCAATAAAGACAGAGCAATATAAGAAAAAGGGTTCACTAATGTTTTACCAAAACACAGTTGACAATTTTTTTGTTTACAACCAACGTTTCGTACACTTACTTATATTTATTTCACCAACAACGTATTCCGCATTTTTTTTATTTTATAAACACTCGCTTTACAAACATTTATTTAGCTAAACTTTAAAATAAACTCTAAGTATCATTTTATTTAAAAAAAAACTAAATTGATTGTATCTATTTACGATTTCCATTTGGCTAAAACGATTTACAGGCAAGTATTGAAGTTCTTTAAAGCTACTAAAGTATTTGTTTTCTATATAATATTCTAGTCGTTTTTGGCAATCGATTTGTTTAAAAAATAGTTAACCTAATCAAACTAGTTCGATTCCGGATAGCCTAGAATTTTTTTTTTCTATTATTACAATTCGATTTGTGGCATTTAATTATTTTTAAAGTATAATATTTGTTGATTTACAAATTAAAATTACCCTTTTGCCTATTTAATGAGTTCCATTTTTAGGAAATTGCATAATAATGCAAGATGTAAAACGCTTTTATTGCAAACATTGTTTTATGAGATAACATGAAAAAATAATGAATTGTTAGTCAAACAATACGTTAATCAAAAAAAATATATCGATTAATTAATTTCTGAAAAGAATTATTTGGCAAACTTTTTGTTGAATAATGATGAAATGACAAATCATGTTTTTGCCAATCGTTGCTTGTCAAGTAAAACTTTGGGTTAAAATTTAGTATCGTTCGGCAGGAGGGGGGAGAGGGGGTTGGGGGTAGGTGGGATGGGTGCCCCCTATCCCTTGTCACCACTCCCATGAAAAGGTAACGCACCGTTCTTGAGAAAAATAAATTATTGTAAACTAACCTCAAAACACATTAAAGTGGCTTCTGCAACTGTTCCGGCCCGGCACTGCCGGCTATGATAATAAGACGTGGTATAAAAACATAACCACCTTCACCTTCTAACCTAACCTGTCCGAGTCGGGGTGCCCCAAGTCCCGAGGACTTGGGGCACCCCGACTCGGACAGGTTACAATAATTCTCTCGCTCACTCTTGCATCCTTAATTCCGGATCAGCCCCAGAAGGAATTTCAAGAAATCGAAATTATGTAGGTATAATGAAATGCGCCTATAAAGTATCCAAATCATTCAATATACGTATTTTATTCGTAATTAATGTGAAGCAAAACATTTTAGTATGTTGAAATTACGTAAAACGAAACGTTCAAAAGACAAAATGTCAAAAATGACAAATTATTGCAACTTTTATACGATTTTGTTTTATTTTTTTCACGTAAACCATTTCATCTCCGCAACTTAAGGGCCTATATGTCGTCAAATTGCTTAGCAAAATCCGCCGTTATGTCGAAACTACTGCAGCATTAATTTTGAAATAAATATATGTTAAAGTTGAGGATTAATGTTAGCGACTATGTTAGCCGATTTCATAAAATTTTCTATATAGAAAAAAAATCTAAAGTTACCTCCAAACCGAACAATTAACTCCGCTATTCAAAAAATACTTCAAATTAGATCATGAAACTTGGCACACTAACTGAATTAACTATAAAGCAGCGACTATGTTTCTTATTTTTTTGAATTTACCATTATTTTCGCCGTAAAAAGCAATTACCTAAACTTTTGCCGATTTATTGCCGCCACCGTCTCGCTGGCACTCAGTCCGCGAGTAATATGGTGCGAGCGAGATAAACACCTGAGGTTGGGTGGGCTCTTAAAACATTGCTTGGAGCTGTGGGCTTGGAGGCTTCTAATATCATGATGTAATAAAATATAATATAAAATATAATATACTTTCTGTAATAAAATATAATTATACTCCCAACTCGATGGGTTTTCGCTTTATAACTGATTTGAAGTTAGAAACAATTTTTATTAATAACTCGTAAAATATGCATTACCTTTTAATAAGAGTGGTAGCGTTATAATTGTGGACCCAACCTCTACCAACTTTGACAACTTTTACCTCCTTACAACTGCCAAACGATACTAGATCCAATCCAATTAATTGCACAAGTATAAAAAAAAACGTCTATAAAAACATTTTATACCTTTACGCAGTGCCGGTCAACGCGCCTAGCTTGTTCGCTGCATTTTGTATGGCAGCATCGCCTAAGACATCGTTTAAATTGGGGAGGCAGTAATAGTTTAAATAAATAACTAAAAGACATAATTAGACAAAATAAAATGTTGTTAAACATTTCTTATTCCAAATTAATAAAAATGTTTGTTGACAGTTAATACTAATTTAATATAGCAATTACATTATTACATTTCCTAAACCGAACAGAAAGTATGAGTTCGCAATTACTTCTTGTCAACAATAATAATTCATAAAGAGCTCATGCCGGCAGTGTCCATTAAAAAAACATCTCACAAACAATTGAGAATAGCACGCGCCTGTGTGCGTCACACTTCTGTACATCATTATAATAATACGAACTTTTACGAACACTACTAAAATACGCTTCGTGCATCCTATTGGTCAAAATACATGCATTGAGCGATCGAGTCGTGAGCCGTGCTATGGGATTATAGCCTTAAAGGTGAGCATGCGGAACATTGGTCGATAGTACATCTACCCTTATGAAAGAAATGGCATGTCAAATAGCGGAATTAACCAAGCAAGTGAGTTCACTGTCTGCTAGAGTGGACAATCGAAGGCAGGTACGTGGTCGTTCGCATTCTCGGTCTAAAAGTGGTGATTGGCGAGCCAGATCTAGATCCAGGCCATGTCAGCCACCAGAAAATCACCCGCACTGTTGGTACCATTTCACCTTTGGCACCCGTGCAAAGAAATGCATACAGCCTTGTGCATGGAGGTCGGAAAACTCAAAAGGCAGCCCGAATTAGCGGCCTACGACTGCCCATTAACACCAGGCCGTCTATTTGTTACTGACCGATATTGTAAAATGTTATTTCTCGTGGATACGGGCTCGGATTTGTGCGTCTACCCTCGGTCAGCAATCAAGACGCCCTGCAACGTAACAAAGTTTAGTTTAACTGCAGCCAATGGAAGTATTATTAATACCTATGGTCCGGTGCAACTAAACCTGAATCTAGGTCTTCGCCGTTCATTTACTTGGAAATTTACCATAGCCGACGTGTCAAAACCAATAATAGGTGTAGATTTTCTAAGTTATTATAATCTGCTTATAGATTGCCGCAACCACAGGCTCATAGATGGCACCACCTCACTCTTCGTGCCAGCATCCTCACAGCGGGTTCCGGATGATGTAGCATCTGTCAAAACTGTTACCGGTGAGACTGAATTTCACCAGATACTGCGTGAGTTCCCAGAGGTTACCCGCCCTGCAGGTATGGTGAATCTAAACAAACCTAAACATAATACGGTGCACTTTATTAAGACCACTTCTGGACCGCCTGTGGCAAACAGACCTAGGCGCTTGGATCCAGAAAGATTAATGATCGCAAAGAAAGAGTTTGATGACATGTTAGCCAATGGAACTGCAAAGCGTTCCGAAAGCCCGTGGTCTTCGGCTCTGCACCTGGTGAGGAAGAAGGATGACGGGTGGCGCCCGTGTGGCGATTACCGCGCATTAAATGCCCGTACTGTACCTGACCGCTACCCCATACGCCACATCCAGGACTTCTCACAGCGTCTTTCTGGCTCCACTATATTCACAAAAATTGATTTAATAAAAGCATACAACCAAATTCCGGTAAATGAAGCGGACATACCGAAGACGGCCATAACAACGCCATTCGGATTATTTGAGTTTCCTTTCATGACCTTTGGCCTTAGAAATGCAGCTCAAACTTTTCAACGCTTTATAGATGAAGTGCTTACTGGCTTTGATGACTTCTGCTTCGGGTTTCTCGATGACGTTTTAATTCATTCTTCTTCTCCAGACCAGCATAGACTTCACCTGCGCCAGCTGCTGTCACGCCTGCAGGAGTACGGCGTACTAATCAACACAGCAAAATGTGTGTGGGGTCAGCCCGAGGTGACTTTCCTTGGATACCAGGTATCTGCTGCTGGTACCCAACCTCTCGACACGAAAGTCCAGGCGATTCAGGACTTTCCAGTCCCGCGCACGGTGAAGGAATTACGTAGATTCCTAGGCATGCTTAACTTTTATAGAAGGTTCGTGCCCAACGCAGCAGAAAGTCAAGCGCCACTAAACTCGATGCTGGGTGGAGAAAAGGTCAAGGGCTCGGATCCGGTGCGGATGTCGCAGCTTCAGCTTGCAGCTTTTGAAAAATGCAAAGGAATGCTATCAAACGCTACGCTTCTGGCACATCCACAGGCTCAGGCACAGCTTTCTTTACTAACTGACGCGTCCGATGTTTCTATAGGAGCAGTTCTTCAACAACGTGTTGGTACACAGTGGGAACCACTGGCGTTCTTCTCCAAGAAATTGAACCAGGCGCAGCGCAAATACAGTCCCTACGATCGCGAGCTGCTTGCCGTCTACGAGGCAATTAAATATTTTCGTCATATGGTGGAGGCCAGGGAATTTGTCGTCTTCACCGATCACCGCCCGCTTACTTACGCCTACAAGAATTCAAGAGAGAATTGTTCACCACGTCAATACAGGTACTTTGATTACATCGCTCAGTTCACTACAGACATTCGCTACATACCAGGTGCTGAAAATGTCGTAGCTGATACCCTGTCACGTATAGAAGAGGTCTCAACGACGATTGATTATAAGGCTTTAGCCCAATCTCAAGAGTCGGACCCCGAGTTTCAGTCACTATTAGAAAAGGGATCGTCGCTTAAACTGAAAAAGATAACTCTGGTGGGCTCAGACATCAAGCTCTACTGCGACATTACAACCCAACCACCAAGACCCTACGTCACACCCGAACTGCGTAAACAAGTTTTCGACGGCCTACACTGTCTGAGCCACCCTGGACGTACAGCTACCGTGCGACTGGTCACGCAAAGATTTGTGTGGCCAGGGATTCGCAAGGACTGTAGAGAGTGGTGCAGATGCTGCCTTCACTGCCAGCGCTGTAAAGTTACCCGTCACACATCCGCTCCTCTTTCCCATTTCCCTTCGACCTCGTCGAGATTCTTTCATATCCATCTCGACATCGTAGGGCCTCTAATACCATCTTCTGATTACAGATATTGCCTCACCATCGTTGACCGGTTCACACGATGGCCTGAGGCGATACCACTTAAAGACATCACTGCTGATACCTGTGCCTGGCCGCCTTGGTATCCGGTTGGATATCGAGGTTCGGTTGCCCCTCGCAGATCACCACTGATCGCGGTCGGCAGTTCGAGTCCGGCCTGTTTAAGGCCCTGGCATCCCTGCTCGGTGCGCGTCACTTTCGCACCACAGCCTATCATCCTGCATCAAATGGGATGGTTGAGAGACTTCATCGACAACTCAAAGCAGGCATCATGTGTCACAACACCACTCAATGGACAGAGGTCTTGCCTATCGTTCTGCTCGGCATACGCAGTTCCTGGAAAGATGACGTCCAAGCCTCTTCAGCTGAGCTGGTTTACGGCGAGCCACTACGCTTGCCAGGCCAATTTCTGTCGCCATCAGATAACCACGCCGTTGAAGACATCACCAGCTTCGCTACACGTCTGGCGAAGCACATGACTAATTTGTCTCCGAAGCCAACTAAGTGGCACAGGAACAACATATTTTACATACCCAAAGACATGCAGCACTGTACCCACGTCTTTTTAAGACTAGATTACGTGCGAAAGTCATTGGAGCCACCGTATGCTGGTCCCTACAAGGTACTAAAGAAGAAGGACAAATACTTCGAAGTAGAGGTGCGAGGCAAAAGCACCAACATATCGCTAGATCGCCTGAAACCAGCTTACGTCGCTCAAGACAGTCACATAGACAACTCAACCACAAACCCAATCAGCGCACCTCCAAGTGACTCGTCATCACCATCTACAGATGAGCCAGAGACTCGCACACGCAGCGGAAGAAGAGTACGTTTCCCCGACTTCTATCGACCGTAGTCACGGTCTCGCCGAGGGGCTACTGTAGCGGCATCGCCGCCACACGAAGATACCCGAGCAAGTCGATCGTGCGTGATCGGCTATCTCCGCCGCACCGCGCGCTTCCTTCGTGAAAGTTCGGTTTCGCCGGGGCTCGCTCGCCAGTCGCCATTCCTTTGTCCGTCGCTGCGCAAGGCACTCACGCGCTCGCTTGCCTAAGAAAATCATTTAAACTCGCGCGCACGTAAAAACCAACCTATCTTTCGTTTCCTAAATTCTATCTGCTTAGCTTCCTTAAATTCTGTTTAATGTTCTTTCGTATTCGTATCTACTGTCTATAGTGTTAACGTGCTTCCTACTCTTGTGTAACCGTTATAAACTTCCTATTTCAAATATACCCTTTCTTGTGGACTTGGGACTTTCATTTGGTGGACTAATACCTACACAATCATTGCAAAGTTCCTTGCTGGGAAGCGAGTGAACTTTTCTCTTCGAGGAACTTATGAAAAAAGGTGCTACGCAGCAGTTTCCGAGTATAACACCAAAGACTACAAGCTAGTGGAAGACATACAGAAAAGGATAATGTGTGACGACAACATACAAAATACATTTACTCAAAAATTTGTGGCAAAAAAGCAAAAAGTTATTAAAAATGAAAGAAAGCGGAGAGCTGAAGATGCATTGCGGGGGATAAAGCGAGCAAAGCGCTCAAAGCCGGCAGACCAGCATTACGGCAACGTAATAAGTGAGCCTGATTTGCCGATGGACATATTTACAACAAAAAAAACTGAATTCCTTGAGTCACTGCAAAAGACAGATTCAGAAATATTATCTTTAGAAAGAGAAACTGTTGACCAATCTAACTCCGATAAATGGATTGTGGAATGCAGAAAACGAATTACTGCGTCAATGATTGGTCAAATTTGCAAAATGAAGCCTACGACACCATGCACGTCCATAATTAAAACAATGCTTTATTCAACATTTACTGGTAATGATTCCACAAGATATGGAAAGTCGAATGAAGTAACAGCCCTAAAAGACTTATCAAACGAGCTAAACATGGCTATAACTCCTTGTGGGTTATTTGTTGACAAGGATTACAGTGTCCTTGGTGCAAGTCCTGATGGTTTGATTGGAGACGACGGAATTGTCGAAATAAAATGTCCATCTTCGGCTTCTGCGTTGACGCCATTATAAGCGATAAAAAGCAAAAAAGTTGTCTTCTGTACAGAAGATGAAGGTAGTATAAATTTGAAAAGAAACCATAACTATTATTACCAGGTCCAAGCCCAACTGAAAATTGCGGAGAAGAATTTTTGTTATTTTGTTCTTTGGACGCCAAAGGGATTGTTGTATGAAAAGATAGATAAAAATCCTACCTTTTGGTCTGATGATAAAATATTGAAGCTGACGCAGTTTTACTACAAATGTGTTCTGCCAGAAATTATTGACCCACGTTTCCCACGCAAACTACCAATGAGAGAGCGATTCTAAAGATACTTCGTTCACAGTACTGAAAACTGCTAGTTTGTGTTCGCAAATCGGAATCTTCTCGACAACCAGTTCCTACCCTAATTACGTAATACACGATCAATCGGAATTTGAATCGTTTTGAAACAGATTGCTAATCCATCGATTCATACGTTCGTAAAAAAAAAACGGGTTGCACTCCGGGAGTGCCGGCAGAAGTGAAAACTTGATTATTAACGTTGTGCATTTTTGAATAAACACTTCATGTAGTATGTTTTGACTGCTTTTTTTTACCCATCAATATGGGTAAAATTTCTTACCTCGCAATATTTGTTCCGTAATGTCAAAGACTTATTTTGATGTTTACTTTGTCAGTTGCTAGGCAACGGATCTTACGGTCACGTCCTGACGCGAGTTGTTTTTTATTTTTTAGCCATCCAAAAAAAGTGCACAACGCCGGTAAAGAAGTTTTCTTTTCAAAAATCTGCAACGTAAATAACGCAATGAATATTGTTGAACTGTCAAAATGAAACAGGTCAGTCGGAATCGTTTACGAAAATGTGTGGCGTAATTAGATAGCGGGTTTTATGTAAGTTTAGTGGTATGAGGAACAGGGTGTAAAGTTCACTCATCCACCATAGAAAAGGGAGGATCCTTCGACCAGACGGGTTGTTATGTCTGGTGGGCAACTGCCCATATGTTGATTTCGGATAGTCTTATCTATGTTTTTCGCTCGGTAAACTCTAACTGCGCGATGCAGGAATTGTGTGACGTCATGTCTTTGCTGCTTAGTTCGTATGTGGCGGTGTAACCGCTACATAAGTATTGTTTATAAATTGTAACAAAGTTCTATAAAATAAAAAATATACCCAACTGTATTCAGACTACTTTATTTGCTACGGTACATTAGTACTATAAAATTTACATACGGTACGTATTTGTATACACGTCCGTTACCTAATTTCATCTACCTCACAATACAGACAGACTGGATAGATAAATAATTTATTCTGCTTGTACTGCTAAGCAGAATAAATTATTTACCTTTACTTTTTCGTGATCTATAAATGTAGGTATATCACGGACGAACAAAAAAAGTCTGAAGGAACTCCCGCCACATTTAAAATAAGTACAGTATATTATCTTCATAAAAAACGGCCCAAACGACGCGCTTCGAAATCTGTGTATTGATATACCTACACTGAGATTTCGAAGCGCTAACACGCAACAGCATCGAGTGCGCGCCAGTTACGCACGGACGCGGAAGGTTTATCTACCGAGCGGCCGAAGGTAATTATTTCAAGGTCACTGCCGAGATATAAGGGCAGGCGCGCACTAGGCAGCCTGGCTGCCGCAGCCAGGCTGCGGCAGCCAGTAAAACATATGACGTTGTATAGGAGCCCGCGCACTAAGCCAAGAATTTTCTCAATATTCCGGCTGCCGCAGCCTGGCTGCCGCAGCCAGGCTGCCTAGTGCGCGCCTGCCCTAATACTGCTACTTATTTTATCTGTGCTCCCGCTAAAACCAACCTGAGTCCCGTTTATGTGTGAATATTTATGTGTGAATATTTATGTGTGAGTATTGACGTTTGCACTCGTAATGAAAGAAAGAAGAAAGAAAGAAAGAAAAATCGTTTATTCTGCACAAACTAAACGCACATTACATAAAACACACATTTACAAAATTAGCCAAAAGCCTCATATTCAACTGCACAAAAAAATTTACATTGCCAGATGTCAATGTCAAGGTCAGAGACCAAAGACAATTATTTACATAGATAATATAGATATGTACCTTATTGCGTAATGATTATGTTCCGACAATAACAAAATGAAAACAAACAAACAATCAAAACATAATTACTTAAGTACACAAAATTTCGATTTCGATTTTTTTTTTTTTTTTTCTTAATGCGTAAGTGCGTGCCGGGCCTGCAGCGAGTTGGCCGACTCTGAGTGACACAGTTTTTGTTTGCGAGAATCTGTCCGACTTTTTTTGTTCGTCCATGAGGTGTATTTCTAACAAATGATTAAACACAGGGTTTATAATAAATGAAATTCCAACAGCCTCAGTAAATTATTTTAATTGGTTATTTATAGTAATCACACAGCAACATATTTGAAATAAATCCGTTATAATTCAGTCGTATGAAAAGCAAATTAATAATCACATAAATATTCAACTATAATTTTTTTATTAGGTACAATATAAATCAAAAGATTAGATATACTTATCGGGTTATCAGCACAAACAGCAAAGTATAATTTAAAATAGTGAGTTTGACGGAGGTTCAACCTGATCAGTCGCTCTCGTGGAAAAAGGGGCGAGAATGATGTGCAAGCCTATTTATGCACCGTTTCCCGTCATGGCGTCTTGATGTGCGTGGAGGGGCTTGACAGTGGTGTGGGCACGCCGACAGTGTTGCCAGCGTCTTAGCTGGCCAGTACAGATGTAACAGCTCGGCCGTCCTGAAACAAAGTGTCCACACGATGTGCATTAGTTAACTTTCTAATAGATCTATTAGATTTTCTGTATCCAATTGACTGTCAGCGTCATCACTATCAGAACCAATAACAGCTACATATGGTCTCAAAGAATCTACAGCCACCACTGTACTAAATTTCTTGTAGCCTCTAAACCCTTTTACGCTGTGTATCATATACCGGTCATGACCAAGCGACTTAGTTATTCTATACGGCCCAGCATACGTAGCATCAAGCTTCGTATTTACTCCAGACTGACCACAGCCTTTTGGATTATGCCATAAGACCAAGTCCCCTTTATTGTAAATACGACCCTCTTTACGTTTTTTATCGAAATGATGTTTCATTAATTGTTGTTTACGTTTAATGTTAGCAGTGGCCTTTGCTCTTCTATTGTCTATATCTAAATTGCTTTCGCTATTTTCCAAGTTTGATAATTTACTCTTATGTTTGAACATTAAATTAAAGGGGGCTTGACCTGTGGTTTCATGGCACGTGTTGTTAACACCGAAAACTACATCAGGCAGGCAACAGTCCCAGTTACTTTCCTCACTGCTAGTTCTTAAACCATTTAAAATTGTTCTATTAACCGTCTCGACCTGACCGTTAGCTCTTGGCGTTGCAACTGATGTCAACACATGTTTTATAAGGTATTTAACTGAAAAGTCTTTAAAATAACGGCTACAAAACGCAAGACCACGATCGGACACTATGGTGGAAGGGAAACCAAATAATGAAATTACATCATGTAAAACATTAATAGTTTCAGCTGAACTTAAGGTGCGTGTTGCTCTGGCAATAACGAATTTTGAGAAGGAACATGTAATTACTAAAATATATTGATTGTTTTTACTAGACTTTGGAAAAGGCCCTAAGTGGTCAATATGTAGAGTATCCATTGGCACCTCAGGTTTTGGGATAGGATTAAATTTTCCTTCCAGTTTTCCATAATGTCCTTTCCGAAAAGCACCATCCAGACACGAAGTGACATATTTTTTTAATGAATTTAGTAATTTTAGGGAACCAAAATTTTTCTTTTATAGCACTATCGCATTTCTTTAATCCACTGTGCCCCATATTATCGTGATATTTTTGCAAAAGCTTCCAACGAGCATTACAAGGGACTAACAAACGATCCCCATATAAAGTTTTCTTACACAAACGTTCATTACTTATTTTGTAATTATTCAGTATATCTGGATTGGCATTCGGTCCACGCAATTGGTTGATAATGTTACACAGCTTAGGATCCTGCATTTGAACAGTAAGAAACCAATCATCAGCAGACAGAGCATAAACGTGGGCATCTACTGGGTTACGGCTCAGCGCATCAACGTGCCTCATTTTGTCTCCAGCCCTATATTCTATTTCTAAATCGAACTCTTGAATTTGTAGCCACCAGCGCGCAATTCTCGGGACTAAATCTTTTTTGACAAATGTATGACGAATAGCAACACAATCCGTTAATATTTTTACCTTAATACCTAACAAATAAACTTTGAATCTTTTTATCGACTCTACAACTGCTAGTGTCTCCAATTCGTAACTGTGATAATTCTGTTCTTCCCGGGTAGTTGTGCGGCTAAAGTACATTACAGGTTTTAGAGATTTATCTACTTGACGCTGAAGCAAAATTCCTGCAACACCCAATTTACTTGCATCCGTATGGAGTTCTGTGTGCAAAGTTCTATCATAAATTGCTAAAACTGGTTGCGAGACTAAACTAGACTTAAGATCTTTAAAAGCTTTATCTTGGGCTTCTCCCCATGACCAGGTTATATTTCTCTTTGTAAGGTCTGTAAGGGGTTTAGCAATAAGGGAAAAATTACGTATAAACTTTCTAAAGAATGAACAAAGGCCAACGAATTGCCTGACTTGGTGAACATTAGATGGGGTAGGAAAATCACGCACAGATTTTATTTTATAATCACCTGGCTTAATGCCATCCTTAGAAACGTAATGACCGAGATAATTTAATTCAGTTTGAAGAAAAGAACACTTTTTCATATTAAGTTTAAGATTGGCCTCACGTAATACTTTCAGGCGAAGTTCTAGTAGCTCTAAACCTCGAGGAATATCACTGCTTGGTAATAAAATATCATCCATGAAAGCCAGAATATGATCATCACCCATTTTGTTAACTTTATTAATTATTTTATTCATTAAACGTTGAAAAACGGCGGGTGAATTGGCTAAACCGAACGGAACCCGAACGTATTCATATTGCCCGTCTGGTGTAATGAAGGCAGTTTTGTGATTCGAATTTTCGGATACCGGTAATTGGTGATAAGATTGTGACAAATCTAGGCTCGTGAAGAAGTTTTTACCTGTTAATTTAGAAATTTCGTCCTCAATTATAGGCAAAGGAAATCTATCTTTAATAGTAACTGCGTTCAAGGCCCGATAATCTACGCATAGCCTTATGTCTCCATTTTTCTTTTTGACTAATACAACGGGTGATGCAAAATCTGAATTTGATTCCCTAATAATGCCGGCTTCTAAAAGATCTTTAACTTTTTCGCGTACTATTGAAAGTTCTGGTAATGAAAGTCTGTACGGGCGATGATACACAGGCCTGTCAGTGTTCAATTTGATTTCCATCTCTGCTAGGCCTGTGAGACCTAATTCCAACGTTTTAGACGCAAAACAAGAACTATATTGAGACAAAATAGTAAAACGTAGCTTATCGCCATCGCTTATTTTACCCACGTTTATGTTTGCCAAACTAACACCACCAATACACATATCAGCACATAAACCATCATCAACTAACAGAATATCTTTTTGGTCCAATTTTGTCACATCTGCATCAGCGAAATTCGGTACGAAGCCACCAACAGTTATATCATTTTGGCTTTGAAGCCCAGCGTCAGAATTGGACCAACAACAAAGAAAGATTTGACTCACCAAGCTAGCTTCAGCTTCTTGCAATATTTCGGCACAGCATTGCCCTCTTGCCACCACTTGGCCAGCTGCAAACTCCACAGCTTGCGAACCCAGGTTGTAAATTCTGAGCAAACCCTCGGAGCCCTCCACCACAGACGCCGGGATAATGTACTCATGATCTGCGAGGTTGAAATAACGAGGATTAGTATTTACAACTCCCTTTGAACCTCCATTTATTAGCACTGGAACCATTGCTGCTTCGTTAGGTAGGATAGTCAAACTATTTTTGGAAACGAGATCTATTCGTTGTTCAGTGTTTTCCACGACTATGCCTTGAATATTATTATGATGTTGGGAAAGGATCACAGAATTACCATTTATTACAAGGGATACATCATCTCTATTAATGACAGGCTGCCCTAACAATACATCGATTTTTCCCAGGTCGACATGCGTGACTAAAGCACTTGTTTCTACAGACAAACCATCCAACGAAACATTGATTTTTATTTCGCCCAGTGCGGGTATTGGACTGCCAGTAAAACCTTTTAAAATTTTATCACTTGGTTCGATAATACATTGTAATAACTTCGCGAAATTATAACTTATAACATTACTTTGTGCTCCAGTATCTAAGTATGCAATAGCCTGTAACCCATTAACCGTTATATCTTTAAAGTATAAATCGTTAAAGCTTTGTATAACTTTCACTTCTTTTATTTTATTCGAGTCAGCATGAATATTATGCCTACAAAATCTTGCAATATGCCCGGTCTTCCCACAGTTGTTACATAGCCGAGTGTCAGGATTAGTGCAATCCCTGACCAAATGGCCTTCAGTATTACAGCGGTAGCATTTGATTGGACTGGAAGGAGACTGGTATGATTTTTTTTCAGCCGGCTTCGAAGTATTTGTAGCATTAGGAGAATGTCTCAAAACACGTTGATCATTCTCACGAAATCGCGATGAATGTGACTGGTAATTTTCCATTGATACCAAAAACTGACAATACAATTCTTCTGGGTTTGTACTTTTCAAAGCTTTAGCGCTAGCTTGTAATTCAGAGGGTAGGCCGCGCACAATACACGAGACCGCGGCACTATCATCGAACTTGCATCTACGGCACATTGCTAATTTATCGTAAAAGTATTTACTCATAGTCTCTTTTGTAACATGACTTATCTATGTGAGGGTAGATTTATATTAGTAATTTATTATAGTGAACATTCCATGGATAAGTCTTGTTATAGTCGAGTTACGTTGATGTCATTTTTGAGTCGTTCAGAAATCACTGTCAGTTATAAAATCATTTTGACATTGAAGTAAATTGTCAGTTTGCCAGTGGCCGACAGGAGGCAGTCTTGAACGAGGCACCGGAGTGATAAGTTTTAAGGTTAGTAAAATAATGTAAAATGTGCTGATTCATGTTGAATAATTTATAATAAATATTGTTATTGCGTTGATCTATTTGTTGTTTAAATTCTGTAACTCCTTTTTGAGGTAAGTTTACATCTCAGAAGTGGGATTCACAAGACATTTTGTTTTGTGGTGAACCACCCCATGTGCTCGACCGTCGATAATCAAAACTATATTCGTTTTAAACCGGAAAATCAACGCAATTTCAAGCAGAAAAATAAGAATATGTGTGGTTTAATGTTACGTGATAATATTGTAAACCCCGATTTGGCCGATTGAAGCGGATGCTTTCAACAGTTTCTATTGAAAAATATTTATTTTTGGTGATCATGTAGAAATATTAGTTTAAAATAGCAAGCGAGTTTAAATAACGACAAGGAATGTTAAAATATTTTTAAAATTATAAACAGTTTTCGTGATGAATACAGATTTAAAAAAAAAAAAAAAAAAAAAATTGTGTTTCCTGTAAATTATGAATTTTATGCTCCTACCTTGGAGGTAATATTATAGTAGGAGTAGAAATAAAAGTTTAACAGATAAAAATTGTGAGCATGTTATCTAGAAATAAATAAAGAACCCCAAAATGTGTCGCCATTTTTGTGATGCACACAGATTAAAAATAAAATTACCACAATTATCTAGAACAAAGAAACGAAAGGGATAAATAAAATAAAAATGCATCAGTTAATGATAAACTGAGACTAATAAATAGTTGCAAAATTATGTTGAAATACCTACGTTAAAAATTTAAATTCAGTGACTTTGTTTTGCAAGATTGTTACTTAGTACATTAACAAAAATGTTCTGAGTTCCAGGAAAATGAGCGACAAAGAACCCAATGCGGATTATCGACGCAGCAGCAATCCTTCTTGCAACTACGAAAGACGGAGGAAATATAGTGAAGCATCTCGTAGTCGAAAGCGAGACCTAGGGGAAATCGAGAGGTGCAGTCGTAGCCGCAGTCGCAGTAACCGTGATGATCGCGGTCAACAACAAACGCAAGGATCTCGTCGGCACAGCAGCGCAACGCATCATCAGCTGAGAAGCCGAAGCACAAGCACCACGCGAGCGCTACTCGAGCAGGAACGTGAGCTGAGCAGGGAGAGGGAAAAATTAAGAACCCTTGAAAACCAGGTACGTAAAGAACGGGAGAGATTAACGGAAAGGAGCCGATCACGTAGGCGTTTCGAAACGCCTGATCCTGGCCCGAGCAATCGTGGGCTGACAAACGCTGGCAATAAAAGCTCAACTCGGTACCGTTCCTTAATCACTCCTGCAAAACGCACGCCTAGTGTTGAAAACCATGAAGAACAAGACAGCAAGAAAACTAAATTTATGACTACAGACCTGTTTGAGGATTTTTTTCTAAAACTTTTTAAGTCTAAAGCAGGGGATCGTGAATCGTTTTCGAGTTCAACTTTGAATAACGTCATTCCAGACTTTAATCCCATGTCGAAAGAACAGACTATTAATATTTGACTCGATAAAGTCGATGAATGTTCCGAGATTTATAATTGGAATGATAAGCAAACAGTTCACTATGCTCTGCCTAAACTTATCGGACTGGCTAAGACATGGTTCCAGGCTCTGCCCTCTATCAAGCATACTTGGCTTGAATGGAAGTCGATGCTTAAGGAATCATTTCCTGCAACCGAAAATTATGCGGAACTTTTGACAGACATGCTTAATAGACGGGTACGCTCTGGAGAATCTTATGAACTGTATTATTTTGCGAAAATTAATTTACTGAATAGATGTAAGATATTTGGAAAGCAAGCAGTGGATTGTTTACTTTATGGGGTCGAAGACAGAGGAGTTCGTGTAGGTGCTCAAGCAGCAAAATTCGATAAACCAGAAGATGTACTTGAATTCTTTAAAACCATTAAATATCATAATAGAAATCAGTCAGACTTTAACAAAGATTTTAACAAGGATAAGCGTCCTAATAGTACAGCAGGAAGTAATAACTCGACAAAGAATGTTGATAATACGGCGTCAAATAAGAATAGTGGTATGAGAGGGTCGATTAAATGCTTTAACTGTCAGGGTGTCGGTCACCCAAGCTTTAAGTGCCCTAAACCAATCGTTAAATGCACTAACTGTAATTTTATGGGCCACGACAGTTCCCACTGTCCTAGATTAAAGGATCAAAAGAATCCTTCAAAAGATAAAGAAGTCCTTGAGGTCTCCTTCACTGAAAATAGTAACGACAAGTACAAAGTTATGACAAATATTAACGGAATCGCTACAGTGTGCAAATTGGACTTAGGTAGTGAGGCCACATTAATTCGTAAAAATAACGCTTCAAGATTAGGATTGAACTGGGAAAGCGTTAATGGCCCATATTTAAGGGGATTTGGGAATGTACCATACTTACCACTAGGACGTACTTTAGTGAATATAGATGTGCAAGGTATTTCAGAAAGGGATGTCGAGGTATTTATTACAGAAAGACCTACACTTAAGATTATTAAAACACCAACAGATCTAATATTTGAACGGGTAGGACAAGATGTCTATTCGAAATTACATCTTTATACAACTGTTGATGTTACAGTGGACATCGGTGAGATGGTATCAGTCCCTGTAAGGTCAAACGTTGCTTGTACCGGAAACACCTATGTAGGCGGATCGGTAAGGGGCTGCGCGGGTCATGAGTACTATCTGTTACCGGGAGAATATGAAATTCATAATTCTGAATTTCATTTATTAGTTCAAAATGTTGGTTCGAACCCAGTGCGCTTCAAAGAGAACACCCTTATTACACGCGCTCAGTTTGTAGGATCGGGCCATTTAGATTTACATGTTTTAAGAATTACGAATGATTTGAATGATCACTGTCCTGTCACTCCGAATTGCCGAAAACAGCTGTCGGAAGATCAAAACCGTCAATGCGTGAAATTGTTGGATAAATATAAGGAGTGCTTCTCCACTGGTATGCATGACTTAGGATTTACCAACGTTACGGAAATGGAAATTCACCTCAAGGATTCCACCCCAGTCGTTTATAGGCCGTACCGGTTACCTTACTCTGAGCGTAAACTAGTCCAGGATATGGTCGGTGATATGATCGACCATGGTATCGTGCGAGAGTCTAACTCTCCATACGCCAGTCCAATTGTCCTAGTTAAAAAGAAATCAGGTGAAAAGCGTCTCTGCGTTGACTACCGCGCCCTTAACAGCCGCACCAAAAGAGATCACTATCCCCTGCCAAGAATTGACGACTTGTTGGATCAGCTGTCAGGTCAATCATTGTTCACGTCACTTGATTTGGCGTCAGGCTATCATCAAATTGCGATAGCCGAACAATCAAGAGAGAGAACTGCATTTGTCACACCCGATGGACAATATGAGTATAATCGTATGCCCTTCGGGTTGGCAAATGCCCCAGCAGTTTTCCAGAGAGCGATCCACAAGATCCTCAGTAAGGCCAAAGTCGGATATATAGTTATATATATGGATGACATTATGGTACCATCAAGAAATTTTGAAGAGGGACTGACACGCCTCGACGAAGTGCTAACCCTTCTACGTGAGGCAGGGTTAACTCTTAAGATGGAAAAATGCCATTTTTTTCAAGAACGAATCGATTTTCTTGGATTCGAAATTGATAAAGATGGTATCAGACCTGGTAATCAAAAGATTGAAGCGGTGTCCAAGTTTCCTGCTCCCAAAAATCAACATGAGGTTAGGAGGTTTCTCGGACTTGCTAGTTTTTTTAGAAGGTTTGTGAAAGGATTTGCATTAATTGCTAGGCCTTTGACAAACCTTTTGAAGAAGGACACACCTTGGGGCTGGGGAGATGTACTATCGACCAATGTTCCGCATGCTCACCCCTAAGGCTATAATCCCATAGCACGGCTCACGACTCGATCGCTCAATGCATGTATTTTGACCAATAGGATGCACGAAGCGTATTTTAGTAGTGTTCGTAAAAGTTCGTATTATTATAATGATGTACAGAAGTGTGACGCACACAGGCGCGTGCTATTCTCAATTGTTTGTGAGATGTTTTTTTAATGGACACTGCCGGCATGAGCTCTTTATGAATTATTATTGTTGACAAGAAGTAATTGCGAACTCATACTTTCTGTTCGGTTTAGGAAATGTAATAATGTAATTGCTATATTAAATTAGTATTAACTGTCAACAAACATTTTTATTAATTTGGAATAAGAAATGTTTAACAAAATTTTATTTTCTCTAATTATGTCTTTTAGTTATTTATTTAAAATATTACTGCCTCCCCAATTTACACGATGTCTTAGGCGATGCTGCCATACAAAATGCAGCGAACAAGCTAGGCGCGTTGACCGGCACTGCGTAAAGGTATAAAATGTTTTTATAGACGTTTTTTTTTATACTTGTGCAATTAATTGGGTTGGATCTAGTATCGTTTGGCAGTTGTAAGGAGGTAAAAGTTGTCAAAGTTGGTAGAGGTTGGGTCCACAATTATAACGCTACCACTCTTATTAAAAGGTAATGCATATTTTACGAGTTATTAATAAAAATTGTTTCTAACTTCAAATCAGTTATAAAGCGAAAACCCATCGAGTTGGGAGTATAATTATATTTTATTACAGAAAGTATATTATATTTTATATTATATTTTATTACATCATGATATTAGAAGCCTCCAAGCCCACAGCTCCAAGCAATGTTTTAAGAGCCCACCCAACCTCAGGTGTTTATCTCGCTCGCACCATATTACTCGCGGACTGAGTGCCAGCGAGACGGTGGCGGCAATAAATCGGCAAAAGTTTAGGTAATTGCTTTTTACGGCGAAAATAATGGTAAATTCAAAAAAATAAGAAACATAGTCGCTGCTTTATAGTTAATTCAGTTAGTGTGCCAAGTTTCATGATCTAATTTGAAGTATTTTTTGAATAGCGGAGTTAATTGTTCGGTTTGGAGGTAACTTTAGATTTTTTTTCTATATAGAAAATTTTATGAAATCGGCTAACATAGTCGCTAACATTAATCCTCAACTTTAACATATATTTATTTCAAAATTAATGCTGCAGTAGTTTCGACATAACGGCGGATTTTGCTAAGCAATTTGACGACATATAGGCCCTTAAGTTGCGGAGATGAAATGGTTTACGTGAAAAAAATAAAACAAAATCGTATAAAAGTTGCAATAATTTGTCATTTTTGACATTTTGTCTTTTGA
Source organism: Eupsilia transversa (assembly GCA_914767815.1). Classification (NCBI taxonomy): domain Eukaryota; kingdom Metazoa; phylum Arthropoda; class Insecta; order Lepidoptera; family Noctuidae; genus Eupsilia; species Eupsilia transversa. The sequence continues at coordinate 16,071,227 of OU611873.1, read as the reverse complement.
ACGTTTCGTTTTACGTAATTTCAACATACTAAAATGTTTTGCTTCACATTAATTACGAATAAAATACGTATATTGAATGATTTGGATACTTTATAGGCGCATTTCATTATACCTACATAATTTCGATTTCTTGAAATTCCTTCTGGGGCTGATCCGGAATTAAGGATGCAAGAGTGAGCGAGAGAATTATTGTAACCTGTCCGAGTCGGGGTGCCCCAAGTCCCGAGGACTTGGGGCACCCCGACTCGGACAGGTTAGGTTAGAAGGTGAAGGTGGTTATGTTTTTTAAACCACGTCTTATTATCATAGCCGGCAGTGCCGGGCCGGAACAGTTGCAGAAGCCACTTTAATGTGTTTTGAGGTTAGTTTACAATAATTTATTTTTCTCAAGAACGGTGCGTTACCTTTTCATGGGAGTGGTGACAAGGAATAGGGGGCACCCATCCCACCTACCCCCAACCCCCTCTCCCCCCTCCTGCCGAACGATACTAAATTTTAACCCAAAGTTTTACTTGACAAGCAACGATTGGCAAAAACATGATTTGTCATTTCATCATTATTCAACAAAAAGTTTGCCAAATAATTCTTTTCAGAAATTAATTAATCGATATATTTTTTTTGATTAACGTATTGTTTGACTAACAATTCATTATTTTTTCATGTTATCTCATAAAACAATGTTTGCAATAAAAGCGTTTTACATCTTGCATTATTATGCAATTTCCTAAAAATGGAACTCATTAAATAGGCAAAAGGGTAATTTTAATTTGTAAATCAACAAATATTATACTTTAAAAATAATTAAATGCCACAAATCGAATTGTAATAATAGAAAAAAAAAATTGTAGGCTATCCGGAATCGAACTAGTTTGATTAGGTTAACTATTTTTTAAACAAATCGATTGCCAAAAACGACTAGAATATTATATAGAAAACAAATACTTTAGTAGCTTTAAAGAACTTCAATACTTGCCTGTAAATCGTTTTAGCCAAATGGAAATCGTAAATAGATACAATCAATTTAGTTTTTTTTTAAATAAAATGATACTTAGAGTTTATGTGATTTTTCCAAAATAATTTATTATTAAATGAAAAATATATAAATGATGTAAAGAGAAGCATTAGCTAAATAAATGTTTGTAAAGCGAGTGTTTATAAAATTAAAAAAATGCGGAATTCGTTGTTGGTGAAATAAATATAAGTAAGTGTACGAAACGTTGGTTGTAAACAAAAAAACTGTCAACTGTGTTTTGGTAAAACATTAGTGAACCCTTTTTCTTATATTGCTCTGTCTTTATTGAAATAGCACAAATACAGTAGTATTTAAACCAATACTTGGCGCAGTTCATACAATGTTATCAAAGCTTTTTGTTTATTGGCAGCGCAACTCTTGCAACTACAGAACAACCCTTCTATTAAGCCGCCGCTTAATGGAAGGGTCATAAAATAGGTTTGTAAAAAAATTACAAAATATTTTAAGTTATATTATTTTATTACCTTAGATTATCTCGAATGTTTTATAGTTGTTCTTTGTATACGGTTTAATACTATTAATAGTTGTAATATTCGTTTTATCCATTTATTTGTCACACCTTAGATTTGATCGTAAATGTAAGGAGTTTTTACGAACAACGTATCTTTCCGAAAAAATGTTCGAGGCATGTCGTGCAGGATGTGCTTACCGTTAGGTGGTTCATAAACGGCTGGACAGAGGACAGATCCAAAATTTTCAGCACGTAAAGCTGGAGTTTAATAAAACCCACACTTTACTTTTTGTTAATTGATACTATAATCATCGCGTTGCCGGCATTGCAAAAGACAAGAGTTTGTTGACAAATACAATAATGCTTCAGTTCCTATGCCACTTTAAAATTCGGAAGCTTTTCAAGTAATAAAACCAATATATAATTTTCAAAAGGAAATACAGCTTAATATTTGAAATATTACAGAAATATTTTCAACAAGCCAGGCGCGATATCGAAGAAAAAAATGCGCGTTGGCACCAATGAGAGTGAAAGGATTAAAAAAAAATGAAGGCTACTCTACTATCGGCAATCAGTCCGATAGAAATAAGCAGGTCGTAAAATGAAATGGCGAGCGAGGAGCGGGAAGCGGCAGCCATTAGCGACATGCAAATTGGCACTGGCACTGGCTAATGTTTGTTGTCATTTTTTGTTACACGCACTGTACTCACACAAATGCATATTGTCTCTAATTGGGCGAAACCAGGAAGGGGTGTGGTTTGACACTAACTGCGCTTCCGCAGAAATATTTTCTTAAGTGAGCATGCGTAACTTTTGCCGATAGTACAAACGGAATCTTTCCAATCCATTAAAAAGCACCTAACCGAGAGACCTGTTCTGGCTTTGTACAATCCCCACGCCGAAACGCAATTACACACAGACGCGAGCAAATTCGGAGTTGCTGGCATCTTATTACAGAGAAAAGATTCCGATCCCTGGCGGCCAATAGCATACTTTAGTCGCCAAACGTCAGCGGATGAAATGAAATTACACTCATTCGAGCTAGAGACACTTCAGTCGTTTGTGCCTTGAACAAATTCCGCACATACCTCATTGGAATGAAGTTCACCATCATAACCGACTGCAACGCTTTACGCTCTACTTTCACCAAGAGAGACCTCATACCTCGCATATCTAGATGGTGGATTCAATTTTTAGAATTTGACTGCGAAATAGAGTTTCGTCCTGGTGAAAGAATGTCACACGTAGATGCACTCAGTAGGGGCCCAGTGTCAGTACCATCTGAAGATATTCACATTCTAGACATTATGTCTGTCAATACGGAGGACTGGATTTCTACGGTTCAGTTGTCCGATGAAGAAGTTAGACGTATTAAAGATGTTTTAGAAGACCCGGAAACATCTAAGATTGCAGGTATCCATAAGGAATACACAATTAAAAACGGACGAGTCTTTAGGACTATAGGTGAGGGTGTTACCAGATGGGTGGTCCCAAAAGGCGTGCGGTGGCAACTCTTGAAAACCAACCATGATGACGTTGGTCATTTTGGCTTCGAAAAGACCTTGGACAGAATAAAATCACTCTTTTGGTTCCCGAAGAGGCGGAAATTCATAAAAAAATATGTAGCTGCATGCCTTGAGTGTGCTCACCATAAACTGCCTTCGGGAAGCAAAGAGGGATTCCTTCACCCGATTCCAAAAATAGAGTTGCCATTCCACACTTAACATGCAGACCACCTGGGTCCTTTTCCACGAAGTAAACGAGGTTACAGTTATATACTGGTGGTAATCGACGCCTTTACCAAATACGTTAGCATTACACCAGTTCGAAGTACGAAAACCAAGGAAAGTATAAAAACTTTGAAGACTCTCTTTAGTTACTTTGGGTCTCCCTCGCGGCTCATAACGGACAGAGGTACGAGTTTCACCAGCAAAAAGTTTAAGACATTCGTGCAGTCGATTGGTGCGAAACACATCCTCAATTCCGTCGCCACACCAAGAGCAAATGGGCAGGTCGAACGGTATAACCGGACGATTCTGGCATTCCTGGGGTCCATGGTTCACGGTAAGAACAAAAATTCGTGGGACGAACTTCTTCCAGAAATTCAGCTAGGACTTAACACTACAGTTCATGACGTAACAAGAAAAACACCTACTGAGCTATTGTTAGGTAGGACGGTGGCGAACCCGAGCCAAGGCATATTAAATAACATAATTGATGACATAGGACAGAGTAGTAATCAAACTTTGGAAGAAATTAGGTCTGAAGCGAGTGAACGAATTAAAAGAAATCAGGAGACAAATAAGAATCGATATGACAAACACAGGAAAAAGGCCACGAATTATAGGGAGGGTGATCTGGTTAGGATAGTGAGGGCAGTAGTATCAGCCCCGGGCCAATCTAAAAAGTTAGAAGCGAAGTGTCAGGGTCCATATAGGATAAAGAAAGTCTTACCAAATGATCGATTCCTCGTTGTAGACACCCCTTTGACTAGAAAAGGGGCAAAGTACGAATCAATTGTTGCAATTGACAAAATTTATCCATGGTTGAGTTTTAATGCCCCTGCTTGCTCGTCCAGCGATGATAATGACGATGAGAGTGATAGAAATGAAAACGCATAATATTGTTAATATATAAGGTGCTATAAAAATATCTGCCACGGCTGCAATGGGAGACAGTATTGTGTTTATAGATTACAATAGTAAAGATAAATTATTGATCATGTGTCATATTTTTTTTCATACAAAAAATTTTACGTATAAATTTGCATTGATTTATTGGCATAAAACCATCCCGTAGACTTAATAAGCTGTTGCCGCACCGCACCGAATTCAATTCGCAAAACGCCGGCGCCCGCCGTTCATACACTGTTGCCATTCTTATCAAACAATGCCGCTGCGCGCCGGCCACTCGCTCGTCAGAGCGCAGCCCCGCGCGCCCCCACACTCACCCGCACTACCCCGTTCGTCGCACGCGCTAGCTGACCCGCCAGTCGCCCGCCTGCCCGCTCGGAAGTTAGTTTTTAGCGATCTGCGGTAAGCGTCGGGAATATCGCGCGCGCTTTCTTTAAAAATGCCTCCTAGACGACGGTATCCCAATCAAGAATATCTTGAAATGGTATTGTGCTACCGCGAGTGTAACTTCATAACTGCGCATGCAGTAAACTTATACCCGCAGAGGTTTGGTGTGCGAGTGAGTCATCATACCATTCTGGATGCAGTGTACAGATTTAGAGAACACGGCCGCTTTGGCCCGCCTCCGGTTGACGCAGGCAGGCCTCCATATTCTGCCGAACTCGAAGAGGAAGTGTTGGACTTCTTCCGGCGTCAACCTCTTGCGAGCACCAGGAATGCTGCTCGAGTCTTCGACGTACAATTTATCGTTATTTAGGTACCTACCTATTGTTTAAAAATAATAAGAAAAAAATTGCGATTCTTACACTAACTTGACAGTCCAAAGCCTGTTTTAAGTGTGGTGGGAAGTTTATCATTTTATTTACGTCAGTTTTTTGGAAGAATGCGGTAGCTGGTAAGTAATTGCACTTTAAAACACTTGTTTGCCTGCGTATTATTGCGTACCTAGTACATTAGATAGTCGATAGTGACGAACTAGTCAGCTGATTTCAGTTTTCATTCACAGAACAGATGGAAAGAGATAGCAGTTGTTTTCATTGACGAAGTGCACTTCGCGCGTAATTTGTGAACCACGTTATGCAGAGTAGAGTCAATGTTTACTTAACTACTTTATTTTCTCAAATTGATTTAACTGTGCCGGGGTACGAAATTTCTTCACTATTGTTATCTTTAAATACAATACTACCTCTCATTAAAGCCGTGGCAGATATTTTTATAGCACCTTATATGTTAGTAATTTTTATGAATTATTTGATTTGCAACTTAATAATAAATATGATCTTTAGTGATGAATTGGTATGATTGCGATGTACTAGCTAGATGGTGTCTGGCATATGAACTTGCCAGTCCCATAGAGATAAGTGAGGGTGCTTTGAGTCGGGCAGGATTGGCGTTCGGATTTGCCGCCCATGATTGGCTCAAAGTACCGCTGCCGATGACGAAGTGACGGCGAAGGAAGTAACCTCACTTCGCTCGGCAATAGACATGACAGTAGATTGAGTGAGAATGTTTTGAACTGGGCAGGATTGGCGTATGAACTCGCCGTCCAAGAGTAGTTCAAGACATTGCGGCTGAAGCGGTGTGTGAGTGAAGGAAGTAGCTTTCACATCGCTCCAGCTATAAAATAAATGAAAACACATGATTTATCTAGAATATTTTATTTCGTAAGAATTGAGACAAAACTGATTCATTATATTTTTTTCAACACACTTGCTCGTAAAGTGGCTCTTATTGAACCGCTTTTAGATTCATAATGCAGTGTATTAAAAACGCGTGCTTTTTACTTTACCATAACGAACTAGTGCTGTAATGCCACAGATAACTATTTACTAGTCATAGTACCTAGTACCTATACCAGTCCTATGACATGGCAGTATGGAGTTAGTAAGTACTATCATGGCGGCATGGAATTTATATTGTAGAAATTGACTTTGGTGAAGCCTTTTATTTTTGTAAAACATAATACCATACGCAAACCGGGGCGTTAACTGTCTAGTTAACGTAAAAAAAATTAGTCTGGCCATATTCTGTTACAAATGAAAATGCTTTTATTTTTTACGAAGTACCTAATGTAGGTGATCTTAATAAAACTTTTGTGTACTTATTTATTGAAGCTGGACTATGTGCTTACATGGCATTAGTATGAACTATCTACTATTTCACCCGAGCAGAGGATGTGCGCTTTTTTAATCTCATCAAAGAGACTTTCATGCCTTTATATTATGCATAATATTTATTACATAAAATATGATGAACATAATATTTCATCATATATTATTTCATATTTTTCGCTACTTACATATTAACCTTATAATGTTTTTAATAGGTACGTATTCAGAACAAAAATAAAACAAAAATACCTATTATTTTGTGTTTTTTTAATAGGTAGGCTGTCTAGCAGTTTTTCCAGTGCATTTATTTAAACCTGCGCGCGAATCGCTGGCGCGGCGCGCGAATCGCTGGCGCGGCGCGCGAAAATACAAACCAGCTCGACATTTTCCAATACTTACTTGCTATCATTTTCGTTGTGATTAATAACAAAAATGTCGACTTCACGGGAAGAAGAGCAATACGTAGGTTTGACTCCGCCGGAAATACTCATCGAGGCACGAAACGCGAGTGATAGCCTGTTGCCACGAAAACCTAAGGAGAAATACGTAGCGGCCTACGAAACTTTTATACAGTGGAAAAACAACAAAAATGCCAAGTCATTTTCAGAAAACGTTTTTTGGCATACTTCAATGAACTTGCAAATAAATACAAGCTCAGCTCGCTTTGGTGTATCTATTCCATGTTAAAAAGCACTGTTATGACCAAAAATAACATTGTAAACAAAATTCCATCTTAGCCATCTTAGCACTCATTACCTACATTTACTGATCACAGAGATTTTTTTTTTTTTTTTCCGGTGTCAAAACGTTAGTCGTAGACTGCGTTCCGAATTACGATGTAAATGTAATGAAATCGAATCGATTTGAGCGTGCTTACACCCGTTCCGAATAAGCTTGAGCGGGATAACTTATGTTTGTTCCGTGAACCGTTATTTGGCTGTGTTGTTATAGGCATTTTTTCGAAATTGTGATTCTGGCTACCGTCGCCACCTAACCAAAAAAGAGGAAGAAATTTGTGGCTATACGCAAAGAAATAAGTAATGTTTTAAGTTTTGACGTTGGGCGAGCACTGATATGCTGGGGCCACATTGTCGCGATAAGACAAACTATACTGCGCGCGCTCTCTCTCGCACACAGCTCGACGTCTCGCTGAATAAAAGAGAGCCCGTGGAGTTAAGTTCGCTTTATCGCGACAATGTGGCCCCAGCATTAGCACATTCACTAGCGTTCCAAATTGATGACAGCCCTCAGCTTTCATAATCATATCATAACTAAATTGGAACGCAAAATATTGATGTGAGAAGTGTGGGCGATTAGGGCATATCTCGGAATGCGGTCGTATAGTTTTTCGGAGGCGGCGCGTGACTCCATGCCATGTCCATGCCGACTGAACGGAATGTTGCCATTATTTATTATATTTTATTTAACCATTTACAATTTGATTACTGTACTTATAGTAATATAAGGTGTATTTTTCTGCTGAAAATCCAATACACGCATTTTTCAGTCTTTCAAAATATTATTTTGTTTTTATACATTTTTTAATAGGTGTAGGCTGTTTAGCGGGTTTGCCAGTTGCCAGTGCCTTTATTTACAACTGCGGAAAAACAAAACCGTCGCGCCATTTTCCATACATATTTGTTCCCGGTTTCGCTGTGTGGTTATTTTCATAGATTAATACATATTTAAAATAATATTATCAACACGAAATCTAAAGTAACACCAACCTACGTTGAAAAGTTTTTAAAAGAAGCTCCGGATAATCAGTACATGGCAACAATGGTCAGTTGAACTTTATAATTACGTTATTGTAGCATACATTCTTACAAGTCTGTTTATTTCCTCGCAAGTGTGTTGAAAAACGTCGTATGAAACGCGAGTGCGTTGATCATTACACTCTCGACTACCTTATCGCGCTCGCCTGCGGCTCGCGCGGACAATACCGTCTCGTGTGTAATGACCAACACCGCACACTTGTATCATAATGTACTATTTCAACACACTTGCTCGTAAAGTGGCTCTTATTGAACCGCTTTTAGATGCATAATGCAGTGTATTAAAAACGCGTGCTTTTTACTTTACCATAACGAACTAGTGCTGTAATGCCACAGATAACTATTTACTAGTCGGAGTACCTAGTACCTATACCAGTCCTATGACATGGCAGTATGGAGTTAGTAAGTACTATCATGGCGGCATGGAATTTATATTGTAGAAATTGAATTTGGTGAAGCTTTTTATTTTTGTAAAACATAATACTATACGCAAACCACTATGTCACCCGAGCAGAGGACGTGCGCTTTTTTAATCTCATCAAAGAGAGACTTTCATGCCTTTATATTATGCATAATATTTATTACATAAAATATGATGAACATATTTCATCATATATTATTTCATATTTTTCGATACTTACATATTAACCTTATAATGTTTTTAATAGGTACGTATTCAGAACAAAAATAAAACAAAAATACCTATTATTTTGTGTTTATTTAATAGGCTGTCTAGCAGTTTTTCCAGCGCATTTATTTAAACCTGCGCGCGAATCGCTGGCGCGGCGCGCGAAAATACAAACCAGCTCGTCATTTTCCAATACTTACTTGCTATCATTTTCGTTGTGATTAATTAACAAAAATGTCGACTTCACGGGCAATACGTAGGTTTGACTCCGCCGGAAATACTCATCGAGGCACGAAACGCGAGTGATAGCCTGTTGCCACCAAAATCTAAGGAGAAATACGTAGCGGCCTACGAAACTTTTATACAGTGGAAAAACAACAAAAATGCCAAGTCGTATTCGGAAAACGTTTTTTTGGCATAGGTACTTCAATGAACTTGCAAATAAATACAAGCTCAGCTCGCTTTGGTGTATCTATTCCATGTTAAAAAGCACAGTTATGACCAAAAATAACAGTGTAAACAAAATTCCATCTTAGCACTCATTACATTTACTGATCACCACAGAACACATAATTATACTCCTCTGATCACAGAGTACTTTTTTTTTTTCCGGTGTCAAAACGTTAGTCGTAGACTGTGTTCCGAATTACGATGTAAATGTAATGAAATCGAATCGATTTGAGCGTGCTTACACCCGTTCCGAATAAGCTTGAGCGGGATAACTTATGTTTGTTCCGTGAACCGTTATTTGGCTGTGTTGTTATAGGCATTTTTTCGAAATTGTGATTCTGGCTACCGTCGCCACCTAACCAAAAAAGAAATAACATACACGAAGAAATTAAAGAAATACTATACACAAAGAAATAAGTAACGTTTTAAGTTTTGACGTTGGGCGAGCACTGATATGCTGGGGCCACATTGTCGCGATAAGACAAACTATACTGCGCGCGCTCTCTCTCGCACACAGCTCGACGTCTCGCTGAATAAAAGAGAGCCCGTGGAGTTAAGTTCGCTTTATCGCGACAGTGTGGCCCCAGCATTAGCACATTCACTAGCGTTCCAAATTGATGACAGCCCTCAGCTTTCATAATCATATCATAACTAAATTGGAACGCAAAATATTGATGTGAGAAGTGTGGGCGATTAGGGCATATCTCGGAATGCGGTCGTATAGTTTTTCGGAGGCGGCGCGCGACTCTATGCCATGTCCATGCCGACTGAACGGAATGTTGCCATTATTTATTATATTTTATTTAACCATTTACAATTTGATTACTATACTTATAGTAACATAAGGTGTATTTTTCTGCTGAAAATCTTTCTTCATCTCTTCGTCTTTCAAAATATTATTTTGTTTTTATACATTTTTTAATAGGTGCAGGCTGTTTAGCGGGTTTGCCAGTTGCCAGTGCCTTTATTTACAACTGCGGAAAAACAAAACCGTCGCGCCATTTTCTATACATATTTGTTCCCGGTTTCGCTGTGTGGTTATTTTCATAGACTAATACATATTTAAAATAATATTATCAATACGAAATCTAAAGTAACACCAACCTACGTTGAAAAGTTTTAAAAGAAGCTCCGGATAATCAGTACATGGCAACAATGGTCAGTTGAACTTTATAATTACCTTATTGTAGCATACATTCTTACAAGTCTGTTTATTTCCTCGCAAGTGTGTTGAAAAACGTCGTATGAAACGCGAGTGCGTTGATCATTACACTCTCGACTACCTTATCGCGCTCGCCTGCGGCTCGCGCGGACAATACCGTCTCGTGTGTAATGACCAACACCGCACACTTGTATCATAATGTACTATTGTTGTTAAATAATACCTAACCTAATTTTGTACAGGTTTAGATAAATGAAAGAAAATTGTTGGATAGATAGAATATACTCACCAACTGTAAGATACCTCATATGCAATAATAGGTAAGAAACGAAGGGACTCGTTCTTGAAGGATGGCCGACTGTAACATGACTTATCTATGTGAGGGTAGATTTATATTAGTAATTTATTATAGTGAACATTCCATGGATAAGTCTTGTTATAGTCGAGTTACGTTGATGTCATTTTTGAGTCGTTCAGAAATCACTGTCAGTTATAAAATCATTTTGACATTGAAGTAAATTGTCAGTTTGCCAGTGGCCGACAGGAGGCAGTCTTGAACGAGGCACCGGAGTGATAAGTTTTAAGGTTAGTAAAATAATGTAAAATGTGCTGATTCATGTTGAATAATTTATAATAAATATTGTTATTGCGTTGATCTATTTGTTGTTTAAATTCTGTAACTCCTTTTTGAGGTAAGTTTACACTTTAGGTTCTTTCTTACGACCGACTAACTCTTCAACTAATTCCGCAAATTCGAACATCCTAGGAAACGTACGTTTCAAAAGTTCCTGCCACTCGCACCACATAAGATCGTAATTATCGAGCCTATTATACCAACGTCTAGCTGAGCCATCTAATCTAGTCTGCATGTAATACGAGCGCTTTGACTCATCCCAGCCATAAATATCACCCAACTGGTTGATTTTCTTCAGCCAAACGAAAACGTTATTATCTTTATCATCCGGGTCAAATAACGGAATAATTATGTCGCCTTTAACACTGTCACTTCTATTTTCACGCGTTCTGCTAAAGAATTTGTTCATCATACCTTCAACTTTTTCGTTTACCAACTGTTCTATCTTACTGCTCGAAGATTCTCCGTAGGTAGACGGTACTGCCCGCTTTGCTGCGGCTTGCACATCAGAATCATCAGATTCACTGCTACTGCGTCTAGCTCGCTGCCTCTTCATGATGAGGGTAGTTATCCCACTTCTGAAACTGTAACAAATGATTAAACACAGGGTTTATAATAAATTAAATTCCAACAGCCTCAGTAAATTATTTTAATTGGTTATTTATAGTAATCACACAGCAACATATTTGAAATAAATCCGTTATAATTCAGTCGTATGAAAAGCAAATTAATAATCACATAAATATTCAACTATAATTATTTTATTAGGTACAATATAAATCAAAAGATTAGATATACTTATCGGGTTATCAGCACAAACAGCAAAGTAGAATTTAAAATAGTGAGTTTGACGGAGGTTCAACCTGATCAGTCGCTCTCGTGGAAAAAGGGGCGAGAAGTGGACGTCGCGACGCCCCCGTCAGGGGGCGTGGCGAGCGGGGTCAGGGCTTCGCCCCTCGCCCGCGGAGGCAATACAGTGGCCCGCCACTGCGGACCCTTCACTTTGTCGGCCTCTGCGGCCTAGTGGAAATCGCGACGCTTTCCAGCGTCCGTGTGGTTGGTTGCTATGAGTTTATCTGTAGGCGCATCACGACGTTATATCCTATAACGTCGCTTTATTCACGACATCTAGGCGGTCTGTCCCCGCCAGGTGAGACCCCCAGTTACCTGGGGGAGGTCCGGCGAGAACGACCAGCGACTTAGATGTCGGCTCGACGCGCCTACAGGACGAAATGTAGCCACCCCTCGCCCTGCTCACAGATCTAGCCGTTTACAGATTGAGGGATGAACTGTCGTGTGTGTGTGAACAGTTTGTACTGTAGAATTACACCGTTCAGTGTTGACGTGCAACGCGGCCCGCACCGCGCTTGCTCGTGTTGAATAGGTGTCGTTCAGTAAAGGTTGTCTATGTTTAGTTGCGTGACATGCCTATATTAACCTAGAACACGCCGCGCAACAGATGTGTGTGTACATCTGTAGAGTCTCATTATATCGAGTGAGCTGCGTGTAACCTGGATGCAGCTTACTCGAGGCGTCAATCAGGGGGGGGGGGGGGCTCACAGTCCGCTACCAGGTCGCGGGGCAGGGGTCGTGCGTCAGGGGGGCGCGCATGCAGTGGTGCTATCTGCCTGACATGGGGCCAGGCAGAGGCGTCGGCACGCGCGAACATCCCCTTCGCGAGGCGCCGCACAAACTCATCCAGGCTCTCAATCTCGAGGTTCCGGTGGAGAACGTCGTTTCTCACAAAACGAGGAGCGTCGACTATGGTCCGCAGCGCAAGGTTTTGTTGCGCGCGGAGCGTCTTGCGGCTCGACTCGTTTGTGAGAGCGAACTACGCTGGGGCGGCGTACGTCAAGATTGGGCGCACGTACAACTTGTACACGCCCAACTTGACGCGCGTCGGGATGCGGGATGAGAGCACAGGTTTGAGTAGGGCGCGGGCTACCCTGCCCTGCGCGGCGACATTGCGAACATGTGGTCCCATGGTAAGCCGACGATCGATGGTCACACCCAGGTATTTAGCCCGGGGCGCCCACGCGATGTCGGCTCCGGGTAGTTTCAAGGGTGGTGGGAGCGGCGCCGACCCGGTGAGGAGCGCCTGCGTCTTACCCACGTTAACCGAAAGCCGCCACTTCGACAGCCACTCGGGGAGCGTATCGAGAACGCGCTGCATTTTGACTGCCGCGTACTTCGAATTAAGCGATGAAGTGATGTACGCGGCGTCGTCTGCATACAGCGCGAGCATAGCGTCTGAAGTGGTGGGGATGTCGTCGGTGTAACGTGAGTAACACGCTGGCGACACGCAGCTACCCTGCGGCACGCCCGCACGCACGGGGCGGGCGCCGGATAGGGCGCCGTCGACCACCACCCTGAAAGTCCTGTGGGAGAGAAAGCTAGACACCACTTTGACAACGCAACGGGGCGCGTCTGATGTCGATATTTTGAAGATCAGACCCTCGTGCCATACTCGGTCGAAGGCCTTCTCCATGTCGAGGAATACTGCCACCGAGGATTCCTTCTTATTTCGCGCTGTTGCGAGGTGATGCAGTACCCTCGACAACTGGAGCGTCGTACTGTGCTCCGCCCGGAACCCAAACTGTTCCGGTCTCGGTTCGATGTGCGGCTGTAGGTGTCGCAGCAGGAGTGCCTCGAACACCTTAGGGAAATGAGCGGCCCAGTTGGGTAATTTCTCCACTACCAGCGGAGGAAATCTAAGTTTCTTCCCCGGCTTCTGCTTGGTCGACTTCGACGTCGACACGGCGCCGGGGGGGGCAGCATGGGGTGCGGCGGGCACGGTTTGGACAGGGGTAGGCAAAGAGGCACTTTTTGCACTTACCCCTGTGGTATCCTTCTTCGGTGACTGCGGCGGTGACTGGCGGACCGCGTCGGCAAAGGAAGGCGAGTCGGGTACGCCCCGACCCCGCGGCGCGCTATCGCGCATTGGCCACGGCGGGTCTAGGCAGTACCTTTTTGCCTCCTCCGACGCAGTCTCGCCAGAGCTTCGTCTCCTCCGTTGGGGTCTGACTCCGAGCTCAAACTCGAAGTCAAACCCGAAAGATGGTGTAGGTGACGCCGGCGGCGACACAAATTTTGCGGCAGCCGCTCGTCCCGCGGTGGGCCGAGGCCCGGATCGCGGTGACTTATCCGGGGATAAATCTCCGCGACCGGACTCGACCGAGCCCTCTGATGCCAGCGACATGCTCGACCCCCCGCGTGAGGAGCATGCCGACAGCATAGCGGGCGAGTCGCAGGCTGAGACACGAGGGGGGGCCGGCGAAGCGGGCACTTTGGTAGTCACTTTATATTTGGTTTGTTCACTCACCGGTATGGTATACGGGCCGGCGCTCACAGGTCGTTCCTGGTCGGCTACCGGCGGGCCCGCCATCGAGAGGCGGAGGCCGGAGGCAGCGGCGCGCGAGGCTGGCGCGGCTTTTGCGGCACTTGTGCTCTTGGGCGCGGGCGGCGACACGAAACGCGGCGGCGGAGCGGCGGTACGGGTCGCGGGCGCACGGGTACGTGCGGAGGGCACCGGAGAGGGCGCGGGTAGCGCGGAGTACGCGTGTGTCAGAATATGTAGAATCACATAAAATTAATCTTTGATTTATTTTCCTAAAATGCATGGAATTAGTATGTATAAACTGTCAGAGAGAGAATTTCTAGACGAATGAATGAATTCTGAACGAAACCAGTGATCTGTGTGTTGATCCAAATCAACAGAAAGACTTATTTTACTTTCATCTAAAACATAAGGTTAATAGAATTATAAATGATACTGAAAATGTTTTCTTAATTTTATATGCTATTGGATATGTATAAGTGGTTATAAATAATAAATGTAGTAAACTCAATGGATGTCATGTTTAGGATTTTTCATCTAATCACAATGAGATAAATTGTAATAAAAATATATTTAATATCTTGTAATGTTTTAAAACAGTTCTGCCGAATTGAATTTACCTAAGACTGCTATTGTTAAAAGATAATTAGTAAAAATGTATGATTGGTTGAAAAGGGCGCCATAATGTGAGGCCGCTAGGGAGGGGGTGAGGAGAGTGCTTTCTTTTCGGCGCGAACTCCCTAGAGGAAGGATCTGATATCGGTTTCCAGACTGACTTAAAGGAGTTAAGTATAAATTGCTTATATTATTGATATTATTCTGTATTCTCTAAAACAATGTGCCTAAACAATACTAGTATGTATCTGTGTGATACTGCATAAGATAATTGTAATTACCTATGCTTGTTACCCGTAAACTTATTATTTTCAAACATGTTTAATGTAGTGTGGATCAATTAAACCACCATTTTGTTAATTACCTTTGTTTGCTACATCCATGTAAGTGTAGTTGTAAATTACTAGTAACTGTCGTGTTTCGTGTGTATGTATTTGATTTGATTCTTGTAATGATAAATCACTGATCACAATGATAAACCGGGGAGTTTCTTGCTCGTTCTTCTCCTGTCAGAGTTAGCTTTGGAATGAGCGAATAACTGTTTCTTTTATAAAAGTACTCTTAAAGTTTCATATAAACGATTAATAAATGCCTAGTCTTGCCTATTCTGTTGTTTTTATAGTATAATCCCTTTTAGTCAGGTACACACAACCCCTCACATACATACAGTCGATTTTGATAAATAATATAGACCTCTCACAATTACTAATTTCAATCTTAATTGTTTGAACTTCTAACATCAGAAGTGGGATAGATCTCTAGCCTTGTTATTAATTTGCTTAATTTAAAATGTTTCAGGATGGATACTACAATGATAACTGAGCTTCTGAAGGCTATTCGGGATGCTGTTTCAACCCCCCAACAAAAGGACGATGATATCGCGTTGCCGGTGTTTGATCCCGACAAAAATGATTGCGGAGCAGCGGCTTGGTGTGCCAGTATCGCGACCCTCGCTGTGGAATTAAGGTGGAGCAGCATTAAAACTGTGGCGAAAGCTGGTAAGGCCCTTAGGGGCTCTGCATTATCATGGTTCGAGAGTTTGACACCGTCAGAAGGAAGGTCTTGGGAAAATTTTAGAGAAAACATTGAGGATATCTATCCAGAGAAGAGAAATTTAAGTGATAGGCTTTGCAAAGCGGTTCTGTTTACTTCTGATTCATCGGAATCGTACAGTGAATATGTAAGGGAGAAGGTTCGTCTATTCAGAAGCACCAACCTTTCGTTTACTGAAGCACAATTGATAGAATTAGTTTGTGGTGGCATTAGTGATGTAGACGTGAGGATGGCTGCTCTTAATAATGGTGTTATTTCCACTTCTGGACTTATTTCTTTGTTGTCTACTTATTCTAAGCTTAAAAAAAGGCCGTCAGAAAATAGAAATATTTCCATAGTAAATAAGCAATTCAGATCAGAAAGGAAATGTTATAATTGTAATGAAACTGACTATCTAAGGTCCCAATGTCCAAAACCACCCATTGCGATTCAGGCTAGTACTCGTAAATTTAATAATGTTATCCCTTTAACTAGAGATGTTCGTACAAAAATTTGTTCTTATTGTAAAAAGACTGGTCATGTTGAATCTGTTTGCTATCAAAAGCAACGAGCTGAAACAACTAATGCATCAATAGCAGGTCCATCTAAAGAAATTATTTTTTTAGACAAACAGAATTAAAACTTACTAAAGTTTTAATTAAAAATACACTCATTGAGTCACTAATAGATACAGGAGCTAGTTGTAGTTTAATTAAGGAATCTGTTGCAAAACAAATAGGTTGTCATTTATTACCTGTGTCAATGTATCTAAATGGAATAGGACAAAGTAAGATTTATGCATTTGCTATAGTTACCCTGCCTGTTCAATTTGAAGAAATTTGTTTAGAACTCGATATGTATGTAGTTCGAGATGATGACTTTAGTTATGATCTTCTTATAGGTAGAAATGCTGTTCAACACCCTGACATAGGAATTATTACAGATTATTTTGGTAGTCATTTGTTTAGAAAGCCAGTTGAAACTAACATGGAAATAAATGTAATTTCCACAGCCTTTGAACTTTGTGAATTAACTTCTAAAATCGAACACTTAGATTTACAATTACAAGATAGAATTAAAAACATTTTTCAACGTTACCCTTCTGTCTTGAATGAAAATAGTACTGTGACAACTGGTGAGCTAGTTCTACGTTTACAAAAAAACGGAATTATTCATTACCGGCCATATCGATTGGCTCCAATTGAAAAAAAAAAAGTGGAAGAGATAATACAAGACCTTTTAAAAAATAATATAATACGGGAAAGTGATTCTCCTTTCGCTAGCCCAATAATATTAGTGAAAAAGAAAGACGGTAGTGATAGAATGTGTGTAGATTACAGAGCCTTAAATAAAATCTTGGAAAAGGATAGGTACCCACTTCCTCTTATCCAAGATCAAATAGACAAGTTAGGTAAAGCTAGGTTTTTTTATATCTATCGATATGAAAAATGGATTTTATCAAGTACCGTTAGCAGCAGAATCTATAAAATATACTGCCTTTGTAACACCAGATGGCCATTATGAATTTTTGAAAATGCCATTTGGTATTTGTAACGGGCCACCTGTATTTCAAAGGGCCATTACAAAGGCAGTAAAACATTTGAAATTCCTTCTAGTATTTATCGATGACCTTTTGATCCCATTTTCAACAATAGAAGATGGTCTCACTTATTTGGAAGAAACCCTGATGGCATTAAGCACAGCAGGATTTACTATTAATCTAAAGAAATGTAAATTTTTCGTTGATAATATTGATTATGTAGGTAGAAATATATCGCAAGAGGGTATAAGGCCCTGTAAAACTAAAGTAACTGCTCTAGTCGATTCTCCAGTCCCAGAAAATATTAAACAGGTACGACAGTTCATGGGTCTTGCAAGTTATTTTCGTAAATTCATCCCAGATTTTGCAGTACGCACATTCAGTATAACAAAATTGACCAAAAATAACCATAAATGGGAATGGGGAATTGATCAGGATACAGCTAGGAATTATGTTATTAAACATTTATCATCTGAACCGTTGTTAACAGTATTTGATCCGGCTTTACCAATTGAACTTTATACAGATGCCAGTTCATTAGGCTACGGAGCCATATTGGTACAAAGAATCGATAACATAGAAAGGGTTGTGGCTTATTTCAGTAAAAGAACTTCACCTGCAGAATCTAATTATTGTTCCTATGACTTAGAAACCTTGGCAATATTTAATGCATTAAAACACTTTAGAGTATACTTATTAGGTAACAAATTTAAACTTTTTACAGACTGTAATTCCATAAAATCCACAATGAATAAAAAGGATATCTCTCCTCGTGTTGCTCGTTGGTGGACATATATGCAAGATTTTGAATTTGAAATAATATACAAGAAGGGTAAATACATAGGTCATGCTGATTTTCTTAGCCGAAATCCCATTAGGCACTCTATCAACTTTGCAGTATCAGTTCAACATAGTCTAACACATAAATCTCCTTTTTGTAGTTTGACAAAATATGAAAAATCTCATTTGGTTAAGTCGATTAATTTGATCAACGAAGCTCCATCTTGGTTAGAAATAGCTCAACAGAATGATCTGGAAACTCAAAATTTAATTAATCAGGTAGTGGCTGGAGAGCTTGATGAGAATCAATATCTTTTCGAACATAACTTGTTATTTTATAAAGTTCAACCTAATAATGAACCTAAGCTTTATGTACCTAAAGGATCTAGACTCAGCCTTTTAAAACTGTTTCATGATCAGAATTGTCACGTAGGTTTTTACAAAACGCTGGAAAAGCTTCGTGAACATTTTTGGTTCCCTCGCATGGCCACATTTGTACAAAAATATTTGAAACATTGTTTAATATGTATTGAACGTAAAAGTCATTCAGGTCCGAAACAAGGGTTCCTACATCCAATTGACAAGATTCCTATTCCTTTTCATACAATTCACTTAGATTGTACTGGTCCGTTCTTGCAAACAAATGAAGGATTCAAGTACATATTGCTTATGGTGGACGGATTCACAAAATTTTGTTTGCTGAAACCTCTGAAAACGCTTAACTCCCTAGAGCTAGTACCTCTTATACGAGACACGATTACAATATTCGGTACCCCTTCAATAATAATAACGGATAAAGGTACTAATTTTAGTTCAAATCAAATTCAATCTCTGTTTAGAGAATTGGAAATCGAGCATCATATGGTGGCAACGGGTACACCACGAGGAAACGGTCAAGTAGAACGATATGTATCAACAGTCACAGATATGTTGAATACCACATGTAATGGAATATCAGATTGGCCAAACGGATTATGGAAAGTACAACAGTCAATAAACACTACTGTCCAAAAATCAACCGGTTTCACTCCTATCCGTCTGCTTATAGGATGTAATGCAAATATTCCATGTATTCAATCACATTTAAATGATGTAAATGTTTCTGAACTTAGTGTAGATGTAAGGGCAGACAGAGAAATAGCTCACCAGCGTCTAAGTGCACAAGCTGAAAAATTTAAAACGCGTTTTGATGAAGTCAGACGAAATAATAAGAATTTTGAGATAGGCAACATAGTGTATGTCAATCAAGATCATAGACGACATGACAAACTGGGTATTAGGTTTAAAGGACCCTATGAAATTTCAGATATCCTTCCCCATGACAGATTTAGACTTAGGGGAATAAGTAATTTAAGAAATATAACTGTTGCAAAAGATAAATTAAGGCAGTGGCTTGGTGAATTTGTAGATGAAGCAGATGCAAATATTACAACTTAATGATTGAATTACCAATGCAACATTGTTGATTATTTAAGTTAATATAACCTTTTAGGTATTTTATTTAGCATTTTTTTCTTATGTTTGTTATGTTTAACTGTTGCTAAAGATAAATTTAAGGCAGTGGCCTGGTGAATTTGTAGATTAAGGAGATGAGTCATGATGGAACCATTAATGCAACTTTGCTGATTATTATTAAGTTGAGTTAATATATATTTAAGTTAATAAGACCTTTTAGGTATTTGGTACTTTAGTTAGTTTTATATTTGTCTTATTTAATTTCCTTACTTGTAAACAATGCAATTGACTAGGCACAATTATTGTTTCTTCTCCTTATGTTTTTTTTATTATTTGATGCAGTTTGGATAGAGAGATGATATGAGATATTTGTATGGATAGGGGTATGATATCAAAGAGGATGTCAGTGTGAATAAGGATGTTACCAAGGAGGATAACAGTCTGTATAAGGGATATCCAAAGAGTATATTCAGTCCGGATAGGTATGCAATATCAAGAGAGGATGTTCAGTCTGAATATAAGTGGATATCGGTCTGGAAACGAATGGGATGTTGAAAAAGGGACACCAATGAGGTTAGGAATGTGATATGAAGAAGAGAAGGTCTCTTATCAATGTTTGTATTAAGGTAAATAGGATGATAGCCTATCTTGAACCAATGTTTGTAAACTGAAAAATAATGTCAGTTATGTCAATTTAATTACTAATGCCTATGTTCTTCGAGACGAAGCACAGATCAGAATGGCCGTGTCAGAATATGTAGAATCACATAAAATTAATCTTTGATTTATTTTCCTAAAATGCATGGAATTAGTATGTATAAACTGTCAGAGAGAGAATTTCTAGACGAATGAATGAATTCTGAACGAAACCAGTGATCTGTGTGTTGGTCCAAATCAACAGAAAGACTTATTTTACTTTCATCTAAAACATAAGGTTAATAGAATTATAAATGATACTGAAAATGTTTTCTTAATTTTATATGCTATTGGATATGTATAAGTGGTTATAAATAATAAATGTAGTAAACTCAGTGGATGTCATGTTTAGGATTTTTCATCTAATCACAATGAGATAAATTGTAATAAAAATATATTTAATATCTTGTAATGTTTTAAAACAGTTCTGCCGAATTGAATTTACCTAAGACTGCTATTGTTAAAAGATAATTAGTAAAAATGTATGATTGGTTGAAAAGGGCGCCATAATGTGAGGCCGCTAGGGAAGGGGTGAGGAGAGTGCTTTCTTTTCGGCGCGAACTCCCTAGAGGAAGGATCTGATATCGGTTTCCAGACTGACTTAAAGGAGTTAAGTATAAATTGCTTATATTATTGATATTATTCTGTATTCTCTAAAACAATGTGCCTAAACAATACTAGTATGTATCTGTGTGATACTGCATAAGATAATTGTAATTACCTATGCTTGTTACCCGTAAACTTATTATTTTCAAACATGTTTAATGTAGTGTGGATCAATTAAACCACCATTTTGTTAATTACCTTTGTTTGCTACATCCATGTAAGTGTAGTTGTAAATTACTAGTAACTGTCGTGTTTCGTGTGTATGTATTTGATTTGATTCTTGTAATGATAAATCACTGATCACAATGATAAACCGGGGAGTTTCTTGCTCGTTCTTCTCCTGTCAGAGTTAGCTTTGGAATGAGCGAATAACTGTTTCTTTTATAAAAGTACTCTTAAAGTTTCATATAAACGATTAATAAATGCCTAGTCTTGCCTATTCTGTTGTTTTTATAGTATAATCCCTTTTAGTCAGGTACACACAACCCCTCACATACATACAGTCGATTTTGATAAATAATATAGACCTCTCACAATTACTAATTTCAATCTTAATTGTTTGAACTTCTAACACGTGCGACGCAACGGAGCGTGCAGCGGGCGCGTTTGTGGTTACGGGTGCGGGCGCGCGCGCGGGCGGTACTTGTGCACGCACGTGTGCACGACCTGGGTTCGCGGCGGGCCCCGGGGCCTGGATGGGCACCGGGCGGAACGCGGCTGGGCGGACGGCGACCGCGTGCTGCCGGCCCGACGACGACGACGGCGCAACGCGCGCAGGCGCCGGTGGCGTCGGTGAACCGGCCGCAGCAGCGGCGCTCGTCCCTCCCTTCTCCTCCTTCTTCTTAGTTTTGTGTCCGGCCGGCGGCGCACCGGACGACACAACGCCGATATTCGGCATCGAAGTCGTCCGGTCCAACACCGGACGGGCATCAGGCGACCCGGCATCGCGGCCCAGAGAGCCGCGAGTGCCGGGTTTAGGCATTTTAACGGGGCGTGGCCTCCGCGACCGCAACGGCGTATAGACGCCGGGCAGCACGGGGCGGCTCCCCCTGTGTCCGTACAGGAACCACTAGGCCTCCTGTACACACACAGTGAGAGGACGGTTTAAAAATAGGCGTTCCGCACGGGTAAGCACTACTACGCGCAGGATATGGGCAGTGGATCGGCCACGAGCGAATCCTGAAAAGGGGCGAGAATGATGTGCAAGCCTATTTATGCACCGTTTCCCGTCATGGCGTCTTGATGTGCGTGGAGGGGCTTGACAGTGGTGTGGGCACGCCGACAGTGTTGCCAGCGTCTTAGCTGGCCAGTACAGATGTAACAATATGTTACTGTAAAAGCCCGAAGTACGGTAAATCTTAAGATTTCCCAGTAAATCCTAAGATTTACCAGCATGAGTTGGTAAATGTCCGAATTTTCTATAAAAGAGCGGTATTTCGGGCTTTTACCAGCAGAGTTTGGGAAATGCTAAGATTTACCAATGATGGTTGGTAAATGTTGGTTATGGGAATAAAATAATGATTATTTCTTAATCCTTTATTTTAATTACCGATCAGTAGTAAGGCTACTGATCGGTAATAGTTTTAATTATAATTATGATGATACAGTTTTAATATTATTATTTTGTTATTACTTTTATTATCATATGAGTGTTTCTTAATCATTTATTTATTATGGGATAGGGATGGAAAGATTGATGAAGATGTGGAAAGGAGAGTAAATGCGGGAAATAAAGTGAATGGTGCTACATGACCAACCAGCTGATGTCTAAAAAGGCTCGGATGGCTGTTCACAATGGTGTGCTGGTGCCCACACTTATGTATGGAAGTGAATGCTGGGTGTGGCAAAAGTAGTGTATTATTGGGCATTCTATACCACTATCGGCAAGTAGCTCGGCGAGTGCGCCTCGCTGCCGACAGTGGTATAGAATGCCCAATAATCGACACTCGACTCGACTCTCCACTCGACCGATAAACTCGAACGAGACAGTTTGTTGTACCGTGTACTTGATTAGGAACGATTTACTCGACCAATGACTAGTAACTTGCTCCTTACCACTATCTTCCATACGGCTGGTCAGTATGCCGCGTTTCGGAGCACGATGAACAATCAACCATTTACTTACCACTGCACTTAACCGGTCACTCGAGTTGCATTTACTGTTAACATAGAATGGTGAACGAGTTGATGATTGTAACAAACCAACGAAATTACAAGTACCTAGTGAAAAAAGCGTTAACGGGTTATTATTGTAAACTAGCTGCTGCCCGCGGCTTCGCCCGCGTGAATGTCGGAAATTACCCCATACATCCCCATGGGTTTTAAGTATAAATATTGAGTTTCGAGATAATCGGACAGCGCGTTAAAATTCTTCCATACAAACACTGACACCCCCCAATCCCCCTTTAGGGGGTAATTTAGACGAAGGAGGAGGCGGAGCGCGTGAGGGAGAGGCAAAGTTCGCGCCCTCACGCGCCTAGCCGCCGTAGGAGACGCCCTGGGCGTCGGGACTCCTTGGAGGATTCCCGGCCACCGTAGGCGCGGGCTTGCGGGCGGTGAGCAATGGGTAGCTCGCCCCCAATAAGGACCAGGCCCGGGTCGACGGCGCGTCGTGTTCCACGCGCGCCTCAAAGAGATGTCAGCAAAACTGACGGGGTCCGCTAGGACCGTTGCCCGCCGGGGTTGCGGGTAGTCCTAAGGGGAAACCGTGGCCCCTGGCATGGCAAGGGAAGGAACACGGGTGGGTTTTAGTCAGTAAAAGACTGACACGCCCAGAGCGGGAGAAGTCATTGGATGATTTCCCACCCAAAAAAAAAAAAAAAAAAAAAAAAAAAAAAAAAAAAAAAAAAAAAAAAAAAAAAAGGGGGTAATTTAGAAAAACAAAAAACTACAAACTTTATAATTTATTTAGATAACTATTCGTGCCGAAGTTTCGTGTTTATTACCTCAAGGAATAAGATTTTTCATACAAACTTTCATCCCTTATTTTACCCCCTTAGGGGTTGAATTTCGAAAAATCCTGATACACGTTATTCTTAATTTTTGGTTTTAAGTATAAATATTGAGTTTCGAGTTAATCGGACAGCGCGTTAAAATTCTTCCATACAAACTTTGACACCCCCCAACCGTAGGATAGGATACTTTTCCGGGATAAAAAGTACCCAGTGTGGTGCCCAGGATATTAAAGAATAATTATACCAAGTTTCATCGTAATCGAACCGGTAGTTTTTGCGTGATACTTGAACAAACAGACAGACAGACAGACAGACAAACAGACAGACAAAAAAAAATTTAATCACACTTTTGGGTTCGGTGTCGGTCTAGTAACACCCCCTGCCATTTATTTTTTTGATATTTTCAATGTACAGAATTTTCACTTCTACAGATTTATTATAAGTATATAGAAGATAAAAAACAACTGTAAGGTACGGTATTTGGTTTAATTATCATAAAATGTTGGTTTGCCTGGAAACAAGATATCAGCCGCACGCACGAGCTCTTGTAATTTTCGCCACTGAGGAGAATCCGCGTCAGTCTGGAACTTGATTCGGACGAGCGCCTTCTTAAACAGCTCGGCGGAGTCGGTAAGGCGAGCGTCGTCAGCCTTGTACACCTTACAGTCGATGTAGTACTCTCCGTCGGTGCTCGTTGCTCGGCGCTCGCAGCCGCTGGCTACCCGGTTCACAAAGAATGAAGTTAGGTGGTCCGATGCATCTTCTTTGTGTGGGATGTCGCGGTTGTTACTGATGCCGAATATGTCGATGCCAGTATTCACTTTTTTACTGAAACAATACCAGAAAACTGTAATTAGTTAATGTTTAGAACGAGAGATGCATACGCCAAGAAAAAACCTTCTGCTGTAAAAAAATATAACAACTGACTCGGCTTTGATCAATACTGTAATCGATCAAATCAATCCATCGATTCAAACAATAACCAAGTGAACCTGCACTTGTTTTAAAATAATATGTAATAGTAATTGCATGATTTTAATTTAGTCAGTAGATATGTGACTAGAGTAAGTAGATAATTAATTTACCTGGCACGAGCTACGGTTGTTGATTGTGACTGCATCTTGCGTTTCCCATTGCTGTCTGCAGACGGTTTGCGGCTGCACTTCACTTTTTGCCCGGTGACCGATGCTTGCGAGTAATCACACTCAGAGTCTGACCTGAAATAAAGATAGGGAAAATTTAGTCACACAATTATTATTAATTATCTCAATGGAGTAGTGTCCATTGCGCAGGGCATACTATACAACACAAGTGTGTGCGCAAACATTGGTTCTCCCACATGCCCATGGGATAGCAAACCCATAGAGAGATTGGGTGCAGGATCGATGGCTTTACATGCTGTTCAAAGCACAGAAGACTGGATGAAAAATAATGACTCCTTCGAGGGATCGACCTCGACATACTATGAGCAGCTCGTGTGATCTGAGAAGTAACGCGCCCACACACAAACATAACTGTAAATTACAAGCGGATCACAAGTGTGAGCCATGACAACGAACAGAATATTTTATAAGACTTACATTTTTTTCAATCAGAAGTTCCACTCGGTTTGATGACTTGGTTGGGATGGCGGCAGCGGGAGGCTATCGACAATGTCGTCGCTGATATTGTAGACAACACAGACTGTTTGTATACCGATGATAACAGAGCACTTCGTTGCACTTGCAGACTGCGAATACTTTGTACCGAATACTTGTAGCTTATAAGTTAAAATCAAATTATAAATAAAGCATGTTAAAAAACACTTCAATCAATTTAGCATTGTTGTGTTGAAGTAACTTTTTCTATAGTCGGATTATACATGTACGTAAAATGAAGACGAAGGAAAATTTTATGCTGCATCGAATGTCGATGCAGCGAAATTAGCCAGGGCTGGCTAAATGATAGCGAGCACGGAATCGTTACACTACATTGATGTAATTATTTTATAGAAGTAAATAAATATTTCTAAGGTAGGTACTTATTTTATCATCTACGTTTAGGTCTTGTGTAGAAAATATGAACTTATTGCCGTCAACCTAGTACTTTTCTAGACTTCCTGAAATAAATACATAATATAGTTCTCATAACTACACTAACAGCCATGAGTCAAACCATGGAAATCCATATCTGTCGATACGCTATGATATATTTTAATCGTAATAATGCATTGTGTAAATTTTGTATTTTGCTGATACATAGAATGATACTAAGTTATTGTCAACCCTAACTAAAATAGCTGATTATTGTGGATGTGAAATAAATAATTAGGTAAGCACACGTGTAACAATTGCGCAAAAACAAATTTTATGATGAAATATTTTTAGGCAAAAAATATAATTTAAAATATTATTTATTATTTCAAAGGTCTCTCGGAGTGAGCACGTTTCTAAACTGTCACCGAAAAATTAAGTCAATTATTAAAAATAAATATTTAATTGATCACACACCAGAAAGTACATACGAACGATTTCATCAGGAGTAACGCTGTTCGGTATATCGTGGGGGGGGGGGCCTGAAATACACCTGTTTGGATAAAGCAGATCATTTCATATTGTACAGGTAATTATCAAATATCATTTTTTAATTTCAATTAACATAATAGTATGACTTTTTCAACCCAGAATTTACAATTATATGTCTGATTCTTTATCGGTACCTAATAAACATTTTTTTATTTCAGATACATTCTGCCTAAACAAAATATTAATTACCGACTGGTCTGTGAAGAATTATTTAATTACCTGAAATATATCTCCATATTTGGATCACGTAGATACACATTCCTATGTATAAATCATTTTACATTTTGCAGGTAATTATTATCTATATTTTTCTCTCCAGATTATACTATTATCTATGTAATTAGATTATGTGTCTAATGCACCCAATTTTTTATTATTTCAGAAACATTCTGCCTAAACATAATTACCGACTTACCTGAGAAGAAATTACACAAGGGATCTTGGAATTAACATAAAATAGTCCTGATCAAGTTGTACTAATTACCTATATAAAATATTTTGTTACTGGTATACCTAAGATCATGAATAATAGTTGTAAGTATTATCTAATCTAATTTTATTGAAATTGTTAGTGTTCCTTTTTGTTAGTGATTTCAACAATAACATAATGCCTCACTGTTCTGATTGCAAAGTATTTGTAGATAATCGCCGATGGTCTGGTCATTTACGTAGCAATGTACATAAAAACAATAGTTCAACTCCTATTTATGATAATGTGGCAATTATTAATTCTTCTTTTAAAGAACGAATCAAAAGTTATAAAATCACAGCGACAGGCGAACAAATACATAGTTTTCCTGAAATGTTCCTCAATAGTATTAGTCCACAAATTAAGCATTTAATAGAAGGTTCAATACAGAAACACACCTCTGTCAAAATAAACTTCGAACTGTTTGCTTCCTTTCTTATGTTTAAAAATGATCAACAAGAAATAAAATCATTCCGAACAAAAAAAATTATTACACTAATTAATTACGATTTTGATTCTACTTACAAATCAGCTGTTAATGTACTACTAAAAAAAATTGAGGAATTTGAGGAAAGAGATAGTGGTTGGACATTTTTAAGTAATTCGCATTTAGAAATAAATATTAATAAATATCAACCACTCAGCGGATCTAAATTTTTAACTTTGCCGAAATCCATAAAGGCTAAAAGAGCTTGTTTGAATATTCGAAACAATGATGAGTATTGCTTTTTGTGGTGTGTTGTGGCGGCATTGTACCCCACAAACAGACATCCCGATAGGATTTCGTCTTATCCATACTTTCAGGAAGTTTTGAATGTTAATAATTTAACATTTCCAATTACATTCTCGGACATAGCTATCTTTGAGAGAAATAATCCTTCTCTCAATATATTTGTATATGGTTTAAAAAATGAGAAAACAATTATTGGGCCATTGTATACAACGCTGAATGACAAGTCTAATAAAAGTATCCATCTACTGTTTTTAGAAAATAATAATAATTCTCATTACTGTCTCATCAAAGATTTATCTCGTTTAGTTAGAAATCAGATGACCAAACATCATGGTAAACTATATTTCTGTGAAACATGTTTATTGTTTTTTCCAACGCTTAGTCAAATTGAATCCCACTTGTGTGGGGGGATTGTCACTGTTTTACCGGAAAAAGGGTCATTTTTAAAATTTAAAAATTATGATAGAAAACAAAATATTCCATTCGTCATATATGCCGACTTTGAAACGTTACTTGAACCAATTTCCGGCGCTGAATTCAACACCGCTAACACGTCATACTTAAAACGCCACGTGCCAGCGGCGTTCGCTTACAATATCGTGTCATCAAATAAAAATGCCACCGTTGAGGGCTATAGAAGTTATCGAGGTAATGATTGTGTTTCGAAATTTATACATTTTCTTACTGAGGACGTAAAACAAATACATAAAATTATATCCAAAAGCGAGCCTATGATATTCACTGATGAAAATTCTCGTGATTTTAAACGTGCCGTTAAGTGTCATATTTGCGACAATTTACTCTTAACCGATAAAGTAAGAGATCATTGTCATATTACAGGTCTATATCGAGGTGCAGCACATCGACACTGTAATTTACAGCATAAAGTACCAAAATTTATTCCAATATTTTTTCACAATTTATCCGGATACGATTGTCATTTATTTATAAAAAAGTTAGGTGAAATTCCAGGTTCTATTAAAATAATCCCTAAGACTAAAGAAAAATATGTAGCATTTACCAAATTTATTCCTATTGCCGATAACGAGTACATTTGTATAAGGTTTCTAGATTCCTTCAACTTTTTGGGAACAAGTTTAGACAAGCTCGCTAAAACATTGCAGGTGGAAGATTTCGTTAATCTACGGTCTCATTTTTCCAAAGAAAGACAGTTTAATTTATTGAGAAGAAAAGGTGTTTATCCATATGATTACATGACCACTTGGGGATGTTACGATCAAACATTTTTGCCGTCTAAGGATCATTTTTATAATTCTTTGACTAACGAAGTCATTAGTGATGAAGATTATAATCACGCGCAGGCTGTTTGGATTGAATTTAATATTAATAACCTAGGCAAGTATACGGATCTATACTTAAAAACGGATGTGCTTTTGTTAACAGACATATTCCAAAATCTTCGGAAAACCTGTAAACAATATTACAGTCTTGACCCCGCGTTTTACATTACTGCACCCAGTTTATCTTTCGATGCGATGTTGCTAAAAACAGGCGTTCAGTTAGAGCTAGTGTCGGACTTAGCTATCATCAGAATGATACAAAGCGGTATACGCGGTGGTTTGTGCATGTGTTCCCATCGGCATGCTAGAGCTAATCACAAGTACATGCCTGAATATAATCCATCACAACCGGAGAGTTTCATAGTATACTTAGATTGTAATAATCTTTACGGTTTCAGCATGTGTCAGTATTTACCATACTCTAGTTTCAGATTTTTAGGTGATAACGAATTAGCTAATTTTGATGTTACCGCTATAGAAGATAACGCAAAATGGGGCTTCATATTAGAAGTCGATCTATTGTATCCCGAAAATTTACATAATCATCATAATGACTTACCATTTTGTCCTGAAAAATGTGTACCCCCGGGGGGTAAAACCAAGAAACTCATAGCAAATTTGTATAATAAGTACAACTATGTGATTCATTACGTTCATTTAAAAAAATGTTTGGAACATGGTTTAATTTTACGTAAAATTCATAGAGCTATTACTTTTAGACAGGCTCCATATTTAAAACAATACATAGAGTTAAATACTCAATTAAGACAAAAAGCAAAAAGTTCCTTCGAACAAGACTTTTTTAAGTTATTAAATAACAGTGTTTTTGGAAAGACATTAGAAAATACTGAAAATAGAGTAACCGTGCATTTAGTTAATCAATGGTGCGATCAGTCCAATCGAACTAAGAAATTTATATCCGCTGAGAAACTTATAGCCAACCCCTATTTCCACAGTGCATCTATTTTATCTGAAAACTTAGTTGCGATACAAATGAAACCTAATCAAATTATTTTAGATAAGCCTATCTACATAGGTTTCACTGTGTTGGAACTGTCAAAAGCACACATGTATTACTTTCATTACGATATTGTAAAGCCTTTTTATAAAGATCGAGTGCAGCTATGTTACACAGATACCGATTCCTTTGTTTATAAAATAGACACTAACGATTTTTACCATGATTTGAAATATAATTTTTTACAATATTTTGACAGCAGTAACTATGAAGCCGCAAATGATTTACAGATACCGCTAAAAAATAAAAAGGTACCCGGTCTCTTTAAAGATGAAATGGGAGGAAAATATATATCTGATTTTGTTGGCTTGAGATCGAAACTTTACTCTATAAAAACCCCTAATAATATTATTAAAAAAGCAAAAGGGGTGAAAGCAAGCGTGGTCAGGGATTTAAACTTATCAGACTATGAAACCATTTTATTTCATGGCGGAGTAATCCGGAGAAAAAATTATATGTTTAAACACGAAATATTTACTCGTACTGTCAACAAAGTTGCTTTATCTAGAAATGATGACAAACGATCAATATCTGTAGATGAAATTTCAACTCGAGCCTGGGGTCATGCGTTTATTTTTAAGAATGAATTACTCTGATCATAATTTAAGTTTAGTGTTACGTAATTATCTAAGGCTACTCATGTAATAAGTTTAGTTTTAGAAAATAATAAAATATGTTAATAACTATTATACAAAAATTAAATAAAATTGGAATTATTGTAACCATTGACTTGTTTCATTTATGAAATTCTATTTACTTTAAAATATAATTACACTCTTTTTTTTTCAATCGGTAAATTAAGTAAATACCGATTGCAATGATTTCAGTTGCACTATGCACCTAGATACCTT
Source organism: Eupsilia transversa (assembly GCA_914767815.1). Classification (NCBI taxonomy): domain Eukaryota; kingdom Metazoa; phylum Arthropoda; class Insecta; order Lepidoptera; family Noctuidae; genus Eupsilia; species Eupsilia transversa. The sequence continues at coordinate 16,040,399 of OU611873.1, read as the reverse complement.
GCATCGTAAGGTTGATTTTTGAATAACTAACGTTTACGATTAAGTAACACGCTTACAAGGCACTATTCTTCATTGTATAATTATTGTCTACGTTGCAGTTCATTGGCCTTAGCATGGAGACACAAATGCTTAGATGACATGTAATTAATTATTACACGGTATTTAATTATTTTACAATCATTAACGAAATATTATTCATCGCGAACACCTGTTTCATATATTTTTTTAACCTTCAGCAAAAGTAATCATTTCGGTGAGTATAATTTTTTTTTTTGTAACTAACAATTGTGATCGCGGTAGTGTTAATAATCAATATAATAAAGGAATATAGTGAACTCCATGGAAAACCTAATTATAGCGCTTTAGAGCGCTATACTAAAGGAATAGTGGTATAATTGTTTTATATTTTGTTTCAGATGTCTGAATCCGAGATCATGTTCAGCCAGTATGCCCAGGATCCTTACGAAGGATTCTCTGAGATGTTTCGCAGCGAACCCGAGCACAGCAAACCAGTCACAAAAGATAAAAAACCAAAACAACGATGCAGGGAAAAGTCGAAAAAACTAAAACCAACCAAATCCTACGTGATGAGTCGACTACAGCGAAGAGGGATTAAATTAATAAAAATTTCAGTCGTAGATCTATGTAATAACAATCCTCAAACCATAGACAGTGATAGTGACAGTGAGAACGTTATTATAAACGCACAATATATTGTTCAAGATGCTATCGACAGTGTTATGGACGAAACTGAGTCTTTAGTTAAGAAAATATCGAAATCTTTAATAGATACTGACTTTTAATAATCGTTTGTGTAAATTAATGTTTATAATTTTATTAAGATATTTCTATTCAATTGCGTGTAGTGTTAAGTTATTTGGAGAAGTGTGGGGAGTGTTTAGCAAAATAAAAGCATGTATAACTTATTTTGATTTTTATTTAACAAACCTAAAAACGAATAATCTACATTACACACATTAGTGCATACATTTTATGCCCATTCTAAATACTTCCTTAAACAAAGCCCATTTTTAAGCGCACAATGCTTCAGATGTTTATTACAATTAAAATTAGATCTTCCTTCACAGTATGTTTTATGCAAAACAGAGAAATTAGGACATTGTTCTTTACCAAGGTCTAATACTTTACAATTCATACAAAGATCCTTTATCCAATTCACCTTCTCCAAACCATTTACAACGATTTCCTTATTTTCTAGATATGGAACGATTATACGTCGAAATTCTCTGTAGTCAATATAACCTTCATTCCAATAAATTCCCCTATTTCTTTCCAACCATTTAACCTGCTTCTTTTCATCACTTGTTAAGTATTTAAACAAGTATGGTGGTTTTATTAAAAATGTTTGAGTATAATCACGACTAGCAAAAGCTAATTCTTTTATTATAAAATTATTGTACAGGTCTTTAAACCCTTGAACATCTAATATGATAGTATTCGGATTCATGATATTTTTCTCACAGTATTACTTAGAGGCTTATACTCAATTATGCAGTCGTTCAATAAAAGACAATATGCAGAAGTTTGATCTGGTATGTCCGAATCACTCTCTATTTCCACTCGTACATCCACAATAGGACCTGTCTTTACATTATCGGCTTGTCTAGAGCAATCTATGATAAAGAGCGGCGCCAAATCTTTAAATTGTTTTTCACTTAATAAGGGTTCCGGGCGACGTCCGTAATAAGACTGTTGAAATCGAATGTATTGCTCGTATAATAAAGCGATTCTGTTATTCGCGAAACTGATATTTAGGTTTTCATAGGGGAAGTAAGTTGAATTTAGGTATACTCTAACGTCACGAACATGGCAGTGATCGAACTGAGACATATCAGAACTTGAATTGTTTTTTCTATTTGTTTGTAGGCCCATAATTATGTATCTAGGTTTCTCTATTTGCGAGGAAGTTTTGATGGACCAAGTATGTTTTGTAGTTTTAGGTAAAGCTGGATATTCGTAGAGATCCCAATTTCTGAATATCATCTGGAGTGAATGATCTTTTTCTAACAGTTTGAGTAAACTTATTTTCTCTTTGTCGGACACTTTAACATGCGGTACACGCCAGATGATTTTATTTATTTGAACGTCTTCTACAAATTCACCGGTGTTAAGTTTGACCGCATTCAGGTTAGTATTACTTCGTAGCAATATCAGTTCGTGCCTACAATTTATCACGACTTTCTTGAAATCTTCAGCGAAACCGATGATGTTACTGAGTGGTATAGACGCGGAAAAACTACCCGCATTTATATTTTTTATGCCTTCGATATTCCAGCCCCATGCATTAGATATCTTTGACTCACTTTCACTCATTGATATTAACGATTTCATGGTGGTAGTTATGCCAGCATTTTTTATTCTATCAATTTCCACTCCATTTAGCTCGTATCTTATATCTTGGAACAGGTAAAGTAGAGCATTATTCGTAAAATTAACACTAGTGGCTTTCTCTTTCATATCCTTTTTGCTTACGATAACAGTCCCTTCCAAATACAAGGTACTAGCTGACGGAAGTATATACAAGTCTTGCTGGTTAATGGGTATACGAATTTCATCGTTCCTATTGAAACTAGTTACGTAGGGCTTGTAAGAGTGAAATTCGATTCCTTCAACCGTGTTGTCGTAAGTCGGAGCGGATAAAACGTCTAAGATATTCATTTTAGTAAACCGATCGCTTTGAGAAATGCCTTGTTGTCTTTAGTTAATTTTATTTTCTTCTTAGGGCGAGCTCTTATATGGTTGGAAGCTTGAGTGGAACTGATATTTTTGATTTGCTGATGCACATATTTATTGTAGTCGATCATTTTTTTCTTCTGAGATGCAAATACAGCTGCAATTCTTCACCGCGCAAGTTTATTAAGCGGTTATTTATATCTAACAGCCTGATATGTATGCAGCTAATGTTGTTTTGGTTGATTGGAAAGTATATCGCGTTTTTCGGAATTTCTATAATCCTATATCCGGGAGGAACGTTGAGTGCAAATTCGTGGATAATGTGACTCGGTTCTCCGTTTGTGTACGAGCCGCTTACAATATCACATTCGATCCTGATCACAGTTGTAGGTAAAATGTTGACCGGCAACTGTGACTCATGCCATTTATTTGCTTTCAAGATTTGTTTATTAAACCCTAATAAATTCCTGAAAGTACCTTCTTTATTAAAATTTATGTCCTTTGTACAATATACAGCAGCTTTTAAAGTATTGTTATTGCACTGTAGTTTGATTGAGGCATCTTTCATTTCAGATTTTAAATAATCATTAATATCTTGCAATTCATAGGTGCCCTCCGGTATTTCAATAACTTCGTTAGAACCATAATAGAATTTATTATTCGTTTTGTCAATGTTTGGAATCGAATTAAATGTTGCGAAATGCAATAAGGCACACTCATACTGTTCATATAGTTGCAACGTGTTGGGATAGTAAGTAGATAAAGTTGACGAGTTTCCAGTTATCGATAATGTGAGTGACATCTTGCAAATGATTGAAATAAAAGAAAATCATAGATTTTATATGTTTTTATTCCAAAAAGTCCACAGATATTCTAAACATAAGTGTCCACAATTTACAGTGTTGAATTTCTGATATCTTGTATAATTATAAAAAACATTACAATTCTTAAAATATCGTATTAATTCCATTGGAGGCTTCAAATTTCCAAAGCTATCAAAATATTCACAATAATTGCCTACTTTTACATAAGCTACCCAATGCGTCCCTACGTTCTTATAATCGTCCAAGTTAACGATACCACATTCAATCGGATTTGGCGTTCTTGGTAATTGATCCCTCATGTACACTCCCCGAAAGTGAGGGATGTCGCGTGCATACCTTTGGATGTCTACATTAGTTAGAGGACGATTAGGTAGCTTATTTTTCAGTTTTTTGAAGATTTCACGAATAAACCTTTTCCATTTTTATGTGGCTTAATGTATAAACCCTGCCCTAACTTTAAAGACTCCATAGCCCTATTATGTCGTTGTGTTTCTAGTAAATTTTGCTGACCAGCTTTGTAATCGTTAACAGTTTTTGCAATACCAGCCGCACCACCAGCTAAAGTTCCTAATGCTGATAAGCCTGCAAAAATCGGGATTAAGGGTAGAATACCTCCAGTCTTTGGTAAGGGTATCACTCGTGGTACTCGAATTTTCTGAATGTTAGGAAATATTTTTACTGCTGCTGAGTTGGCAGCGTTAATTAAAGTTTTACTGTCCTTTGGTTTCAGTTTCTTTATCTTCGCTCTTATTTTTGATACGAAACTTTTAAACGTTTTAACGCCGGCACCAGATTTCAGTTTGGCTTTCATAACTTTGCTCACTAACCACGAACTAAGTTTTTCACCTTTCCCTGCATCGTTCGATTTAAGTCTTTGTTTAGCCATATTCAGTAGTTGTAAATCAGCTTTGTGACGATTGGGTAAGTCTGTATGGTTTGCATATGCAATGTCGTGATGCATGCAAGCTTCGTCTAGCTTATTTACACCTCGGTCACCTCGTAGTAAACGTTTCTGGAGTTTTGTTCCCGGGCCGCAATAATTGTAGCCTGGTAAATGAAGTTCGAACGGCAGATTATTAATTAGGGTATTAACAAGTTCACCTCCTTGCATTGTCTAAAGTGTAATGAAAGAAATAATGCAAAATTAACTGTTATATAATTGTTTTATTCCACTATTGCAGTTTTGTTGATCCAACTGTTTTCTTCGTTGTTTAGACCCAACCATTTCATAAACATTTTTGTTCCTTTCCTTTTTAAAACCTTTTCTACCAAATAAATACCCGGATAGTAAGATTTTTGAAGTTCTTGCTCGTAAAAAGTTCCCAATATGGCTTGCTTTCGCTGATCTTGTATATGATATGTTACTGGTATGGTATGATTTTTTTTTTTTATAGTAAATATTTCAGTTGACCAATTAGGTGTGTAACCTTTCTCAAAATTGTGTTTGTATTTACTGATACGAACAAAGTCACCTACTTTGAACTTAGGTTTTCTACGAATGGTTACATGATTTAAGGTTTTTTTAATATTTTCTTTTATAAATGACTCACTAGATTTATTAACTTCAATTGGCTTAAATTTAATAGTACGATGTTTTGTGTTGTTATAAGTCTTTAACGTAACTTCTAATGGTATACCTAACCATTTATAGTTCCCATTCAAACTAAAATATTTATATAATTTATTTTTAAGTGTTTTAATCAGTCGCTCCACGATCGAAGCTTTTTTGCTAGAAAACGTTGAGTAATGGTTAATATTATACGTCTTCATAAGCGTTTGAAATGAGTTGTTATAAAATTCTGTTCCCTTATCAGTTTGTAAATTAACAGGTTTGCGATTGCTGTTAATCAGTATTCGTTTAAATGCATGAGTAACATCGAGTTTATTTTTTGATTTTAATGACTCTGCCCAAGCGTACTTTGAGAAGCAGTCAATCACCACTAGAATGTAATTATGACCTTTATTATATTTTCTCAGGTTTTGCATGTCCAATAGATCAGCTTGCCACAAGTCATCGACCCCTTTTAGAATGACGGAACGTCGAAGGAGATTTCTTCTTGCTGCTTTGTGTAGTTCATTAACAATTTGCTGTTTTGCCATTATGGAGATTTATTTTGAAGTAATTTATCTACCTCTGCTTTAGTATAAAACTTATCTTGCAAATGAGTTAAAACCTCAGGTATCTTTGCTTTTAAAGTAGCCTGTACTGTACCCTTTGTGTCTTTTATGATTTGAGAACGGAATGATCCAATCATATTATTAAATTCTTTTAACATATTAGCATTCAAACGATCTACATAATCCTTGTCCACAGTCAAATTATTTAATTCTTTTAATGTGTTAGCATTCAATCGATCTACATAATCCTTGTTCACAGCATCGTCTGCTTCTACTGGAGATCTAATTCCTCTCAGTCTTGAAGTTTTTAAATCAAAATCTCCGTTTTCTAATTTTAACAGAGCATTCTCATTAAACTCAAATAACTCAGCAAAACGCATTCTTTTGTGAATGTAGTGTCCGAATTTGTCTACGTTCATGTTTAAGGTGTATTGTATCGAGAAGCTAATAATAAAATAAACACATTTTAAAATATTTATTAATTTATAACTTTACTTTCACGCAATTCTTCAATGATAGATATAATTTCATTATCTAATCCTGTGTTACCAGCATCTCGAGATGCAATCAATAATTTTAATCTATCCACCAGTTCATTGGGATCGTCCCAATATACAAAATCTACGTTTTTCTTCCACGTTTTTGTTAAAGGTAGTAGTCCTTTTCCCTTCGATTGGTGTTCCTGAATTGTACTTCGTAGTTGGAACAGAGGCTTTATAATTTGCAAATATTTTTGTCCTTTATTACTTTTTATTGGTTTACTGGGTTCATAGTCTCGTCGATGTGCATTTGTATCAAGTAACATCGACTTATAATGTTTCATATCACTCTCTGTAACCATGCTTAAATCTACGTTCTTTTTCAGCAGCAATTGTTTTAAACCAGGCGTATTTCGGTATTTGCGTCCAGCCACGATGATATACTCGTCGCTGATCGTTATACGCGCAGAACCTAACATCAATTTACCGCTCTCTACTCGGACACCAAACGGAATATCTTTCAGTGCTTCTGAGGACACTGACCAGGATGACATATCACATCTCTGGTTGTTTTCAGTTAATGATTTATACGAAGAATCACTTTCGATATCAGATTCATATTCGTCTTCATTGTCGTTGTTATCATTGCTTTCTGAACTAATAGGGTCTTCTTTTTGCAGAGTTTTATCGATAAACGGAACATCGGTTTCTTCATTTTCTATATTATGCAGGAGAGAAGCCTTCTTACTGACATTAGCAATTTGGTTGAGTGGTTCTGTTACCGGCTTGAACACTGATTCCAGCACTTGCTGATTGTTATTCCCAACATCTCTCATCTTTCGCACTTTCTTTTTAACAGCCTCTGCAGCTTCAACTATTTGTCTTTTCAGTGATTTCTCCATAATAATAAAAAAAAGTTCGTGACTGATTAAGCGTTGCCTGAAGAATAATATTATCGCGAGGGTACCGGTCTTAAATATTAGTATTTTTAATCAAAGACAACAAAAGTGTCAAATTTATTTCTGTAACATCCTTTATTTTTGGAGCAATCCTTATTAATTACTACATAATTGAAAGGCTCACTCCATATCTTCGAACACATTTCACGAAATTCAATCCATGACATATCAGTGTTGACATGTTCTTCATAAATATGCCGTAAATTTATTTCATCTTGTTTAAAAAGTATGATTAAGTTCGCATTGTCTCTTACTAACTGCTTAGGGATTTTACTATACGTTTGGTTTAGATAGAAACAATCAATGCACTTGTGTCTTCCCATCGCAAAATAATCACGCATGTTACTCTGATTTTCACAAGCAACATCATCGAAAATAATCACGGAGTTGGGTTTTGCGTCCTGAACGCTTAGTACTTCCTCATTTCCCTGATATTTCTGGAGGGAAACACCAGGCACCCGTTGCAAAACACTTTCTAAAAAAATGTACTTAGGTTGGTGCAGAGTTTTTGAATAGACATAAACATTTTCAAATCTTAATCCGTTTTCGTGTATTAGAAGACCAATTAATAAATTCGTTTTTCCACAATTGGACGGACCGCAAATAATACACCGTACTGAGTTAGGCAATAATTCTCCGTGACGAAAACTTGTCTTGCAAATATCATCGCAGACTGTATTAACATGCAGCGATTGCGGTTGTTTTACAAATTTCATGATTACTGTCGGAAATGAACCAATTGAAAATGAGTGAATGTATTTAGAACGTTATCATTTATAAACTTACCACAACCTCTTTTGCGTTACTGGTCAGTGATCGAGTCGATTGTTCATTATTGAGCATTCTGTACCACCTTTCAGAGCGATAGCGAGCTCGCATGATCATTGGTCGTGTACAGTATACACTACAGTCGAGTTGATAGTTGATTGTTCATACTGACCCGCCATAATATGGAAGTTACTAGTCGTTGGTTGAGTAAATCGTTCCTAATCAAGTACACGGTGCAACAAACTGTCTCGTTCGAGTTTATTGGTCGAGTGGAGAGTCGAGTCGAGTGTCGATTATTGGGCATTCTATACCACTGTCGGCAGCGAGGCGCACTCGCCGAGCTACTTGCCGATAGTGGTATAGAATGCCCAATAATACACTACTGGCAAAAGAAGCATGAAAGTAGAATAAATGCTGTGGAAATGCGTTCCTTGCGAAGCATGTGTGGTGTGACTATGAATGATAGGCTGAGGAATGATGTGATAAGACAACGGTGCGATTTAAAAGAAGATGTAGTGACAAAAATTTATTTAAAAGAGTATGCTTAGATGGTTTGGTCATGTTGACAGGATGAATGAACGGCGACTAACAAAATGTATTTACAAGGCAAATGTGGAGTGGGAACGCCGGGAGGGGACGCCCTAGGTGGACATATAGTGACCTTATTGGGGATGTTCTTCAGAAAGGTCAGGTGCGTAGTATTCGCAACCGGCGTGCGTGTATGACTAGATGTATGAACTTTAACGAGGCAAAAGGAGTTTGTAAGGATCGCAGCAGGTGGCGTTCTGTAGTTTCTGCCTACCCCTATGGGAAAAAGGCGTGAATTTATGTACCTATGTATGTTTAGGGTTCGGTATGAGGAATGAAAGACAATTGTTGGAATAATTGTTCATGCTTTATTGCATCAAATCCTGCCTTACATATATTATTTTTGGCTTAACATTTTGTAGCTTAGCTACGATGTCCAAAATATAGACAGCCAATCGTAGAGCACTAGAACTAAACTTAAACGTAAAAGTCTACAGTGACCGCACACCCATCTCGCTCTAGCACGCGCGCGACGTATAGCGTCGTCTGTACGCACACTATAAATATTACCGTCACCGGCTCAGTGCCTCAGGATTGGCTCGTGGCCGGCCACTGAGCACCTAGTTCCCGCGAGTGCGTATTTAGTTGGCGAATAGTGGAAGTTTCCTGTCGTCAACAACCTACGTCACGATCGGGTGACTGGGCTCAGTGTTTTTCCGTGCGGACCGCAAAAACTTTTCCGTTCCTCATTGTGTGCGCGCAGGGAACTTACGGTCCCTGCGTGGACACAGGGGGGAGCCCTGCTGTGCCGCTCGGTGTGTCATCACCGGAGCGGTCGCGGACCGACCACGCCCAAGGGGGATGCCGAAGCCCGGCAAGCGCGGTTCTGCGGGCCGCGATGCCGGGCTCCAAGGAACGGCCCGTCCAGTGTTGGACCGGGCGACGTCGATGCCGAACATCGGTGACGCGTCGTCCGGTGCGCCGCTGGCCGGACCAGTCAAGACCCAGGTAAGTGGCAAACCACTTACCTACACCGAGGCTAGCACCGCTGCGGCCTCCAGCCCGCCGACGACATTGGCGCCTGCGCGTGTTGCGCCAGCGCCGTCGTCGAGCCGGCAGCACGCGGTGCCTATACGCCCCGCTGCTTTTCGCCCCGTGCCCATACAGGCGCCGGGGCCTGCGCCTAAATCAGGCCGAGCGCCGCACGCGCGCGCCGCCGCGCCGCCGGTGCGCCACGTTGCGCCCGCGCGCGCGGCCGCGCCCATCGCGCGTGCCGCCGCCCCTCATGCGCATCCCGCGCCACCCGCGCACCCCCCCGTGCCAACCGTGCGAACACGCACCCCCCCTACCCGTACCGCCGCCCCTCCGCCGCGGTTCGTGTCGCCGCCCGCATCTGCGCCCGCGCAGAGTGCGAAGTCGCCGCAAGCTGTGCCAGCTTCGCGCACCGCCACCCCCGGTCCCCGCCGCTTGCTGGCGGGACCGGCGAGGGTTGAGCAGGAGCGGCCTGATAGTGCCGGTACGTATAGACGGCCGGCACAAGTGACGCCAAGGGTGCCCGCTTCACCGGCACCCCCTCGTGCATCCGCCTACGACTCGCCAGCGGCGCTCTCGACGTGCTCGTCGCAAGCCGGCTCGAGCATGTCGATCGCATCCGCTAGGTCGGGGTCGGCCGCGTCCGGTCGCGATGACGTGTCTCCGGACACGACCCCGCGATCCGGTCCGCGGCCCAACGTGGGAGGACCAGTAGCTGCGGCCTTTTCGCCGACGTCGCCCTCTGAGTCGCTGGACTTTGATTTCGAGTTTGAGCTCGAGGCCAGACCCCAGCGACGCAGGAGGAGCTCCGGCGAGACCGCGTCGGAGGCAGCGAAGAGGCACTGCCTCGACCCGCCGCGGCCACAGCCGCGGGGTCGGGGCACCCCCTCGCCGCCCACTTTTGCCGACGCGGCGCGCCGCACGCCGCCACCGTCACACGGACATACACAAGCGGGGGTAAGTTCTAGAAACATACCCCCCCCCAACCCTACCTCACCCCCTGCCGCCGCTTCCGGCGCCTCGTTGGCGTCGTCGCAAGCGAAGCAGGGGGGCGGGAACAGCAACGGGAAGAAGCCTCTCAAAAAATCGAGGTACCCGCCGCTCGTGGTTGAGAAGCTGCCGGACTGGGCCACCCATTTCAGGGCCATCAGTGCGAAGCTGGGCCGACCTCCTCACGCTCGTCCGTATGGGGGCGGAGTTCGCTTCGTCCCAGACAGCGAAGAGGAGTACAGGCTGGTACAGCGTTACCTGACTGGCCTTGAGAAGGATAGTGGAGTATCCTGGTTCGCGTACTCGCCACCAGCGGACCGCAACATGAAGGTAGCCATAAGGGGGCTGCCAGCTGATACAGCCCCCGAGGATATAAAGGAGGAACTCCAGACATTGGGGTACCAGCCGGAGTATGTGCGCCATATTAAGGGCGCACAAGGACGACCCGGCTGCATATTCTATGTCATCCTCAAAAGAATCCCCGATGTCAGGACCATCTTCGACACCGCGATATTTATGAATATGCGCGGTGTCAAGATCGAGGCTTGGCGCGGCAAACGCGGGCCCGCTCAGTGCCACCGGTGCCAGCGCTTTAGGCATAGCTCGCACCAGTGCCACCGACCGCTCGCTTGCGTGCGGTGCGGAGGGGAGCACGCGGCACGAGACTGCCCACGCCCGCGGGAGGAGCCGGCCACATGCGCAAACTGCGGTGGCCCGCACCCCGCGAGCAATATCAAGTGCCCCGTGTTCCAGGACGAGATCCGGAACAAGAGAGCGGGGACTGTCGCCATCACGGCTAGAAACCGGACACAGGTGGCCGCAAACCGGCCACAAGATGTGCAGCTGGAGGCCTGTGGACCGACGCTGATGGCGCCGGCCAACGAGCCCACCACCAAGGTAGCCCAAGCCTCTTCCTCCGGACGGAGAAAGAGAAGACGCGGGGGGAAGGGGAGGAAGAAACCCACCCCACCCCCGGCGACCAAGGAGAATATCCCTGAGGCAGAGCCTGCCTCAAAACAAGCACAGGCTGTGAAAAGCACGCGACCTCCGAAAAGCGCCGGTACGGCGCAGCGGAGGGACGCGGTGCCACACAGCATAGCGACGCAGCCGCGAGCTAGCGCCCAACAGATAACGAAGCGCAGTGTGGTATCCGCACTAAACTTCGCCCAAGATTCGCGCGCCAGCGCCACTGAACCGCAGCGGCGAAATGCGGAAACGCATGAGTTCGCCGCACAAGCGAACCGTGGCAGCACCGGCGCGGATACCAACAAGAAGGAGATCACAGCCTGTGCCATTCAGCTGCTGATGGACCTGATTAGGGCCGTCAGACAGGGTCAGGATGTAGAGACCGTCATCCTTGACGGTCTATCCATGCTACTTACATTGTACCATGGATAGAGCGCCAAGGTGAGAGACGCTGGAATGACCGCGGCCTTAGGGATAAGGTCGCCTCTCTCCGTCCAACCGGACGACGACACCGACGCCCTACATGACGTCACGGGTGAGGCGCACTCGGTTACACGCGCATCACTCGTAATAAAATGACTCTACAGATGTACACTCACATCTGTTGCGCGGCGTGTTCTAGGTTAATATAGGCACGCCGCGCAACTAACACAGACAACCTATACTCCACATGCATTCACATCAGTGTGCAGCCGCGGCGCGGGTGCGCCTGCGGCACACGCTAACATTGAGCGGCGGTACTATACAGCACAAGCCGCTCACACATTCATATCAGCCTCACTCTCAATCTGTAAACGGCTAGCTCTGTGAGCAGGGCGAGAGGAGGCTACATATGCCCGTAGGCGCGCCGAGTCGGCACCCACGATGCTGGTTATCCTCGCTGGGCCTCCCCCAGGTAACTGGGGGTCTCACCTGGTAGGGACAGACCGCCGAGGTGCCGTGAAGAAAGCGACACCACTATAGGCGTCGCGACGCGCTTACGAAGCTACGTATGCAACTACACAAACGGGCGCGATAACACGCGCCCAATTCCATTGCCGCCACGAGGCAAACAAAGTGAAGGGTCCGCTGTAGCGGGCCACAGTATGGCTTCCGCGGGCTAGGAGCTACGCTCCGGTCCCGCCGTCCGCACCCCCTGACGGGGGTGTAGTGACTTCCCGAGCGGTCAGTGCCTCAGTACGCATTTGCTTCTGGGGTCGGTATGTTGTCGGTGCTCTGATGCGGCAGGCGCGCGCGCACGTAAATACCACGAACCAGTGGTCTGTACCTCAGTGCGCGGCCGCGCTCCGTCCCGGCCGCTTGTATGCTCCTATTATGTAGGTCACTACATTACTCCCCGCCAGCGAATCGCACAGGTGGTTTTGATGTTCTGCCTGATCTTGTAACGTGAGCGTATGTTGGGGTGTCCTCTTTTCTTTCCTCTGTGTTTAGGGAGTAGGCTGGTTTCAATCTGTCTATCGATATGTTTGCGAATCTGTTTGCCAACTGCACATTAAAGTATTTTCCGCTGCGGTCGATCACTTTATGCGGACCGCTGTACGTTGGAGTCAATGGCTTGCGGACTGCGTCGTTGCGAATATATACGTGTGTGCATTTGTTTAGATCGCCATGCACAAACACCGCTTGACTTGCGTTGCTTACTCGCTGTACCTGGGCCTTTTTCAATGCTTCCCTTAGGTGGCTTAAGAAGGCTGATGGAGTGTTATTATTATTTGTGGTAGGCGGTTCTCCGTAAAATTCACCTGGCAATCGTAATGTTTGCCCGTACAGATAACTCGTCGTAGTTGATTGGAGTCGGACACGTTATTGTTTCAACTCTGGATAACGCGTCGGCGACTACGTTATCTTTGCCGGATATGTGTTGGATAGTAGTGACGAATTGGCTAATATATTCTAAGTACCTTGCGCGTCGCGGCGTTTCGTTCTTGCTGTTTGCGTTGAGCGCATTGACGAGTGGCTTGTGGTCCGTGAAAACGGTGACGTCACGGCCTTCAGCAATCCGACGAAAGTATCGTACGGCCATGTAAATGGATAGTAGCTCCCGGTCATAGGTGCTGTATTTCTTTTGGGCGTCGTTGAATTTCTTCGAGTAAAATCCGATTGGTTTCCATTTGCCTTTGATTTTTTGTTGAAGTACTGCTCCTGCGCAGGAATCGGATGCATCCGTCATCAAAGCAAAAGGCGAACTTGATGATGGATATGACAGAAGAACGGCGTTTTTGATGTCCTCCTTGCACTTATTAAATGCTTGTATTGCTGTCTCGCTCCATTGTATTTTAGTTTTGTCATTTTTCTTTGAGTTATGGAGATACATGTTGAGCTCTTTTTGTTGATGAGCGGCGTGAGGAATGTTTCCTCTATAAAAGTTTATCATTCCCAGGAACCAACGCAATTGTTGGATAGTCTCTGGTATGGGATATGATGTAATAGCCTTTGTCTTTTCGTCTGTTGGTTCTATTCCTTCCGCCGATATTGTGTAGCCCAAGAACTCGAGTGTTGACTGCCCAAAAATGCACTTGGCGACATTCAATTGCAATTCGTTCTCATGAAGCCTCTTGAACACTTCTTCAAGGTCTCTTCTGTGCTCTTCTTCCGTTTCTGATGCCACCAGAATATCGTCGACAAAAGGAAAAACAGGTAGTCCCCGTAGCACATTGTCAATGTGTCGCTGGAATGTTTGCCCAGCGTTCCGTAGGCCGAAGCACATCCTTGTGAATTCAAATAGGCCGAATGGTGTAATCACGGCCGTTTTAACAATATCTTCTTCACGATTTCTGACTTGATAATACGCCTTTTTTAAATCAATTATAGAGAAGAATTTCTTCCCTAATAAATTGTATGTGAAGTCGTGAAGTCTTGGTATAGGGTACCGGTCTGGGACGGTAATTGCGTTGAGCCGGCGATAATCTCCGCATGCTCGGTATTGTCCATCCTTCTTGAGTACTAAGTGAAGCGGGCTTGCCCATGGGCTGTTTGACGGTCTGCAAATCCCTTGCTCGATCATTGCCTCGAACTCTTCTTTCGCTGCTTTTCGTTTCGATGTGATGCTCTAATTCGCTGTGACAAAACCTTAGGTTTGGCCGAGTTATGTCTGGATACAATGCGAGCAAGTCGTGATATGGCTGCTGACCGTCTACGGTATTGACGCTGTGATCCGATATTGGTGTGACGTGACCGGTTACGGTCAAAGTCGTTTGTTTGTCGATTAGTCTCCTCCCATGTATGTCGACTGTGAGTTTATGTTTGTGAAGGAAATCGGCGCCTAGTATTGGTCGCTTGACTTCTGCAATCACGAAGCTCCAACGATATGGTCGGCGCAGTCCGATATTTAGTACCATGGATCGCTCGCCGTAGGACGGTATTGATGAACCGTTGGCGGCGTATAAGTGACTTGTTGGTTTCAGCTTTCGTTTTTCTGTTCTGAGGGCTGGCAGTACCGAAACGTTGGCTCCGATATCGATGAGGAAATGATATCCCGATGATAAATCCTTAATGAATAGACGGTACTTAGATATATCGTTAACTTCGGCTTCCGTCGCAGCTGAAGTAGCTTCTAGTTTTCCGCTGGTTTGTTCTTGCTGTCAAAACTACACGGGCTTCGGCATCTGTAGGCTTCCCTTCCAAACTTTCTATGGAAATAACATATCGTGTTTCGTATCGTTGATTTGGAACGTGATCGTGATCGCTGCGAGTCCTGGTAACGGGGTCGGCGGTACTGGCTTCGGGATCGATCCATTTTCAACGCAGCAATTTCTTTCGAAAGTGATTCGATCATTTCGATGATTTTTGGAGCTGATGATGTCGATGGTTCTTCTGTTTTTTTGTTCGTATGGCTGCAGGAACATACGGAATTGACTTCCTTCGTCTGCTCGTCCATTTTGTCTGCCATCGCTGCCAATGCATCCAACTTCGATTCTTCGCTGACCGATAGTACTGCTCGCGTAGACGATGGTAAATGACTCATCCATAACATGCGTAGTGTGCCGTCAGGAACCATATTTCGTCCTAGGTCTCGCATTCGACGAAGAAGCTGTGTAGGACGCTGGTCTCCTAGCTCGACTTCATTCAGGAGTTTCTGAAGTTGCTTGCTCTCAGATTCTTCATATACTGATATCAATCTTTTCTTCAGTTCTTCATATCTTCCCGTGTTAGGCGCTGACATTATGATGTCGCTGATTTGTTCCACGTCTATTTTCTCCAATTGTGCGACGGCAAGGCCGAATTTGTTTTCATCGCCGAGCTTCTGGTTGGTGAGCATGGTCTCAAATTGGGCGAACCAGGAGGTCTACTCCGAAATGACACATACGAATGTTCGGGACCGACCGAAATACGACCGAACTTAGCATTGTTGTCCTACTACGAACAAAGTTCGGATTGGCTCAGTTTGGTCGGCACCATAGTCAATGTTCGGAAGAGTGAGAGACCGAACGAAATGTAGTGCTAGAGTTGAACGTTTTTTCGATATGTTATTATTAGTCATTATCATTCATTTCGATAAAATTTAACTGTTGAATAACAGAATAAAATTATTTTGTATAATAAGGAAATTGAACTTTGCTTTTAATTCTGTATTTATAACCATGAATATTGTAATATTTCTCAAAAACTATTATATTTGTAGCCGACATACAGGCTGCCTTTGCCGATTGTGGAAAAAAAAGTCAAACGATAACAAGTAAACAAACAAGCGGTGCTAGTTTCTAATAGCGCAAAATTCATGAAAAAAAATTAACCTTTACCAAATGTCGTCTGTCGCAGTCGTTAAGTGTATCGATAACCGTATTTCGGTCGTTTAACATCAAGTGCTGGCTGAAGTGCTAAGTGTTCAAGTTAAGTTATGAGATGTCAACAAAAACCAAGCTAAATAATAGACTTAACTATTTTTACCCGTGATTAAGTGCCCCTTGGGTTTATAGTTTTCTCATGTTCGTGTTTTGGAAGTTTGGAGATGAAAGTTATGAACAAACAGTCTGCAAGAACAAGTTACCATGTCCGGACCGACAGCGGCACAAATTGATGCTCACCTCAATTTCCTTGAGGAGCATCGAGATTTGGCTCAAGGCAACTTGAGGAGTATCGAGGGTCGTACCCTGAGTCATCGACTGTGGGACGAAATTTGCACCACGCTGAATGCTATGGGCGGGTGCACCAAAACAACGAAACAGTGGCAAAAAGTAAGTTTTCATTAATTTATTTGTTAAAGTACTTAAGTAGGTAAGATTTACACGAATATCATACATTCTAAATTGCAATAAATGATTTTAATGTCCATGGTTCAGTCACTATTGTGGTAGGATGCAATTTTGTATCTAAATCATTTAAATTAAATATTGCAGTCTGTTGAGCTTAATTTTGTTAATTTGAATTACCTACATAATTTTATGTACATATGCGTTAGATGTGAATTGACAAGAACAATCATATACATGTTTTTATGAACAGTCCAGTTATTTTTATTTACAAATATCTGTGCCATTATATAATGCTTGATTGTGACAGGTATTAAACTTGAAACGATTTTCTGATAGGACTAATTTAGTTTTTACACAATATTTCTTTGCCAGAGTGTTAGCGTGTAACTCTTTTGTTAATTTATTTTAGGTGTGGACAGATAAAAAACATCTGGCAAAAAAGGCAGCAGCTGCTGCACGGCGGTCTGCTTCTGCCACAGGAGGTGGACCATCTACGGCCCCTTCACTCTCCCAATGGGAACTTAAAATAGTTTCCATAATGGGAGATGGATTTGGTGAACCGCAGACCTCGGCAAGATCACAAGCTTTTGTTGAGCATGTATGTATTTTTTTTTTATTCGTTTTTCTGTCTATTAAAAGTAATATATTAAATTTTTCAATACAAAAGTGGCCATCATGATCAGTGACAATTTAAATAGAAATATAAAATAATGTGGCTTTATCTCAACTCACATATTTTGTTTTCCAGCCATCTCAAGAGACACATACTGCTGCCTCTACCTATATTCCATCCAACCAAGAAGACCTGTCTTTACTAAATGGTATGTAGTGCAACTAAATAATATTCCAGTTTAATTATAGTACCTACACAATTATTTACTTATTTTAATTTATTTTTGTTTTGTTATTGTAAACATTTAAACCAACACTACATTATCTTATTATTACCTTATGCTAAATTAGTTTTTATTTTGTTAAACTAAGGTAAAACTATATGTTGTTTTTATAAACTCGAAAATTTCTAGTAGTCCCTAGTTTTCTTTAATTTCTTTTGTTTTGTTTTGTATACCTACTTTATTATATACTTATTATTTGCAGATCTTTTGCAACCAGAAGCACAGATAAATCAAGAAACAAGCCAGCAAGATTCAGCCCCACCAGTCAGCAATGCTTCAACAACACGCAGCCAACTTACTTGTAAGCTTCATTGTAATATCATTTTAATATATAGTACAAAAAGTCTACGTTTTATGTATCAAAAATACCTTTGTAGCAGGCTCAATTCCACGGCGATTACGCTTCCGGGGTAAGAGGGGCACTATATCCTGGCAGAGTTCTTCATAAAGGGTTCGACTGAGTCTGTAATTACCTACAAACTCAAGGTCGGGCACTAAGTTAGTATTGAAGGAGTCACGAAGTCGTCTGCGATTCCTTCTGCGCTCCAAACGCTCTTCTTTGAGAGCCTCTTCCACCAAAAACATACGTGCTGCCATTTTGTTACAATTTTATTTCACTTTAACACTTGAAACAAATATAAAACTAAAGATAATTATAAGTATTCATTAAATCCGATGCTTACGATACACAAAAGGTAGCAATTTTGCTGTCGTGAATTTTGACATTAAGTTCACTATGTAACTCTTGTCAAACTCAAATCATCGGTCGGGCTTTTTTCGTTCAGAGTAGGTTTACGATACAACAAACGTCAAAATGAAGTTCGGTCGAAACCGGACCGACCGAACGAAATAGAATGAAGTTCGTAGTAGGAAACGTCCGAACATTATGCCGATACTTCGGATTTATCACTTCGGAGTAGACCCCCAGAGTCTGGGCTTGTCTCGCCAGAACTGGGGTAAGCGCGCTTTAACTGAGATTGTTTCGACATCTTCTTGGCTCAGGGATAGTCTTGGAGGTTGTTCGCTTGACAACGGCATGATTTATTTTGCGGTCTTCAGTCGGGGTCACCAATTTAGGGTTCGGTATGAGGAATGAAAGACAATTGTTGGAATAATTGTTCATGCTTTATTGCATCAAATCCTGCCTTACATATATTATTTTTGGCTTAACATTTTGTAGCTTAGCTACGATGTCCAAAATATAGACAGCCAATCGTAGAGCACTAGAACTAAACTTAAACGTAAAAGTCTACAGTGACCGCACACCCATCTCGCTCTAGCACGCGCGCGACGTATAGCGTCGTCTGTACGCACACTATAAATATTACCGTCACCGGCTCAGTGCGCGCAATCCCCCACCCTTGAAAATGCAAGGAGCAGATATCGGCTGGTCCCCCTGGGTTAAATATCTAGGGGTTACTATTGACCGCCGGCTCTCCATGAAGAAGCATGTCTCCGATGTAGTCGCGAAGGGTAAGGTCGCCCGCGCTTTACTCTACCCGGTGCTCAGGTCCCGAATCCCGGCGCGTGTCAAACTAGGCGTGTACAAGTTGTACGTACGCCCGATATTGACATACGCCGCCCCCGCTTGGTTCGTCTTCACAAGCGAAACGAGCCGCAAATCTCTCCGCGCGCAGCAAAACCTAGCGCTGCGGACCATCCTTGACGCCCCTCGCTATGTGAGGAACGATGTTGAAAATGAAATGAAAAAAATGAAAAATGTTTTATTTGTTATACAAGTAAATTTAACAACTAGTGATTGGAGTCTCCTTTTAAGCAAAAAAGCCTGTGTTAGGAGACTCCGCTCTTCCAAACTTAAAATATTAACATAAAAATACTTGTTTTAAGTGTTATAAAAACAGGCGATTTAAAATGAAAAGAGAAAATTAAAACTAGACAAGAAGCATGCAAATGTGTGAGTGAGAGTAGGGGTGTGTATACGTGAGTATGAGGGTGTGTGAATGTGACTATGACTATGAAGGTGTGTAAATGTGAAAATGGGGGTGTGTGAGTGTGAATACTAAGGAGTGTTACTGTGAGTATAAAGGTGTGCAAATGTGAATTTGAATGTTGCATGTGAGCATCTCTGAGTATGAAAGTTAAGTGATAATGTGAGGGTTTGTTAAATTTAATGTAAAATACAGAGTGAGTGTAAGTGGCAATGAATGAATCAGACTGTATACGCCAAGTACGAAAGATGAGAGCATTAAGTGTAAGGTTTTTATTTTATTCCAATAGCTTCTCCGTGTCATCATATGTAAGTGGTTTTATCCAATTAGTTACCATTTTTTTACTGACAGTTAATTGTTTATTGTATAATTATGTAGATCTCTTTGTTTACTCGATTGTAAAGCTGAGCTGAGCGTTTGTCATATTGAATACGGGCGAGCTTGGTATTAGTTTTAGGAACTTCAACTATTATATCCTTTCTTCTTTTCAAGGTTAAGCTGGGAACAAAATTAAGAGTTTTATGTTTCCTGAGAATAGTTTTAATTATATATAGTTTGCGAACAGAGTGTAAATTACTTATTTGATAAAGACTTTGTGTGGGGTACCTTAGGTTTTTGAAGTACATTAATTTTATTAGAGCCCGTTGTCCCCGCTCCAGGTCTATGAATTTAGTCTTAGCCGCCCCACCCCAAATGGGGATGCAATATACTAAGACAGACTGGACTATAGCTATGTATATTTCATTGAGTAGATTTCTGGGTTTATTTGTGTTATCGGTTATTTTATTTGGTACGATATGCCTTAAATTTTTGAAAATCCAACTCAGTTTTCTAATTCTGTTGGTAACTTGTTCCAGATGGGAGTACCAAGATAATATGTTATCCAGCGGGACCTCGGTATCGAGAGCCTGGATGAGTTCGTGCGGCGCCTCGCGAAGGGAATGTTCGCGCGTGCCGACGCATCTGATTGGCCCCACGTCAAACAGATAGCGCCATGGCACACGCGCCCCCCCGATCGCTCGAGGCGCCCCTTACCCCGCGACCTGACAGCGGACACACAAGACTCCATACAAACTTGACGCCTCGAGTGAGCTGTACTCACGTTACACGCGGCTCACTCGTATAAAGTGACTCCACAGATGTACACATACATCTGTTGCGCGGCGTGCTTCTAGGTTAATATAGACGCGCTACGCAACTAAATTCAGACAACCTTTACTAAACAAGCATTTATATCGAGTGTGTCGTCGCGGCGCGGGCGTGCCAGCGACGCGCACGGACACCGGGCGGTGTTACATTACACAACAAACCGCTCACACATTCACGACAGTCACTCTCTCAATCCGTAAACGGCTAGCTCTGTAAGCGGGGCGAGGGGTGACTACATACCTATCCGTGGGCGCGCCGAGTCGACATTTCCGATGCTGGTCGTCCTCTGCTGGGCCTCCCCCGGGCAACTGGGGGTCTCACCTGGCAGGGACAGACCGCCGAAATGTCGTGAAGAAAGCGGCGTCACTATAGACGTCGCGACGCGCCTACGAGTAAACACTGAGCAACCACTCACATGGACGCGTTAAAATAAACTAACGCGTTCAATCACCATCCGCCGTATTAGGCGACTATATTGAGGGGCCTGTTGTAGCAGGCCACCGTATAGCTCCCGCGGGCGAGGAGCGAGGTTCCGACCCCGCTGGCCGCACCCCCTGACGGGGGTGTAGCGACTTCCAACTGGTCAGTGCCTCAGTACCAGGGGGTATCAACTTTGTATGGGCCAATGTAGGACAGGTACCCGGGGCAAAGTTGTTACATTGCCAACGTTAAAAAAATTATGTAGGACCCAACAAATTAGGTCTTTAATAATACCGATTTTCAAGTTGTAACACAGGTTCATTGAAAGTGATTCGTTTATTTTTTTCTTTCCAAATAGTAGTTTTTAAGCTAGAAATATGCCAACAAAAAATAAATATTGATTAGATCATATTTTTTTTTCATGATCGATTGAAGTTATACTGATTTTTGATTTACCCAAAATACCTCAATATTGTCTAAAATGAAATAAAACCGAAAATATAGTAGATATTTTTGATAATTCATAGTAGCACTACGCTGTATACTGTGTGTGTGTATACAGGACAGGTATACAGTTGTGATCTTTATCTTTGTTGTGAGTTTTGAAACTTTGTGGAATGGATGAAAATAGAAGGAAATGTTTCAAGTGTGGCTGTTTACCAGCCGAACATAACGTGAAACTGTTCCATTTTCCTAAACCCGGAGTTCGAAACGTTATTCGGTAAGTATTAACACGTACCTTATAATAAATATTTCAGTGGTTAGCCAGAACTATTGATGATTGATGAAAATGTTATTTTTTTCACTTTCAGTGTTGTCTGCTGTGGGCAAAGTACATTTTTCCAGAAGAGCAATATAGTTTATACTTTACAAAATCAGACAAAATAATTGTACAATGATCACAGAATGCTGTGTGAAAAGCTGCTGTTCCATGTGATGTAAGTGAATATTTTAATAACTGATTATCTACACTATATTATTGTCACTAAATTTGTTATAAATATTGGTGCTTCAAACCAAAATTTAATTAATGGAATAATTTTGTTTCAGACTGAACCCGTACTTATTGATTTGGCCGAACCACAAGCTGGTCCATCCCAAAGAATATTTTTAGGGGACATAACAAATATGCAAACTGTGGCCAATACAAATATATTCTTTAAACTTTATCAACAAACAAGAATACTTGTTTGGAGAAAAGGATATGTCAGTCATAAGGGGAATTATAGTAGATTTTTAACATATAAGAGGTTACAAATTGAGGTAGGCTGTTGTTTTTTTCATGACTTCCATAAGCAAATAAAATTTAGTTACTATTGTATAGCAAAACGACATGAGTATTAAGTAGTACAGGGCCAGGACGGTTCACACAATAATAAAAAGAAGTTGAGAACAGTAACATGACTAACATGTATCAACATTATTATAACTGACATGAACACAGGTTCTGTCCGTCTGTACTTATCGTAAATGAATAAATAATTTTGTCACTACTGCTACTGATCTACTGTTTCTGTTTGGGTACACTTTGAAAATTGATTTTTGTCTAATTTTGTTGTAAGATCTCTGTAAATGTAGTTAAAATAAACTTCTGGGTTAGTATGTATTCTGAGGCTACTGCAAACAGATTGTAAATAAAGCATTTGAATCTAATAACACGAACACAATAATAATAAATTGTAATGATATTCTAATATTTAAAAATGTAAAATATATGTATTTAATGAAATTGTAATGAAGCTGTTGAAATAAATAAAAAACAATTTGAATTATTTATAGTTTTATTTTGCCATATTAATTCCGTAGACATTTTGGTAGGTACATTCTCTTGTAAGAAAACTCTTTGAGTTTTCTTACAAGAGAATGTACCTACCAAAAAAACATTTTTTTAATATTAGGGATGATAGGCAACATTTGAATTTACCGCCATACTAAGGTTTTTTCTCAGGGCTAAGTATAGATGGCGCTGGCGTAACCGTTCTACGAAATATTGTATGGAGTTCGCATTCTTCTCCGTTAGGAGTATATGTGTTCTGTGCTCAGTACGCATTTGCTTCTGGGGTCGGTATGTTGTCGGTGCTCTGATGCGGCAGGCGCGCGCGCACGTAAATACCACGAACCAGTGGTCTGTACCTCAGTGCGCGGCCGCGCTCCGTCCCGGCCGCTTGTATGCTCCTATTATGTAGGTCACTACATATGTATGTATGTTATTTATTATTAATAATCAGTATAATTTGTAAGTAGTTTAAATTATTATAATTTAGCATATATGTGTTTATTTATTAGTAATTAGTAAAACATATTCGTAAACCTTCAAAATACTTTTTGAATATTATACAGACTGCCCACGAGTACGCCACAGTGATCGAACACGTTTCGACTTGTCTATTTTTCAACATTTACCGCTTCGCTGAGGTAAATCCTAAGATTTACTGAGTGTATGTTGGTAAATGTCCGAAATTAACGATGATCATAGAACATTTCGGACATTTACCACTGAAGCTGGTAAAACTTAGGATTTACCGGGAAATCTTAAGATTTACTGCACTTCGGGCTTTTACAGTAACATATACATAAAATACGAAAAAGCTAATGTATATTATACATAATTTCCATGTATGAAAAATAGCGCACGTAAGGAAGTACCTAGTTTGGTAAAAGTATAAACGCACATCGTCGGGGCCAAGCGAGCGCTACGTCCGTACTAGTAACAGAGATGAAAGAGTAATATAATATTACGGTACTAAATGTAGGTATGTACCTGCATTCAGAGAAATATAAAACTATGATTTATTGCGCGCGCGAGGCCATAGTAGCGCGAGGCGCGCGCCATGAATGAGTGGCTCACCCTCACCGCCCGCGCCGCCCGCCGCCGCCGACCGCCCGCGAGCGCGAGTGAGCGGCGGAAGTTACCGAATGCCAACCGACCGTTCAGGCGCTATCTCTCTCTTTTCGCTTTGCCTCTTTTTCAAACATTGCGCTGGATGAAACAACAAGCTTTTCGACCATGCGCGCGTTGACGATAGACGGTCCGGGAAGGGCCCTCTTAACTGTAGCCCGCATGCTGGAGTTCCCAGGAGTCGAAGGCACAGGGGCAGAAGGCATATATTAGGCAAAATATACACTAAAAGCAGTGATATTCATGATGTTAACACCAGAAATAAAGACAATTTAAGAGCTCCATTTCACCGGCTTCATAAGGTGCATAACTTATTTGCTGGGCTTGGTATAACCTTTTATAACAAGCTACCCTCTTCTTTGTTAGATTTGCCTTTTAATGCGTTTAAAGCTAAAGTAAAATCCAACCTTTGTTCAAAGGCATACTATTCTATCAACGACTACTTAAATGCTATTGAATAGTTGGTCACTGTGATTAACTCAAGACAATGTTTATGTTCTTTCTCCAGAATTAGTTTACCTACTGACAGTTATATCTATACTTATAATAAATGTGTAGAAGTGAAAATTCTGTACATTGAAAATATCAAAAAAATAAATGGCACGTTACTAGCATGTTATTAGACCGACACTGAACCCAGAAATTAGATTAATTTTTTTTTTGTCTGTCTGTCTGTCTGTTTGTTCAGGCATCACGCAAAAACTACCGGTTCGATTACGATGAAATATCCCTATATCTTTAATATCCTGGGCACCACACTGGGTACTTTTTATCCCGGAAAAGTATCCTATCCTACTATCTATATCTATACCTATTAATAAAAAGACAAGTCCTGACTGACTGACTCATCAACGCCCAGCCCAAACCCTTGGACCTAGAAAGCTGAAATTTTGCACAGAGGTTTCCTTTATAATGTAGGCAAGGAATAAGGATTTTTTTGGAGCATTTTTTTGAAATTCAACCCCTAAGGGGTCAAATAGGGGATGAAATTATGTGTGAAAAATCTTATTCCTTGAGGTAATAAACATGAAACTCCGCACGAATAATTATCAAAATAAATGAAAAAGTTTGTAATTTGTTGTTTTTCTAAATTACCCCCTAAAGGGGGGTTGGGGGGTGTCAAAGTTTGTATGGAAGAATTTTAACGCGCTGTCCGATTAACTCGAAACTCAATATTTATACTTAAACCCAAAAATTAAGAATAACGTGTATCAGGATTTTTTGAAATTCAACCCCTAAAGGGGTAAAATAAGGGATGAAAGTTTGTAGGAAAAATTTATTCCTTGAGGTAATAAACATGAAAATTCGCACGAATAGTTATCTAAATAAATTATAAAGTTTGTAGTTTTTGTTTTTCTAAATTACCCCCTAAAGGGGGGTTGGGGGGTGTCAGTGTTTGTATGGAAGAATTTTAACGCGCTGTCCGATTAACTCGAAACTCAATATTTATACTTAAAACCCATGGGGATGTATGGGGTAATTTCCGACACTCACGCGGGCGAAGCCGCGGGCAGCAGCTAGTGAGTACATACAATTGTTTATTTTATTTGACTGTGTATGTCAATTTATTTTTATTATTTATTTATTGTTGACATGATCTACTCATTATAATGTTTTTTCATGAGTTGTATTGCAATATGTAGTTAGCTAGCGACCTCGACAATAATTGATCATATTGTAATTAACTTTTTATTTATTTTACTTCGATGGTCCTAGTTTATCATTTATGACTTCCATTTACTGCGATATGTGGGCGGGCACGCCCTTTATGCCTGGAGGCTTTTATCTAGATATTAAGTTCGGTTTACCTTTAGTTTTTTTTAATTTCTGCTTGAGTATTAGTTCTCGATGTTTTGGTTGGTATATTGGCGTGTGCTAGCTGACATATGGCTGTTCATTAAATGTATGTTTTGCGAAAGGTAAATGATTTTGCGCACTATTGTATAGAATCAATTTTTCTAACTGAACAGACAGCTGTGCTGCTGGGGAGTTTGTTGCGCCACTTCTTCTTCCCAGCTAAAGCACTAGGAAGTGGTGACGGGTGGGCGTTTTGGGGGACTGTCTTATGTAATTTTGACGTTCAAAAAGTGCTGATTCTCAGCCTAATTTGAATAAATGACTTTTGATTTTGATTTGATTTTGATATGTAGAACTTTTAATTCTGGTAGTTCTATATTTGGAACACCCTGGTGTGGCCATTCGCTTGGTTCCTTTCCAAGGTACGAAGGTCCCTCCCACCACAGGGATGAGGACTATAACTTCTGCGGAGTTACACCTCTTGAGGCTATGTCAGCAGGATTACAATCTGTAGGCACATGTCGCCATGAATAGTCAGATGTAATTTCATTTATTTCATTTACCCTGTTACAAACAAAAGGTTTTAGTTGCTTATATTGAATGTTAAGCCAACCAAGTACTACCATTGAATCACTCCAAATAGTTTTACTAACAATGTTACAACGGAGTGACTGTAATACCTTTGCACACAATCTGGCTCCGAGCAAAGCACCACACAACTCCAAACGTTGTATAGTAGTTGGTTTTAAGGGAGCTACCCGAGCCTTGGCACATAGTAGCTTAACTGTAACCTTATTATTAACATCAGTTGTACGCAAATATACACAGGCACTATATGCATTTTGTGAAGCATCAACAAAACGATGTAGCTCTATTGTCGCTTCTCTCTCCCTCATACGGGCGCTCCTCCCATAGAATCATGTGTAATCAAAGCCCATACTAGCCTGAACTTTCTGGATCATATTGTCAACGCCTGCTCTTGCCTCACCCTGTCACCAGTTACAAGCACCAAATACCTTGGGAGTCCTCATTGACGAGCATCTTAGCTGGGGTCCCCATATTGATGCACTTAGCTCGCGAATCAGAAAATTAATATATATTTTCAAAGAATTGAGACACTCAGCTGACCGTGGAACCCTGTTTCTTGTGTACCAGAGCCTGTGCGTATCCGTTCTTACATACTGCATTTCTGCTTGGGGAGGAACCTGCAAGACTTACCTAATCCAGGTTGAACGAGCGCAAAGGGCAATTCTTAAAGTTATGCAGTTCAAACGCAGAGATTTCCCAACCGCCCTGCTCTATTCTGAATCAAAAGTCCTCAACGTTCGTCAACTCTTCATTCTACGTGCGGTATTACGCCGTCATTCTTTGCTCCCGCTTGATAACAAACTTTCAATGAAGCGTAAAGGTTACCCAGTTTGCAATACTACTCGGTGTCGTACCTCTTTTGCAGGCAGATACTTCAACGTACTAAGTGCTCGAATCTACAATAAAATCCATCGTCTTCTTGATATATATTCGTTGAATAGGATTAAATTGATAAGCAAGCTTACTAGTTGGCTGTTGAAGCTATCATACGAGAATACCGAGCGTGTCCTTTTAATAAACTCATAAACCTTTAATTTACAAAATTTTAAAACGGTTTAATTTTCACCTAACAATAATCACCCACGGCACTCACACATACACAATCACATCTCGTACATAATCTCACACTCACTTTTTTACACAATCGCACTCCACAACGCTGTACTCGCCGCATGATATATCTATAGTGTAATGCTTTAGTACGCCCTGACATTGCTCCTCGGGGTGGAGACCTGGTGTCCTGAAACACAGGTTTCGGCCTAGCTTAGGCACCAGTCTCCCACAATATTGTAATGTGTATGAATTAAAATAATACTAAGCTGCACTTGTCAACTTTTAAATATTGTGGTGAGAAAATAAATAAATTTTATTTTATTTTTTATTTTTTAATTGATACAGGAAAATCACACATAACATTTCTTTCTAATTGTATACTGGATAGACATGACAAGTTTTTCATAAACGTCATCCAGGAATTTTTTATATCACTCATTTCTTGTTTATCCATCTTATAATATTTAGTTTTATTATGGTAGTTAAATCTATATTTTAAACCCAAGCTATAGGCAACAATGAATTGGGTAGGTACAATATGTAAGTCAATAAGTATATAAGTAACTCAAAACCGCTAACTAACGGTACTCTGAATGAAACTGTGAAAGCCCGAAGTATGCAGCACTCACCAGGCGCCTGCACTGCCACGCGTAGGCAGGTAGCTAGCAGATCGAAAGCGAAGCTTAGTACATGCCATGCACATTCACCGCACCTGGAATAGTCGGCAAGCTTTGGTGAAATAACTGTAACTAGGTTGTACTGTTGCACTATTTAGAAGCTAGAATTTTGTTAGATAAGTAACCTATATATAATAGGCAATAGGCCTAAACTCCCAGTTAGATATTAAGTACAGAACTCAATCGCAACATAGGCCTCATAGGTATCGCGGCATAGGAGTTTGAGGCGTAGATTAGGTGCAAGTGCAATAGTCAGGCTTTAGTGCTTAAATTAAGCTTTAGGCAAACATTTATGCTCATAATATTAAGCTATTTAGACGTGAGACGCAACAGACACGCCAATCGCACACCCTTGCATGCACAAAAATGGAGTCGCCCACCACGTGCGGCAAGAAAATTAAGGTACCTAGGTACTGTATTTTAGGCAAGCTGACCAAACTCGTTCGAGCGAAACCAACTAAGCTATCCACACAAATAGAAACAGGTAAATAGGTATCGTGGAATAGGTAGGAATACAGGAAACAGGCTTACTTCCCTCGGGCTAGACCTCTGGTGCAGGCGTTGAAGTTTTTGCAGTCCGAAGTAGTAGCAGTAGTAGCAGTAGTCCGAAGGCCCCGTGGGTGTCTGAAGAACAGCATACGCGCCAAACCTTTCCTTGATACCCGTGATCGGGTACGGTTCCTCCACGTGTTTTCTCGAACGTTCTCGAATTTTGGTCGTAATATTGGATTGTAGGTTCGACAATTATCTTAGACGGTCGCCAAATGAATGAAAATATAAACCTTTGGGTCACTTTGCAATAAGTAATAGGCGAGTCTACTGAATTTATATTTCAACATTTACAAGGTAAGTGACGGTTAGAGATGTGCGTGTGCACATCTCCCAAGTGACCCGAGCAGACTGGTGGCGTCTTGCGGGCGGCAACGCGACGGCGCGGCGGCGTGGCTGCGCGGCCCCCGCGCCCCACAGGCCGCACAGTGGGTTCGCGGCACTGCTACGCACAGTGTGCGTTAACACTTCCTCATTTCCATGATATTTCTGGAGGGAAACACCGGGTACCCGTTGCAAAACTCTTTAAAAAAAAATGTACTTGGGTTGGTGTAGAGTTTTTGAATAAAAATAAACATTTTCAAATCTTAATCCATTTCCGTGTATAAGAAGACCAATTAATAAATTGGTTTTTCCACAATTAGACGGACCGCAAATGATGCATTGTTCTGAGTTAGGTAATAATTCTCCATGACGTAAACTAGTATTACTAAAATCATCGCAGACTGTATTAACATGTAGTGATTGCGGTTGTTTTACAAATTTCATGATTACTGTCGGAAATGAACCGATTGAAAATGAGTGAATGTATACAGGGTGGCCGGAAGGTTGACGTCCAAAAATAAAATTTAGTTCCCTCGTATCGTGGGGTATCCGAATCACCTCCATGTATGTTCCGCGATTTTTCATAGTTTTCGAGTTATGATTTTTTTTCTGAATTTTTGGATTTGACCAATTTAAAAAGACTTTTACCAGTTTTTTTTTTTTCAACTGAATCTTCATGAGTACTTACTACTTTTATGCATAAAATAATCAGCTTCGTAGCTGTGATGAAAGTTATGAAAAGGTTGATCTAAAGTGAAAAATTTACGTTCGGTAAATTATGACTGAAATTTCCAGCTTTAGATTAAAAATCCTAGTAGTTCAAGTTAAAGTTGAAAATTTAAATTAAAAATTTAAATTAGAAAATTTAAACGTAAATTTTTCACTTTAGAACAACATTTTCATAACTTTCATCACAGCTACGAAGCTGATTATTTTATGCATAAAAGTAGTACTCATGAAGATTCAGTTGCAAAAAAAAAACATCGTAGAAGTCTTTTTAAATTGCTCAAATCCAAAAATTCTCAAAAATTTAGAAAAAAAATCATAACTCGAAAACTATCAAAAATCGCGGAACATACATAGGGGTGATTCGGATACCTCACGATACGAGGGAACTAAATTTTATTTTTGGACTTCAACCTTCCGGCCACCCTGTATAGTACGTTAACATTTATAAACTTACCGCAACCTCTTTCGCATCGATAGATCATTATTGAGCATTGGAACAACAGGTGGTAGTAGTAGTAGTATACTATTGGGCATTAAACTTCAGTGATTCGCCCTTCGAGATTTGCTCGCGCAAGCTTTAGTAATAAGTTTTCATTACAAGATTTCCGACCGCAGTTTTGAGCTATGTTTCCTTCCCTCCCAATTCCCATATAACAGAACGAGAGGAACACACATCGCACGCGTCGAATCACAGGCTTCCGCCGCAGCGAAAGCCAATCGCAACACATCCACTGAGATTTGAGAGAAATTCTCAAATCTCGAAAACAGTTGAAAAAAGTACTCGCCCGCATCGCGCCGCTCCGCAAAAATAATCCGCTAATATATCAAAAAACTCTTAAACGCTATAATTGTAAATGTTGGCCGACATAAATGTGACATTTAAAAACTAAAGTGAAGATCATAGTGTGAGAAAAGAAAAATCAGTGAACACGTGGGATGTCTGAAAAGGCTGTCCTTGTATCATCGTGTTTCGTTCGTCCAGAAGATTCCAAGTAAGTCCATCCACACCTCATAAACCTCATATCCTTTTTTTTTTGCTCAATTCTGCGTGTCGTCCAATATTCCACCCACGTAAATTATATTCCCGCATATGGTCCTTCGAACGCCGCTTCAACTTATACACCAAGATTACACTTATTTTACTTGTAGTAGCACGGACATGTGCTTGGCAGCACATGTCCGTGCTACTATACTACTATTATATATACTATATACTACTCTTACAATATTTTAGAGCAACAATTCAAATATTATTTTATGCGCCCTAATGTTGGTATCTCATACACGTTTTGTGTGGTTGCCATCGTGCACGTAATTTCCTAAATCTTAAAATTAGTTTATTGAGTTTTTTAGATTATTCAGTGGTATTTCAGTGTGTTTCTTAGTGTTATCATGGGAAAACGAAAACGCTACGACGAGGAGGAGTATTTCGCTTGGAAAATTAGAAAATTGGAGAAGAAAATGGCTCGTGTTCGCCGTAAGCAACGGGAACGGAGTTACTAAAGTAATAGTTCGAACTTCGAAGAGAATCATTATTCTGATAGTGATCAGAACCCAGAATCATTGCAGGAGGCTCCGCAAAACTAAGGTCGGTAACATTTTAAATTTCGAATAATGAAAAATACCGGCCGGCGCCGGCGACTACGACTGTCGTACCTCGCGGCCTTGACCTACTTTTTCTTACAGAACATTGTGTTTGTATTATCTACTTATTTTTTATTTATTTGGTGCCTAGTGCTTATGAGTTTAGTCTGTAAGGCTAATACCGATTTATAATGTACTTCAGTTTAACCTGTAAGGTTGATCGCTGTATATTAAGTAGCACCAAAATTCATAGAACATACCTACTTCGAGAATCATGACTGTCGTAATTTTATATAAACAATGTTGTGGGTTGTTTGGAGAGGACCTGTCAAACAGTTGTCAGAAGCACATAAGCTCCACAATTAATTTTGCAATTTGTGACAAATACTGTGAAGTTGTGCCCCAAATCATTATTAAAGTGTAGTTGAAGTGTCTCGGAAACTGTGATAACATTATCTAGTGATTTCATATCCTAAAAACAACAAAAACCTTATTTAAACATTAGTAGATTCTATCAGTGAAAAACTTATACCCACATTTGGATTAACATTTCTTTGACACTTTAAAATCTTAATAAAATGTCATTGCCAAAAGGGTTGCCATCTTCAATCCAGTGTTACCACATAAAAGCTTAAATTACCCCAGAAATTATGGATCATGTTACCGAAGACCGCACAGGAGTAGGTGACCAGGCTCCTATGTTGGTGAATACTACTGGCAACAGCAATAACAAAAAACTTGTGCAACAAGCTTTCCATCCAAGCTTGTTCCTATCAAGACCAAGATCTTCCTCGGTTGGAAATAACCCAACAGTCAAACAATCCAAAGAAAATATTGAGCTGGAGTCCCCTAATTGACAACATTTCAAAAATGACACGGCCATAAAACAAAAATACCATTTCTTTATTTTCATATCCTGAGTTCAAATTTTTTTTTTTTTTTTTTTTTTATTTCTTCATTTCTGAGAAAAAAAATTAAAATCAAAAAACACGTCATGACGTCATAGAAATAGTGGAATGAGGTAGTTACCTTTGCCTAAGCATTCCAATGTATTAGATGAAATTTGACTTGTCAAACAAGCAGCGTTGCCAATTTAGCATTTTATATGCTAAATTTGGCAGATTTTCATTCTGTCTAGCATATTATTTTGTCGTTTAGCATATAGCATATTTTTTAGCATATTAACTGAAATTAAAAAAAGAACATGAAACGAACGACTGTTTATGAAAATAAAATATTAACATGAAACGAACAATCTCTTTTGTTTTGGACTGGGATTCCCCTTTAAAACTTTTTCGTTTTGACATGTGGATACCATAGACAAACAAAATTACTTCGCTCTTCTCTGTAGGAATGAGGGACAAAGAATAACTTTAATCAAATCGTTACCTACCGAAGTACTAAATTTAAAACAAATGAAAGTGGAAGCAGTGTCTCTCGAGATATAACGGAACGAGTTTTAATAGTTTTTGTTTGTCGTTGTAATGCCTCCTAAGTACAATCAACATTACCGGTCAGAGTGGGAGCAAATGTCCGATTTCAAAGAGTGGTTGCAGCCCGTTGCAAAAGATACGACAAAAGCCTATTGTAAGTACTGCAAGTGCGATATTATTGCAAAATTGTATTGTTTAAAGCAACATATTATATCAGTAAAACACAGAAAAGCAATAGAGCCAATGAAAAGTCAAAAAACCATAAATTTTCCCGTTGTTAAAAAAGATTTAAGCACACAGAAAGCAGAATCTTCATTATCTATGTTCGTGTGCGAACATTGTGCGATTATGTCTATTGACCATTTATCGGAGTTATGCAAACATCGATTCGGAGACAGCAAAAGTGGCGGCTTACAAGTACATCGCACGAAATGCACAAACATAATAAAAAATGTTTTGGCGCCGCATTTTATTAGAGAAATTGTTTCGGACTTAAAAGACCAAGAGTACAGTCTCTTACTCGATGAATCTACAGATATTTCTGTTAGTAAAATGTTGGGAGTCTCT
The DNA here is from genome assembly GCA_914767815.1 of Eupsilia transversa. Classification (NCBI taxonomy): domain Eukaryota; kingdom Metazoa; phylum Arthropoda; class Insecta; order Lepidoptera; family Noctuidae; genus Eupsilia; species Eupsilia transversa. Next base: position 16,007,235 of record OU611873.1, on the reverse strand, counting down.
ATCAGATATTTCAGCAGATCCATTAAAAAGATAATTTGCACTTTCTTAGGGTTGGTGGAAATTGAAAATGGCACGGCAGAGAGCATAGTCAACGGTATTAAGGGACTATTGTCAGTATTAAATATAGATATAAAAAAAATTATCGGTATCGGCACGGATAATGCTACAGTGATGACAGGAATTAACAACGGAGTGCACGCATTGTTGAAAAATGCAACTGACAATAATAATTTGGTCTTAGTTCGCTGCGTGTGTCATTCGTTACAGTTGGCTATGTCGCACGCTTCAGAAGAAACTCTACCCCGCAATGTGGATTTTCTTATACGAGAAACCTACAACTGGTTTAGCCACTCTTCAAACCGCCGACTCTATTACAAAAGTATATACCAAACGATCAACGGTGGCTCCGATCCATTGAGAATTCCACAGATGAGCAACACCCGATGGATATCAATTGAACCAGCGGTCAGTCGTATTTTAAAACAATGGTTGGAATTAAAGCTCCTATTTGAAGTTGCCAGACGGGATGAACACTGCCACATGGCAGAAATTCTATACAACATGTATAACGATCCAGTGAATCACCTGTACTTATTGTACTTACAACCTATCTTACAGGAGGTTCAAGTTGTAAACAAACTATTTGAAAGCAACGATGTTGATCCAACAAAACTTTACAGGGATCTGAGTAGCTTAGTGGAATCGACAAGTCGGCGTATCCTGAACCCTACAGCGAGGGTAGATATTTTTACTCAAAACATTGATGATTATTTGGACCCTAGACCATATATGGGATATGTTTATGAGTCCACTTTACGTGAATATAATCTTCAACCTGATGTAGCAAACAATTTACGTCAACGATGCATTAATTTCACATTGAAACTTGTAAAAGAACTACGTTCGAGATTACCCGTTAATTTCAAAATGCTACAGAAAATATCTATGTTTTCTGTACAGGAAACATTAAAAGTGGTCAAGCCTTCCATTGTCGAAATAGCCGAAGAGTTCAGAGTAAATGCATCCACAATAGATAGGCTTGTATCTCAATGGGTAAACATAGTACACATAAAATGGGAATGCACATCTTCCACCATACAGTTCTGGAATGAAGTCATTGAATATCAAGATGCAGCTGGTAATAACCCTTTTGCGGATTTATCGCAGCTTGCAATATCTATGCTGTCGTTACCTCATTCGAACGCGGAGATTGAACGTGTTTTTAGTCAAATGAATCTGGTAAAGACTAAGCTTCGGAATCGTTTAGCGGTGAAAACCTTAAATGCCATTTTATATGTCAGATTTGGCCTGAAGAGGGTAGGAAAATGTTGTTATTCTTATACAGTGCCAGATGACGTACTGCGCTGTATAGGTACCAAAGAGACTTATGATTCGGACTCTCAGCCTTCCACATCTACAGGTACTGTTGATGAAAATCAAGAAGATATCGACTGTTTATTTCAAAACTTGGTGTAATCCTACGTACAGCTAATCTGTATATTTTTAATAATTTTGATTAAACTTTTACATTAATCTGGCATATTATTTTAGCACTTTATTAAAAAATTAACATATTTTTGGCATTTTTTTATTAGAATAGAATAGAATAGAATAGAATACTCTTTATTATGTACACCAAAAAATTACAGACATATATTTGAACATTATAGCACTTATTAGCACTTTAGCACATTTTGTTTTAGCCTATTTGGCAACACTGCAAACAAGACGTCAATGTCAAAAGTTTGTTTACAATCTTTTTCTTAGGAAATTAAACTTTAAAATATACACGCTGCTTACTGTAAATATTGCCAACTTTTGATTGATATTTCGCCAATGAGGATAATAACACTTGAAAATAAGAAAATTTACGAATTTAATTGAAAACAAACAAACAAGTTTAGGCACCAACGAGTTTGACACATTTGACAAGATGACACCAGTGACATCTAATAGTTTTTTTTTTTGACGATCATAGTCAAGCAAAGGTTTTAACGCTATTTCACTATATGTTTGACGTCATTTGGCGCTTACGTCTTTTTAGAATAAACCGAATTTCAAAGTTAAAACTATGAATGAAAAGTACATCATTTTGAAAAACGGAAAAATACCGGTGCCCTAGTTTTGGATTTACTTTTATAAAACGTAATAATACATGCAGGTTAAAAATATGAAATGTTGTCAATTCTAGGGCGGAAGACAATGTACCAGAACCCCCATCCTGGCAAAGAGTACCATCAAAAAGTAATTCCAAAAAACGGAAAATGTCGTGCAGCCCCTCTCCCGATACTGTTAAAACAACCAATAGATTCAGCGGCCTGTCAATTGACCTGACCCAAAATGATCCTGCTGAACCAGTCAAGAAACCTTCCAAACCTCCACCAATCATCCTTTACGGGATAGAAGATGTTAGCAAATTGACTGAACTTCTAGAAACTGTTGCTGAAAGAAGACAATTCACCTACAGGATTGTGAATCGAAATCAGCTAAGAATTAGTAGTGTGGACATTGACACCTACAAAAAGCTAATTGTTCTTGTGAGGGAGAATGGACTCATTGGGCATACCTTTAACAGAAAGGATATGAGATGCTTTAGAGTAGTTATTCGCAACTTACATCCATCTACGCCCACTAGCATTATTCAGGAAGAAATTGAGGCCACAGGAAATACAGTTACTGGAGAAATTATCAATGCTAAGTATGGTCCCGAGAAAAAACCAACCTCTACATTCTTTGTAAATCTGGCTCCTGGGTCAAACAATAAAGCGGTCAAAGACTTGAAATATATATACCACCAATCTATCATTATCGAAGATCCAAGAAAAAGGAAATCGATCGTACAATGTCAGAGGTGCCAACAATATGGCCACTCAAAGAACTACTGTATGCGCCCTTACCGTTGCGTTAAATGTGGGCAGTCCCACAAAACTTCTGACTGCACGAAGCATGATCGCCAAACACCTGCTTTGTGTGCACTATGTAGTGCCCCGCACCCTGCTAACTATAGAGGTTGTGCAGTTTATAAAGAAATTGTAGCCCGAAGAACAAAAAAGACCGCATATACATCAGTCGAGTCTCGCCAACAAGCACCGAATAAGTATGTTGTCAATGATCCCACTCAAAAAGTTGGTGAAGCTGAAAAAACCATCCCTGGTACCAAGTTCGCAACTTATGCAGAGTCATTACGACATAATACTCCTAACTCTACGAACACAAGTATGACACTCGAACAATTACTATTAAAACAATCTGAGAAGTTTGACTCTATCTTACACCAAATGAGTACTCTAATGAGCCTCATAACTAAACTCGTCGACAGACTAACAAAATGACTGCGTTAAGAATTGGAACGTTCAACATAAATGGGCTCACCCCAAATAAAAATGAAGTTGAGCTTTTAATGACGGAACAAAAGCTAGATATTCTACTGATTTCTGAAGCTCATTGCACTCCAGCTACTAATGTTAAATTTGCAGACTACCAATGCTACTTGACAAATCATCCGGATGGGACGGCCCATGCTGGGACGGCAGTGATAGTAAAAAACACAATCAAACATCACCTAATGCCAGAATATAAAACCGACCACATCCAAGCTACAACAATAAGCGTGGAAGAAGAAAATAGATGTCTGAATGTGTCGGCGGTTTACTGCCCCCCAAAACATAAAATTAGCGATACCATGTTTTCGCATTTCTTTATGTCCCTTGGGAACCGTTTTGTAGCAGGAGGTGATTGGAATGCAAAGCATACATCTTGGGGTTCGAGGTTAATTACCACTCGAGGTAGACAACTCAAACTGAGCATTCAAGAACACAACTAGTCTGCCATTTCTACTGCTGAACCTACATACTGGCCGAGCGACTCACAAAAAACCCCAGATCTGTTGGATTTTTTCATAAGTAAAGGTTTGTCTAAAGACTACCTTAAGCCGGAACCGTGTTATGATTCATCATACACCAGTATTATTAACAATAAGTTCAAGACTGATTGACATTGCGAGACCATCAACATTAACCAATAAATATACTGACTGGGAGTGTTTTAGAGAGTACCTTGTCGAGAACATTGAGCTAAAAATAGCATTAAAGACTCCAGATGATATAGATACTGCTACCCAGTATATAACAAAAATGATCCAAGAAGCATGTTGGATATGTACTCCTGATTATCCAAGTAAAATTAAATCCTCTGATTACCCCTTGGAAATAAAAAAATCATTGCTTGAAAAAAGAAGACGTGGCACCGTGGATATGGCACCAAAGTGGCTTGAACGAAGACAAGTACAATTTCCGCAAGGCCGCTAGCAAGCTAAAAGAACTGCTTCAAACCTGGCATGATAACACTCTAGAAGCCCAGCTTGAATCACTCACTCCTTCAGCCTCAACCAATTATTCTCTTTGGAAGTTCACAAAGCAATACACCAGACCCCAGGTGGCTGTACCACCTCTCAGAAGGAACCAAGGTTGGGCAAGAACACCTCAAGAAAAGGCTGATACGTTTGCTGAGCATCTGGCAATTGTATTCCGTCCAAACGAGGCAACAAATACCGTATGTGAAGAAGAAATAAACTCACTTCTAAACCAAGATTTCCAAATGTCACCTCCGCCGCGGTCTGTCACTGTCAGAGAAGTCTGGGCTACAATAAAAAACCTCGGTAGTAGAAAAGCTCCCGGCTTTGACCTAATCACGAAGGAAGTCTTACTGCAACTACCAAAAAAAGCCATCGTGTTTCTAACGACACTCTACAATGGGGTCCTAAGAGTGCAGTACTTTCCTCAGGAATGGAAGGTTTCACAGATACTCATGGTGCATAAACCAGGCAAACCACCCAATGTGGTGACATCCTACAGGCCTATTAGTTTACTGCCAGTACTGTCGAAAATCTTTGAGAAACTCCTGCTCTACAGAATACAACCAATTTTAAAGGAAAATAACACCATACCTTGCCACCAATTCGGATTCAGACCTGAGCACTCCACCGTCGAACAGGTTCACAGAGTATGTGAAAGGGTTAGGAAATCGCTTGAGGAAAGGGAGTTCTGTTGCTCAGTCTTCCTGGATATTCAACAGGCGTTCGATCGCGTTTGGCACAAAGGCTTACTTTATAAAATAAAGGCTTGTCTTCCTCACAACTTCTATGAGCTAATGAAAAGTTACTTAACAGATCGACTGTTCCAAGTTTAAGAAGCTGATGCAACGTCGGAACTATTGGAAATAAAGGCTGGCGTCCCCCAAGGATCAGTGTTGGGGCCAATTCTGTACACGTTGTACACATCTGACTTGCCAGCAGAGGAAAACGTGACTACAGCTACATTTGCTGATGACACTGCAATTCTGGCTAGCAACCATGACCCCACAATTGCTTCACAAACGCTGCAAAAAGGTCTAGACAAAATATCTGACTGGCTCCAGAAGTGGCGAATAGCAGTCAGCCCATCTAAGTCGGTACAGGTCACTTTCACACTACGTAGAGGTGATTGTCCGCCAGTAAAGCTAAATAGCAACTTCTTACCACATAAAGATTGTGTGAGATACTTAGGACTACACCTCGATCGTCGCCTAACTTGGAGACAACACATAAAGACCAAGAGAGATGAGCTAAACCTGCGCTACAAAAACCTACACTGGCTATTAGGGCGGAACAGTAAATTATCGATTAACAACAAACTCCTTATATATAAAACCATTTTAAAGCCTGTGTGGATGTACGGCATCCAGCTATGGGGGAGTTGTAGCAATTCCAATATATCCATCATACAGCGAATGCAAAATGTGATTCTGAGAACTATATACAATGGGCCTTGGTTCATTACAAATTCTGAAATACACAACCAATTTCAGATTAACACGGTGAAAGAGGAAATCTTAGCCATTACCAAAACATACTTGGAAAGATTGGAGAGACATCCAAATGAACTGGCCGCTGGGTTGACAACACGCACGTACCAGAAACGTCTTAAGAGAAAAGACATTCTGTCTGTAGCCACATGAGTAGCACAAATATGTATGATTTGCTACACCTATGAGTAGTTGCTCTCGCTGGAGAGCACACTCCAACTGCCAAATTACACTCACCACATCTGCTTAAAGTAATCAAGCAAGACTGATTGCAGATATATTAAAAAAAAAAAAATGTTGTGGGTGAGACTAATACTCAATTCTAGAATACAAACCGTGAGTTTGTATCAAGAATTTGTAACTGTGCGTAAGATTCTAGAACATAGTCCGGGAGATTATGTCATGAATTTGTAATCACATTTCTGTCAAAAGACTGGTACTCAATTCTAGAGTACAAACCGTGAGTTTGTATCATGAATTTGTAACAATGCGCAAGATCCTAGAACATAGTCGGGGAGATTATAGTATAAAGTTAAAGACATGTTTTTAATTCTAGAGTACAAACCGTGAGTTTGTATCACGAATTTATTAAAAAACTGTCGATCTGTTGTTTTTCAGGAGCCCCATATGAAGTTAACATTCTGTCCGATGCATCTTCACGGCCTAAAGCCCCGGATGAACCGATGTCCGCGCCGACTGTAACTTTGGGCTCCGCTCCGACGACGGAGCGCGCTTGTGCCGTTGTACCCGAGGCTACATCCACACCCACTTCTGCGGATACACCGCCTCCAGAAGATGCGTCTACGGAAACTATCCAAGAGTTAGAACCAGATATTGTGTTTACTTGGAGAAGAGCCTGTACGGGAAGAGAAGTTTGGTGAAAACGTACATAAAGACATTGCTAGCAGGTGGACTGATATTCTGGTTAATGGATATATTGAAGATTTATAGTGTACCTTACAATTTAAAATTAGCCCAGGCTCCAACACTTAATCCTGAAATCAGAGCAGCGGTTAATGAAGGTGCCTTGAAGAGAGACAACATATTGGCTGACAAACAGAATGTATTCCATAATAACCTGTGTAGCCAACACAATCACTGCTGTCTTAAAAACTGGCTCTCGCGACGAGGAAATTACATGTCAGACATTAAAATCCCTTAGTGATGCTGGAAGACTTATGTTACACACATTACAGCGAGACACAAACAAGGAGAAACTTTTTGCTGTCCTGTCTTAACAAAGAAATTAAGGATAATGTAAAGGACCTCAAACGTGATCACTTACTATTCGGTAACGATCTACAAGATAATTTAAAATCCATGAAAGCCATTATATAAGAACAGGCACCGAATTAAAACCTACAGCTGCCAAGCCGAAATTGTCACCCAAAACCATGCAAACAAGGGAACCAATGTCGAGGGCTTTAAACTGGAGGGGCCCGCCACCGCAGCAGTCTCATCCTCGCCGCATGCCACCGAGACAGACCGCGACGGCTGGTGGGCGCAAGCAACCACCAATGCGCCGTGTCCCGCGGCAACACAACCGGAATCCACGTCGTTAGCCGAAGTGGACAATACCAACACACAGGCGGGTAATTTAAAGTTCTTTCACCATAATTGGTCGCAAATCACTAATGATCCTGTGGTGTTTACTTGGGTTAACGGTCTGCAAATTCCGATTTCGAACAATATATCCCAGCCTGTATCTTATCCACACAATAATCCTAAGTCTGATGCAGATGAACTGCTCATAACTAAAGAAATTAATAATCTTCTTAGTAGTGGTGCAATAAGCGTGTGTGAACCATGTGATGGTCAATTTTTATCAAATATTTTCCTTGTTAAGAAAGGTAATGGGACAAATAGATTTATTTTAAATTTAAAATCTTTAAATAGATTCATCATTGCACCACATTTCAAACTTGAAGATTACAGAACTGCTATGAGACTCATTTCAAAACATAGTTACATGTGTTCTATTGACCTTAAGGATGCATATTTTTCTATCAATATTCACAGCGAATCTAGGAAGTTTTTGCGATTTTGTTGGTTGGGAAAACTATGAATTTCAAGTTTTACCATTTGGTATTAATATAGCACCTTTTGTATTTACAAAAATGATGCGTCCAGTAATGCAATTTCTGCGTAATCAAGGCTTATTGACCGTTATTTATTTAGATAACCAGTTGTTATTCGGAAATACTTATATGGATTGTAAACATAATTTTGAAATTACACAAAAATTTCTCCAATCATTAGGTTTTACAGTAAACCTAAAAAAGAGTGTTGGTATACTTAGCCAAACTGCAACTTTTTTAGCTTTCGTTTTCAATTCCGAGAACCTTACCATTAGCATTCCAGTAGAAAAGAAACGTAGAATCAAGGATGAAATTTTACATTTCTCTAACTTAAAAAGATGTAAATTACGTAATTTTGCTCATTTGATAGGATTGTTGATATCAATTTGCCCAGCAATGCAGTACGGCTGGCTATACACAAAACATTTCGAGAGAATTAAGTATCTTAGTTTAAAACAAAACGATGACTACAATCAATATATTAATTTACCGGTTTCTTTACGCTAAGACTTTGACTGGTGGCTTAGTAATATCGACAGTTGCGCCAGCCCTATTCGATCCACTGATTATAAGCTGGAAATATACTCAGATGCGTCTCGAACTGGTTGGGGTGTCAGTTGCTCAGGCCAGACGGCCAGCGGACAATGGTCTAGCAGGGAATTAACCGAACACATTAATTATTTAGAACTGACGGCAGCTTTCTTTGGGTTGAAGATCTTCGCCAATGATTATCGTAACTGTGAAATACTTTTACGAATTGACAATTCCACTGCAATTTCTTATATCAATAGGATGGGCGGCATACGATTTCCCCACCTTAATTCTGTAAGTCGCGAAATTTGGCAGTGGTGCGAAGAGCGACGTTTGTTTGTCTTCGCTTCCTATATTAGTTCTAGGGATAACTATATCGCAGACGCGGAATCTCGCCGCATACATGCTGATGTTGAGTGGGAGCTCGCTGACGATGCTTATCAAGTTATATGTAAAAAATTCAATCGGCCTGAAATTGATTTGTTTGCGAGTCGATTAAATAAGAAATGTTCCAAATTTGTTTCTTGGCATAAAGATCCAGAAGCATTCAGGGTACCTCTTGTGTACCTGCAGATAAAAGTATTAAATAAACGAAATACTGCAAGGTTGCTGCAAAAATTAAAAAATTTTTTTTTTTTTTTTTTTTTTTTTTTTTTTTATCCGCAACGGGGTAGCTCTTGGCCAGAATCTCACCTGATGGAAAGTGATGATCAGGCCGAAGGTGGAAGCGAGCTTCACCCGGAATCCTCTACCACAGAGGAACTGGCTATCTTATCTCTAACTGCCGGAACACAACAATGCTTTTAACATTGTTGTTATGGCGACAGACTTAGATAAGATGGTGGTAGCTAGCCAGGCGGACTTAAAACAAGCCCTACCACCAACCAAACCGAGAAAACTTTGCCCCCACTGGGAATCGAACCCGGGACCTCTTGGTCTGAGACAGGTGGTCTAACCACTAGACCACAGAGGCGGTTAGATTTCTTTCTTCGACGTATCTTTTAAAATAACAATCTACGTATTGATAACTTATCTTAAATATTAAAAAAAACTATATGTATACATAATTACAAAAACAACATATTGCCCATTTTAGAATTGTGAAGGATTTATAGAATTAAGGATGTTTGTCTATCAGTGTTTCCAGAATCAAAATGAAACAAGAGACAGTTTTAAAGGATATATTAATTAATTTTCACGATAACGAAATAAGAAAGGATTAATATATGAATAACGCACTGATTCCATGTGCATTTAACTCGGCCTTATAATTTGTTACAAAACTATAATCAATGTAATAAAAATTGGACTAGTATACAGGGTGGAAAGATAAGTCGGGCGTTGAAGGCAAAGTACCTTAAATCCTTAAGTTAGCTTATTTTACTTAAAGGAAACATTCCTTTATTTTTTTAAAGAAACATAACCGCATTCAAAGATTTTCTAAAAGTTGCTTGCCCAGCCCGGGACTCTCGAACCAACTAAAATTTAAAAAAACAAAGTCGCTATTTTATTTTACTAATCGATAAGGTAAAATTTCTCTAAGAAACATTTGGTCTTAAAAATAAAAATGATCGTAAAATCTAACATTCACTTTATTTTATTAAAAATTTCTTTAACGAACTTTTGTACTAGATTGGTACTCTTCAGGGATTTGTGGTACGACAGACGAGAGTAAGACCAAATGTTTGTTAAAGAAATTTTATCCTGAATAATAATCCTTACGATTAGTATAATAAAATAGCGAGTGTTTGTTTTTTTAATTTTAGTTGGTTGGAGTCCCGGGCTAAGCAAAAAACTTTTAGAAATTCTTTGAATGCTGTTATGTTTCTTTTTAAAAATAAAGGAATGTTTCCTTTAAGCAAACTAAGCTAACTTGAGGATTTAAGGTACTTTCCCTTCAACACCCGACTTATCTTTCCACCCTGTATAATTAAAACATCCTCTATTAACTACACAGTATTTTAACGTTAATAATAGTAAAGATCCATTTATGTTACAGACATGATTTTAATCCGTATATTATACATTCTGCAATCATACATTTATAGCTTTTTGTTACATGATTACGAAGGTCGTCATAGCACTCCCATCATTTGCCTCTAAAACAATGTGATCTGTAATGGCCAATACACGTAATTCTATCTGTTTTAGGACCTGAAGGTAAAAATTCAATAATACCAAGCAAGCTATATGTGTTATCGTTTAATGTATACTACGGGGCACATCATCTAAACATATACTTTCGGATTGACTTAACTCAAACGACACAGTGTTGTGAAGTATATAACTGAATGTTCTTATTCCCTTGCAGTTATTACGCCGACATTCAACAATATTTACATCGCCGCTTAACGAATCTTGTGCGGATTTATTTAGTAGAGAAATATTTTCACAAATATTTGTGTCAATAGGAATAAATGCAATTTTTCTGCTGACTTTTTTAAGTGGACAAGATTCGTTTGTACAAGATTCTATACGCTCAGCACTGTACATTATATCACTGTCTATTAGAATTTTATCAAAGATATACGTCACTGAACACTCACAATTTATATGGGTTATATTATTATTAGAAACTTTTTTGTCAAAAAATTTGCCTAAAATTTCAGCTCGACGTTTGTACAAATATTGTTTCTTGCTATTTTTGTCAATCATCGCTTTTACGAATTGACAGTAAATGTTGTCGCTATTTAGTATCGAAGTGCTTAAATTAAAACCATCAACACATCCAACAGCAATTATTTGAGAAACAGCATCGAATGCACATGTGTTAGATACCAGGACATCTTTAATACCAGTTCTTGTCCTAGTTCCATTAAACAGTAATGGAATAGAGTTTAAACCTATCCTATGTTTTGATGATGTGCTTCGTTTACCTAACCCCTTCCAATTTTCTACGAGAGATGGATTTTCTGAGAAAACTGATTCATCCTTGAACTCTTTTTTAACTATTTGTGATTTAATTTTCTTTGGTTTATTTTTTCTTTTGTTGCTTGTTGGGGATGAGCTATTTTCCACATTTTTTTTAATCATAGCCGTTTTGACTTCACCAGCCAAAAATTCTGAATGGATTTTTAAAAACTCATCAACTCTTAGTCTCTGGCTTTTTGTGGGAATACGACAGAGGTATCTTTTTATCGTTTTAAAATAACTTTCTACGTTGGATGAAGTGGCCACGGTATTGGTAGAGTTATAAACCGTCACCATTATATTAGACCATAGTGGGAGTTGGCTAACCAAACGAGTTAGTGTTCTTATAAATGACGGCATGTAAAATAAATTTTCATGACAACCGGGTTCATCATCATCAGCCAGAGATACCAACAAGTTTGTTTTGTCGATTTCGTCTCTGTACCATTTAGGGGCATTCGTAACTTCTATCAAAGGAGGCGTATCTTCTGATGTATGACCATTGCTTATAATAGTTTCATTAAAAATGGAATACGCATTTGCTTCAGTTTCTACAGTGGAACTGCTTGTATCTGTTATTTCTTTGTTCGCTTTAATAATATTTTTGAGTGTGTTTATTGCAGTTTCGCATCTTGATCCTGTATTTATGAATTTATGAAGACAAACTGCTATTACATCTGCGATCACGTCTTTTACGCGATCATAACTATCTAACGATTTAATAAACAGGATACATTTACAATAAAAAGCTTTCACTCGCGAGTCTACATTTTGAAAACATGATAAATTATACACTATTTTCACAAAGTGGCTAGTATCTAAACGTATATATGTTTCTTTTGGCGTTTTAGCGTCCGAATTTAATTTGTTGAACGATGAAGTTAAATAATCTTTCGTGGACTTGTAAGGAGTAAATGCCTTAACTGCAGCTCCAATTAAAGCAGCAGAGTCATCCACTATTACCTCGTTGGGAGGATTTTTTTTTGCCAACCAAGCTTCTAACCACTTGTATATGGTATTCAAACTTTGATTTTCAGATAACATTTGCATAATAGGTACACTTTTTCCATTGTTTGTGTCATACAGTACTCCTGAATATAGAAATATATGTTTTGTGATGATTTTATCATTTGACGGACCAGTTTCTTTTACAATACTGCCGGTGGCATCTAAACTCATAATAGTTGGTTTTAATTTTGAATAGGATTCATAGTAACTATCTTGAGCTGGTGACCAATAGTGCAAATAAAACGGGTACAAAGCAATATGTCTTATCAATCCGTTATAGGGAAATACTGTTGTCATACTCCACAAGGCCAAAATAGGATGATTATGGTAGTACTGACTCTGTTTATATTCATATTTTATTTGTCGCAAACATCCTGCAGTTGGTAGTATTGATGGCTCGGTATCTCCAACGGACATACTTTCATCCGCTAACCTATTACGAACAACTATCGCAGATTCGTTTTTCAAAATTTCAGACAGTTCTCTCCGCTTAGCTGGTGATATTTTAATCTTTTTGGCGGGTATATGATGATGACTACTGTCATAGTCAGTTAAAAACCCTTCACAAACAATCATTTTATCCGTCGGCCAATTGATTCGTATTTTGACACCAGCCTTACATTGTGCACAAGTTCCATAGCATGTAACTGTATCGCCATATTTAACGGAATGATTTTGAAAAGTCCAACTACATGGTATTTTTGTTTTTTTCCAAATTTCTTCGCGTAACAGATGAGCCCATTCATGTTTGGGTAAAACAATTTTTTTTTGAGAAGTCTTCGACTTGGATTGAAATTTGTTTCGTACGGTATATTTTGTGATAGGTTGTATTTTTTCCCAATGATATAAGTCAAGAAAAAATGTAAAAACCTCATGTTTTCTAGAGACCTCGTCTTCATCTTCTATAGCACCTTCAGAATCTTCTTTAGAATCCGAAGCAAATTCTGTTATGACACTTTTTGAAACAATGCTCTTTGAATCACTGTTATCAGACGACACATCATGAAGGCTTTCAGAATCAAAAAAAAAATCGAAAAAAATTGTCATAGTTCCTTTTTAATGATATATACAAAGCCTTTGCAGACATCTTACACTGTAGATCCTTAGAAATTTCATGAAATATCTTATCACAGGGTGAAGGCAAATCATCTTTTAATTTGAAATATTGTTGATATTTTACAAACGCTTGTTTTTGCTCTTGTAACGGTACACAACTTTTGTTACCACGTTTCATTTTATAAAAATAAATTCACTTTTCTTTACACTTTTTCGAGAGACAACAAAATATTACGCAATCTGTAAGATTACTATATCGTCAAATGGTCGTTAGAGGGTTGGTGTAATATATTAATATTTACGTCTACCTTCATTCGAAACGATAAACCAAGTATGTCTCAACAAGAAAATTATATGCATACATGTAAGAGCGGGAGGACTCGGGGATCTCAAATGATAACGATCAGACATCATGTAAACACTTTTTTTATTTAACAACCAACAATGATTCACCCAAACTTAATTTTACGGCGAGATGCACACAGTTCGAAATACAATTTAATACTACGTGCTCTGTGACTAGAGCGAGCCTATTTATACGCTCAGACAACTGTCAAACGTCACACAGCAATAACTTCCGGTGACATTTGATTAACAATAAGATTTCGATTTAATAAAGTAAAAATAATGTAATTGCGCACAATATTTGATTTGTAATTAATAACACTTTTTAAATACTTTAAATTGTAAATTTAGTTAGGTAACAATTATTTAATTTAAATGAACTAACAATAATAGTGTTCTAATTTCCTGTTTAGAGTTTTAAGTTAATCCTTAAATAAAAACAAACCTTAAAATTAACAATACGTAATTTAATACTATTTAATATTGTAATGCAAAATCACCATTTATTTATTGTACTGATTCGTGTTTCCGTTACGTACGTCATCAGCAGCTATGACGTTTGATTTAGTTCGTGTTTTTATTTGCTAGCGCTATCACGGCCATACTGACGAGCAGGCCTTGCTAGGGCCAGCGAATGTCTCTGAAAGACACAGAAAACTTTAAAAAAATGCTCAACCTTTCAGACCAGACTCAGAGGCAACATTGCTTAGTCTGGTGGAACTGTCAAACTCAGAGGTCGCAGATCATGGCTTGATCATAAAGATTCAGAGGCCCGTCTTTGACTTGGCTTAACTGAAATTTAATCATCCAACTGAAACCATAGCCATGACCAAGGCCTTTGAACCACCATTTTGCCAACTCAAGATCAAACTCAGAGGTCGTAGATCGTGGCTTGATCATAAAGATTCAGTGACCCGTCCTTGACTTGGCTTGACTGAGAATTATATATTTTTTTTTTTTTTTTTTTTTTTTTTTTATTATATTTTTATCACCTTTTCCAAATGGAACGTTTCATAAAAACAGTTTCTCATCTCAGGTTTTTTTTTTTTTTTAAAATATTATTATTAGTTATTCTTGCTATCACGGTCTATTCATTCAATTAAATTTGGATTAGGTACCAATCTCATGTGTTCATGTGTGATTACAGTATTTTTATTTCGCTGAGACCGAAGGTCTTTTACTTCGTATCTATGATTGTCGAGGACTTTTGTTATTTGATAGGGTCCCAGATATTTTGGTCCTAGTTTGTTACCCGACCACTGAGTATCTTTGCAAAGAACAAAGTCGCCTTCTAGAAATGGTTTAATTTTGGCGCACTTAGAATCGAAACGTATTTTACTTTTTTCAGCTGTTTCGGCCATTCTGTGCTCAGCGTCTAAACGGATTTCATCTTTGTTAATGTCATCGTTAGATAGGGATATCTGTTCAATTGCAGGGGGAGAGCATCTTTTCCCTAGCAGGAGTTCTAAAGGGGAATATCCTGTAGCTTTAGATTTTGTACAATTTAATGCTAATTGCAATTCACCTATTTTATTAACCCAAACTCTCGATTGCGTTAGAGATATGGCTGTAAGTTGATCTTTAAGAGTGCGCATTTGTCTTTCAGCTTGACCATTAGCTCTTGGTGTACCGCGGGCAATAGCATGATGTTCTATACAGAAAGATTTAAAAAAATCTTGAATTTCTGTTCCCATAATAGCCGATTCCCTGTCAGAAATAATTCTACATGGGGTTCCAAACATATTAATCATTTCCCGGAAGCTTTTTAATATTATGTTTGTACTTTTATCTTTCAGTGGATACAGAAGTATAAATTTAGTAAATGCATCAATAGCTACCAGAACGTATGCTTTTTTATTTGTGCCGGTAAGATTACCCATAAGGTCTACATGTATCGTATGGAAAGGTATGCTTATTTTATCAATGGGGTGCAGTTCCATTTGCTTTTTGCCTGAAGGTTCTTTGCCAATTTTGCATTGTAAACAGTTATCGCAAAATTGACGTACCCGTTTTGTCATGTGTTTAAACCAAAACTGTTCCCGAATTTTATTCAAAGTACGTTCCCACCCTGTATGTAAAAGATTTTCGTGATATCTGTTTATTAATGAACAAACAAGTGATTCTGGTACTACTGTACGAGTTAATGATTCTCCTTTTTGGTTTTGTATGGTTATCATCAACAGATTCGATCGAATACTTAATTTTCTGTCATAGTCATCTTTATTCTTTATGGCATCGCGAATACTTTTGAGTTCTTTGTCCTTCTCTTGCTCAACTATAATCCACGCTGGATCTTTTGTTAAAATATTGATTTGGGGATTTCTGCTCAAAAAATCTACTTGGGCCATTTGTTCCCCCTTACGGTAAAG
Organism: Eupsilia transversa; assembly: GCA_914767815.1. NCBI lineage: Eukaryota > Metazoa > Arthropoda > Insecta > Lepidoptera > Noctuidae > Eupsilia > Eupsilia transversa. The sequence continues at coordinate 15,991,097 of OU611873.1, read as the reverse complement.
AACATCAAAGTCAAAATTTTGTAAATATGCCCATAGTCTATGAACCCGAGGTGTAAGTTCCTTTTTGTGTTTTGACGTTTTAAGGGCATTGCAATCAGTTACAACTGTAAATTTGCGGCCATATAAAAAATGTCGAAAGTGCTTTATTGCTCTGACAACAGCTAAAGTCTCCAATTCGTATGAATGGTATCTTGTTTCAGTGTCACTAGTGCGCATACTAAAGTATTCAACGACTTTGCGACGATTATTGTCATTCTGAATGAGAATAGCCCCGAGACCTTTGGCGCTAGCATCTGTATGGACTTCTATTGGAAGAGTTGGATCAAAAATGCAGAGTATAGGTTCAGAAGTCAAAAGTTTGATGACATATTGTCTTCTTGTTTCGTGATCGGAAGACCATACAAATGGTACGTCTTTCTTTGTTAACCCATATAGTGGAGCCATTAGTTGGGAAAATTGAGGGATAAAACGCCGGAAATAGCTTGCCAAACCATTGAATTGCCTAAGTTGCTTAAGTGTTTTAGGTGGTTCTGAAAATTTTAGTGCTGTTAATTTAGTTGGATTAGGCTTAACTTCACCATTCTCTATAATGTTACCAAGATATTCTATGGACGTCTTAAGGAATTTACATTTTGAGTGATTTATCGTAAATCCTGCGTCTGATAGTCTTTTTAATACGAGGGCCAGCCTTTCTAAACCTTCTTGCTCAGTAGATGAGGGAATTAAAACATCGTCAATATATACTAGTTCAATATTATCGCGATAGTCGCCTAGAGCCGCATTAATGGCACGCTGGTACACAGAAGGTGCGTTACTTAGACCGAATGGCATTGATAAATATTCATACTGGCCGTCCGGCGTAACGAAAGCCGTTTTTTCGATTGATTCTTCTGAAATTCTAATTTGATGGAATCCTGATTCCATATCAAGGCTTGAAAAGAATCGAGCTTTACCAAGTTTATCAATATGATCTTGAATCAGTGGCAGAGGATAGTGGTCACGGACTGTGTGTGAATTTAGTTCGCGGAAATCAACACAAAGCCGGTCATCACCATTTTTCTTTTTTACTAGCAAAATAGGGCTAGCAAAAGGTGAGCAACTATCTCTAATAATACCCTTAGCTTTAAGATCTTCAATAATTGTCTTAACCTTTTCCCTCTCTACAGGTGCTAGTCGGTAGGGCCGTCTTTGTACTATACGATTAGAATCTTTTAATCTAATAGTTAATTTGCCCGTGGTCACTTTTTTATTTTTGTTGAAAGTAAATAATTCGGTGTGTTTTTCAAGGATACTTATTAACTGAGACGAATCTTTCAAATCAGTGTCAATATTAGCCAGAGATGATATTTCGTAATTAAAAATGTAACTTACTCTTTCTATTGAAGTTCCTTCGTTTGTAATTGAAATTTTAATCCCCGGTATTTTGATAGAGTCTAGTCCTAAAATAACATCATAATTTAAATCATCTACGACATGAAGGTTTACTTCGAATGTCACACCCTTAAATGTGGCTACAGTGTTTATCATTTCACTAGAAGGCATGCTACTGCCCCCAAGGCCTCGTAATTGCAAAAGTTCAATTTGGCGTTTCCCCTTAATTGACCCAGAAACTTTTTTCTTAATAAGTGAACATTCGGCACCACTATCAATTAAACAAGAAAGAAAGATATCACCTATTTGTAGTTGAACTTCGTTAGGCGCCTTTTCCTTCTGGATTGTATTGACTTCCCGGCGTGAAGGACGTGGTGCAGCTGTTGAAGCAGTAGCAGTAACAGAAGTCTTCTCGGATTGTGTTTCGTTTTTCTTTTTATGCCAGCAGCGGTCAGATGGGTGGCCTGGTTTTTTACAGATTTCACAAAGTCTGTTCCTGCAATCACGAGAAATATGGCCAGCTTTGTTGCAATTGTAACACGTAGCAGTTGTTGGAAGGTCAAGCCTTGGTTCTTTAGCACGGGATCCATCTGGTATTGTATCGGCGGGTCGCTTACGATAGTTCGCTAATGTGGCAATCAGTTCAGCTTGTGATCTTGGTGCTGACCTGAGGAGTTCAGCTTGGTAGAACTTAGGTCTTATGCCAGATATTACAGCTTCAACCATGAGCTCAGTTGGAGCATTCGGAGAAATTCTTGAAAACAAACGCCATGATTCGGCAACATATTCAGAAAAAGATTTAGCCTGATTTGAAGTATATTCCCGAAATGCATTGACGTACACAATATATCTAGTTTCGCCACTAAATTGTGCTATGAGTTCCCTTTGGAGTGAATCCCAATCAGCAAGAGAATGAGCATTAGTGTCTGCCCATTGCTTAGCGCGACCTTGCAAGCATGCCAATCCCTTCATCATAGCAACAAACTGTGAACAGCCTCGCATGGTGATTAAAGAGGTAACTTGTTTACACCATTCCTCAATTGTTATTTTATGCTCGTCAGGATCATAATTAGGTAAATAAATTTCACTCAGCTTGTGGGTACTCATGTTTTGGTTCCGGAAAACCATCCTTTCCAGTAACTTGATCTGGCAGCGAAGTAAATTCACCTCATCCGAATTTCCTGGTCGAGAGGTCGTTGGCAGGGTAGGCGAGTACGTTGATGGGTCCAGTTCAGGCTCGGGTTCATCCCTTTCTTCTGATGTAAGAGCGGGAGGACTCGGGGATCTCAAATGATAACGATCAGACATCATGTAAACACTTTTTTTATTTAACAACCAACAATGATTCACCCAAACTTAATTTTACGACGAGATGCACACAGTTCGAAATACAATTTAATACTACGTGCTCTGTGACTAGAGCGAGCCTATTTATACGCTCAGACAACTGTCAAACGTCACACAGCAATAACTTCCGGTGACATTTGATTAACAATAAGATTTCGATTTAATAAAGTAAAAATAATGTAATTGCGCACAATATTTGATTTGTAATTAATAACACTTTTTAAATACTTTAAATTGTAAATTTAGTTAGGTAACAATTATTTAATTTAAATGAACTAACAATAATAGTGTTCTAATTTCCTGTTTAGAGTTTTAAGTTAATCCTTAAATAAAAACAAACCTTAAAATTAACAATACGTAATTTAATACTATTTAATATTGTAATGCAAAATCAATCGTGTTTCCGTTACGTACGTCATCAGCAGCTATGACGTTTGATTTAGTTCGTGTTTTTATTTGCTAGCGCTATCATACATTATCTAGCTTGATATATGATATGAATCTATTTCGATCCTGGAACTGAATGGAAATAATTTCATATTTTATTACTATTGATATCAGAATCATTAGGAAACGGGCAACAAGGAAATATAATGACCGCGTCCTTGCATCAGAGTAATACAAATGCATCAAATAAAAATAGTTTAATTGTAGACTGCCAGTGGTCCAGTGGTCGTAGTATGCGACTGCTGAACACGAAGTTGTGGGTTTGATCTCCACATAAAACAACAATTTGCGGATCACATTTAAAGTGTTGTCCTGAGTCTGTGTGTAACTTGTGTCCGTTAATTTCATTTCCGATTCCCGGTATAGTCACGCACGCAACAGTGACTAAATGATACACGGAGGTTTGGGATTACTATTAAAGATATTAGGTACACATTAAACGTATCTTGGCAATATGTTTAATATGGAGGTTCAAGGTTCAATTACCGAAGATTGTTATTATCCTTTGACGTCGTTACTATTGTTAGTTAGTATTATAAAATACAAAGTAACGTCGTGTAATAAAAAAATATTTTTTTATTTTTCGCAGCAACCTTGCAGTATTTCGTTTATTTAATACTTTTATCTGCAGGTACACAAGAGGTACCAAATTTACATAAACAGTACGCTTGGCTACATATATTGGTTAGCAGTACACCCGCGGTTCTGACATCAGGATGGCGGGTGTACCTAATTTTTAAAATATCATCATACGGGTGTAGGTACACAGATTTTCAAGAGAGGTACGTAAAGGTACACAGAAGGTACCAAATAACTGTAATAAATTTAGGCAAATCTGGAAATATATACACACACACCATTTCCTCCATTTTGTTTAATATTAAAAGTTTTACAGAAAATTATTCTTGACAAGGCTGAAGGTATTGTTTTAGTCCCTCTCTGGTCAACACAGCCTTGGTATCCACTTTTTAGGAAGTTGCTAATTACTAGTCCAATTGAATTTACACCTAATAAAACATTAGTGTCATCCCCTTACAGTGTGGAACACAAGTTTCAAGAGAGCCTTACCCTGGTTGCCGGAGTATTATCAGGCAGGCATTCCTGATTCAGGGCTCCCCTCCAGATGCTGCGGATGTGATGTTGGCGTCTCTAGCTGATAGTACTTTAAAACAATATAACACTTGTTTTAAACGATGGTTTACCTTCTGTCAGGATAAAAACTTAAATTTATTTAAAGCATCAGTTGCTAATGTGTTAGATTTCTTAGTTACCCTTTTTAACCAGGGTCAAAAATATGGGTCAATTAATTGTACTAAAGCAGCACTATCGCTTCTTTTAAACTCAGTAATCATGAATGACCCACAGGTTACGAGGTTTATGAAGGAAGAATTCAAGTTGCGAACTCCACTCCCAAAATATAATTTTACTTGGGACCCGTCTATTGTTTTAGATTACTTGAGTAATTGGTACCCCAATGAAAGTCTTTCCTTTGAAAAACTGTCGAGAAAATTGACTACACTTTTGGCTTTAGTAACTGCACACCGGGTACAAACATTGTCGTTGATTAAGGTGTCTAATATTAAAAAATATAATAACGAAAAGTTTGTAATTAATATCACAGATTTAATCAAAACCTCGACTGTGAATAGTACTCGACCAATATTGATTCTTCCTTATTTCAATGAAATACCTTCCATTTGTCCGGCTAGAGCTTTAGAACAATATTTAACTGTATCGGCAGACAAGAGAAAACCTGAATGTGACTCTTTATTAATTAGCTTTAAGAAACCTTTCAATAATGTAAGCTCACAATCTTTAACCCTTAATTCGACACTGGGAAGTATACTGGACATCGACTTTGAAAAAATCTGCAGCATTTTTTTTTAACAATATTAGTTTTTTTATACAATGTGGATCTGGACTTACGACATTAAATTAAAACGAGCACAGTACTAGTCCATCGAAACATTTTAAAACACGAAGATTAGTAGTTAAAGGAAAATTTAAGAATTGCAATTTTCAAACAAAATTAATAGCAAAATCAACTGCATAAAATGTAAACACGCTTTATCTACGAATAGTCACTGACCTGTTGCGCGGTGTGGTGCGGGATGCAGCGGGCGGGGGTGCGGGACGTAGGTGGACGTAGGTAGGTACTTTAGTCGGAGAACAACAAATCCGCGGCATAAACTCACTAAGTTGCGCGTTGTTAATTAATAAAAGATCACTAATTGAATAATCAATCACATATTATCACATCACAATCAGAATTTAAATCATCAATAAGTAATTAGTCAAATTTTTAAATTTTCAAAGTGTCCACCGTTGTTCATTATGCACAAGCGACATCGTCTTATTAAATTTTCACGGACACGTCTTAACAAGTCCCCATCTGTTCTTTTAAGTTTGTCGAAGGCATTAATTATTCTAATTTTTAAATCATCCACAGTATTGACTTCTCGTGCATACACCTCGTTTTTTACGGCCCCCCACAAAAAGAAATCCAGTGGTGTCAAGTCCGGTGACCGTGCTGGCCATCGAACAGGTCCAAAACGGCCAATCCACTGACTTTCAAACATATCCGTTAGTCGCTGTCTAACAGGCACTACGGAATGGGCGGGCGCACCGTCCAATTGATACCACAGTCGTCCATACACGTCCAAAGGTAAATCGTCCGTATAGTCTGACACTGAGCCACTAAGAAGTTCTAAGAATTTCTGTCCGTTTAACGTCCCATCAATAAACACTGGACCTATTATTTCGTTCCTATGAATTCCAGCCCAGACATTTAGTGAAAACCGGTACTGGAATGAAGACTCTCGAATTAGGCGCGGGTTTTCATGACTCCAATATCTCAGGTTTTGTCTATTCCAAACTCCATTTCTTGTAAACGTGCTCTCATCTGTCCACATAATATTAGATATGAAGTCAGGGTGGTCTGATATTTTGTCGAGAAGCCATTGGCAAAATAACACTCTGACTGGCATATCTCTGGATAACAGTTGTTGTACTTTTCTGAACTTGTAAGGTCGCCGTGCATGCCGTTTCAAATATCTATGTACAGTTCTGTGACTCACTTGAAACCGCCGCGCTGCGTTCCGGAGGCTAGAAGTCGGGTTATTTTCAAAATGTTGTAATATCCGTTCCTCGATATTTGAATTTGAAGACACGCCTTCTCCTTGAGGAACCAAAGGCCGATTCTCTCGTAACCTCTGAACGGCCAGGGTAAAAACACGGCTGTTGGTAGGGCACGTTCGTGTGTCACCATATCTCTCCCGATATGTACGCAATGCTAAAGCCGCATTTTGGTGACACTCTCCGTACATAAGTACCATGTCAGTGTACTCGGCAGCTGTGTACCTTATTTGAGGCATAATATTACCTAAACTAAAAAACTTACAAACCTAACCTAAATCCAAAAACTAACTAATAAATGCCTAATTAACTAACTAATAATACACTAACACTTAACAATATGTCACAATAACCTGTGCACTAATCTAACTATCATAAATCGTCTTTAACACAATAACAACTAAAACTTTTCATAAAATCACAACAATGCGCGCGCGGCTCGTCTTGTGATAACAAAAGTAGGCGTGTGCTCTCATCAAAGGGCTCCGCTGTGCACTGACTGACATAGTTACGTTACGAGTCAATAAAAGTCTTTTTGCCGAAAAACTTCCGCTCACATACACACTCGCAGTTTTCTATGCACCACTAATGCATTATTTGCGTAAGTAATATTTCTTTTTCTTTCTAATTGGAGTATTTTGTGGGAGTGGGCGGGGCGCGTAAGAGTGGGATGGTATGATACCTTTCTCTGTCTTTCAAGCATATTGAGACGTAGAGAATAGAATCATACGTTTTTGCACAGGTTCCTGACCTTACAATGTTTACCTATTATTACGGACTCAGATCTACATCATGTTGAAAAATAAGAAAATGAAAAATAATTTCCTGTGGCTAAAGTATTCATTGGATTTGATTGATTTTTTGTATACGGGTAAAGAACATGACACTCTTTACGTGGTTTAAAGGAATGTCAATCGTCCTGCTCCACTTTGTATATGGAATAACTTGGTTATGTCCTAAATTATAACATAATAAATAACTATCAATGAGCGCGTGCGCTCGGCAGGTCAGTCGACGCCGCAACGTCAGGGAGGATGAAAGCGTCACGACCGCTCTCGGTAAGTCTCGTTTTTTTTTTTTTTTTGTTCTAAAATAAATAATTATTTGTTTTCTGTATATTCCGTAACGTATTTTTATATGTACGTGTATACTAAAATCATAATATTACTTATAGATTTCTCGTTATTCTCTGCGAAACTTGTGTGTCCAGTATACTTCCCATTGCCGGATTCTCGAGGGTTTAGTATGGTTTTGTTATGTGCAGTATACTGGACATTGCCAATGAGACAGAAAACTAACAATTAGTATAATATTATGAACGAATATCTATATTATGTATGATAAATGTTATTTATGATACCTAATAATATTATTATATACAGGTCTTCAAAAAAACATTACGTGCCTCAAAATTATTAGCTTTAGTGCCACCAATTAACGCTCTATCGTACGTAGAAGGCCAGACCAGTTCAGATGAAGAACCAGATTTGCACCATGGCCAGGAAATTGATGATGTCTCATCAGATGCACCATCCATACCATCGTCATTGGAAAACCTGAATGTTTTGGACAGCAACAATGGCAGTGACGATTCTTCTAACGACGAAATACCCAACAGCGAGCCAGAAGTCGAAGAAGAACTACCAGTGCCTCTCGCACCAATTATGAGGGAAGTGTTGCCATCAACCAGCCCGGTAAACTATGATGTTATTCCGACCTTATCATCAATCCAGTCTGTTGTGGACATGTCACCGGCTCCTAATATTGTCAATACCAGGTCAAAACGAAAAACCCGTCCATACCAACACTCGCATTAGACACGTCAAATCAAAAAAGCGTAAGACATCCAATTACAATTGGAAAAAAGGCAAGTTCCTGCACAAGGCTGAAATTATGGATTGTGAATTCGTTTTTGACATGCCTAACGACGACTCACCTATAGTTTATTTTCATAAATATTTTTCTGTGGATATAATCCAAGATATAGTCCATAACACAAACCTCTACGCAGTGCAAAGAACTGGACGGTCAATAAATGTTACCGAAGACGAATTTAATTATTTCCTGTCCATACTTCTACTTATGGGTGTTGTTAATTTGCCATCTTACGTGGATTATTGGGCCAAAGAACTGCGATACCCAGCAATAGCAGACATTATGCCTCTGAAAAAGTTTGAGTGCATACGCAGGAATATCCATTTCGTAGACAATTCCTGTCCCGATTTGGATCGATACTTCAAGGCCGTTTGTAGAGAAGGTGAGGATGAACTGCCTAGCTACTGAAGAGGAGATGAGGAGATTGATCTCAAGACGTCATGTTATAATAATAAAGAAGATTTAGACTTTTTACGTTTTATACATTTTATAGAAGCCAAATAAGTAACAATAATGACATTTTAAATTTTAAAATTGTACAACAATACATATTTTCATTATACACATGCATTTTATTTTTCTTTATTTCATAATTGCATAAATAAAGTTTTTATAAAAATTCTCGAACGATTCCTTAATTCGGCCATGTCCAATATACTGGACATCGATATTTACAGTTACTCTATGGAGAACCTGGCAATGTCCTGTATACTGGACATGCATTTTCTCAAAATCGAGATATACTAGATTTTTTTAATTATTTTTCCCGGTTTTAGGAACATCTAACGATGACAAAAATATATATAAAAAAAAAAAACAAGAGTTTTTTTCTCTTGCCAGATTAAGGGTTAAGCCGTTGGATCAAGACCACCCTGAGTGAATGCGGTATAAACACATCTGTATTTAGCGCTCACAGTACGCGACATGCAGCTACGTCTGCCGCCAATAGGCTCGGGGTTAGCATAGACAATATTAAAAGAACTGCGGCTTGGACCGGCAGATCAGAAACTTTTGCAAAACTTTATAATAGAGAAGTAGCTGCAGATACCTCAGATGCCTTTGCTCGGTCCTTTTGTAGAATGGTCTCGATCAACGAATGATATAAATGTAAATTTTCTATTTTTTATATGTATGTTTTATATAGATTACATTTTGTAAGGTATATATTACTCAAGAGTTTGTCTTTTTTCCCGAAATAATATAGTTTCCTCTTCACTATTTCGTCAAACTCTAAACATCTACAAGTAAAATAAGTGTAATCTCGAAGGGCGAATCACTGAAGTTTAATAGAAAGTCAAACGAACTTACCTGTAAGTGACGTTTGATGACTATTAAACGATGTGATTCGCCCGAGAGATTACACTCCCTCCCGACCCTGATCAAAATCCTCCCCTGACTTGTACGAAATAGTGGCTAACGATGGCCAAAGGGAAAAACGTGTATGAGATACCAACATTAGGGCGAATAAAATAATATTAAATAAGAATAAAATAAAATAAGTGTAATCTCTCGGGCGAATCACATCGTTTAATAGTCATCGAACGTCACTTACAGGTAAGTTCGTTTGACTTTCTATTCTGTCCCACCTGTCGCGCAGTCGAACCAGTTCGACTACGCTCCGTTGTGACAGAATGCCCAATAGTATATGGATTCGGATAAATTAGCCATTCTGAATTCCATCTATCGCTCAACGAATTAAAATTCGTTGGGTCTCTGGACGGTATTTCCGAATACCTAAAAACCTACCTGTTGAAAGGTGTTAAGTTTTTTGTGTGCGTGTGCACGTTCGACTCGACTCTCTAGTGAATTACTGTACTGTCCTCCAGTAGCTAGGCGAGTGCGCCTTCGCTACGGACAGATGGAATGCGCAATAATGAACGATCGACTCGACTCTCTAGTATATTACTGTACTCGACCAATGATCAGACGAGTTCGCTATCGCTCTGAAGGGTGGTACAGAATGCTCAATAATGATAGTAGTATACTATTGGGCATTCTGTCCCACCTGAAAGGCATTTTTCACCGCTTAATAAAAAATAAAGGTACAGTTAGTCCGCTGAGACCCCCTAGTTTAACTTTGGTACTAATTCATTTGACGTTTGCGTGGCGTCTTGATTATTGTGTTATTTTAAATAAAAAATTTAAATAATGGATATTAACATGATCGACTTGATGGATTTGGAAGATTTAGAAAATTTGAATATGCTGGAGACGTCTCGGCGATCTAACAGACATCGTCATCGTGTGAATCCGTTTGAATTGAGTGACCATGATTTCAGATGTATGTATAGGTTCACAAAACGTTTTGGTGGAAATATTGTGGATCTTTTACGTGAGGATTTATCCCACGACTTTCGAGGATGCCCATTGAGTCCGGAAATGCAAGTAGTTTGCGCATCACGCGACTGGGCTCGCCATGAAGTATGTAAACCTTGGTCAATGCTAACCTAACATTAGACAAAATCCAAATAAACTAATATTATTGTTTTATTCGTAGATTGAAGACAGTTGATTTACATGGTGTGTTCCTGTGGCTACAACGATTAAGGTAGCTGCCATTGCTGCCCCATCTCAGAAATCCACCCTGTATATTAATTGAAAAAGATTTTCTTTTCTTTCCATTTTATAATGTAGCTCACAACTTAACCAATCACAAGTAACTCGCGAACTATATAGAATTGTAATCTGTGCTCACGAACAAACCACGTATGTAACAGTACAATTTTGTTAAAAACAATAAATACAAATACTTCATATTTATTTAATAACAGACTCAACACATCACATTCGTCTCAAATTACGCGTGCCGCCGCCGAATGTAAATCGCTCCACTTCACGCTATTTGTGTTAATGCCAATGCATGTCACGCTAATGTTAAAAAATAAGACAACTTGATTATAAAAAGCGCGTCAAAAGTACAAGTTGTGCTTATTCAATATCTTCTATTCTATACTTATAATAAATCTGTAGAAGTGAAAATTCTGTACATAAAAAAAAATATCAAAAAAATAATTGGCAGGGGGTGTTACTAGACCGACACCGAACCCAAAAATTTGATTACAATTTTTTTTGTCTGTCTGTCTGTTTGTTCAGGCATCACGCAAAAACTACCGGTTCGATTACGATGAAACTTGGTATAATTATTCTTTAATATCCTGGGCACCACACTGGGTACTTTTTATCCTGGAAAAGTATCCTATCCTACGGTTGGGGGGTGTCAAAGTTTGTATGGATGAATTTTAACGCGCTGTCCAATTAACTCGAAACTCAATATTTATACTTAAACCCAAAAATGAAGAATAACGTGGGGTAATTTCCGACACTCACGCGGGCGAAGCCGCGGGCAGCGGCTAGTTGTAACATAAAGAAAGAACAATTTATGACATATTTTAAAGTTGATAAATAATTATTTAAGCATTTCAAGTGTTATTATAATAACAACATTTAGATAAACAGAACGTTGCTTCAAATAAAGCCTGCGTGAATGAATGAAAGAATGCCATTTTTGTTTTTTATCTTTGGACATTATTTGAACCATGAACCTTCTTTGTAACTAATCGATCCTCGAATAGTCTTCGTTTTGTAATCGTGACATGTTTTAAACCTAGTACTAACTTTCTTACTGTAACAATCCTAGACCTTTTATGTATGTCTCCTTTTTTTAATGTAGGTTTAGGTTAAGGTATCTATCTATGGGCCTGTGTCGCCTGCAATAAATGGTATATTCTTATTCTTATTATTAGTCTTGGTTTAAACCAGTACTTTTGCAGTTTTTTGTAATAAGACCGCATAGCTTTATTATGTCGTTGTAATTCTCACAAATTTTGCTGACCTGCTTTGTAGTCGTTAACAGTTTTTGCAATACCAGCCGCACCACCAGCTAAAGTTCCTAAAGCTGATAAGCCCACAAAAATTGGGATTAAAGTTAGAATACCTCCAGTCTTTGGCAAGGGTACTCGAATTTTCTGAATGTGTGGAAATATTTTTTTTGCTACTGAGTAAGCAGCGTTAATTAAAGTTTTACTGTCTTTTGGTTTCAGTTTCTTTATTTTTGACACGAAACTTTTAAACGTTTTAACGCCGGAACCAGATTTCAGTTTGGCTTTCATAACTTTGCTCACTAACCATGAACTAAGTTTTTCACCTTTTCCAGTGTGACTGTCTGTCACCTATTCCTATTTAATAACAAAATATTATATTTAAATTAAAACTAGCACATGTTCCCGGGCTACTTAGAAACACATTAACTCTCTATTTTATGGTTCGACAGTTCGACACGTTACCGTAATAAATAACGTAAGATCCTATTTCTTTGTACTTAAAACAATATTGAACCTTTTAAAAACCACTTGTATTGTATTAGAAGCGAATTGGCGCTTTCTACAAATATTCTGAGAACCAAATAAAAAAGGCAGGCGTCGCCAACATCCACATGTTGCGGACCGCTAGAAGAACCGCGCTTTAAGAACCGCTTCTTTTAATTTAAACTTGCGGCTCTCGTTATTCATACTTGAAACTTACAAAGTATTAAAAACTAGAAGTTATGAGTAAGGTTCCAAGCTTTCAAAAGATATGCAAAGCCAATGCTCCCATTGATGTAACTATCTATAATCCAATAACTGAAGTTATATTATTGGATTAATTATATTTGATTATTCTATCAGCTAGGTAAAATACTTTAATAAGATAAGATAAGATAAGATAATCATTTATTTGCTCCAACATGAGTACAATACATACAACACAAATGTCAGCATGCAAGAGATATTAAAAGTAAAGATGAGAACAGACCATCACGTTCGCCTTAAACAATGGCATGCAAATATTAATATAAAATAAGGTCCCTAATTATAATGTCACTCCAAATCTAATTATTCAAAAAATGTCATGATAATATTACAGATTATTAAAAATAAAAATAAAAGATGAATAAAACAACCTCAAAATCTTTCATCTAAAAACTCATTTAAATTATAATAATTATAATATGCTCTGTACTTAAAATATATCTATGTTATAGTAGGTTAAACTAAATATAAATAAGAATTATAGTAACGGTTGGCCCTTCCGTCTCAAAAGGTTGACGATCCCTGAATTCAAAGGAACACAAGTTAGTGCAGCCACATCTGCTAATCATAAATGGGAATTCCAAGCGAACCCTTAAAACAATCGAGAAATCGTACAATAACGGTCATAAAACTTTTCTGCGAAACGGTTGGAAGCGGCGTTAAACGTGGTATTTTTTAGGGATTGAGGACGGATGGATGGAGTCATGGCAGTGGGTTTTAGATCGCGAAAGGCGATGGACGCAGAGTCCAGGGTAGTGAAGTTAGGAGACTTGATGAATATCAAGAACTCATGTCCGTGGGCTCGTGTAAGAGACCGAGCGTTATTTATTAAGTTGATAGTGGGTTTATGACCACATTAGGTAGCGAACGAGGTAGTTTAAGCTAGAGGAGTGAGTTTTGAGGCGCGGAAGGAGACGGTGGTGATCAGAGAGCTGAGCCCGAGGCAAGACTGGTAACGCGTGTCGCATTTTGTAAGTGGGTTGTAATATAATTATCTCAAAGGAATTATTAGGTAAGTGTCAACCTTAATTAACTTTTATCTTTAATGATAGTGTGTGCATCTTATGTACGGGATTCCTTATTATAACCGTTCTTGCATGTTGATTTGTAGTTTTACTTATAAGTAGGTTACTGTTAGGTGATATTGGAGACGACCTATTTAATGATAATTCATTCCAGAATGGCGCAATTACTTTTATTTAGTATCGTGGTTTATAATTAACGCTACGTATGTACGAGATTTCCCATTATAATCGTTCTTGCATGTTGATTTGTAGTTTTACTTATAAGTAGGTAACAGTTAGGTGATATTGGAGACGACCTATTTAATGATAATTCATTCCAGAATGGCGCAGTTACTTTTATTTAATATCGTGTTTTATAATTAACGCTATTTTCCGTGTATTGCGTATCCATCTCCTAATCCGTACCTTCACAGATAATTGTCAGTTGCATTTGGCTATAGGGAACTGGCGAAGGCCTTCCACCATACTTGACACTGAGCACTGACGCTCTTGACCTTTGACGACTATTGACCTTGAGCTGACGCTCCACATTTGGAAGGCAGAACCATAAATACTCACAGTTCATGCAGAACTAGGCTATAAAGCCAATATGTAATTGCATTATAACTCAACCAAACGTTCGTGATAATTTATGCATCCAAAAAGGTCTCGCCACAGGATACCTTGCGTGAGGCTTGTTGACGCACGTTTCTAGGGAGGGGGGTAGGCTCCACCAAGTACTAATACTGAATTGGTAGCCGTTTGAAAACGCTAGGGACCGTGTCTCGAAAAATTACCTACTATGTCTGTTGTGGACCTTACTAAATCGTCACTATTTATCGAGACACGCTATTGGGACGCAAAGCCGCTAACAGCCGCACCGCATCCTCTAACTGGGGAAGATTAAAGAAATGTGAAGAGACGAAATTCCTCTTCGGCGTTCACCAAGTACGATCGCATTGAATTCTGCTAGAGACTGAGTCTACGGTACGCTTGTGCTAGTTGTCTGTTATCTTAGTAAAAAGGGGTTAGATTGCCGTAAGGGTGTCTTGCACGTAAGTACGCGATTGGAAATACACAATTATACTTGTCTTCCTCAATAACAGTTGGACTTCGCAGTACTCTGTCATAGGATTTAGTAAGACATTTATTTAACGCTTAGGGAACGTGTTATGTTAGAATCGTACTAGTGTCCTCAGAGGTTCTATGCGTTAGGTCTAACAGAACACGTACGAAGAGGCAAACGTTGTAAAACGGTTCCCGGTCTCACTGAATTGGGTACATTGTAAATAGAGAAATTAACGTAGCTATAAACAATGATTTGAAGCGCAAGCGTAACGATTCCTTTATCCCTTAACTTTAACGAGTCTATTGCAGATATTGGTGTTCAACTGCGAGAGGGGAGACGTTGGTGCTCCAACATCTACAATACTATTATTTAATATATCATATATTTTTGCATCCTCTTGTCTTCTTAGCTTCATATTGTATTAATATTATAATACTTATTTTTACTAACTCTGAATTCCCAATATTAACTTCACCTTGCATCCCTCCCAGTCCCCTAGCCTTCTAGGACGGGACAAGTTAGTTTAGGTTATGGGAATTCAGTCCTTGGATTAGTCGGTGGGAGAGTGTCCAGTCTGGAGACGAGCTCTACAGGGCCGTACGGGGCGGGGTGCGGCCCTTTCCCCAAAGGGGGAATCGACCTAACAGTATTATTAACACAATTAGGAAAAACGAAAATTTTATCAGCCTAGGGTAATTTAGGGGCAGTCACATGTGGTGCCGTGACCAGGATTCTCGTCATTAAATGTACTGATTCACTTCTGTGCAACGAGAAAGAACAGCTTAAGGGTTACTACAAAAATAACACAACGTAATTATATGGTTCTATTAAATGTTAGAGACGGCAAGAGTTACAACGGCTACAAAAACTTATGTTTAGTTAAGTTACGGTTTAATAACGGTGGTTGAAATTTCAACTAGTGAAAATGGGTTCAATTCCCTCATGATTTGTCACTTGATGTGCTTAGATTCACTCGTCTTGAATTTTGGGTTCGATTCCCGCATGATGTTTTGGTTTATAAGTGCTTGGATTCCTGTGTCACGGCTTGTGGGTTCAATTCCCGCATGAATATTTATTGTAGGGCTTTGGTTCCGATGTTACTAACAGTGGGTTCGATTCCACATGCACGGACGTAATTTTAAGTAGTTATGGTATGATTTTGTTTGGGTTCTTGTGTTACTGTAATAATATAATGGGTTCGACTCCCTGTAAAGGTACCTTTTGTGTTGTACAATTTGTGGATATGAAATGTGTTTGTGCGTTTGAAGTTTATAAGTATGTGAGGAGTGAGCTTAGGGATAGACACACCCTTATTATGGGTAAACATAATATCATTAGAAAGTAAGACCTACGAAACATGAAGGTTCGTAGTTCGTAACAATGACAAGTAATGTATCAGGAAGGTACACTAACTATAATCATAAGAAGTAAACAAACCTTCCCAACTCCCGATTCGACGTATGTCTTATAATTGAATAGATACTCTTGTGGCCTTATTTCAAATTCCAGGATATTTAAGTCTTCACTTGGCCGCAACTACGCTAAGTCTGAACCTTTGGTTTAAGAGAGCGCTTGGTTTAAAGTTTCATCAAAATCGGCTGAGATCGGCTGACTGCAACAGCAGCAGCAGTAGCGTGGCTCCTGTTACGAAGCTAAGTTCAATTCTATTTTGTACATTAGGGTCAACCGTTACTATGCGGTAAGATTTTGTTATCTCAATTAATAATTAGATAATATATGTTTGAGCTAGGGCGCTATAGTTATCAGTTCAAATATACCAGAATATGTTCTTGTAAACATGTTTATAATATGAGGGGATAATTAACAGTCAACAATTATTTGGACAATCTAGGATGTCTACATTTTCTAACATAACTTCCAACTCTTGTTGGATTCCAAAACTGCTCTAACCTCTTACAATCAGAGGGGGGCGACCAATTGGAATACAATCTAATATGTTTATGTGCGGACTATTTCAGTTACTCTTGGTTACAACTGCAGGCAGCTGACTAAGCTGACTCAGCATTGAGGTGCATAGGAGAGGCCTCTGTCCAGTGGCGACTGCTGTACGCTGAGTTTAGAACGAGGGAGCACTATAGGTAGCGTGCCACGCTAGCACAAATACTCTTAAAAGAGACCCCGGTATGTAAAACTACATTATAAGCATGCACAGGTTTTCTGAACTTACTTAAATCGCCATAGCGTAATTTGAATAATGTGTCGTAAGTTCAAATGTAATGGGGAAATTTAATATCGATTGAAGATGTTTCTGCGAAACAGTACTAGGTTAAAGCAGACATTGCATCTTATTGGGATCTTATTGAATCAATATTGCAACTGGAATACTTATAGTGATTTGATTAGGTAAACATGGCACACCTGAATATTCTATTATGAAAGCTCATCCGCTGTACTGCGTCACGCGTCTGATTTTCAGAGGGGGGAATGTGACTGTCTGTCACCTATTCCTATTTAATAACAAAATATTATATTTAAATTAAAACTAGCACATGTTCCCGGGCTACTTAGAAACACATTAACTCTCTATTTTATGGTTCGACAGTTCGACACGTTACCGTAATAAATAACGTAAGATCCTATTTCTTTGTACTTAAAACAATATTGAACCTTTTAAAAACCACTTGTATTGTATTAGAAGCGAATTGGCGCTTTCTACAAATATTCTGAGAACCAAATAAAAAAGGCAGGCGTCGCCAACATCCACATGTTGCGGACCGCTAGAAGAACCGCGCTTTAAGAACCGCTTCTTTTAATGTAAACTTGCGACTCTCGTTATTCATACTTGAAACTTACAAAGTATTAAAAACTAGAAGTTATGAGTAAGGTTCCAAGCTTTCAAAAGATATGCAAAGCCAATGCTCCCATTGATGTAACTATCTATAATCCAATAACTGAAGTTTTATTATTGGATTAATTATATTTTATTATTCTATCAGCTAGGTAAAATACTTTAATATGCTCTGTACTTAAAATATATCTATGTTATAGTAGGTTAAACTAAATATAAATAAGAATTATAGTAACGGTTGGCCCTTCCGTCTCAAAAGGTTGACGATCCCTGAATTCAAAGGAACACAAGTTAGTGCAGCCACATCTGCTAATCATAAATGGGAATTCCAAGCGAACCCTTAAAACAATTGAGAAATCGTACAATAACGGTCATAAACCTTTTCTGCGAAACGGTTGGAAGCGGCGTTGAACGTGGTATTTTTTAGGGATTGAGGTCGGATGGATGGAGTCAACACGTGTTTGACCAATACCAGTCAACGCAAAAACGTTATTAACTCGTTTGCCACTTAATTTGGCTGCACAACTCTAATTTACTAACGAGCATTCAGCACCAGAATCGTAAACAAAACAATACAGCTCACCTTTGTGTTCTAACGTGCATGAGGGTAGTTGTACGATGCGCCGCTGGTTCCGCGAACCGCCGCGGCCGTCTACCGGCCCGCTGCCGCTGCCGCCATTGCCACCGTAGCCACCGGCGCCGCCGCCGCTGCTGCTGCCGCTGCTACCGCCGCTGGCACAGCTGCCGCCGCTGCCACCGCTGCCGCCGCTGCATCCACTGCCACCGCCGCTGCTGCATCCACTGACGCCGCCGCTGCTGCGACCGCTGCCGCCACCGCCGCTCGTACACCGGACGGCTATGAGACCCGGCTTGCCACATATGAAGGAGACCAAGGGCTTCGCTGCCGGCTGCTGCACTACTTGACTCGACGATGTTTCACCGGTGGTGTTTATCTTGCGCTTCAAATGTCAAAACGTGTTCAGTTCTTGCTGTAATTTGTCCCTCGATGTAATGTTTGTAGTAAACGCCAAAACGCTGTAGTCGCGGGTCAAACAATTATGCAAGCGAGTACTGTTGTTACGGCGATTTCTTCTTTGTTTAAATCTTTCCAACGATTAGTCAGCGAAGTGATTAAATGACTTACGAACGCGGGTATTTGTGTTTCTTCACTTGGTTTTATTTTTCGTCAGTCGTTTTAATGAGGGTACCCCGCCAACGTCTCGGACAAAATAAATCGTGTTGTGAAAAGTACCTTCAATTCATTGCATATCATTCCTTCGTAGGCTATTTGGAATAGCCATGTTGATGCTTCACCTTTTAGCGCCTTGCTGACCGCCACACCAAGTTGACCACTTTGCAGTGAATTTTAAGCAAAGCATAAATCTGCTGTCACGCACCATGATCGCGCATCCGTATACATTTTGTTGTTCAAACGTGACACGCTAACGGTCACTTTCAGCGTTTTCATTTTGCGCCTCAACCAACACCAATCCCAATTCTGATGTCGGAGAAGGGTAGATGTGTGTTCGTTATTATCAGCCATATTTAAACTACTGTGGGCGTACTATGGGTAGTGTTGGTTATTGCGCAATAGAAAAACCGTTTGCAGTTCAAATCAAATTATAATTTCAGATCAAATTAATCACACTATAAATTCCCACACTGTAGGTACACAAAACAACTACGGAGCGCGAGACAGTTTCTAGGCACTTGTTGTCCGCACGATGTCCGATGGTAAAGAGAGGCTGTTCCACGCTGCTGTAGCCCTCTCGTCGACTCGCACTGACGTCAGGCTAGACTCTGTCGAACGCCGCTAGGCGGCGCTGGCGCCCCGATTAGTCAGATCACTGACGTGTTTCCGACATATATATGTCGGAGTTGGTTGTCAATTACAATTGTGAATTGTGGGTAGTTAACAAAATTGGTATGATTTGTTTTTTTTGTTATTATGATTGAAGTGATTTAACTATTGTCTAATAAATCGGAACATTTACAAACCGAATATTAAATACTCTGTGTATGCACTAATTGATTTTTGGCGACTTATTTAGATAATATTGTAATTGATGGTTTTGTTCAAAACAAAATATGTTGACATTTTCTTTAATTTTAAAATGATTTACTTTGTGAATTCACTATTGTTTATTTACGACAATTATTCTTGTATTATTTGATTACTTTACAATGTAAGTCTTGTTAGATTTAGCACATTTTAGTGTTTTGTATCACGTAAACACATGACGCACTTCCGCGCGCCATCGGACAGAGTTGTTGAGGGATTTCATGGCGGGGCATCGTCTTATAAAAGAGCGTGCACTCGCTATGCTCGTCGGGTCGCGTGCGGTCGTGCTGTTCGAACGTAGGAGAATTTACAGATTTCCTGCTGTGGCTCCCGCAGTGGTATCCTGTTGTCCTGTTCTCGTCGCGCCCCGCGAAGATCTTCATATAGTCGCCCCGACTATACTTCGACCTATTAATTGCTGTCTTTTTCAAGACACAATTAATAACAATTTTCTTTAACGAAATTGTCAATAAAACGTTTACGTCGTGTCGTCAGTTGGCCCCTTCTGGGTAAAACCACAGTTTCGTGGTCCTCGGTTGAAACCTTACGGTGTCAACGAAGCCGAGGGGGTGTTGACCCAATCACACCCGCCGAGCCCCTTCAGGGCAAGGCAGTCAGTTGGACGGGTCCCAGTAGCGGCCTTGGGGGATCTCCTAGTCGCTGCTTGGGTAACAGGCTTGTTTTCACAGCTACACACCTAGAGCGGTTGAGTGTGTCTACCTCTTCGCTCTAGACCCACTTAGGACCCCGTTGCACAAATAAGATAGGCAACGGGCAAAAGCAAGCTTAGGGCTCACCTTAGGTACTCACCTCCCTGTCTAGACCCGACAGGGAGGGTTTACACATCCCCGGGCTAACCCACCCGGGGAGCTAGGAATAGGATTTGTTAGGAGAAATAGGTTTCCCTTCTCACCATTCCCTCTCAAAATAACTTTAAATAGTTCGATAATAATGGAGGACCCTCGCTTCACGACCCTCCTTAGGTTCTTAGAGGCTATCCTCTCAAAGGAGCCTACTTTTCATGCCAAATATGGCAGTGAGTTCGCTGCGATAAAGCAGTCGTTTAGTTCTCCCCCCGACGCGAACGTCACTGATTTCAGTGACGTACTAGAGCCCTCCCAGCCCTCCCAGGCACTCTCACTCCCGATGATTGAGCTCGGTCCGTGTCCGGCTATGGACACGGACGAACCAGTCGCTTCTACAAAGCGACCGGTCTCCCCATACGGCGACGTATTTAGTAGTAGCTCTGACTCAGAGGCGGCACGCTTCTCTTCAGCTGCTTCTTCTTCCTCTTCGTCCCTCTCCGATGGCGGGAACAAGAGGAAGAAGAAGAAGCAGACCTCTTCGCAGGCCAATAAGGTCGTAGCGTTCGAGGAGAGTGCCCCTAGCACCTCACGGGCGCCCTCTGCGCCCGTAACTTCCCCCTCCACCGCCCCCGCAGTAGTAGTTGCGGCGCTCTCTAGCACGCGCGCGGCTATCCCCTCCCCTCCCCCGTCTCAGACCGCCGCGTCCTCCGCACAGGACGACGACATGCCCGCCGCATCGTCAACTTCTGGCCCTAAGAAGGCCCATCATCCTCCCCCAGTGTTCATTAGGAACAAGGGTCAGTGGACCGATATTTCTAAATGGTGTGTAGACCACAAAATCAATTTCACGTCCGCCCGCAACACCCAAACGGGAATCAAAGTTGCCGTCCCTACCCAACTAGATCATAGAAGCCTTACTAGGCTCCTAGACGACCGTAAGGTCGAATATTATACGTTCACTATTCCCGAGGAACGTCAGACCCGCGTGGTCATAAAACGTATCCCACGGGAAATCCCCGCGTCAGACATACTAGCCGACCTTAGGTCGCAAAACATCCCCGTGGATGAAGTCCACCGCATGCACCGCGCTAGAGGCGGTGAATCTTTCGATATGGTCCTCGTTGTGTGTCCTCCCTCAGAGGGTCACAAACCGATATTCAACGTCAAGTCGATATGTAGCCTGGTCGGCTTCATAATCGAAAAACCACTGAAAAATGGCATTGTCGGTCAATGCCATCGGTGCCAGTTGTACGGTCATTCGCAAAGGAATTGCCACGCGACACCCAGGTGCGTCAAGTGCCTGGGCGAGCATGGCACTTCTGATTGCCCCCGTCCTAAGGATAGGTCTCAATGTTCCGAACCCCCTAGCTGTGTGCTATGCGGTCAATCGGGACATCCAGCCAATTACCGTGGCTGCCCTAAAGCTCCTAAAGCGTCTTCTCCCAAACTGACTAAGCGTTTCGACGCCCGTCAGCAGAGGGAACATCCTCTTTTGGGTAGAATTCCCTCCTCCCAACCTCCCGCAAGGCTCAGTCCCCAGAGGCCCAGTCCCTGGAATTATCTAAAACACCAGCAGGCCTTCCCGGCCCTGGCTCCCACTAAACCCCCAGCCTCTCACACTCCTCTCTACTCCCTCATGGATCCGCGCATCCGTGCCCCCCCCCCCCCGCGCCCCTCGCATACCCCACGCCCTCCGCGCATCCCTCGCACTTTGCGTACCCCGCGCACTCCGCGTACCCCGCGCCCTCCGCGCACCCCGCCCCCCCCGCGCCTCCCGCGAAACAAGCGCCGGCTCATAAAGCCCCGCGCCCCTCTGCTACCCCGGCGGCTCTCTCCGCCTCCCTTAACGAGATAAACGCGTGTTATCTCGCCTATTGCTCACCCCGCGCTGACCAAATGGCCCGCGAACTCACGGTAGCTAGGCAAACAAACGATATCCCTAGGATTAAGCAGATCTTTGCTGCGTATCCCGAGATCACCCGGTCCCTCCAATCCCTCTCACACTCATTATGAATAATGCAGTTTTAGCTAGGAACAAACCCCGATCCCTAAAGTTAGGTTACTTCAATGCCAATGGCATTAATGGTCAACGTGATGAGATTTCGATCTTCCTGCGTGACCATAACATAGACGTCTTCCTAATTCAGGAAACATTCCTTAAACCCAATAAACGCAACCCGGGGATTGCTAATTACCGCATAGTCCGTAACGATAGGACACGTTGTCACAGAGGTGGCACTCTCATTTATTATAAAAAAGACCTCTATTGTATCCCCATAGACCCCCCTCCACTCTCGCGTCTAGAGGTCTCTATATGTCGACTAGGTATGACCGGTCACCAACCGATCATTAGTGTCGATTTACCTCCCTCCCCAGTCCGCTCCCGAGGACCCTCTGGTCCTCACTAACGACCTCACTGTCCTTCTCGGACTGAGCGACTCCGTCATTATCGCGGGTGATCTCAACGCGAAACATCCCTACTGGAATAGTACCAGAATGTCTAGCAGGGGCCGGCTCCTGTATGACCTCTCAACCTCCATGACCTTTGACGTCATCGCCCCGATGACCCCCACTCACTTTCCCCATGACCCTAATCATACTGCCGACGTACTAGACGTGGCGGTCCTTAAGAACGTCCACTTACGGTTAGACTCAATAGAAGCGGTAGACGAGCTTAACTCTGACCACCGCCCTGTTGTTATCAGACTCGCACCACGCATAGGTCTCCCCGATCCCGATAATCCCCCGCCCACCGTCAGAGTAACGGACTGGAAGAAAGTAAGCGATAAGCTGAAATCAGACACGTCCAACACTCTTCTAGACTCTATCCCTGACCAGTTTGACTCTATAGCTGACACGACAGCCGCGATCGACTCGCTCACTGATCACGTACAATCCGTCGTGAACGATTGTTCAAGGGAACTTCCAGCGTCGGAAGACCGACGCTTCAAGTTGCCTGACGATGTACGTGATCTGTTGACCGAGAAGAATGCGGCTGTCCGTGCGTACAGTAACTTTCCCTGCTCTGCTAACAAAGCCTTCATGCGCTACTTACAGAGATCTGTGAGGAACCGTGTGCAAGAGCTGCGGGACGCGGGCTGGGATAAGATGCTGAGCGAGCTCGAGCCCAACCATCAGGGTTTCTGGGAGCTTCAGAGGAAGCTTAGGTCCCAACAGTCCGCCTCCATGCCTCCCCTAGTCCGTCCTGACAAGACGATAGCATTCGACGACGTCGACAAGGCCGAATGCCTTGCCGACAGCCTAGAGGCTCAATGCTCACCCAGCTCCCTACCTGTAGACGTGGATCACCTCTCTGAGGTCGATACGGAAGTCGAACGTAGAGCCAATCTCCCTCCCGTAGAAGACCCTGACAATCCTCTGCCTCCCGTCACTCCAGACGAAGTGCACGATATAGTCAAAGGTCTAAAAGCCCGCAAAGCCCCCGGTTCAGATGGTATCACCAATAGGGTGATCCAGCTATTTCCCGCTCAACTGATCATGCTTTTGACTACCATCTTCAATGGAGCCCTAAGCAATAATATCTTCCCACAAGCATGGAAAGAGGCCACCGTTATCGGTATTCCCAAGCCCGGCAAGCCTAAGAGCGAGCCCACTAGTTACCGTCCCATCAGTCTGCTCAAGGTACTCGGCAAAATCTATGAGAGGCTTATTTATAAGCGTCTCAGAGACTACGCCGAGACCAAGGGCCTCATCCCAAACGAACAGTTCGGCTTTCGGACTCAGCAATCTAGCGTGCATCAGGTGCATCGCATCGTCGAGTGCATAGGCGCTGGTTTCCAGCGCGGCACTATGACCGGTGCGGTGTTTTTCGATATTGCGAAAGCGTTCGACAAAGTCTGGCACAACGGCTTATTATATAAGCTTTACAAAATCGGTGTGCCAGACCGTCTCGTGCTCATCTTACGAGACTTTTTGTCGAATCGCACATTCCGCTATCGCATAGAAGGGGCTCTATCCTCACCCCGACCCATACGCGCTGGTGTCCCTCAAGGCTCAGTGCTCGCTCCCCTCATTTTCACCTTGTTCACCGGAGACATTCCGAGGAGCAGGTTTACCGAGTTAGCTCTGTTCGCAGACGACACGGCAATCTATTCCAAAGGGCAATCTATAGACGCGATCTCCCGCCACCTCCAAAAAGCAGTCGACAAACTTGCCGCCTGGTTTAAGAAGTGGCGTATCGAAGTAAACCCCGACAAGAGCCAGGCCGTTCTCTTTTTGAGACGCAGACGCCACAGCTCAAAAACTCACCTCTCTCAATATCGACCGATCACCATGTTCGGCAAGCCTATCCCTTGGGGTAAGCAAGCTAAATATCTAGGCGTGATCCTCGATCAACATCTATCCTTCTCAGAGCACATAAAGCAGGTGCGCTCGCGCGCCGCTTTCGCTCTAAGTAGACTCTTCTGTCTTATGAATCCCAAAAGTAAAATGTCACTCAGATGCAAGTTACGTCTCTACGTAACATGCATACGCCCGATCATGACCTATGCGTGCTCTGTATTCGGTCAAGCGAAACCCCATCACATCCATACGATGCAGGCCCTCCAAAACCGAGTCCTCCGTAGGATTACCGGTGCCCCATTATATGTTAGGAATAAAAACCTTCACCTCGATCTGAGAATTCCCACTATTGCCCAATTCATAAAACGCGCCGCCAAGCGCTATTTCGATTCCGCCGCCAAACACCGCAACCCTCTGGTTGTGGAGGCCGCCAACTATGTCCCCTCCCGCATTAGTCAAGTTCGCCGACCAAGGCATATTCTCACAGACCCTGACGATCTCATAACCCTCCTCCAGGAGAGCAATAGGGAGACCAGCACATTAAAGAAACACAAACACAGACGATCGCCGTCATTCCGACCTCGCCGCAGAGGTCCTCCGCGCTCGCGACCCCGATGTAATACCCCCCCCCCCCCCGACCCTTGCTCCCCGGTCTCGATGGGATGCCAGCCCGCGCCGATGATGCTGAGCAATTAGCTTTAAATTCCCCGACTAATAATAATGATGATATTTTGATCCAGCCTGTCCCTGAACTTGCTGTCCTCCCGATTGTGACGCCCTAAGCCGAGGCCCGTACCCCACAGGGGGTGCCCTTAGCGAGCGTCGCATCTTAGTTTAGTAGCATATTTTTGCGCCCTGGCTGGAGGCTTTTAGATTTAAAACCCTAAAAGTAGCCACAGGATAGTCCGGTTAAGCAGACAAAACCTCTCTAGGTTGATCTGCGAGATGCCATACCTAAAAAAAAAAAAAAAATGCTCGTCGGTCGGTCTTCGGATTCGACTCATTTAAGAGCACTGCTCCCAACAAAACTGTCTGTTTACCTGGTGCAGCACTGCTGTATATTTACATAGCTGTATAGGCTTGCTGATAGCGAGCGATACACTTTGTTGTTGGGTGGCTTGTCCACTATACGAACTGTGACCTTGAAGGTCTGTTCGTCTGTTGTACTGTAACTGTATAGTTACACCTACTTTTACTGACTTTATCCTTTTTATTGTGTTTTTATTTCATATTGTGTGTGTGTGTGTAATTAAACCTGTAATTGTTTAAACTGTGTTGTTTATCCCAATAAAATGGGAACTCCAAACCCTGACGATATACCTCTCGGCACTCCTGATCCTACATATATATTATTCGTAAACTGAACAACTTTCAGACTACTTTGGATAATAAATATTTTATTAAATTTACTTAACAAGCAAAATTGAATTGAATTGAAATTGTTTATTGAAATAATTGATTTACATATAAGTTTACAAAATAGGGCCTTAAGCTAGAGGTGAAGGTATATAATAATTGGATTCTACCTGAACTAGGAATAAACCTGTATCTCAGGTATCTGACTCAAGTGCTTATACATAAGTGTTATCTAAGATTCCAACAAATAGTTAATTATTTATCCACTACTTATAAATTATGTTTCTTAAAAAAATATTATGCTACTTTTTTGCATCATTGTAAGACATGTTTGCAACTATTTTCTATTATAATTTTGCAATTTAACATTTTTAACAAGGTTGCCTTTACTTTATTATACTTTTTTTTTTTTTTTTTTTTTGTTTTCGGGGGGAAACCTTCAAAAGGCACCCGGTCTTTGGGGATAAGATCGGGGAGTGTGGGATTTTTACCTCACTAAAACCACCCCGGTGGTCACCATCCGCACATGGAACCGTTACCTCTTGTCATGATTTTCCAAATAATAATAAGTTTTGTTGATTTTAAATACTAAATATAAAATTAAAAGTATGAGCTTTGACTCAAATGATTTTTGTATCAAGTATTAGAGTATCTCATTTGACAGTAACCGGTACTGGTACTGATATTTTTATAAGTACTGGTATTTTTATAACGGAATGGAACGGAACGGAAACATGATATTCGAAGTGTCGTCTAGTTTCTCGGTCAGTTCTCATCGAGCCTCGGGACCAAGTGGTCGCCTACTAGGTCTAGAAGTCCTTTGTAAAACTATTATAATATTGAGCTAGTCGCTAAAGCTGCTATCGCTATAATTACCAAGTTTGTACTACAAGATTTGAAAATATACTGTTCGTACTGAAAAGGCGTTTTATTACATTTCAGAAGTGGGATAAACCAAAAAGGTACGTAGTTCATCTTTTTAAAACAAATGAATTGCTTGTAATTAGATAATTTTATTTAAACACATTTGCTAAAAGTTCGTCTAAGAAAAACTTACCGAGGAAGGATATGAGAACAACTAAGTACGTGTACCTATAAAGATTATTGTACTTTATTATGATATTGCTATAATTTTGTTG
Source organism: Eupsilia transversa (assembly GCA_914767815.1). Lineage (NCBI taxonomy): Eukaryota > Metazoa > Arthropoda > Insecta > Lepidoptera > Noctuidae > Eupsilia > Eupsilia transversa. The sequence continues at coordinate 15,963,807 of OU611873.1, read as the reverse complement.
GTGGCATGACGCTGCGCATCAGGTCAGGGCAACTCTCTGATGATGTGTTGTGCTGTGTAGGTTATGTGTAATATTGTGCGCGGTTGCATGGCTAGGGCTACTCTCTGGCGGTATCTTAGCGCGCTATATTGCACATATTGACCAGACGAATTGTGCGATAAGGATTGTTGTATTTTATTAGGATATTGCTATAATTTTGTTGGCTGCATGTCGCTGCACATCAGGTCAGGGCAACTCTCTGATGATGTGTTGTGTTGTGTAAGTTATGTGTAATATTGTGCGCGGTTGCATGGCTAGGGCTACACTCTGGCGGTATCTTAGCGCGCTTTATTGCACATATTGACCGGACGAATTGTGCGATAACGATTGTTGTTTTATTGGGATATTGCTATAATTTTGTTGGCTGCATGTCGCTGCGCATCAGGTCAGGGCAACTCTCTGATGATGTGTTGTGTTGTGTAGGTTATGTGTAATATTGCGCGCGGTTGCATGGCTGGGGCTACACTCTGGCGGTATCTTAGCGCGCTTTATTGCACATATTGACCAGATGAATCGTGTGCTTGATCGGGGCGACTCCCCGATAGCACTGGATGTGTTCTGGTTGCCTAGATGGGACCGGTGACCATGGGTTCGAGACACCACTGTGACCGCCGCACATTAGGTCAGGGCAACTCTCTGATGGTGTGCGGTGTACAAATGTGTGCAATGTTTTGTGTGGGTTCGTGGCCAGGGCAACTCTCTGGCAGTACTATAGCATGAAATATTGTACACTGATGCTGGATTTATCGCGTGCTTGCTAGGGGCTCTCTCTGATAGCGCGGGATATGTTTAAGCTAAAATGGTGCCTCGAAGTCGTGATTTCTGAGTTCATTTAAATGTAGCAATATTTTCAATACATAAAAGGTTCACATTTTTGTTTTTTTTTTTGGTATTACTTATGGCTACGTTCTTATAAGCCCCTTTATGAAGTGTAAATGAGTAACATTTGAACTTATTTTGTTTTGTGATTATTTACAAGCAACACGAGGTAAGCATAAATAAATTGTTGGGTATGATTATTCCTACTTTAGTAATTGTTACGATAAGTGGACTATGGTTGTCCACACTTAATAAGTGAACTATGGTCGTTCACTCTGATTGTTAGGGGGCGTACTATGTGATTTCACTGAATTTTGCGTGGGTATGGTTCCTGCTGGTTATTGAGTGAATCGCAAGTCGTCGGATTGTTAGGGGGCGTACTATGTGATTTCACTGGATTTTGAGTGGGTATGGTTCCTGCTGGTTGTTGAGTGAGTCACAAGTCGTCGGATTGTTAGGGGGCGTACTATGTGATTTCACTGGATTTTGAGTGGGTATGGTTCCTGCTGGTTGTTGAGTGAGTCACAAGTCGTCGGATTGTTAGGGGGCGTACTATGTGATTTCACTGGATTTTGAGTGGGTATGGTTCCTGCTGGTTGTTGAGTGAGTCACAAGTCGTCGGATTGTTAGGGGGCGTACTATGTGATTTCACTGGATTTTGAGTGGGTATGGTTCCTGCTGGTTGTTGAGTGAGTCACAAGTCGTCGGATTGTTAGGGGGCGTACTATGTGATTTCACTGGATTTTGAGTGGGTATGGTTCCTGCTGGTTGTTGAGTGAGTCACAAGTCGTCGGATTGTTAGGGGGCGTACTATGTGATTTCACTGGATTTTGAGTGGGTATGGTTCCTACTGATTGTTGAGTGAATCATTAGTCGTCGGATATGAAATGAAAAAGCACTAGTTTAATAGCTGGATATTATTTTATTGTAATAACCTATGTAAATAATTGATTGAGCTAACGGACTTGGCCAACGGTTTATTTTTGCTTGGATTTATTAACATGAATTTTAATCTCAAATGGATTTGAGTTGTATGTATTATGATACTTAATGCTTATGGTGGTCATTGGGATTCAATTGAGTATAACTAACTTTGAATTCTGATATAGTCCACTAAGCTCGACTCTATGTGTAAGGATTGGGAATGGATTACGCCCCAAGTAATGTTTAATTTTTCAGAGAGGTGTGACGATGACGTCTGATGTTGAACCTGGTACTACTCCACCTGGTACACCTCCGAGAAGTCGGCGTAAATCTCGTAAATCCAGGATGACGAAGGCTATGCAGAGAAGCCCGTCGACATCTAGTTCAAGCGAAGAGACTGTACCAAGAAAAATTCGTAAGCGTGCGAACAAAATTTCTACTAGAGATTTACTAAGGTTAGTTAAGCATGTTACAAGAGATGCTCCGAAGAACTCCTGGAACAACAACAATCTTAATAATGTCATTCCGGAGTTTGATCCGTCGAATAGAACTCAAACCATCGAAAGCTGGTTACGAAAAGTTAATGAATGTGCTATTATTTATGCATGGGATGAGAAACAAATTGTCCACTTCTCTTTGCAAAAATTAGCCGGCCTAGCAAAGCGATGGTTTGAAGCCTTGCCGACAGTTGTCTTCACATGGGATGAGTGGCAGGTTAAGCTCAAGAAGGCTTTCCCTAGTGAAGAAAACTATGGACGTCTATTAGAAGAGATGTTAAATCGCACTTCACGTGGCGATGAAAGTCTTCGTGAATATTTTTACGATAAATTAGGATTATTAAATAGATGTGAAATTAGTGGTAAAAAGGCTGTTGATTGTATTATACACGGTATAAGCGACCGGTCGATTAGGAATGGAGCACAGGCTCAGAATAGTTCGGAGCCCGAAGATTTACTTAACTTTCTTGCATATCAGAAACCTCAACCGCAGCTTAATAATAAATTCCGTGAGCGTATAACGCAAAAACCAAGCTCTAGTAATACCGGTTCAAATAATGCTAACACCAATTCAATCACTTGCTACAATTGTCATTCGAAAGGTCATCCATATTTTAAATGTACTAAGCCGATTATTACATGCAAACGATGCAATCGGATAGGGCACGATAATGAAGGATGTAAATTAGAACCCTTTGTTCGTCCGAATTATAAACCTAAACATGTAGAAACAACGGAAAAACAGACTTTGAAAATTGATTCTTGCAATAAGGGTAATGCCAAATACTTTAAGTCCGTAGTAGTAAATAATAAGTCTTTAGAAGCATATATTGACTTTGGTAGTGAGTGTACACTCTTGCGCAGGACCGATGCAGAACTCCTTAATTTAGTTAAGAGCTTTGATAACGTTCCGATTGTTAGGGGTTTTGGACAGTCTTCAGTTGTACCTATGTACAAGACGATTGTGTTTATTAGGATTGATGAAATTGAATCTGATATTGAAGTATTAGTTGTAGATGACATTCACATGCACACATCACTAATTATTGGTCAGAATTTTACAGAATTGCCATTTATTACTGTTTTAAAAGATAGCTCTAGACTCACATTCTATACAAGCCCAGACCTAGCTCCTGACGATGAAAAGGGTATTTTAAAGCTATATATTACTGATAGGATTGATATCTTGAAAACCAGTAGTGTACCTGTTTATTCAAACAGTAACTTCACGGGAGATGTATTTATAGAAGGTTACAACTCTATTGAACCCGGTAAAGAGTTCCGTCTGTTACAGGGTGCTTTTAGTATTTCTAATGGCAAGGGATCCGTTGTTGTAACTAATTTTTCACCTTTTACTATTACCTTACGATCAAACGATTTAATTGCTAGAGCCATTCCGTTTACTGAACAGAAAATATGCCAAATAAATAAAATAGCGAAAGATTTCACAATTGTAGAACCTCTTAACAAAGACGATATTAAAACGGGACCAGGATTAAACGGTAAACAATTGGATAGATTGTACTTATTGTTGCAAAATTATCGCGATTGTTTTGCTACAAACCTTAACGAGATAGGTTGCGCTGTTGATGTAGAAATGAAAATAGATTTATCAGATAATAAGCCAATTGTTTACCGTCCATATCGTTTGTCACATTATGAACGCGAACGAGTCCGAGAAACCATTGACGAATTGCTTCAAAACGATATTATTCAGGAATCTAAATCTGACTATGCCAGCCCGATTTTAATGGTAAAAAAAAAAACTGGCGAACAGCGATTATGCGTGGACTTTCGAGCCCTCAACAATAAAACTATAAAAGATCGTTTTCCGCTGCCGATTATAGAAGACCAAATATCGAACCTCAGTGGCAATGGTTTCTTCACGACTCTGGACCTCGCTTCAGGGTATTATCAGATACCTATGGCTAAAGACAGCCAACATCTTACTGGTTTTGTTACACCCGATGGGCATTACGAGTTCAAAAGAATGCCTTTCGGCCTAGCAAATGCCCCAGCCGTGTTCCAGAGAATGGTTAACAAAGTGCTCGGAAACAGACGATTTGAATACGCGTTAGCTTATTTAGATGACGTTTTAATTCCCGCAAAAACTGTAGATGAAATGTTTCATAGACTAGAAGATGTGTTAATACTTTTTAGGCAATATGGATTAACCTTAAAACTGACCAAATGTCGTTTCTTTGATAGTACTGTTAGCTACCTTGGGTATGAGGTATCTCCACAAGGCATTCAACCGAGTGAAGCGAAAATTTTAGCGGTTAAGGAATTCCCGAAACCACGAAATGTCCACGAGGTCCGACAATTCCTTGGGTTGACTGGTTACTTCCGAAAGTTTATTAAGGGTTATGGAGAGGTCGCTCGTCCGTTAACATCTTTATTAAAAAAGGACTGTTTATGGCAATGGTCTCATACGGAAGACCAGGCATTTTCGATTTTAAAAGACAGACTGGCCGGTCGGCCTGTCCTAGCTCTTTATGATCCCACCCTTGAAACCGAACTCCATACCGACGCTAGTGCTCTGGGTGTAGGAGGTATACTTATGCAATGGCAAAAAGACGCTAGGGTTTTAAAACCAGTCGCTTATTTTAGTCGACAGACTACACCCGAAGAAAAACACCTGCATTCTTACGAACTAGAAACACTAGCTGTAGTATGTTCCCTAAAAAAATTCCGTGTGTATCTGTTGGGTATCCATTTTAAAGTTTATACCGATTGTGCTGCTCTTCGCACTACACTCACCAAAAGGGATCTCGTTCCGCGGATAGCGAGGTGGTGGCTACAAATAAGCGAGTTCACGTTTGATATTGAATATCGACCTGGTGTTCAGATGTCACACGTCGATGCGTTAAGTAGAAACACCACATTATCTGCGGAACCAGACGAAGGCCCCTCTGTTGGCGTATATACTATAGGCAAAGAGAACTGGCTTTTATCTTTACAATTAGCAGACCCCGAAATATCTCGTATATTTAAGATCCTTAAACCCGAAAATAATCAGGAATGTAGAGACATTCGAAAAAATTATGTTATTAAAGACCATACCGTGTATAAAAGGGTAGAAGATAGACTATGTTTGGTTGTTCCACGAAGTGCTCGATGGCAAATATGCCGAGCCAACCACGATGAAATCGGTCATCTGGGGTACGCAAAAACCCTAGAGAGAATACAACATTTATACTGGTTCCCTAAACTAAGAAAATTTATTAAAAAGTATGTTGCAGCATGTTTAGACTGCGCTTATAATAAAGATAATGCGTCAAAACAGAAGTCGGGTCATCTGTATCCAATAGAAAAAGTACAAATACCATTTCACACGATTCATATAGATCACCTTGGGCCTTTTGTTAGGAGTAAAGACGGTAATGTTCACATTTTAACGGTAGTAGACGCTTTCACAAAGTATGTCTTTGTAAGAGCGGTTAAAAATGTGAAAACAAAAACTACGGTTAAGGTTTTAGAGAAAATATTTTATGACTTCGGTGTTCCGGCTAGGATTGTGTCTGACCGTGGCACGAGTTTTACGTCAACAGCCTTTCAGACCTTTTGTCATACACATGGTATTAAGCACATTTTGAACGCAGTAGCTTGTCCCAGAGCTAATGGCCAGGCAGAGAGGTTTAATCAAACCATCTTAAATTCATTGTCATCTCAAAACTTTTCAAGCCATGAACGTGACTGGGACAAGTGTCTGGAAAAAATACAATGGGGCATTAACAACACTGTTAATGCCTCAACACAAAAAACTGCGACGGAAGCTATGTTTGGGTTAAAATTGCGCGATGTCTTGTCGAATAAGCTTAACACTGAAAATCTTTCAAGCAGTAATATAGAGTTACAACAAGTCAGGGAACAAATCAGTAATAATATAGAAAAAGACCAAGAGAAACAAAGAAATAGACATGACGCAAATCGTATACCGGCAGCTAAGTATGAAATCGGTGATTTAGTTAAAATTTCTCGAAATAATTTTGATAATGATAAGAAAAGTACAAAGCTTTATCGAAATTTGTGGGCCCATACAAAGTCACTGAAGTTCTAGGCAAAGACCGCTATCGAATAACGGATGTCCCTGTTTTTGCTAAAAAGGGCAAACCTTACAAAACTGTCATTGCAGCTGATAGAATCCGACCATGGATACACATAAAAGCTTTGGAACTACATAGCTCCGACGAAAGCAGTTCTGATAAAAGTTAATACTAATTTTGTCTGTTTTATTAGGTTAATAAAAGTAAAATGTATGTCATGTTTCGTATATTATTTATAATGTGTCGTGTAATGTTTTGTTTTGATTTGCATTCCATTATGTACATTATAATGAGTGTAACGTGTTTTGATGTTTTTGTGATCTTGTAAAATGTATAGCCATGTTTTATATATTATATTGTAGCGTAACCTTTAGTTGTTAGGATGATCTAAGCTAAATGTATTCTCTTGTTTGTATATTATAATATAGTGCAATTTTTTTGTTAGAATATCTAAGCAAAATTTATTGTCATGTTTTGTATGATAAAATGTATTGTAATGATTTATATATTTATAAGAAACATTCTTTGGACTAGTTACAATGTCATGATTTGATTAATAATTTAAGATTTTTGTGTGTGCCAGGAGGCAACACAAGTGTCGGATGGCCGAATGTCATGATTTTCCAAATAATAATAAGTTTTGTTGATTTTAAATACTAAATATAAAATTAAAAGTATGAGCTTTGACTCAAATGATTTTTGTATCAAGTATTAGAGTATCTCATTTGACAGTAACCGGTACTGGTACTGATATTTTTATAAGTACTGGTATTTTTATAACGGAATGGAACGGAACGGAAACATGATATTCGAAGTGTCGTCTAGTTTCTCGGTCAGTTCTCATCGAGCCTCGGGACCAAGTGGTCGCCTACTAGGTCTAGAAGTCCTTTGTAAAACTATTATAATATTGAGCTAGTCGCTAAAGCTGCTATCGCTATAATTACCAAGTTTGTACTACAAGATTTGAAAATATACTGTTCGTACTGAAAAGGCGTTTTATTACACTCTCAAAAGATGTCCGTTTCAACCGCTCGGCCAACTCATAAAATTTGATGAAAATTTGCCAGGAATTAGTGGTAATTTGTTACTATACACACCTCTTTTCCTGAATTTGTTGCAAAAAAAACTAAGACGCTATGACCAAAAATAGTTGGCCGCTAGAACCGCCACTTGCCGTAGTCATCGCCTGTGATTGCACAGAAACTAAATAATGCAGATAGGCGAATAATGCATCAAAAGAAAGGCCTTAATTTGTTGTATTTGTTGCAAAAATAAAAAACATCAAAACGTCTATATACAAAAAGTTATGCTATATTTAGTTACCAGGTTAAGGGTAGGTAAGTATCTCACCATAAATATCAAATTATTAGAGGCTTATGCGTATGGAAAATTAGTTGCTAATTTGTTGCAGCGAATAAACAAGAAAAATACTAGAAAATATGTTTAATAATTTGTTACGAGTCGATTTTAGTTGGCCGCTCCGACGGCAATGTGCCTAAAATACAAGGGCGTTTATTTCGTTATTAAAAGTAGGTTCAAGTTTAGTTAAAGTACTAATCGACCGGTAACGTAACCTAGTTTGGATAAATGTGGCGAAAATAACGGTGAAATTCATATGTTAGGAGATATTCACTGAAATATAGCAGTATGAAACTGTATTAGAGTAGTGTGACCATGATTAGGTACATACATACGAAGGCATGTTTTAAAAATATAATAGGTAAAAAGGTATCCTATTTACATAAGGTTTCAATCTATATGAGTTCAACTAGCTACCTATACTTACATATATCCTACTAATCATTACATCAACCTAATTTTTGTATCTTTTGTTTGTTTATGTGTATTATTGTTGTAATCTGTTTCATATATTTGTATTGTTCTTAATTCTTTAAAGTATTTACTGATAAAAGTTTCGTTTCATCGAGTTTCCGCAGGTGTTTTATGATGGGAACGATTCCAGAAACAGGATCTCTTTTGTTTCCAAACTATTGTTAAAAATATTTGTCGCAAGGTGTTTGAAAAGTAAGTATTATTTGTTGTGAATATTGTCATTATTGTGCAGAATTTTGAAGTGTGTGGTTTTCATACTACTAAGTTACCGAGACAATTATCACTAAATCAAGTGTTTAAAAGTGCTTAGTTATGAGTTGTGCCCACTTGTATATTGCATTTGTTAATGTAGAAGTCGCCACCAAAAAGTGTATTACAGAGGGATCCAAATCAACTGCGGTAAGTTTTATTTACAATTTCATGACTTGATTAAAGAAATAAACTGTGAATATTATACCTATTATAATATCTGCGGAAATATAAAATATATTTAAAAAGACGTCTGAAATTAGTCTCTGCCACATTTTAATGTGATTTTACTTTAAGTGTGGTCGTCTCGAAGAAGAATCTCTTAAAAATATTTTTAGATTAATTACTAGCATTATCTTTTGATTTACCTGTATAATATGATTGATACTTAATAATTATAATATAACTAATAATAATATAAATATATTTTTTTTAATAAATATTTAAAAATGTAAATAAATATGTATATAAATGAATAAACGAAATATAAATATAATAATATAAGGTCAGGGCTCTCTTTAGAGCCCGAGCGCGTCGATGTCTCGGACACCTGTATACTTACATAGTATTAATTTGTACTTATATATATTTTTCAACACACTTGCTCGTAAAGTGGCTCTTATTGAACCGCTTTTAGGTTCATAATGCAGTGTATTAAACACGCGTGCTTTTTACTTTACCATAACGCACTAGTGCTGTAATGCCACAGATAACTATTTACTAGTCGGAGTACCTAGTACCTATACCAGTCCTATTTAGGGCATATCTCGGAATGCGGTCGTATAGTTTTTCGGAGGCGGCGCGCGAGTCCATGCCATGTCCATGTATATTTTATTTAACCATTTACAATTTTATTACTGGACTTATAGTAATATAAGGTGTATTTTTCTGCTGAAATTCCAATACACGCATTTTTCAGTCTTTCAAAATATTATTTTGTTTTTATTAATTTTTTAATACGTGTAGGCTGTTTAGCGGGTTTGCCAGTGCCTTTATTTACAACTGCGGAAAAAACAAAACCGTCGCGCCATTTTCCATAAATATTTGTTCCCGGTTTTGCTGTGTGGTTATTTTCATAGACTAATACATAATTAAAATAATATTATCAATACGAAATCTAAAGTAACTTTAACCTACGTTGAAAAGTTTTTAAAAGAAGTTTCGGATAATCAGTACATGGCAACAAAGGTCAGTTGAACTTTATAATTACGTTATTGTACCATACATTCTTACAAGTCTGTTTATTTCCTCGCAAGTGTGCTGAAAAACGTCGTATGAAACGCGAGTGCGTTGATCATTACAACACCGCACACTTGTATCATAATGTACTATTAAGTATGATGCAGTCAACGGATGTTTCATTCATATCATCAATTCTTTTTATTGCAGCAAAAATGGGTAAACCTGGAAGAAAACCTATTATTGAGAAATCAAAACAGAGAGAAGTTTTTATGAAATACGCTGACAAACTACAAAATGTTAAATTTAGAGACCCTATATTTGAAAAAATTGCAAGTGATTTGAATAATCGTATGACACCTGCAGCTCTTTACATGTCACTGAAACGAAATTTCAGGGAGTTTTTAAGCACTGAATGTAAGGAGCAAAGTGTATGCCAGACTTCGTCATCTTCATCACCATCCTCAAGCAATAGCCCGAGAACCTGCTCCGAAATATCGCATTCTCATGTCAAGTCCAATCAGCGTCATAATGAAAACGACACGAGAAACTTCAAGTTTGATTTAGACATATACGACTGGAAAAAACTGCAACCACTAAATGTGTTGTATAAAAGAAACGACTTGAGAACATGTGCTCCATTTAAAAAATATAAAATTCTGCCTAAATACAAATGGGTGGACATATTAAGAGAAAAGATTTGGCTCATTACTAGATTACCATGCACATGGAATTTCAGAAATTACAAAGTGGAGTCTGAGCATCATATTTTAATAAAAGGTCAATGCAGTCAATGTAGCGCTCTTACTAAAATAACGTGTCAAAAAATAACACAAAATATTATTGAAGGACAGTGCCAAATCACAGTTGGAGAAAAAAATAAAAAACATAATCCGAAAAAAAAATATAGATTGAATGCATTGGTCAGACGAAAATTAGCTAAAAAGCTCAAACACGACTCAGCTTCTTTGGTTCATAAACAACTGGCAGCAAAGGTGTCTATACAAGGAATTACAGATAGTGCACCAGTTATTCCAACACTCAATGCATTGCGAAAAATTAAGTACGAAGAACGAAAAAGAATGTGGTTACACAATAACGTTATTCTGAGCATTCTTACAATGGCTGCGACCAAACCAATTTTTTTACGTGATATACAATTTTTTCCTCGAATTCACATTTATTACTGGACTGATGAACAACAGCAATACTGCTGTGAATATCAATCTTATTTTCAAAGATTAACTATCACTTTGGATGCTACAGGTTCAATGTTTCAACCTCTTAAGTTACCAAATGGTCTTTCTTATACGTAATAATATTAATAAATCAATTTGATGTGTCTGTACCTTTATGTCAGATGATAATAGATGCACATGATACTGCGGCTCTTTCTACATGGTTATTACAGTGGTTGAAAAATGTACGTTGTCATCCTGACGAAGTTATAACAGACGATTCGTCTGCGTTAGTAGCAGCAAATGTTAGAACATTCACTGATTTTACATGTGTGAAAGACTATTTACTTCGTTGTTTTAGTGTTTTGAATGGAAATAAAGAAGAACTACCAAAAACATTTATTAGATTAGATACTAGTCATTTTATAAAGACTCTGTATAATTTTACTTGCTTCGAAAATGTTGACACAAAAATTAAAATGTATTATATTCACTGTATCCGCTACATTAAAGAATGTCAAGACTTTGCACTTGTAAAGGAAATCATTACTAAAGTGATAAAACTTTGCTTATATCAAAATGATTATGAAAACGATGATTTAGGTTTGAGGGAGAGCAAGCAAAACCTTGACAATTTGTTAAACAGTCATAAGTGCGCTGATTTTAAAAACGTTGATCAAAATAAAGAATTTGAAGGTGATCAAATTGTCTTCGATGATGCCGACGTTCGAGACATTGTCGCATGGTACGATCTTTTGGTAGAAAACGAAAAAAAGAGCAACGCTGCAAATTCCTATGTTGGTAAAAGTAGTCCATATTATTTGCCACTTTTTATTCCCACTTTAAAAAGATTATTTATAAAACTTCCTTTGTGGAGCAACGTTATGTGCCCTTATTTCAAATCGGAAACCTTAAGCCCATCGTCTTCATGTGTAGAAAGCTATTTTCGCACTTTAAAACAGTTAGTTTTTCAAACAAAAATAGCGAGACAACGAATTGACGAATATTTGCAGCATCATTACGATTATATCAAAGGAGAATTGTACTTGGCATTAAATCAATTAAAACACTTAGATTCCACTACTTCATTAAAATTTAAACAACGCCGACCTAGGCGTACCACGACTAAAAATATTTATAGAAAAGTAAAGGTAAATCCGAAAAAACAAATCCAACAAAAACAAAAAGATTTATATTTTACCAGTGATTCTATATTTAGTGATAGACCATCATATTTGGAGAATTGGCGAGGAGAATCGAATACACACAATCACCTCAAAAAAGATGATGACATAGTATTTATAAGAAACGGGAATGTAACTTCAGATTATTTCAATACATGTGCCTTCGATTCGGCATTTTATTTGATAGGTCAAGCCTGTATTAGAAGTTCAGTTTTCAAAAGTTTTTTGAGTAAATTAAAAGGAGATTGTGTCATTAATTACATTTTTATGCTTTTGAACGGAGCACATGATATAGAGCAAATTTACAACTGTAGATCAGAAATAGCAAAAACTTTTTTCCAAAATAAAGACTGCAGTTGCAATGTGGCTTATATATTTGAAAAAATATTTATAAAATATTTTACAAGTGCTCAATACTTGAAAACCTGTACAAATTGTAATTACATACAATTAAAAAGAGACCATGTATTTATTTTAATTAACCTTGATGTTTTGAAGTTATTTGGAATAACAAGCTTAGAAGAAGCAATTTGTTTTGATGAAAAAATTAACACGATGTGTCAAAAATGTGACACACAGTTAAAAGGTGAACTTAAGTTAGGCGAGATCATAACATTTGATTTAAACGGAGCTGCAGACTTGGTATTACTTACTGAACTTCCGATTACTATTAACATTAAAGATAATTATTATATCTTAGTTGGTGCTATAGAATTTATACCAGGCACAAAAATAGGCCACTATAAATGTCATTTTTTAAATAAAGATACATATTTTTGTTACGACGACAATTCCTTTAAAATTGAAATAAGTACCTGTAAGAAAATATGTCTACATTCTGTGTCTTTTATTCATGTCAGTTAATTTATAAATGTTATTTTAGTTTACAAATATTTTGTATATATCTTGTTGATTTTTAATACTTGATTTTTTTACCTTGTGTTGATTTTTAATAAAGAAATTTTAATCGATTTGTGACTTTTAATTTAATAAACTGAGCTATATGATGCCTTAAAGTGTAAGCACTCGCCCTAAAAAATTGAGATATGAAAGAACATTCCAATTATCACGATTCAGTCTCATTTCATTTTTAAAATTATTCATGGTCACCCTACTCTAATACAGTTTCATACTGCTATATTTCAGTGAATATCTCCTCACATATGAATTTCACCGTTATTTTCGCCACATTTATCCAAACTAGGTTACGTCACCGGTCGATTAGTACTTTAACTAAACTTGAACCTACTTTTAATAACGAAATAAACGCCCTTGTATTTTAGGCACATTGCCGTCGGAGCGGCCAACTAAAATCGACTCGTAACAAATTATTAAACATATTTTCTAGTATTTTTCTTGTTTATTCGCTGCAACAAATTAGCAACTAATTTTCCATACGCATAAGCCTCTAATAATTTGATATTTATGGTGAGATACTTACCTACCCTTAACCTGGTAACTAAATATAGCATAACTTTTTGTATATAGACGTTTTGATGTTTTTTATTTTTGCAACAAATACAACAAATTAAGGCCTTTCTTTTGATGCATTATTCGCCTATCTGCATTATTTAGTTTCTGTGCAATCACAGGCGATGACTACGGCAAGTGGCGGTTCTAGCGGCCAACTATTTTTGGTCATAGCGTCTTAGTTTTTTTTGCAACAAATTCAGGAAAAGAGGTGTGTATAGTAACAAATTACCACTAATTCCTGGCAAATTTTCATCAAATTTTATGAGTTGGCCGAGCGGTTGAAACGGACATCTCAAAAGACCGATCCGATACCCCCTCTGTGCACGCCTGTTAGGGCACATCTCTGGGGAGACTGTAAAGGAGTCTCCCCGGAACATCTGTGCAAATGTGCAAGGCAGCACGTGACCACTGTGCACCATCTTCCCTGAGATCACTCAATGGGCGGACAGAGTCCCCACTGTGAGCGCCCGTGATCCCAAATTCCCGCCTGCTTTAAAGGATGCAGGCGGGGTTTCGGCGTGTTAGGCGTCGAGGCGGTTACCTCCCCGACGCCTTCTTCTATACTTTATTATACCTACAGTTGTTTGTTTTTTACGGTGTCAACAAAAAAATAAATAAAGATTGCATGTTTATGATGCGAATTATAAAAACTAAAACTATGTTTATGCGTAAAGGGCAATATTACAGTAAGTACTTATATAACATTAAATATTAAAAAAAGACAGATACAAGTTGGCGCTCTTACGCGACCTCATTATAATCTATAGAATTTATATATCTTGTCTCAGCTATTTTCTTTGCAGGGCATTCTTGGTCGCCTGTTTTGTGGTTGCTCGGTTTTTTATATCGCAGGCATGTTGCACAATGTGATGGTTCAGCATGTTTAGTGCACTCATTCGTCTGATGACCTTGTTCTCCACAATGTCCACACGTATAGCTAGCCTCCCGACAAGTCTTTGCAGCATGTCCATATTGTTGACATTTAAAGCACCTGGTCACAAGTGTGAAGTCCCTCACTGGGCAGGATGTCCAATTAATGAACACACGATTTTGGTTTATGAGCGCCTTTCTTATGCTAGCAGTTACTTCAAGAATAATGTTGCACGTAGGTCCCTCTTTTTTACCTGACTTGTGACTTAAATTTATAGAGGCCAAAAACGACTCACGAGACAAACTAGTCAGCTTGTCGGCTACATTCTGCTCATAGATGCAATCGTAAACTTCTTTGTCACTTAAAATTGCCGGTACTCCTATAACAACAATTCTTGGTCTTCTCTTATGGGGCTCTTCCACTTTCAGGCCGGAACTACTTAGCTGAGATGATTTCCTAAGTTTTTCAATGTCCTCTTTGGACTCCGTGCTGATTATAACGCCTCCGTTTTTTGTTTTGCGCAATCCTCTAACGTGATACACATAATGAGATTAAATTAGGTAGTCATCGAAATAATGTAAAAGTAAAAGCGTTTTCAAACACATCCAGTAGTTTTTGAGCCTATTTACTACATATATATGACGGCACAGGATCAGACATATTGTAAAATAAAATAAGTTCTTTCAATTTAGGATTTATTATTTAATCAAACAATTTTTACACGAAACTACCCTCAGTTTCAAGACAATTTTAATAATTTTAACACCTTACAAAATAGCCAAGACACCCAGTAATACAGTAACAGCTTAGTTTACACAAAAGAGCAACAATGTACAGAGAGGCAGAGTAACAATAATTTAGAGCAATACAATGTACAGAGAGGCAGAGTAAGACAATTACAGCAATACAACCTGTGCACCGGGCGACGCCTGAAGTCAGAATGCCTTTTCGCTCGAGATGTCGCTACACCCCCGTCAGGGGGTGCGGCCGGCAGGGTCGGAGCATCGCTCCTCGCCCGCGGATGCCATACGGTGGCCTGCTACTACAGGCCCCTCGATATGGTCGCCTATACGGCGGATGATAGTTGAGCGCGGATTTTAACCGCGCTCTGTGAGAAGTTGCTACAATTTTTTCGGTAGGCGCGTCGCGACGTCTATGTTGGCGTCGCTTGCTTCACGGCATTTCGGCGGTCCGACCCTACCGGGTGAGACCCCCAGTTTCCCGGGGGAGGCCCAGCAGAGGTCAACCAGCATCGGAAATGCCGACTCGGCGCGCCCACGGAGAGATATGTAGTCTTCCCTCGCCACGCTTACAGAGCTAGCCGTTTACAGATTGAGGGAGAGACTGTCATGAGTGTGTGAGCGGCTTGTTATGTTGTGTTCCGCCGCTCAGTGTCCGTGTGAGCCGCTAGCACGCCCGCGCCGCGGCGTCACACTTGATTATAGATGCTTGTATAGTGTGAGTTGTCTGTATTGTGTTACGTAGCATGCCTATATTAACTTAGAACACGCCGCGCAACAGATGTGTGTGTACATCTGTGGAGTCACTTTATACGGGTGAGCCGCGTGTAACCTGAATGCAGCTCACTCGAGGCGTCATAATTGGGTTAGGAGTCTTCTTCGCTCGCAATCAGGTCGCGGGGCAGGGGGCGTCTCAAGCCGTCGGGGGGACGCGCGTGCCATGGCGCTATCTGTTTGACATGGGGCCAATCAGATGCGTCGGCACGCGCGAACATTCCCTTTGCGAGGCGCCGCACGAACTCATCCAGGCTCTCGATACCGAGGTCCCGCTGGATAACGTCGTTCCTCACGTAGCGAGGGGCGTTCACAATGGCCCGCAGCGCAGCACTTTGTTGCGCGCGGAGGAGTTTGCGGTTCGATTCGCTAGTGAAGACGAACCAAGCGGGGGCGGCGTATGTTAAGATCGAGCGCACGTACAACTTGTACACGCCTTTTATTTTTTTTGTTCCGGGGTGGAAAATCCTCATGGATGTCCCCCGCCCTGGGGCGGGCGGAGGGGTCTGTCAGACTCTTACTGACTAAAAACCACCCCGGTGTCCCATCTCACACCGACGCCGGGGGTCGCGGGAACGTAAAAATCTTCCGCAACCCCCGATTGGTGCCGGCCCGCGAACGCGGGCCTCTTCCTTGGGTCAGGGGGGAGTGAGGTGTTAAACTCCCCCCGCGCCGTCTAAGAGGGGCGCGCGTGGAACACTACGCGCCGCCACCTCGGGTCCTGATGTGTGGGGGACGATGGACGTCCCCGGGTCCGTCGCCCCTGGACCCATTTAGGGGGGCTGAAAGAGGGCGTTACCCGCCCTCCTTCGACGCCCGGTGCGTCTGCTGCGGGCCGGGTGAGTGGATGAAATCTCCCTTTCCCTTTCCGCAGCCTCCTTCTGCGAGACAACTGTCTCGCAGTAGGAAACCACCGCGTCCCAGGACCGGTTTTACCCGGCTTTGGCAGCATAATGACGCGCCCTTCCTTCCACGGGGCGGGAAAGGTCCCTGTGCGCAGTATCGCCGTGTATAAGCGCGCCAGAGCCGCTACCATACGAAAAGGTAGGTGGCGCAGCGCTGCGTTGGTGATACCGTCAGCACCAGGGGCCTTTCTGGGCTTCGTCCTAAGGATGGCGCGTCTTACTGCGCCGGATGAGAAAAACACCGGGTCCTCCTCGGGAGCGATCGGCGATGCGAAGTACTCACCAAGGTGCTTCTCGACCGCTGCGACATGGTCAGTGTCGTCGGTCGCGTTGGGGCGGAACTGACGCTCCAGGTGTTCAGCGAAGACCTCCGCCCGGTCCTCCGCTACATATCGTAGCGCCCCGTCGCTGTTAAGCAGCGGGCGCACCGGGGCTGGGGTATTCGTGAGTTGGCGGCATAATTTATGAACTGACGGCCAACTGCCAGTAGTGGCGTCGATTCGATTCTCCCAGTCCGCGGCGGCGTGTGCCTGCAACTCGGCCTTTACCTTCTCCGCAAGACGGTTAAGCTGCGTCTTGAGCGTGGGGCATCTTAGTTGTTGCCACTGCTTGCGTAGTCGCCTTTTGGTAGCGATAAGCTTCGTGATACGCACCGGTAGGGGCGGCAATAGCCCTCTCCCCTCCGGTTGTAACGTAGTCGTCGCCGCCTCTAAGGCGCTTTGTATGCAAACAGTGACGTCGATCGCCATTTGATCCACGTCTGCGGAGTCGGCCATAGGTCGAGTCGGCGTGGTGGTCTCTACTTTGTCCTGGAACACTTTCCAGTCCAGTGATCGGCGTGGCGCTATGGGCTTCAGTCGGGTCGGCACATCCGATAGTACGACGAGTACCGGTTGATGGTCGGATTGTAACTCGTCGTCTATGACTTGTTGCGTGATCTGGTAGTTTAGTCCTCTGTGGACTACTACATCCAGTACGTCCGGCATCAGCCTTGTGGCTTCTGGGTAATGTGTCGGCGTCTCGGGACCTGCAACGATATACAGTGTGAGTCTTCATAATGTGCACATATCGAAATGGGGGAATCTATGCTTAATTTTATCGACGGAAAAAATAAAAAATAAAATCTAAATACATTTTTTTTTCCATTTTTTTCTATTTAAAAAAATTCGTCTTATTGATTTTTTTTTACGATTATTGTAAAAATTGATTAAAAAAACAGATTTTTGGACGAAATACCTGTTTATTTTCAATTGAGGGTTTTTTGGGTTTAATTGGGGGTTTTCCCACAATTTTCATTTTATAAGAACACATTACTACCAATCATTATGGAGTTGAGTTTGTTTCATCGCGATAGATCATTTAAAAGTTACACCGTTTTTTTACATTGGGGTAAAAAATACAAAATAAATAAAAAAATAAAAATAGATTTTTTTAAATATTTTTTCCGTTTGTCAAATTAAGCATAGAATCCCTCATTTCGATATGTGCACATTATGAAGACTCACACTGTATCTATGGGCCTCAGAGTCCGCGAAGAGTCGTCTCCCCTCATCGTTTGTTACGCTTGAATTCCACGCCGGGTTCTGTTCCCTAAGGAGGTGGCGGAGGAGGGCGACCTTATCCCTAAGGCCGCGGGCGTTCCAATGGATCACCCTTAACGCACTAGCCATGATAAAGCGTTAATAGGGTGGCCAGTCCGTCAAGGATGACCGTCTCAATGTCCTGCCCCTGTCTGATGGCCTTAATTAAGTCCATCAGCAGTTGTATTGCGCAGGTGGTAAATTCTTTATTTTTGCGCGTCGCGACGCCGACGCCACTATTTGCAGCCCCGGCGAACTTAGTTTGTTCTGCCGGTTTACGCTGTGGTTCAGTGGCGCTGAGAGCGACGGTGCTGCCAACTGGTGGTTTTCTAGCGAACCCGCTAGTTTGCGCGCTTTGCCGCTGCGCGACCGTGGCGCTGACCACGGGCTCGCTAGTGTATTTTGTTGTGACATTCGGCCATAGGGGTGGTTTCTTGTGTCGCCGGGGGGGTGGATTTCTTTTTCCTCCCTTTCCCCCCACGTCTCTTCTTCCTCCGCCCTGAGCAGGGGGGGGCTTCACTTCGCTCAGTGGGCTCATTTGCCGGCGCCATCAGAGTCGGGCCGGATGCCTCTACTACCTCTACTAGAGGCTTCTGTGCGACCGATTGCGACCGGCGAATGGCCGTGGATGCGACCGTGCCCGCTCGCTTGTTCCGGATTTCATCCTGGAACACAGGGCACTTAATGTTGCACGCGGGGTGCGGGCCCCCGCAGTTAACGCAGGTGGCCGGCTCCTCGCGCGGGCGCGGACAATCTCGTGCCGCGTGTTCCCCGCCGCACCGCACACAAGCGAGCGGTCGGTGGCACTGGTGCGAGCTGTGCCGAAAGCGCTGGCACCAGTGGCACTGAGCGGGCCCACGCTTTCCCCGCCAGGCCTCAATCTTGACACCCCGCATGTACATGAACACTTGGGTGTCGAATATGGCCCGGACGTCGGGAGTCCTCTGTAGGATCGCGTGGAATATGCAACCGGGTCGTCCTTGTGCGCCTTTTATGTGGCGCACGTACACCGGCTGGTATCCCAGCGATTTGAGCTCCTCCTCTATATCCTTAGGGTCCGTGTCCGCCGGTAACCCCCTATTGGCGATCTTAACGTTCCTCTCCGCCGGTAGCGAGTAGGCGAACCAAGACACGCCGCTGTCCTTTTCTAGGCCAGTCAAGTACCTCTGCACTAGCCTGTATTCCTCCTCGCTGTCCGGGGTGAATCTCACCCCGGTTCCGTATGGACGAGCGTTGGGAGGGTGGCCGAGCTTGGCACTGATGGCCCGGAAATGGGCGGCCCAGTTTGGTAGCCTCTCTACCACTAGCGGAGGATACCTCAGCTTCTTTAGCTTCTTTGGGCCCTTTACCTGCTTCGCTTGCGACGGCGCCGATTTTTCGGCGCTGGAAGCGGCGGCAGGGGGTGAGGTAGCCTTAGGGGGGGGGGTATGCTTCTAGAAGCTGCCCCCGGTGACGTCATGTCCGAGTTGGGCGTCGGTGTGCGACGCGCCGCGTCGGCAAAAGTGGGCGGCGAGGGGGTGCCTCAAACTATGGGTCAAGGTCAACCATTCAAGCCAATATTAGAGTATCGTCCTCAGTCGGGTTCGCATCTGCAACAGTTTGGTTATAGGCCAGCTCAACAGATTGGATATAGGCCACCAGTACAGTTCGGCTATAGGCCACCAGTACAGTTTGGCTATAGGTCACCTCTACAGTATCGTTATAGATTACCGCAACAGTTTGGGTATAGGCCACCTCAACCGTTTGGTTACAAACCGCCTCAACAATTCGGTTACAAACCACCGCAACAAGTTGGATCGAATCTTCCCCAGGTACTAAAACCCCAAAATCAAGATAGCGATGTGTCTATGAGAACGGCCCAACCTAAGCAGCAACAAGGTTTTAATTTAAATGAACTTAGTATGAACGATTACGAGTATGTATACGGTCCCTATTGTGACGAATCTTACTATTATAATTTAACGAATGACTATGACTATTTAAATGACATTAACTATTATTATGAGAACGTAAGTTGCGCGAAAGATTCTAACGTACCTGATAACAAATTAGAACCAACGGGTGACAATCAGAATGTGGATTTTCAGGAAAAAGCCTCGTTAAAGGACAAGAAATCTTAGAACTAAATTGCGATCCAAATCTAAAGCTTCCCTACATTTACTTAGAAGAAATAGACGCAAAAATGATGATTGACACTGGTAGTATGAGATCATTCATTAGTCCTCAAAAGGCTTATGAATTTTTTTGTGAATATATCAGGAAAGAACATTTCCAAGTGGTAAGCACCCATGCTTCTAGCAGACACGATGAAGTAATGGAAATTCCTCCCTTACCTACTTTTGTAACTAACGCTTGGCATAAATTTTATTTGTATGACGTTGACCCACGATATGACGGACTTATTGGTAATGACCTTTTATTACAATTAGACGCAGTAATTGATTTAAAGAACCAAGTATTAACAACTAGCACTACGCGTGTTTCAATAATTAATAATAACTTAAATTATATAATTGATATACCATCACGAACAGAACAACGAGTTAAGTTACCTGTCAATCAATATTCAGGCGATGCTATTCTAGATTTTCAAGGATTTGAGAATGGTCTGCGTATGCCCAGCGCTATAATAAATTGTGTAAATGGATACGCATATACCGTTATCCAAAATTCTTCTGATAGCCCAAAACGACTTAATATAAAACAACCCTTTACAGTGACTAAGTATAAAAATAATGAATGTAATATCAATTTTACTAAAAGTAATACTGACATAAAAACAGACAAATTACTTGAAGACAACTTAAGTAAACTCAGGCTGGACCATACCAACGAAGAAGAACATGAAAAGATTTATAGACTTTGCAATGAATTCAAAGACATATTTTACTGTGACCAAATTCCCTTGACGTTTACTAATTCGGTAAAACATCACATAAGACACACAACATCAATAAAAGAAAAGCATAGGGAAAGGAAAGGTGGTGAAGCTGGAGTTGAGTTTAATGAAGGCGAAATTATTTTTGCGAAAGACGTTAACAAGCGTAAAAGTAAAGACAAACCAAGATACGTAAAAGCAAAAGTTATAGGTCAATCTGAAAGAAATATTTTACCAATACAAATAGGAGAAAGAATTACTAAAACCCCTATTAAAAATGTAAAACGCCCTCCGCAGGTGGTGCGGCATCCTGTTGATAGTGATGCCCTCGCTGGCCCTTCATCTGCAAAATCTTGAAGGAAACCCAGGAATATTCCCGGTAAAAGAAGGTCTAGCACACATTCAAACTGATCACTGGACTATAGTCAAGCTCATAAGTTTAGAACAGATTTATAATGATTTAAATTACATAACCAGCAACTACCAACTAATGTGTAAACTTATCGACTGGAATGCATCATATTCTCAAGAATTTACAAGTATGAAAATACATGCAGAGTTTATACGTGATATAACTATAGAAAAATATCGACAACTAGTTCCACAGAAACGTTCTAAAAGAGGACTAATAAATCCATTGAGTTCTATTATAAAATTAATAACTGGTAACCTAGATCACGATGATGCCGTTAGATACGAAGAACTTATTTCCAAGTTAAATCATAATCAAATAAATACTTCAAAAAAATTAACAATAGTCTCCAAGATGTTTGATAGTTTCATTAATGTAACTGAAACAATAAATCAGAATACTGTAAACTTTCATAATCGCCTAACAAAGATTGAACTAATTTTGAAAGATTTATCTGCTAAGCAAAACAACTGGATTTTCTTAACTTACCTTACAGGATTATTTTCTGTATTCACAAGTAGTTTTCGTACTATCTTTGCTAGACTAAGTGAAATCGAAACAGCATTAGCGTTAAGTAAATTATCGATATTACATCAATCAATTGTGAACTCTACAGAATTATTGTATCATTTAGAATTGATTTCTTACTCGGGAAACTTAGTGTATCCTCCACTAGAAACAAATTTATTGAAAATAGAGGAGACCATTGGTGTAAAGTCATTTATTAGAGATAATCAGATAACATTTATAATGGAAATTCCACTTACGGATAACTCATCTTATAACTATTTTAAGATATATTCCTTACCAATCTTTCATGAACCTGAAAATAAAACCTTAGCAATTATTCCCAAATATCCTTACCTTCTGGCGAAAGGAATGAAATACTTACCGTTAATAAAACCATGTCGACCACTCTCTGCTGGCGATCAGTTTTTATGCACTGCGGATAATCAAGCCTTATACTATGAACTTTCCTGTGTAGAACAGTTGATGAAATTTAAAGATGACCATACTCCCTGTAAACAACATGAAATCCAAATTGAGAAGGTCAAGGTCCAGCAAGTCAACGCAGCTAGCTGGCTCCTTTATAGTAGATTGAGAACGACATTGACTAAGCAATGCGGTGAAGAGATCAGTAAACAACTTGTCTTCGGCACTTACCTGGTGACAATTGACGAGCCTTGTGACCTGCAAATCTATGGAATTCACCTTCACAGTCGTATTTTTATAGAGTTGGAAGATGTGGAGAAGATTCCCATTATCACGTTACCCCAGTTGCACGTGAATGTCAGTCTCTCCAAATCAAGTGTAGTTAATATGAAAGGAATAAGTTTAGACGAAGTGAAATATATGGCCTTTTCGTTAAAGCATAGTGAAGTGATCGAGAGTGTTTTGAGTGAAAAGAAAGACTTTAAAATCAGTGAAAAATTAGGATACGTCACCTTAGGTTTAGTCATTTTCAGTTTCCTTACATTTTTGATTTATATAATTTGGCTAAAATCGCCGAAATGTTTATTGTTTTGGCAAAATTGTCGGAACGACTCTCAAATTGAACCTTCCGATAATTTAGCTCTTAGGGTCGGAGGAGTTATGAATACACCTCACCCATCTGCTTTAGATTAAGGTACCTATAAGTAGATAAGTAGATATACGACTACATTCTAGAAACTACATTAATTTATCATTTGCAAGCTCAGCGGTCTGTGCCCACCGGATGAGTCATGTATGTATTATGAGACAGAATAAAACTCGCCTTCAAATCGGCAGTACGTATTTTCATTTATCATCAGTAAAAATCCTGAGTAGTTATTTAAGTTCAGTATTAAAGGTTTCTCACGCCCCGAAACCAAAAGTATCTTGTATTATGCAAAATAAATTATGAAACCAGAAAAACAAACTCAACAATAATATAGGACAAAATACTTAAACAACAACAACACATCACATTAACATAGGTACATGTACTTGTACCCTGTAATTCACTGACTGCACTGTGCGGTATAATGTTGTCATTGTTTTCTTTTAACACAATACACTTATTTAACAACTATTTGTTTTTTTTTTTACCTCAATTTCAGCACCACAGAAGCGCAAGCGACCCGATTCATGCACGCGTTCGAAGTGCAGTAGCCGGCACGTAACTTGGCAAGGTCTCTTTGGTCGTAATGCGGGACGCGGGGTGTGAAGTAGCGCCGATCCGAGCGCGCGATTGGTGCGTCACTTGACGTTTGCCCCCCGCACCCTGTCGACGTCCCGTGCACTCCCGATTACTCTTGCGCACACGAAAATTGAACCTTTTGTTATTGTTGAGGACGACCAGAGACCTAACCGTGCAGCCAAATGACTACTGTACACGGCAGCGCGAGCGCGAGGACGAACGCGAGTAGCAGTCGTCTGGCTACAGCATAAGAAACGCCTTCTGCGCATCTAACGACTCTTGCCAACTTACGTGCCGGCTACTGTATCTTACGGCCAGTCGCGTGAGTAGTGGCGCAAGCTGAGTGACTAGCGGGGAAGCGGGGGGGGAGAGGTGGGAGAGTAGTTTAATAACAACAACAGTTTGAAAGATAAGTACCTTAAGTCGGATATGTGGTCGCGAATGATATTTTAAGCAGATAAATGGTAGTAACAATGATTACACTCGTCTTCCGGAAAATGATCATATATACTGAATACTGAACAAGTTTGAAACCAGAAAAAATTATAACTAAATAATTGCATAACTTTATCGCTACCAGTTACAAAAAAATGAGCTGGTATTCGAGTATTAGTAGGAGTGGGACTGTGACAGTTAAAGCAATTGCTTGACAATATAAAATGAGTTCTTCTCCAAGGCCACTTGCTCCTTTTGAGGTTTCTTAAATCATGCCGTGTTATAAATTTATCGACATCCAAAAACACTACCATAATTTACTGATGTCCACTTTACTTCACCTGAAAAATTACAAAAAAAAAAAAAAAAACTGTTATTTTATGAAACGTGGGTCTGAAGTAAGTATTAAAATAAAAAAGTCACATTAATACGTAACGTGTTTTTTATAAAATTACACCGTGTGTAATGGTTTTATTTTGCAAAGTAGGTAAATGCAACACAAGCATAGTAACATAATTTTAATTAAGTCATTAAAATCAAGTACATTCAATAAAATTAATGTCATTTGTAATGTGATCGTCATTGGTGCCGATTCCCTTGTTCACAAACTAAACTAAATTTAAGTTCAGTGCATCTTTTTCTTTCTATTTCATTAAGAAAAGGACAGAAGATACAATTTAGTTAAGTCCTGTCAAATCTGCCACTACTCCATACAAGTTTAGACGTGATAAAAAACTTGCCTACTAAAATTACGTCAATTTACGTCAGGCGCTGATTAATTTGACAGGACGAAACTAAAATATATCTTCTGTCCTTTTCTTAATGAAATAGAAAGAAAAAGATGCACTGAATTTAAATTTAGTTTAGTTTGTGAACAAGGGAATCGGCACTATTCTCTGTTCATAATGTTTATATCTCACGGAACTCTAAAATCATTTATAATGGCCGGCTATCTTGGTCGCAAGAAACCGCATTATGGACCTTTTCGTTCTATAAATTGTTGTATAGAAGTCACTTCATAACTTTGACAAGATGGCTGGTATTTAGTATAAAAACAAATTTTAAATAATAATCAACAATAGTTAAATTTCAACGAATTCGAGGGGGGTGCAAAAAATTTCACAACAACACACCTATATTTAATCTTAAAACTAAAGGTCCCATAAAAACAAGGTGTTACACACTCTGTTCGCGTATATTACAAACCTTATATAGTAAATGACAATTTAGTTATGATAATTTCTAACTTACCTTTTAAATTCTATTTTTATAAAACACGATGCAGCAAATATCAGGAACGAATGAGAATAAATGGAATGGACTGAATGTATACTATAAACGTCGATGTTAAACACTTGTGCGACATTTCAGTCATCTTCTAATGTCTATTTAACTTTTATGGGACACCAGTGGTTCCATAACAGTCGAGATATAACAATTATCTAACCAAAAAGTCGGTCGGAAACTTTTATTTAACATTTAAGCAACGTTAAAATAGTTCTCCACTAACTTTTATGTAACTTTTAAATAACAATAATGTTGTATAATTTGGGCCTATTTCGCGTTATATAAACGTCTACAACTACGTTTATACAACCCACCATATAGAACCAACAGTAAATGAAAAACGTTTACTCATCTATTATCTATCTATACTTATAATAAATCTGTAGAAGTGAAAATTCTGTACATTGAAAATATCAAAAAAATAAATCGCAGGGGGTGTTACTAGACCGACACCGAACCCAAAAATTTGATAACAATTTTTTTTGTCTGTCTGTCTGTCTGTCTGTCTGTCTGTCTGTCTGTCTGTTTGTTCAGGCATCACGCAAAAACTACCGGTTCGATTACGATGAAACTTGGTATAATTATTCTTTAATATCCTGGGCACCACACTGGGTACTTTTTATCCCGGAAAAGTATCCTATCCTACGGTTGGGGGGTGTCAAAGTTTGTATGGAAGAATTTTAACGCGCTGTCCGATTAACTCGAAACTCAATATTTATACTTAAACCCAAAAATGAAGAATAACGTGTATCAGGATTTTTCGAAATTCAACCCCTAAGGGGGTAAAATAAGGGATGAAAGTTTGTATGAAAAATCTTATTCCTTGAGGTAATAAACATGAAACTTCGCTCGAATAGTTATCTAAATAAATTATAAAGTTTGTAGTTTTTCTAAATTACCCCCCTAGGTTGGGGGGTGTCAGTGTTTGTATGGAAGAATTTTAACGCGCTGTCCGATTAACTCGAAACTCAATATTTATACTTAAAACCCATGGGGATGTATGGGGTAACTTCCGACACTCACGCGGGCGAAGCCGCGGGCAGCAGCTAGTACAACATAAATTTGATACTTGGGAGGTGTGTGTTCGTTATTATCAGCCATATTTTAACTACTGTGAGCGTACTATGGGTAATGTTGGTTATTGCGCAATAGAAAAACCGTTTGCAGTTCAAATCAAATTATAATTTCAGATCAAATTCATCACAATAGCAATTCACACACTGTAGGTACACAAAACAACTACGGAACGCGAGACAGTTTCTAGGCACTTGTTGTCCGTACGATGTCCGATGGTCAAGAGAGGCTGCTCCACGCTGCTGTAGCCCTCTCGTCGACTCGCACTGACGTCAGGCTAGAATCTGTCGAACGCCGCTAGGCAGCGCTGGCGCCCCGATTAGTCAAATCACCGACGTATTTCCGACATATAAATAAAGAAATGCTTGCATTCAAACATGCATGGTAATAGTGGGAAATAATTTAAATTATTTTTAATAAAATAGAGATAATTAATGATAGTTCACGTAGGTACATGTTTTTTATACCTTTCGTGGTTGGATCCAAGTAGAAACTACATTAGCCATTCTTTGTTCTTCTTAATTTGCCCCTTCAATCAAAATCCTGCGTTGACTAATTCTAAGTCTAAATGGATCGTCCGCATACAACACAAATACTTTGATGGCCAACTCGTCTTCTCGGCATATTATCAGACGAATGTGAAGGATTCGCTAGCTGCCAGCATGCATGGCAGACATGGTCAGCAGGTAAAAAATACAATAGACATAGATAATTTAGTAAACTATTCCGCTTTACTATTCTTAAAGAGTCTTAAAAAACACGACGTGTTAACACGCCGAGCGCCGGACGCTGAGTAACACGCTGTGTTAACACGTCGTGTACGGGTTCGCAACAAGTCAATCGTCATCCTGAGGATGCCTCGTTGAGAGGTGAAACACGTGTAGATTTCTTACAGGGTTTTTTAAGACTCTTTAAGAATAGTAAAGCGGAATAGTCTACTAAATATATCTACGTCTATTGTATTTTATAATGGATTTCCGCCAAGTCACGCCTGAATCAATTAACTATCTGGTCAGCAGGTGTTATCTGGAAATAATGAAGTAATTAGGAGTACTGTTCTACATTATTTTATATACTTTCATCTCCTTGTCAGCGGTCATACTATCAGAGTAATAACTATTCTAACACTCTTAGGCAAACCAAGTAAGATACATATAAATAGACAACCAAGTTTGTTTGTTTTCCAAATAGTATTGAGATTAGTTTTAGCAGACATACATATGCTAGTGTGGTATGGTGTGGTTTAAATGGTAAGGACTACTTTTCAACACGTAAAACATGTAACATCGGTCGGTACTTATTATTGTATGGTGGTGGGTAGTTAGTTTACTTTTGAAAATATATTAGTCTGTCGTTGACCCACGTATTTCATTGAAGTTCCATTGGCGACGAGAACGGGATTTGTGTAATTTATTTTTAATTTCGGGGATTTCGCGTGTGTCAAAATGCCTATCGGTAAAAATGAACCGTTTAATTTAACCTCGAAACAGTGGCCAGCGTATATTCGTCGAGTAAATCAGTACGTACCTACGGCTTAACGAAATCGACGATGAATTGAAAGTACCTATGTTAATAACGGTCGTGGGGGAAGAAACCTATGCGCTTATGTGCGATCTGTGTTCACCTAGTTTTCCAGAAAATAAAACTTATGTCGAACTAGTGAAATTGGTGACGGAACACCTGGAACCGCAATGATCGGAGATCGCCGAGCGCCACGTGTTCAGGTTGCGCCGACAGCGTGTGAGCGAGTCCCTAACGAAATACCTGCAGGCATTGAAGCACCTGGTCCTGTTCGACGCTTGAAGAAAATTTGCGCGATCAGTTTGTGTCAGGGCTGACAAGTGACGTAATGCGATCGAGAATCTTCGCGGAAAAGAAAGTGGCACCGGAGAAACATGGTGAGCGAGGTGAGCGGCACCACGACGACGGCGGCGGCGGACTCAGCGAAGCCGGCAGAACGCGCCCGAGCGGGTCGCAACGGGCGCTCGGCGGTGGCGCAGGCAACGGAGCAGCGGCAGCAGAAGGCGCGGTAGGCGCAGGCGGTGCGCGCGCGGACCCGGCGGAAGGGCGCGCGCGGTCCTGCTGGCGCTGCGGCAAGGCGCATCCATCCGAGAGGTGTCGGTTTAAAAATTATAGTTGTGATGAGTGCGGTCAAAAAGGAGACCTAAAAGTTATGTGCAAACAAGTGCGCGGTAGTGGCGGTCGGCATAATTATGTGAGTGACTTATCAGACGATAGTATATTCAACGTGAATGTGGCAGCTCAAGGTAACAAACCATATTTTATTAAACTGTCCGTGAATAACAATAATATGGATTTTAAAGTGGACACAGGTTTTCACAGAAAAAGATTGTATGTACCAGATAACTTAGTTTTACGTTGTTACTCGGGTTCAAGAATTGAATCACTCGGTTACATTGAGGTTGACGTTTCTCTGGGCGATGACAAAGCTAAATCATTACGATTTTACTTCACGACGATCTGAAATATAATTAGTTAACAGAGTAGTATTTCTTACACACGGGTATAACATCGCGATCTTTTTAGAGATAGAATATTGTAATTTTTTTTTTTTTAAATATGGTTATTTCACCTTATGAAAAATTTTCTTCCGTCTAATTAATCATTTGAAATTAAGTTTACAGTTACTTTTACTAAAATAATAGGACTCTTTATTATTAAAATAACAAAATGTTAACTGTGTTAAGTGATAGAAAGTGTATTATGTGCATTGTTAGTGGAAACCAAAGACAGCCGCGACGTTCATCAAGACATCACCGGGAAACTGCTAAATACATCAGAAGCACTCTGAATCCTGAACAACATTGAATGAACCTAGATCCTGAGACCTCCCACAACCTTAATGTGCGAGAATGCCTGACTTTAACTGACCACCTCGTACGTGATACTGACAGTGTTTTAAATAAGCACTATGGTGGTGGCACACAAACAAGCACTTAAAAATGCCTATTGCAGTGTGTACTGCAAACTTGTAGCATTATCATCCCTCCAGTAGATACGAGATATCTCCAGTAATGTTACCTCCACATTACTAGCTGGATGGGAAGCTGCCAGAGTGGTACGGTGATGCCCTTACCTATGTTACTGAACATAGCTAGCTGGTATGCGCTTATTAGCATTATCCTTCCAGTGAGTACGCGATACTCTCAGTAATGTTATTACCACGTTACTAGCTGGATGTGAAACTACCAATGTGGTATGTGATGCACTTAGCCATGTTAATTATGTAGAAAACTACATAATTAACGCTGGTATGTTATGCACTCGTCATAACAGGTAAGTCCCCTTTCTATGACTTAGGTTAAGAAATTATTTAAAGGTAATATGCTTTTAATTTATGAGCATGAAGGCTGCGAGACAGCCTTACTTAACCCTGTACATTGCCTGTGCCTTATTAGCTTGCAATAGCATTATACTCCCTATGTGAGTACGGGATTCAACTGCGCTTGGATTGTTATCAGCGAGTACGAGATACTCTTAACAACATTGATTCTATGTTGCTAACTGATACATATTTAACATGATGTGCACATGCTTAGCACGAGATGCTCAACCCTCAGTGAGTACGGGATTCAACTGCGCTCGGATTGTTATCAGCGAGTACGAGATACTCTTAACAACATTGATTCTATGTTGCTAACTGATACATATTTAACATGATGTGCACATGCTTAGCACGAGATGCTCATAGCATGTTATCTCAATAATATGGGATATAGTTTTCATATCAAGGATGATATTATGGAAAGAAACACGCTTCATTTTGACTGATAACCTTTTTACCAGCTAATGTTACACAAATGCCTGTTACTGATATAAACACCTGGCCATTAGAATGCTATTACATTTTTGCTTATGGTTATGCAACTAAGTCGCAATAAAAATAAATATTATAAGAAATCTCCGTGTACAAGATACTCAGTGAATTACCTAAATACCAGGTGGTTTAACTATACTGACAAATTGATAAATGACCTCTACTTTGTAAAATTAAAACAATAAGGAAAAGTTGTGTCATCTTTATACCCATACATTCAAATACTGGTACAAGATACTTTGTTAAGATGATTCTGTGATACCTCAACTGACAACAAGTGTTTTCAGAGAAATTCTGGATCTTAGT
The DNA here is from genome assembly GCA_914767815.1 of Eupsilia transversa. Lineage (NCBI taxonomy): Eukaryota > Metazoa > Arthropoda > Insecta > Lepidoptera > Noctuidae > Eupsilia > Eupsilia transversa. The sequence goes on along the minus strand of OU611873.1, from coordinate 15,933,125 downwards.
TATAATTGGAATGGACCAAACATTTATTCATAAGGAGAAAGCCTTACCCCCAGATTCCCCTAAGCTGAGGGAACAAGGGATTGAGATATTCCAGAAACAAATTGTACTGGTTACCTCTATCATAGGGAAAGCAATGACTGACCCTACGCTTATGAAGAACATAAGACAAACACAAACTGTTGACTGACTTGGCTGATGCAACAATGTTCACTTCCAGCAAATTAAAACCAGTCCTATTGAGGAAACTTAAACCTAGCACAACAGGAGTTGATCTGTTATAGTAAATACAAATTAAAACATCCTACAACTAACTAAAACAACAGAAATCAGTCAATACTAAAAACTAAAATGAATACTTGTGGTGGACCTCAAAAACAACCCGGCTTACACTCTAGAATAATAATCCAATAAGACTGATACCGGAATGCAGCAACCAAATGCTGACAAAACAATCTACATGGCATTGATCCTTTTACTGGTTGTGGGATAAAATATTTGATACAAAATATTTGATATTATGATTAAACTCAACCTTTCAATACCATCAATCAATCTCATACAGTAAAAACTGAAATGAATTAAAATGCATTACAGATTTACAAAGAATTTGCCAGACCCAAACAAAATACAAAATTCAGTTTCATCCTGAATCTAAAATTGTTGCAGCTTGAATTACACCATAACTGATTGGTGGAAAATTACAAATAAAATCACACTACTTATTATAAACAGACAATTGATACACTATTCAATAACTATTGTTCAACATATCAAGATGAGGATGATTTCATCTTAGAGGTACCTCTATCACTTAGGGCTACCAGCATGCTTTTCCCCATTACCAGATAACCAAGGGTTAATTATATATACATTGTCTGATAACTTCCATATTAGAACTTTCATATTTAAATTGTACTTTATAGCCCTACTGTATGTACAAAATTAGCAGTAGTGAGTGATACTTATTGAAACAAGATTTTCTACCAACCTATCCTGATAATTTATTTGTCAAAATAGGTACTAAGACTGGTATTAAAACATAATACCTTTAGATACCACAATATGTTTATCATTAAACATTTGGGATGAAAATTAACCATGGAGATCTAACATCTGTCAAAATTATGTGAATCTATTCTATGGGGTTTGTTTTCTGCGTTTAGTCCTTCAGGGTGACCATTTTGTGTGAACTTGAGTGAATTGTTAGCTCATTTTTACATGAAACTTATTTGAATTGTTAGCTCATTTTTACAAAAAAACCTTGAAATACCTATATCTTAACTTTGTTTTACAAAAGTTAAAGTATTAGTGGTAGTCACATTACACAACATCAGGCCTATATTTCCTGAAGGGCTGGGCAGAGATGAGTGATTTTATTCAATAAGTACTTAGGTATTATAAAATCAAAATACTTAATTCAAGATACTGTCATTCCAACTACTAGCCTAAATATTTAGCAGAAGATTTTAATGGTAATTAAAACGCTTAAAAAAGGGGGAGGGTGCAATGAGATGTGAGGACAAAGTACTGATGGATGGTGATTACAACATGAACAAGATCATGTGCCATATAATCAATATAGGCAACACGAATTAATTAATTACAAATTATTTTACCTACATTAAAACCATGTGCCCAAGAAGTGCACAATGTAGCTGTAGACAACTTCCTCACTTATAGTATAAAAACCATTACATAGTTTAATCTTGGATATATTATGAGGTCAGACAAATATATATACATATATATACAGGGTGTTAGGGTAAACACCGTTTTCCTCTTAAGGGGTCATTCTACTCATCATTATGAACAACTTTTACTATGGGACCAAACCTGAAATCAGGAAAAAAAAATCAGCTGTTCCCTACATTTTGACGAGTTATGCGAACATAAATGTAGGGAACAGCTGATTTTTTTTTCCCGATTTCAGGTTTGGTCCCATAGTAAAAGTTGTTCATAATGATGAGTAGAATGACCCCTTAAGAGGAAAACGGTGTTTACCCTAACACCCTGTATATCAGACAAATATAAATATTTTCATGCTTCTTAAGTGAATCTACTTTTCGATTAGCTCTCAGCTCGTCAACTACACATCTGAAATAGACATTTTCACTATATAATGTATGTAAATTAAGAAAGGGAAATATTTTATCTTGGACATGCACAGGAAATACCCAACAGTAAAAAAAAGTAAGGTATCTGTGCAAGGCAACAAAGAGAAATAAACCCATTAAATGGTGCTTGCAAAAACTAAAACTGATCAAGTTTAAAGCTCATTCTGCGCCTGACACCCTATTTTCCAAAATAACCTGAATAACAAAACTCGTAAGATAGCACCACAAAAAACATCCTACCAGGTTGTTGAATCTAAAAGAAGATGAAATAGTTAGATAATTGTCTGGACATGGACCATGTTGGGGGATTAAATTAGGACATTGCATTCTTAATAGTGACATAGTCATAATAATGGCGTGAATAATGATTCTGATAGTTGCGTAGATAAAACAATTTGCGTCATTCCATTTCAAATTGTCTAAGGGGCCTCAGCGAGTCGGCTTCGGCCCCTCGTACCCCTTCCAAAAGACCGGGACGCCATGGACCCGAGATAGGTAACGGATAAAAATAATAAACAAAAATAAAGTAGATTTTTTTTGTTGCCAAATACATGAATCGATTCTGCGATAGCTACCTCAGCATGAGAGGGTCTACTATGCAAAGCTATGAGATCTTTGCTTCATTATTGATAAAGTTGAAGATACAAGAGTCTTCATTTTAACCAATAATGGTACGCAAATTATAGGAATCGGACATAAATACACAACATAGCCTATGAGGTATCGCAAACTCGAGCACTAAGCTGCACATTGCAGCTCAAATAAGTGAACGTTTAAAAGCTTTCATAGATATATACGACTGCTATTCTCTGTCATGGAAACTTTCAAAAATATTCAATCTAACAAATATCTTCCTGATCAATACCCTAATTGCGTTATACATGATCAATCTCAATCGTGAAACAGATTGCTAATCCATTGCATAATAAACTATAAAAAACACAATTAATGTTGTTGTCAAATTCAACTGTCAAAATGAAAGAGATTAGTCCTAATCGTTTACGAAAACATCTTACGCAATTAGATAGCTGATTATAAATAAAGAACAAAACCTAAGGAAAACCTAAAGAAGTTTGCTGCCCTTTTGGCTCAAATGTAGACTCTGTGGATTAATAAAACAAATACTGAGACTGTCTCAAAGTTAACTAAAACTTAATAACTAGGTGTACTAAAAGTGAGAGTGATATTAATTCTTCCTCTCACAGGACAAAACTTACAGCAGCTCAACTTAGAGCTGGTATCAATTGAGACAGACACAATGCGGGGGTTACTTGTGTTGACTATGCTTTTCTGCTGATTAATAATAGCTTATTATTTCTAAATAAGCAATAATGAAAGGAAATAAAAGTACATATTCAATAAATCAGAATATTTGCAAGCAGATAATTTATTAACTAACTGAATTATTGCAGACAACTCTAAAAATCTACTCTGTTAACTAATTATATTTCAGATCGTCGTGAAGTAAAATTGGGAATCAAACGAGCTTACCTGTTAAGCAAAGTCTTGATTCTAATTTTACGAACGACGACCCACCCCGCCACTAGCTAACAGCCCCAAATCTGCAATAATTAGTCTGCCTAATTCACTTATCCTTTCAGGAAAACCTAGTGAATGTAAGTATGCGGAACAACTCTGTACAGAAAACAGAGCTTGGTCCTTACCTTAAGGATCTCTAAACTAAGTGACACACCTGTGTTGCCAACGACAAGGTGAAATAACCATATTTAAAAAAAAAAATTTTTACAATATTCTATCTCTAAAAAGATCGCGATGTTATACCCGTGTGTAAGAAATACTACTTTGTTAACTAATTATATTTCAGATCGTCGTTCGTAAAATTAGAATCAAGACTTCGCTTAACAGGTAAGCTCGTTTGATTCCCAATTATACATTATTAAGGGTGGGGCGCGGCCTTTGTTAGGACGAGAGTGGATGCGCGTTTTAAAGATAACGCAAATAAACCCAATGAAATCATAGATGATGAATTCGTAAACAAATTACGTAAGGAATTCCCCGAAGTATTTAGCGATAAGTTAGGCACATGCAAACAGCCCATACGACTACAGCTGTCCGATAAGGAACCAGTTTATGTGCGAGCGAGACCCATGCCACTGGCACTGCGCGCACGTGTCGAGCGGGAGCTGGAGCGGCTCGAGGCTGATGGCTCCATTTATCGCGTTGATTACTCAGATTATGGAACTCCAATAGTACCCGTTGTAAAAAAAAACGAAGACATACGGATTTGCGGGGATTATAAGATAACCATCAATCCAAAGTTAAAAAGTTATTATTATCCGTTGCCGCGTATCGAAGAGTTGTTTGCTAATCTTAGTGGGGGAGATACATTCACAAAAAATTATCTAAAACATGCTTATGAACAGTGTCTGTTGTCAGACGACTCGCAACCCTACACAGCTATAACTACGCATATGGGTACTTTTGTATATAGGCGTACGCCCTACGGGCTGTCTGTTATACCGGAAAAGTTTCAAAAAATTATGGAGGAAACGCTGCGCGGGGTGCCAGGGTGTGTAGTATTTTTAGACGACATTTGTGTAACGGGATCCAACACGCTGGATCACATGAAGAATCTGAGAGCGGTACTAGAAAGGTGACGTCACGCGAAGCTTACTGTTAAATTAAGTAAATGTAGATTTTTACAAGATAGTGTCAAGTATCTAGGTTTTATCACTACATAGTATAAAACAAAGTCGCTGTCGCTGTCCGTCCCTATGTATGCTTAAATCTTTAAAACTACACAACGGATTTTGAAGCGGTTTTTTTTAATAGATAGAGTGATTCAAGAGGAAGGTTTATATGCATAATACATGCATAATATTGTAAAGAAACACTGATAAATTTAGAGGTTTCTAATGTGATGTCGTAAATAAACTCACTACATAGTATAAAACAAAGTCGCTGTCGCTGTCCGTCCCTATGTATGCTTAAATCTTTAAAACTACACAACGGATTTTGAAGCGGTTATTTTTAATAGATAGAGTGATTCAAGAGGAAGGTTTATATGCATAATACATGCATAATATTGTAAAGAAACACTGATAAATTTAGAGGTTTCTAATGTGATGTCGTAAATAAACTATTTTTTTTGCGCTTACATTGCAAACGCTGGCTGAACCCCACGAGATAAATCAAAATAATGTACTACAGTATTGTACACCTTAAAAAGGTCAACAAAAAAGTCCGCGATGGTATATGTCTATCTCTTAAGGATAACCCACAATAACCATTTTTTATCCTTTACATTTTACGGGAAAAAATGGCTTATTTACGAAGTGATTTTAAGCAATACAGCATTAATCCTTATCCAATTAAGTACCTTAAATACATTGTACATTTAATATAGATCAAGATGGCCCTTTACAGCATGTAATTGAAATGAGTATTTCCGAAGATATTACAGATTTAAAATGCAGGGACATAACGGTGCGGCGGTACCGGCCCGGCCGGCGCGGCGGCGCGTGCTTATAAATAGCGCGTCGAAGGCCGCGATTCGCCCTGTAGCACTTTAGGATTAGCAGCGATCGGACGCGTTTATCGGAGCTCTCCAGCGAGTAAAATAATCTATACTTATAATAAATCTGTAGAAGTGAAAATTCTGTACATTGAAAATATCAAAAAAATAAATGGCAGGGGGTGTTACTAGACCGACACCGAACCCAAAAATTTGATTAAAAAAATGTATGTCTGTCTGTTTGTTCAGGCATCACGCAAAAACTACCGGTTCGATTACGATGAAACTTGGTATAATTATTCTTTAATATCCTGGGCACCACACTGGGTACTTCTTATCCCGGAAAAGTATCCTATCCTACTATTTATATTTAAACCTATTAATTAAAAGACAAGTTCTGACTGACTGACTCATCAACGCCCAGCCCAAACCCTTGGACCTAGAAAGCTGAAATTTTGCACAGAGGTTCCCTTTATAATGTAGGCAAGGAATAAGGAAGCATATTTTGAAATTCAACCCCTAAGGGGGTAAAATAAGGGATGAAAGTTTGTAGGAAAAATCTTATTCCTTGAGGTAATAAACTTGAAACTTCGCACGAATAGTTATCTAAATAAATGATAAAGTTTGTAGTTTTTGTTTTTCTAAATTACTCCCTAAAGGGGGGTTGGGGGGTGTCAGTGTTTGTATGGAAGAATTTTAACGCGCTGTCCTTTATACTTAAAACCCATGGGGATGTATGGGGTAATTTCCGACACTCACGCGGGCGAAGCCGCGGGCAGCAGCTAGTTATTAATAAGGAAGGTTTGCGACCGGATACAGAGAAACTGGAAGCCATTACCAGCGCGCCAAGACCAGAGAACGTAACACAACTCAAAAGTTTCTTAGGGATGGTTAATTACTACGGGCGATTTATTCCTAGTTTTAGCACATTATTGAATGGAATGGGACTCCAAATGTCAGGAAGCTTTCGTGGAGGCAAAGCGATCTCTCCTGAGCGAACGCGTATTAGCACACTACGAGGAAGGGCGCGCCCTAGTGTTGTCGATGGACAGCAGCGCGTACGGACTGGGCGCCGTGCTGGCGCACCGGTACTCGGACGGTAGTGAGCGGCCTGTCAGCTGCGTGTCGCGCACACTTAGTGCGCCCGAGCGCAACTATAGCCAGCTCGATAAAGAGGCGCTGGCTCACAGACATAGATCTACATAGATAACGCAAATGCATGCACTTCGCGTGTCTGAACCCCGACCAAGCGTCGAGGTTGGTCGCCGCTAACTTCAGTCCCCGCGCGTCCGTTGTTGCAGCCGAACGTCCGCAAAAAACTAAAAAAATGCCTCGTTGCGTGATAATTAACTGCAATAGCCCAAAAATTTCGAGCACCCAAAGGCAGGAACATATTTCCTATCACAGGTAAGTTATTTTAAAATTATATTATGCGTAAATTCATATTAAAACTGTTTTTAAGTATTCCAAGCTGCGTGTCGTTCCAGAATATTCCTAACTATAAATTACCGTTAAGTAAACTTTATTCACATTACGTTGCCGCGTTTGCTTTGGACGTTTGATCTGACGTTGTGTGTTAGGAGACGATGAATATCGCACAAGCGATACTGTCGCGCATCGCTTCGACTTCGTGATACAGGCAATTTGTCATTCGTCTGTCAATTGTAGCAACTAATGCTGTTCGTTCTACAACATATATCAATAATCGATTTTAATCGATATCGGACTGACGAATGATATAAAAAAAGCCAATTTAGTAGATATAACAAGCTCATATGCATGACCTAATTTTACAGGACAGCTATAAAAAGGAGGATATTTTTTTTAGGGTTGATGTATTTAATGTGTTTTTGTTTATCCTTTCAACATTATACGACTATTTTTATATATTTAATGTGTTTATTTTCTATTGCATTTAAAAATATATTTTTTTAGTTTCCCACATGATCCAATCATAAAAGAAAAATGGATTGCGGCCACGGGACGGAAAGACTGGTTCCCGACTAAACACAGTACTATTTGTTCTATACATTTTGAAAATATTAGTTTCATTGAAGGAAAAAAGTTGAGATTGTTGAAAAAAACGGCATGCCCCACTATAGATATACTAAAACTCATTGACAATGAAGACGAGGTTAGTGAATTAATGTTTTACAGTGTTTTTATTTAATCGTGTATAAAAATATCTGACATTTGTGCTTTACAGAATAAAGATACACCACAAGAACCTTCATCATGTGATGTTTTGACGTTTCTACTGTCGGTATCATTGTCTGATTTTTTTACGGAAATAAAATAATATAAAGTCGATAAAGTGTCTAAAAAGTTTTTAATAAGAAAGTTAGCAACATAATACAACATATACAGTGTAGTGAGGTCTCACGAGTGCCCCTAAAGTGCATAATTCGCGCATAAACTTAAAGCTAAATCTCCAAACCATCTTATAAATACCCTCAATTTTAATAAAATAAGTCAGTGACGATAAACTGTCAAGGTTTTTTGTTTTGCAACAAAAATACACGGAACAAACTTTGTGTGTAACACCAGGGTGGTTCATTGATCTCATTCCCGATATAAGAATGGCGGTAAAGTGCGGTGGATGTGGGAAATTTGTGTCACTAGTTGACACTGCTCGGTGCTCAAAATGCAGCTTATGTTATCACCGTGTGTGCGTCGGCCTCCCTGTGAAAGGCCCCTTAGTCTCTGCTTGGCATTGCCCTGAGTGCAGGAAAAATGTCCGTAGGGACAATAAGGCCGAAACGCCGGTAAGAGGTTGTGCGGCAGACGTACAGACTGAGGAGCTGGCGCCCACGACGCCTACTTCGTTGACGCCCCAGTCAGTCGCTGCACCACTATCGCCTGTGATCACTGAGTTCCCGCCGGATGTAGGCTCCGCTTTAAAACTAGTAGTGGAAGAGCTACGCACTTTGCGGTTTGAAGTGATAGAGCTTCGTAAAGACGTGGCGGAGCTGAAGGCATCTAACGACTCGTGCCACATCCGCATGGATGCTATCGAGTCCAGGTTGGAGGCGCTGGAAACTCGTCACGATGCCGGTAGCGATCCAACAGCAAATTTAAGTGCGGTGGAGAGTGTGGTCCATCAGCTCAAGAGGGACCTCAATGACAGAGATCAGGAGCTGATGGCAAACGATCTGGTGATAGCGAACGTACCTGAGTCGCAAGCGGAAAGCCCAACACACCTGTTTCAGCTAATCGCCACAAAGCTAGGAGTCGCTTTGGAGGACCGCGACATCGTGAGTGCAGAGCGAGTCGGTGGCAGACACATTAAAGCAACAAGCCCCATAGCTTCGACAGTGCCCCGCCCTCGCGCTATCATGGTGCGCCTCGCACGACGTGACCAGCGTGACGCCGTGTTGAACGGCGCCCGTGTGCGACGCGACGCTACCACAGAGAATCTCGGACTCTCTGGAAAACCCGTACGCTTCTTCGTGAACGAGAGGCTGACCAGGGTGAACCAGCAGTTGTTTCATCAAACAAGGGCCGCTGCAGGGATTCATGGTTGGCGCTTCGTATGGACGAAGCGTGGTCGCATCTTGGTCCGGCAAAAGCCTGGAGAATCCACTCACAGGATTGCATCTGAGGAGGATATTAATCACATCATTGGACCACACAATAATAAATAAACATTTGTTAGTTGCTGAACATTATTCTTCTCCAGTTCATAGTTTTTATCCTAGTTATAATCATATTGTAAACATGGTGTCTGTGTGTCGTATCCGTCGGGATCTGGGGAGCTGGGAATATCAAAGTGAGTACTGCATTAATGAAGGGAACATAGTTATATTATTTACACATATTATTATATACACACAAACAACAACATTATTTACAAAAAATATATATTTTATAGTATTATTAATTTATCATGATTGGGAGCGTTTTTTAAAAGATATTAAGGTTATTTATTTACTACAACAACTAAAAATTATGTACAAATATATTATAAACAAAAAAAAGAAACTAAATTACTATAATGAATACATCAATAATATATTATCATTGCTATATACATACACTTATATTATTTACATGCCATGACTAAGTCAAAATTATTAAAGTTTGGTTTATTCAATGCGGGCTCTCTGGCAACTAACCAGGATGAGTTTCTGATTGCCATGTCACAACACTCAGTGGATATTATGGCAATCAACGAGACGTGGCTGAGACAGGGGGAGGAGGGACGCGCGCCTAAGGTTCCAGGATACAGGCTGAAGCACGTGCCGCGCCCTGTGACTATACGCGGGGGACGAGGCGGAGGTGTAGCGTTTTACATCAAAACGGGAGTTAGGGCACGAGTACGGCCACACTCAGAGCAGTCTGATGTGGAGCAGTTGTGGTTAAACCTAACTGTCAATGGTAGAAAGTTGTTGATTGGTACTGCATACAGACCACCCTGGTTTGAATTGTCAAAGTTTCTGGATGGAATAGCTGACAGTATTAGCGCATTGGCACCTTACGATAATTTGGTATTACTAGGGGATTTCAATGTAAATTTACTGGATATAAACAATACAAAAACTAAAGATATGATGGAATTCCTAAATTATACTAATCTAAATCAAGTAGTACAGTCGCCAACTCATTTTGTAGGGGACAGCAGTACTCTCATAGATGTGATCTGTACCGATGTGGGGGTTCGTAATGTACTAGTCAGTCATGTCAGTGAACTTGGACACCATTCGTTTATAGTGTGTGATACCGTCATGAAGAAGGTAAAAAGCAAACCTATGCTGGTTGTATATCGGCCTCTAAGGGATATATTAGTGGATTATTTCGAGGTGGATCTGAAATTAATGCCATGGTTTGAAATTGATTCACTGCCCAATGTTAATAGCATGATTGAACATTTTAATACCCTTGTCACCCAATTATACGACTTACATGCCCCCACAAAGAGTAAGATATTTAGGGAACGACCTACGCCGTGGATAACGGATAATATTAAACTGATGTTTAAGCTGCGGGACGAGGCAAAAAATAACTATCATAAGGACAAGTTAGACACTACAAAGAAATATTATTTGGACTTAAAAAAGCAATCTATTACAGCATTAATGCAGGAAAGGAAGGTATACTTTGACAGGCACATTAATAGTCAGATAAAAAATCCCAAAAACCTGTGGAAAAATCTTAAGTCAGATGTTTTTTCAGAACACAGGGAAGGTGCGCTTCCTGGACAATTTAATGACCCAGATGAGATAAACAAGGCATTCCTAAATGTACCAGGACAGTCCATACTTCCCACATCACAGTTATCATATTTTGATATGAATAGATTTGGTGTAACACAATTTAAGCTACGAATTGTTAACGAGGAAGAAATTTCGAAAATTATTAACAGCTTGGGTTCAAATGCTAAAGGGATTGATGGAGTGAGTCTGGATATGATAAAGCTAACATTACCAACCACCCTTCAGGCTATTACCAAAATAATAAATAAGTCAATAGATACCCATACTTTCCCTGATTTGTGGAAGTGCGCTATTGTGCTTCCTTTGCCCAAAGTCAGCAATCCAACTACTTATAAGGACCTACGTCCTGTCAGCATTTTGCCTTGTTTATCGAAAGTCTTAGAGAGGGTGGTATACAACCAAATGATAGAATATTTAGAAGCAAACAATATGCTACCCGACCTTCAGTCTGGTTTTAGGAAGGGCCGAGGGACAGCCACAGCCCTTTCTGACGTAGTGGGGAACATCCTAGAGGCACGGGATAGGGGGGAGGGAACAATCCTTGCTCTTCTGGATTTTTCACGGGCATTTGATGCAATAAACACCACTCTATTACTTTCCAAGTTGGCCTATTATGGCTTTTCAACGGAAACAATACAGTGGTTCGCTAGTTACTTACAAAATAGATCACAGATTGTTGAAATCCAGAAGGAGGATGGATCAAAGATGTCATCCCCCCCTCGTCAGGTGTCACGTGGTGTGCCTCAGGGATCAATTTTGGGGCCCCTTTTATATATTCTTTACAGCGCAGACATTATTAAGTCCTTTCAGCATTGCAAGTATCACATGTACGCGGATGATATTCAATTATATATAGCTTTTAAGCCAGCTGATACATTAAAGGCAGTGGAAAAAATTAATGACGATCTTGAAAGAGTAATAGCATGGTCAGATAATAACTCACTGGTATTAAACCCACTGAAATCGAAATTTATGGTCCTAGGAAGTAGGAAAATGATCAGCGCAATACTGTCAGCCAAGCCAGAAGTTGTTATTAGGGGGGAAAAAATAGATAGAGTAGAGATAGCATGCAATCTGGGGTTAACCATGGATCCGGAACTACGATTTGAGAAACACATCAGTAACTCCATGAGGAATTGTTTTTACAGATTGAAACTCCTATATTCAATTAGAGACTACCTGAGTGTTGATCTACGCAAACAATTAGTGGATAGCCTAATTTTATCACGACTTAACTACTGTGACACCGTGTATGGCCCATGCCTGTTAGCCAGAACAGAGAAGCTGATACAACGCATCCAAAATGCATGTACACGGTTCTGTGTAAAGATTCCTCGCAGAAGTCATGTCACTCCTTTTATAAACGAAAATAATATTTTGAAAATGGCTGCTAGGAGAAAGTTACATATGGCTAGTCTACTTTTTGGAGTAGTGACAACAAAAAAACCATACTATCTGTTTGAGAAGTTAAGTTGGAGACAGAGCAAATACGAACCACGTTTTAACACCGAACCTCTTTGTACATCAACGCATAGGACCGCAGCTTTCAGGGGAAGCTTCAGATATGCTGCCACGCACTGTTGGAATAACCTTCCTCCGCCAGTTAGAGTCCTGAGAACAAAAAGGCATTTCTTGAGTACTCTCAAGAAATATTTCATGGATATACAGCAATCAGCATAATTTCTACAACTAGGAACATTAGCTGCTCCTACTGGTCTTACCTTGAGGGTTGCGGCCTACGGGCAATGGATATGGCTTTCCAACAGTGTGAGTGGCTTGTTTGATTCCTCCCAGTGTAAGTCCGGTCCGTGTCAAATGGGGAATGGTAATCCGTAGTCATCTGGGGCGTGTTTGCTGTCTCTCTTCTCTCTCTCTCTTCTCAAGCTGCATTATCTAGGTGGGACGACAGGTAGGTTTTAAGTAAATTGTGTCGGAAGGATTACCAATTATATTTAATGTTTGGCTTGAGACGCCCCACTGACCATCTACGGTTTAAAGATTAGTAATGCAATGCAAATACCTACTATAATACTTTCCATTACGATCAGGAGGCTTGGAAGGCGGTCTGGTTTTGCATTGTATAAGTTGTGGATGTAGGTGGATGGACATCGAGTCGATTTAATTTGTTGCATCGCGCTTCTTCGTGCATTGAGGTATCCACGACCCATTAGGCCCACTAAAACAATAAAAATAAGTAAATTATCACTACCAAATACCAATTTAATAATAAATTTACCGCTTTGACTGAAAAAGCATGGCTGTCGTTTTCGTTTGCCATCGCCATAATGCACAGTTTGCAAATGGCCGACACGCCATCGCAATTCCCATGGCGCATGAGAATTTTTTTTTTTTTTTTTTTTTTAATTTTTTTACATACCTATTATTATTACATTTTGAATAACGCACCAAAGTAATTATTTAGTATATTATTTTCGTTGTATTTACATTGTAAGTATTATAACTATCAGTTTATGTGTATTTTATTGTTAAAAGTTACGGTTGGATACATTATACTTATATTTTTATTTTTTATTCATGTACTTAAACTACGTTCAGTTACTCTTCATAATTCCGTAGAATTTTTATTTACTTACCCGATTTATTATTGTCACACGGGGGGACGTCACTACGCCACTCACAAGGTCTTTGCTGAAAATCAGCGCTGTTGACGAAAGGTCCGTCCGAGGTCACAGCATATAGCTGAGCAACGACCTATTCTTGCACAGATGCGACGCACAACACAACACTGTTCTTGTTCATTGTTATTTGTTCGTTGTTTCAAAAGTTAATATTTCACTCTGCAAACTTTTGTTTACGTTTTGATTATTTGTTTGTTTACATTTATTAGTGTCGCAACACATTACGCAATGCTGCTAACATGTTTGTCATTGGTCTCTGGCTCTGACAGGAGGCAATGGACAAAATTTGCCAATTTTTAAAAAAATGCCTTTTTGTATTGAGTACGAGCCTTTTGGCTTATCTATAATTTGTGTGTACTTACCATATCAAAAATTGTAATGTGCGTTTATTTTGTGCAGAATAAACAATTTTTCTTTCTTTCTTCTTTCTATCATTGTCAAGGAAGAGAAAACTAGAACAGGTATAGTATAAATTTTTCATGTAAATATATACTAGCTTAGCTAGCTGACCCGGCCACGCGTTGCTGTGGCTAACGTTTTTGTCATATTTTTTTTTTCTATACTATCTTTCAAGTTGGATCAAACTGCACACGGTGTACAAATTTGATTAAAATCGGTTAAGTAGTTTAGGAGTCCATCACGGACAAACATCGTGACACGTAATTTATATATATTAAGATGTATGTACCTACATACATAAGATAAGAAAAAAAGACTAACGGTATAAAGTAAGCTAGTAGCAAAAGTGGAAAACATGATCGAAAGCGTGTAACGGAACTTAGATCGGGAGCGAGAGTGGAAGTGGAAGTGGAAGCGGGAGCAGGGATGGGGAGAGACTAGGAACCGGCAACTAAAATCAACTATAACTTACTTTATCTTCCAGGATGTCAATGAACTACCCACATCAGGAGGGGAAAGAGTAACAGAAAAGAAATTATTAATTAAACTTAACAATGCACAAGAAAAAATAAATCAACAAAACAAGGTAATAAAAAGACTAAAGGAGCAGAACCGTCGTAAAGTCAATAAAATTCTCACTCTGACGACCTTACTGAACTGCTTAAAACAGAAATCACTTATTACTGATGAGGAAGCTAATTTACCTCAATCAACCAACGTTACAACTCGAGAATTATATTCTAGACAGCAGCACAACAAAAAAAAAATCAGTACATCAAAGTATTCACAAGCACTCCGCACTTTTGCATTGACTTTGTACTATTATTCCACGAAAGCATACAGTTATGTTAGAAAGGTTTTTAATTTATGCTTACCACATCCTCACACCATTCATAAGTGGTATAAATGTATAAATGGTAATCCTGGTTTTACAACTGAATCTTTGAATGCTTTAAAATTGATTGCAAGTAAATCAAAAAAACCTTTATATTGCTGTCTAATGATAGATGAAATGGCAATTAGAAAAAAAATCGAATGGGATGGGAAAAGATTCCATGGATACGTAGATTTTGGTGGCTGTTTAGATACAGATGAGGTTCCCGAAGCAAAAGAAGCACTAGTAATGTTAGTTACTGGAATAAATGCTAGTTGGAAGGTAATACAAATATTTAACTGGATTATTTTGTTTCTTATTAAAAGTTATTTGTTGTCTTAATTATTATTTTTATTTACTTTTGTTTACAGGTCCCTGTTGGGTATTTTTTGATAGATGGAGCAAATGGTCGACAAAAGGCAGATTTAGTGCTACAGTGTCTGCGACATTTGAACGAGTCAAATATAAGCGTAGTCGGCCTTACTTTTGATGGATGCCCATCCAATATCACAATGGCAAAACTGTTGGGTTGTAAATTAGATCCAAATGACATAAAAAGTACGTTTGAAGACCCTGTTACTGAAAAATTGCTATGGGTTGTTTAACCCATAGCAATTTTTCTGGACGCTTGTCACATGATAAAATTAATTAGAAATTGTCTTCATGTATATGGAACGATAGTCGACAGTAATGGAATTTTTTTTTCATGGAAATATTTTGATCTTCTGCACAAACTTCAAACAACTGAAATGTTCCATTTAGCTAACAAATTACGAGCGCAACACATAAACTTTCAAAATCAAAAAATGAAAGTTAAATTGGCAACTCAACTTTTAAGTAAAAGCATTGCCGATTCTATCGATTTTTGTAGAGAAAAATTGAGAATTTAAAATTTCAAAGATTCGTTAGCTACAATAATTTGTTCGACGTTCTAAATTCTCGAAACTTAAAAAAACTTCGGTTATAAGCACCCACTTAACTTAAGTAACAAAAAAACAATTATGGATTTTTTGGAAAAGGCCGAAGAATACATTAAAGGACTACGAACTTCAGAAGGAGATTTGTTGACTAACAGTGGTAGAAAAACAGGATTTCTTGGTCTATTAGTTTGCATAAAAAGTACAAAGGCTCTTTTTCAGCATTTGATTGAAGAACAGAGAATCAATTTTATGTCAATGTACCGATTTAGCCAGGACCACCTCGAATTATTCTTTTGTAATGTACGGGCCCACCGTGGGAGTAACAACAACCCTACTTCACGGCAGTTCCAGTCTTTTTATAAGAAATTATTGAGTCACGTTGAAATTAAAAATTTCAATACTGGTAATTGTCTGGAACTGGAGCAAATTTCAATTCTGAATTGTTCTTCGGCGATTCAAACGATTAATGTTACTACACAAGGTTCTCTCTCTTATGATGATCATGCAGATTTTAAAGAACTCAATATAAGCAGTGTCCGTGATTTTGATGATTTTTGTAAAACATTGCCTCAAATGACAGAATTTTGTGATCAAATAATCACATATATTGGCGGATATGTTGTAACACCAATACAAAAACAAATTAAATGCGATGAATGTAACAGTGCGTTGGTATTACAAAAACCAGATATCGATCGTACAGTCTGCGTCAGTATGTGCTAACCCCTCAAGTTTTAAAATGTTACACTGCTACGCAACATTGAATTCGTTACGAATAATCTAAAGAATACTTCAAAAAGAGTTCACTGTGTCGACTTGGATTCGAACCACCGCACCACCGAACGTCGTCATATTCATACCGGCCATTATTACGAACTAGCCAGCGAGCGCTTAGTTTATTCTGAAAGTTGGCAACGTCGCAAATAGATGTCAAATATTTCGCTGTTTTGATTAATTTGATAATATTTCTGTATGGAAATAAAAAATGTGGCTAACTAGCGAACTAGAATATTGATTATGAAATGCAACAATTAATATCGTAACACCGAATAGTTAGTTTTAGATGTAAAAAAATTATTTGGTAACTTTCCAAATGCCTTTTTTTCACCTAAAACGGGTACAACATCAAATTCAATGTTATAATTGCAATTCATTATTAATATTCTAGTCAATTGGTTAGCCACATTTCTTATTTCCATACAGTATTATTTCCAAATTAATCGAAACAGGTAAATATTTGACAGCTATTTACGACGTTGCCAACTTTTAGGATGCACCCTCTTAAGAACTGCGATGAAATTGTCATCTACTATCGTCTGAGTCACTTTATCTTTAGGTCTCTGTCTAATCGAAAGATGTTATAATTTGAGAGTATGGTCCATTAGTTTTACTTACTTACGTTTTCTTTATAAAATTAATACATACCCTCAAGTTATAATTACGTTTGATGTATACGTTCACTTAAAACGACGAAAATCTTCCGACGATTTAAACATTGTTTTTAAAATGATTTCAATTTTTATGAGAACAAAAATAGTGATTCTGTATGAACAAAATGTGAGCATAAAAGGAATTGCGAGACAGCTTGGCATAGCAGTAAGTTAACTACTTATAATATTATTTGTGGTCTCCGATTTTTCTTTGTTGATTTAGTTGCGGTATCTAGTGTTATTTAAAACCATTATTTTCTATACAGAGACAAACGGTGCGCTTATGGGATTCCAAGAAACCGGTGATGTAAAGACAATTTCCATGGGTCGGAGGACTACTGGGATCTATACGGACCAATCTGAACGTCATCGGGACATTGTTAAGGTTCACACTACATCGCCGTTCACATCCACTCGTTATAGTTCGCAACAATCGCAACGGCATGGAATATCTTTGTCCACGGTTCGAAGACATCTACACGCAGCGAACATTCACAATTATCGACCTGCAAAGAAAATATGTCTAACGGAAGATCATCGAAGAGAACGAGTGCGATTTGCCCAGAAATACATTAATTTTGATTGAGAAAACAATATAGTTATCTTCAGTGACGAAAAAACCTTCAGGTCAGACTGTGACGGTCGAAAAATATTGTGGAGGAAACCTAATGAACGATACCAACCTCAAAATGTTTTACCTAACAGAGCCAGTGGTAGAATAACATTGGGTAAGTTACCTTTCCATAAGTAAATTTATATGTATATTCCACCCCATTTAATTACCTAATATTGTATTTTACAAATATAGACGTATCACTGCCTATATAACTATTTATCTATTATAATTTTAATACAGTTATGCCCGTTTTCACCTTCACTAAGTGACACTTAAATGAACGCGAATTTTCAACGCTTGAGCCTAGCTCAGCGCTGAGAGTTCAAAATCCAACAATGCACTTTTACTTAGGGATTCGTTTAAGTGTCACTTAGTGAAGGTGAAAACGGCCATAAGTATATCAAATTATTTCCTTTATTTCATACATATACATATTATTTACATTTTTAAATATTTTTATAAAAACAAAATAAAACAAAAAACATTTAAGTAAAAATATTAAAAATAGTAGCCCACCGGTATCGGGAACATCAAATTATTATTATTATAAATCATATACTTACTATGTATAATTCAGTAGTATTATATACTTATTATTAAGTTATTATATATTTTATTCTATTGAACGTCATGACAGTTGTTTGGAGACTAATGTCTAAAATCAAAATTAAACCTTTGTTGTTATTTTCAGGGTATTGGGGGTGGATGTCGTCCATGGGACCGGGGGAATTAGTAGAAGCAAGTGGGCGCATGAACGGCCAGACGTATCTGCAAATATTGCAAGATGTTATGGTGCCAACAGTGCGAGTTGCTTACCCAGAAGGACAGATCTATTTCGTTCAAGATAACTGTTCGGTCCATCGTTCGCGTATAGTGATGGAATGGCTCACTACACAGACTGACATAACTGTCATCTCCTGGCCATCTAAAAGTCCGGATTTAAATCCAATAGAAAATATTTGGGGTCAAATGGTTTTAAACTGGGATTCAAGCGAAGTGAAGTCCAAGATTAACTTGCACAATGAAGTTTTGAGGAGTTGGGAGTTGATGCGAGGTAATAATGCAGGTTGGACGATGGTTACTCAAATGAGAAGCAGACTCCAACAAATAATAGAAAGCGAAGGTCATCCTCTTCGCTACTAAGTAAACGTAATACATTCTTCACTTCACATTTCGCAATCCCGGTTAAATATTATTATAATAGAACAGTATAATTGTATCTGTAGTGAAAACATTTTGTTAACTAAATATAGTAATCTCACAGTTTTATGTGGTTATGTTAATTAGTAAAGTAGGAGAAGACTCATTTGATCCCACTATTTTACTTGGTAGCGAAATATTCTAAGTAGATAATTCATGAGTTAATAAGAGATGTTAATTGATTATTATCTATTAATAACATGTTTATTCACTTGTTATACTCATGATTGTCATCTGCCAAACCAATCTCTAGGTCCTAGACAAGTTGCAAACGGTTCAAAACTTGTCTCTTTCGATGTTGCTTCTCAGACTGTCAAATGTCAAATTTGTATGCAGAGAAGACCTGACAGATCAAATGACATTTCGTTAGCATTTAGTAGATGTCAATCTAAATGACGCTTCTTATTTTATCGTTTGGAGCGGATGTCACTTGTCTAGGGACCTGTTTGTGTCAATAGGCAAAATATGTATAATAATGATAACTGTAATTTATCAAATCAAATTGTAAAATATTAAATCTTTGTAGTAAAATAAGATCAAAGTTTTGTTGAATAATAGCAATAATAAATATTATTAAATGATTAATAAATTGTTTTTTTATTCTTTATAAATATTACTAAAACAAAATAGAAAAATACTTTATATTTATAAAAATATAATGCATGACAAAAAGCACATAATCGTGACCTAGGATTTGAACCTCCAATCTTATGCACGGCAAGCGATCATGAAACCTCCGGCATATTTAGACGTTGAATAATTGTTTGTAAATGTTAACCGTATTCACTAAAACAATACATTTATCATAATAAAATGTTTTTGCAAAATACAAAAACCAACTTGGGCCTAACATGGATTTGAATGCACATGTCTTCTGCTGGGGTAAGGACTTAATGGAGCTGTGTGTACATATGAATTGGTGGTTTTTAAAGATAAAGGCGGTCTGGTTTATCCCACTAAGGATGTTATTCAGATTTGTAAAGTTACCGAATTAGAAATCCGTGACATAATTAACAAATCGCAAACGTTCAACATTAATCCGTCAATACGTAAACCTCTGTTTATCAATAAGATTTTACGTTATTTTGTAAATAGCAACATCTTTAATAGCATCGCCGTTCACCAGTTTGATCAATCTCCAACGGAAAATCATTTAGTTAACTTAATTAAGGTAGTCGCCAGCACATACATGGATGTGCGTTTTCATTATTTGACCAAATATATAAAACCTACTTTGACAAAGAGACAACTGTATAATAAGCTTATTTTGTTTCAAGGGCAATAAAAACATACTTTTGTAATCATATTGTTTTTTTTTTATTAAATATTCTTAATGTTCCTGAATACAAACTTGCTTTATAGACAAAATGACAACGACAGTTATTAAAAATCAACTTAAAAATAATTAACAATTCAAAATTAAACTTAAATTATCGTTTTAAAATGATTTGGCACTTTGCAATCAGGATGATTAGGACCTAGGACGATACGAGATTTTTTAGCGTTTTAAGATCATAGTTTACTTAGACGTCGGAAAGTACAGTAACAACATTTTTTTTCTTTGTGTTTTGCATCGCTGAATATGACGGCTCAACGAGTAAGGGATCTTTGCCATTGCCGCCGCTAGATCCAATAAATTCACTTTCCTCTCCTTCTTCCCTAATATTTACTTGAAGTACTTCCTTATCCTGCTTTTTTTTGCGGTAATACGCACTCGAATTTTCACGCCACTTCTGTCTTTGGTTTTGATGTACATGTGTACTTTTATCTTTAATAGATACGACACGCTTCTCTCTCTTTCTCTTTGCATAGTTTTCTTTTTGTTGTTCTTTTCTCAATGCACTTAGTTCCGGATCCTTTTTTATTTTTTCATGACGTTTTCAGCTAGCTCTTCTTTTGGCTTCTAAAATATCTTCTCTGGTTTTATTTCGCGATTTTGTTGTTTCCATAGCCTACAACAAGTAAAATAATATGATTACGCATTAAATCTTATAAAATTCACTATATATATACCACAGCTTGGTCTCATTAAACCCCCCTAAACGTATAATATCCGGGATAAAATCTACCCCATGTGTTAATCCAAAGTGTCAGCTACCTCCATGCCAAATTTTAACAAAATTGGTCCAGTAGTTTTTTCGTGAAAGAGTAACACACAAATTTTCGCATTTATAATATTAGTAGGATTAGTAGGAAATAAAATACATACATACTCATCTACTCACGCCTAAACAACAAACTATATCTGTGCAACAAACATCCAGCTTGACCAATTTGCTTTATTCATAGGATCCTTTGCCTCAATATGTGAAAAAAGTTGGCTGCCTCAGAGATGAAACGCCATGTAGGATGTGGACTGGTAATTCCTCGAAACTCTCCCATTCAAATATATCATTCGTCTGTCTATATATCATTCGTCTGTCTATATATCATTCGTCTGTCTATACCATTCGTCTGTCAGAAAATCGATGTCATTCATATTAATCGATTTGTAATTTTTAGGTTATCTAAACTACTGTTTCTTATCTTAATTTTAGGGGTATGAGGAACAGGGTGTAAAGTTCTCTCATCCCCCATAGAAAAGGGAGGATCCTCCGACCAGACGGGTGTTGTGTCTGGCGGACAATTGCCCAAGGATTGATGTCGGATAGTCTTATATATGTTAATCGCTCGGTAAACTCTTACACCGCGATGTAGGACTTGTGACGTCAGGTCTTTGATGCTTAGTTCGTATGTGGCGGTGTAGATGCCGCCACATCACTCCCCTCCGGAGACCGGAGGTCGATAGTGGGCCGAGTCTTGTATCTTGCGATGCTTGCCAGTGCCAGTTGAGGTTCCAGTGAGTCGGAACCGGGTGCCGCGTAGTTCACAGTGGGTCGGAACTGTCTGCGGTGATTGAGGGTGCTTTCAGTTTGAGTTTGAGTTTTTGAGTTTGATTCCCCAGTGAGTCGGGCTGGCGCTGCGTTGTGATCCAGTGCGTCGGATGTGGTACAGCGCCGGGTTGCTGATGAGGCTGAGGGTGGTGACCAGGAATGCGCGTTCGCTGTGTAACGGCATAGCGTATACTAAAGATGTGTAATGTTGTAGCGTAAGCTAAGTTTGTATTTTGTACGTAATATATAAGCAATGATCATTATGTCTTAGCCGCTCTCTCGCGTACTTGTCGTTTGTGAAAGGTCAATACATGAGTTAGTCGCCACGGGTCTTTTATTGAATCTACACCCAAGGTCACACATCAAATTGGTGACCCCGACGTGATTATTTTTCGGCAGTAGTGACAGTGTAGAAAGTGTACAAAAATGGCTAAAAGTACATCAGAGCCATCAGCAGATCTCGCAGCGATTACACTTACATCGAAGATCCCCGAATTTTGGATCGACTCGCCCCGCGTTTGGTTCTACCGAATAGAGGCCATGATGGCGCCGCAAAAATTATCGGACGACTCGCGTTTCGACATTGTCGTGTCGAAATTGTCCAAGGAGGCCATCCAACAGGTCACAGACCTTCTAATGGATCCACCAGACGGAAAAAAATTCTCAACACTGAAAACACGACTTCTCGCTATTTACAAAGAATCGAAAAACCGACAACTACAAAAGTTGATAAGCGAGATGGATCTTGGAGACCAAAAGCCTTCGCAGCTTTTGCGTCGTATGCGAGAATTAGCCAAAGAGAAAATTCCAGACGACACCTTAAGAATGCTGTGGCAAGGTCATCTGCCATCCACAGTACGAGCAGTTTTGGCGGTCACGGATTCGAAAGACCTCGATAACTTGGCCGTCGTAGCAGATAATGTGTTTGAGACCACGCGCGCAGCCCAGGTGAGTGAAGTAAGCCAGCAGCAGCCAAGTACTTCCAAGGGAACAGACCTCATCATGGCCGAAATAGCGAAACTTACCCTGAAGGTCGAGCAATTGGAAAGGTCGAACTTTAGATCGAGACCGCAGCAACGGAATTGGAACCGTTCGAGATCAGCATCCAGAGCCGGCAGCCGAGCACGATCGTCGCCGCGTAGAACTCCTGAAAGCCCTAATTGGTTGTGTTTCTATCATCATCGGTTCAGAGCAAAGGCAAGGAAATGCAATGAGCCCTGTTCCTGGAAATCATCCTCGGAAAACTAGTCCAGGTACCAACTGCGGCGGAGGTTTGTACCATCGCCCCTTGTCACCGCCTTCGAGTCACTGATCGCAACAGCGGCTTACGTTTTCTGGTGGACACCGGTGCAAATATTTCAGTGCTACCCGGTAAATTAGTGTTAAAAAACAATCAAAATAGTGAGTGTCAAGACTATTGCCTATTCGCCGCCAACGGGACTAAAATAAAGACTTATGGCGTCAAAAGTTTGGTGTTAGATCTAGGTTTACGTCGCGCCTTACGGTGGACATTCGTAATAGCCGACGTGCGTCAGCCCATTTTAGGTGCAGATTTTTTAGCGAACTATAAGCTTTTAGTGGATATAAGTGCTCGAAGATTAATAGACGAAGTTACAAAATTGAAAGTTTTAGCATCCGGTGTAAGTAGTAAGGAATCGTCAATCAAAACCGTCGATGTAAGTCACCCTTATCATGATCTGCTCGCTGAATTCCCAGATATTACTAAACCTGTTTCTTTTAAGGAGCCACCGAAACATACGGTA
This sequence comes from Eupsilia transversa, assembly GCA_914767815.1. Classification (NCBI taxonomy): domain Eukaryota; kingdom Metazoa; phylum Arthropoda; class Insecta; order Lepidoptera; family Noctuidae; genus Eupsilia; species Eupsilia transversa. The sequence goes on along the minus strand of OU611873.1, from coordinate 15,909,609 downwards.
TTGCATTTCATAGAAACCAGCGGCCCGCCGGTATACGCACGATGCAGACCGCTGCCGCCTCACCGCTACACTAAGGTAAGGGAAGAATTTAGAATAATGCAGGAGTTGGGGATTTGTAGACCGTCGAAAAGTGCGTGGGCAAGTCCTTTACACATCGTCATGAAAAAAAATGGTCAGTTACGTCCTTGCGGTGACTATAGAGCGCTTAACGCAATAACCAAGGCCGATCGTTATCCCATCCCGCGATTACATGATTTTACGTACTTGCTAGCTAACGCAAAAAATTTTTGACGTATTGATATTTGCCGTGCATATCATTTTATTTCATTAAATCCTGCCGATGTGGAAAAGACTGCCATTATCACGCCTTTTGGCTTATTTGAATTTCCCCGAATGACATTCGGGCTAAGGAACGCTGCGCAAACTTTTCAACGGTTCATGAACCATACAGTCCTATCTGGTTTAGATTACGTTTACTGCTATATCGATGACGTCGCAATATTTAGTAAAAGTAAATTTCAACATGAGCAGCATTTACGAGAAGTTTTTAGTCGTTTAAGTAAATTTGGCTTAACTATTAATTTAGAAAAATGTGAATTTGGTAAAACAAAGATAGATTTTTTAGGATACGAAGTTTCCACGCAAGGCATTCGACCTCTTAAGGAGAAAATGGATGCTATAAATAACTTTCCAAAACCAGTAACTATCGAACAGCTCAGACGATTTTTAGGGATGGTTAATTTCTACCGTTTACATTTACCTCATGCAGTAGAATATCAAAGTCATTTAAATCAATACTTAGTTAAATCAAAGAAAAAAGATAGAACAAAAATAGCATGGACAGAAAGTGCAAACGAGGCATTCTCACGGTGTAAGGCAGCGCTACAAAGCGCAGTGACGTTATCGTATCCGCAACCCGATACTCCATTTGCGCTCATGACTGATGCATCGAACACCTGCGTGGGAGCCGTTCTCCAACAATTCGTAAACAATAAATGGATACCTTTAGGCTATTTTTCAAAGAAAATGTCAATTCCGCAAACTAAATACAGCACTTTCGATAGAGAGCTTTTGGCAATTTATTTGGCCATTAAATATTTTCAGAACATGGTAGAAGGACGACATTTGATTATTTATACAGATCATAAACCTTTAACATTCATGTTCAAAAAATCCAATTCGGATAACGAATTACCGCGTCGCGTTAGGCAAATTCTCTATATAAGCGAATACTCTACTGACATAAGGTATATAGACGGTGATAAGAACGTTGTAGCAGATGCATTATCGCGGGTGGAGACAATAACATGTCCTACAATATTAGATTACGCCGCGATCGCCCAAGCACAAGTTGACGATGGGAACCAGTGCTTAGTGCGCAATAAACGTAACAATAACAAATGTAATTTAATATTCAAAGACATAGCGATACCTGGCAGCGACCTCCCGGTAACGTGTGAAACATCAACAGACAAGGTTCGCCCGTATATACCGCTAAGTTTTAGGAGGCAAGCGTTTGAATCGGTTCATAACTTAAGTCACCCAGGAATTCGTACTTCGCGAAAATTAGTCAAGGAAAGATTTTTCTGGGACAACATGAATAGGGACATAGGCAAATGGACAAAGGAATGCGTTAAATGTCAGCGTGCAAAAGTATCCAGGCATATAAAAACTGAATTAGGACATTTTCCATTTTCCATGTCGATATAGTCGGTCCTTTGCCTACTTCTACACACGACTATAGATATTTAGTTACGATAATAGATCGCCACACAGGTTGGCCCGAAGCGCATCCTACAAAGGATATCACAGCTGAGACTGTGGCTAAAGTGATATTAGAGGGGTGGATTGCACGTTTTGGATGCCCTGTTAAGCTGACAAGCGACCAGGGCAGACAATTTGAAAGCAGCATTTTTAAGGAACTTATGCGATATTTAGGCATTGATAAGAAGAGAACTACACCTTATCACCCTCAGTCGAACGGGATGATAGAGCGTTGGCACCGTTCTTTAAAAGCAGCTCTAATGGCAAGATTAAACTCAACTACTTGGGTAGACGAACTACCAATAGTTATGCTAGGTTTACGTGCCGCCATTCGAGATGATACTGGTGTTAGTGCTGCAGAATTAACTTTCGGTACGGCATTACGTTTACCTGGTGATTTTTGTAGCGACTCAAATTCTAAAATTTTAGATCATTGTCAATATGTAGAAAAAATACGTAACATTATTATGAACTTGAAACCGAAATCGATGCGACATAAAGACGCTCGCACATTATTCGTATATGCAGATTTAGATAAGTGCACACACGTATTTGTACGAAATGATAGGGTAAGGAAACCTTTGGAACCTCCCTACGATGGTCCCTTTAGAGTCTTAAACAGAAAAGATAAGACGTATTTGATAGATTTTTCGGGTCGAACGGCATACATATCGATTGATCGACTCAAACCCGCATATTTGTGCAGAGATTCGTCTTTGAGCAATATGGTAAGTAATAGCAATAAGTTAGATAATAGAGAACTAGACGTAAGTCCAGGTCCAGGAACAGCAATTAGCGAGGATCGCTCCGCGCCCGCTAATGAAACCGCACCTTTACATAAAACGCGCAGCGGTCGAGTCAGCAAAAGACCAGTCCGCTTCAATTTATAAGTAAGTATATTGTAATAAGTTAATTTTATTTCTAATTTCTGTCTGATATAACGTGTCATACCTAATTATGGGAAACTACGTAGTGAAGGACGAGGTCAAATCCTCAGCCGCTATCGCTCCCCAGACGGTCAAAACCTACGACGGAAATTTAATAACCTTCATTGGTTGGTCTGCGATTTTGGCACTCATGGGCATATTGTGTTTATGTCTACTGTTCCGTCGATGTATTGGTACATGGAAAAGTTGGTTGACCAAGCAGATGCAATCTCTGCAGTCAACCGCCTACGAAGCGGCTCGTAAAAGTTTTAGACGAAAGCAAACGGCTGAAACTTCCCAAATCGACGATGTTTAAAGTCAAGGTCTAATAAGTGACATAAGTTTGTGTATTTGTGTACCTAAAACCTAACTAATTTTCAACCTCTGTAAAACGAATGTGTACGTAATAGTAAATGTATTGTATTAATTTCAGCTGTAATATTGTGTTTATTAAGTGATGGTTACAATTTTTTTTTGGTTTGTTTTGTTAAAAGTGTCTCTTTTAAAAGGGGGGAGTAGTGTAACGGCATAGCGTATACTAAAGATGTGTAATGTTGTAGCGTAAGCTAAGTTTGTATTTTGTACGTAATATAATAAGCAATGATCATTATGTCTTAGCCGCTCTCTCGCGTACTTGTCGTTTGTGAAAGGTCAATACATGAGTTAGTCGCCACGGGTCTTTTATTGAATCTACACCCAAGGTCACACATCAAAGCTGCATGCTGGTGGTCAGGATACCCGTTGAAGCCGTGGGTGCTGGCTGGCTGTGTGACTCGCCTCACGCAAGCTTGCTCAAAACTCAAAAAACTCAAAACTCAAAGCATTTATTTCAAATAAACCAATTACAGGTACTTTTGAATTGTCAAGGGGTCGGTCAGTCAGAAAAAAAATGAAGCTAGTTGCCCATTCCAAAGCGTAGTAGGTTCCTATGGAGAAGAACGGCAGAACTTGCGGGAGTGATGTTGATGACGTCACGCTGAAGTAGTTGCACGAAGGCTGCGTTGACGTTCATATTCGGGGTCACCAATTTAGGGGTATGAGGAACAGGGTGTAAAGTTCTCTCATCCCCCATAGAAAAGGGAGGATCCTCCGACCAGACGGGTGTTGTGTCTGGCGGACAATTGCCCAAGGATTGATGTCGGATAGTCTTATATATTTTAATCGCTCGGTAAACTCTTACACCGCGATGTAGGACTTGTGACGTCAGGTCTTTGATGCTTAGTTCGTATGTGGCGGTGTAGATGCCGCCACATAATCATGCATGTCTATACTATTGCTTTGTGTTTCAAAGAAATATCAACAAATATATTTTAGTAAACTTACTTGAGATTATGCGAAAGTATCCAAAATGTAGAATGAAATTGCTCTAAAGCGCGACGCGACTGCTCACTTTTAAACAAATCGGCATACTGACGATTGCTGGCGGGTTGGCGGGTAGGAGCGCGAGGTGAGAGCGAGCGGGACAACAGATATAAAATATATGAGTATGAGCGAGACGATCACGGCGGCAGCTTCAGTTGAATCATAGCGGGGCGAAGGGGCATCGGCGGCATCGATGGCTTTGAATCGGTTTGGATGTCCCGTCACTAAATTGCAGCTGTGACGTCACAGTAGGTATTAAAAAGTCGGCACGCTTGGTTTCAATACAAATCGTAATAATTGCGTTATCTATGTAGATCTATGTCTGTGCGCTGGCTTTTCGGTTCCGTGTCACAAAACATCACCAATTTTTGTTCGGAAGGAGTCTTACGTTGCGCACTGACCACCAGCCCCTGACTCATATTTTTGGGGCCAAGGGAGGAATTCCACAGACGGCTGCCAGTCGTCTACAAAGATGGGCGGCACGCCTGGCTGCATATGACTTCGAAATAGAATTTGTGCGATCGGTGGACAACGGTCCGGCTGATGCCTTGTCGAGAATACCGTTACCTCGGGAGGGTCGCTTCGTTGACACGGTAGATTATTTAAATCTTATAGAGGAGTCACTGCCTATTTGTTTCAAAGATATCGCAAAAGAGAAAGAACGCGATCCGGTTTTATGTAAAATAAAAGGCTATGTACTGTTCGGTTGGCCGACAATCCCGAGCTGCGACACGGAAAAACCATTTTTTGCTAGAAAAAATGATTTACTAGTTGATCAAGGATGTCTCATTTATAAATATAGGTTAGTGGTCCCTCACGTTCTGCAAAAGAAAATATTAAAAGAAGTTCATGAGGGCCATCTAGGTATGAACAAAATGAAAACATTGTCGCGGAGCTACATTTACTGGGCGAGTTTAGATCAGGACATTGAAGAAGTATGTAGGTCGTGCGCTGCGTGCCGCACCGCTCAGGATGCGCACGTATTTTATTGACGTTCCAAAACATATCACAGAGTTCGTCACTGGACCACTCATAAGCAGAATGTTATTCGTAAACTACTTACATCTCTAGGATATGTCCACAGTCGAATAGTATGGACGACATCTTCACTCTCATCGGATAAAGCGTGCCTTCTTATTCGGGACAAGCGAACGTTGCAATTAACACATTGCAAACTCGGCATTTTAATTAAAGCACGTACACACAGCACAGTTAATAAAGCGTCCTTTCGCGAAATTACTATGAGGAGCAGATGCTCAACTCAACTTAAAAACGGCCAGATAATTCGCTAAATTGCTCAAAATGCAATCACAAACCACAATCCAAAACAACAGCAAAGAACTGACTCACAAACTGACTGAACAGAAAGACAGATTAGACAGATTTTCTTTACCTGTCAATAAATAATTGCCATATGAACAAAAAATCGTTAATTATTATGATTTTATGTCACAATTATGCATTCTTAGATATATTATATAAGTGTTTAATTATATTTTTATGTTATTTCTACTTCTAAATAATTAATTTTCATTTCGATATTTGTGTTATTTTACATATGGCAACTTCTAAAAACATAGCTGCGTTTAGTTTACGATTATAATACGTTTAATTATAAAAATCTTTTTATTGATATTATTAATTAATGCGATGTTCTAAAAATACTACAGTTACATGAAAATAAATGGCTAAGTTGCCTTAATAAGTGGTACAAATTCTATAACAGAACAACAACAAAAAGTATGCTGTACGAAATCTGCCGTTCTTCTTTTAGATTCACTGTCAGGTTCAGTGTAGTCAGGTTCAGGAAAAAATTTACATCTTTTTAGTAAAAGAGGTGATAGACATAATTATAGTACAAGAAATAGGGACCCATTAGTTCAACCAGGTTTCAGACTGGCTAAAGTAGACTCATCTTTCATGGGGTACTGTTTAAAATGTTATAATAAAATTCCTCCCCACATACTTCAACTGAATGAGACGAGATTCAAAACATGTATAAAACGCACACTATGCAGGCAGGCATATTATAAGTTAGGGGATTATATCACTGATAAAAATGCTTGGGCCAATGCTGGTCCTGCTCCACAACCACAACTAATTGATTAACATTCGAAAAGTCTGTTGGAGCTGCTGAAGATTGTAAGAACATCAACTCAAAGCATTTATTTCAAATAAACCAATTACAGGTACTTTTGAATTGTCAAGGCGTCGGTCAGTCAGAAAAATGAAGCTAGTTGCCCATTCCAAAGCGTAGTAGGTTCCTATGGAGAAGAACGGGCAAGAAACTCCACGGACACTCTTTTAAATCAAAATATATGTTACAAAATATTTGTTACATCATTCATGTTGAAATTATACATGTGAGAACAATGTAAAAAGACGTGCACGTTAAAAGCGTCCGTAATAAAAATATAGAAACAATTCAAAAATTAAAATAAGCCGTGGCAGCTAAGAAATGACCAGTCCCTACTGACGGCGCCCGTTCACGAACATGACGCATGGATCAGCACCATTTAGCTCAACCATTTTGAAGGGAACTTAACGATCCAACACACACGCCACCACCAGCGAGACATTTGAGTGAGCATGACATACTCTCAGCCGCAAGGGCACATTCAAGTCAATGAAAGACGTACCCAGTAAATGGTCGCTTTATAAAAAGTATGTGGTCACAGTGCTCACACATGTGCTTTGCAATTATACAATATTATCAGATTGAATTTATACAATGCAAAGATAGTTTTTTCCCAATCTTCAGCAGCTCCAACAATATTTTCGAATGCTAATCAACTAGTTTATGCGCGCTTGTGGAGCTGGACCAGCATTGAGCCAAGCATTTTTGTCAGCGATGTAATCACCCAACGTATAATATGCTTGGCAGCATAGTGTGCGTTTTATACAAGATTTAAATTTCGTTTCATTTAGTTGGAGTATGTGGGGAGGTATTTTATTGTAACATTTTAAACAGTACCCCATGAAGGATGAGTCTACTTTAGCCAGTCTGAAACCAGGTTGAACTAATTGGTCCCTATTTCTCGTACTATAATTGTGTCTTTCACCTCTTTTACTGAAAAGATTAAGATTTTTCCTTACGTACATGATGTTTTCATATATATATTGACAAGTTACCGTCATGATGTTAATACTTTTAAACAGTTCCCTTAGAGAATCGCGCCTGCGGAGGCCATATATTGCTCTGATGGCTCTTTTCTGCAGAATAAAAATAGACTCGATATCTGCAGCCCGTCCCCATAGTAAAATACCGTAAGACATAATACTATGAAAGTAACTGAAATAGACTAGCCTCGCAGTATCTACATCAGTAAATTGACGGATTTTTCTTACAGCATATGCTGCTGAACTTAGCCGTCCTGCAAGAGATGTTAAATGAGGACCCCATTGCAGCCTTGAGTCGAGCGTGATCCCCAGGAAAACTGTTTTATCCACGAATTCTAGTTTCTCCCTATTCAATACTATATCACAATCATTACTTTTAACATTCGGTAAAGCAAATCTTATGCATTTAGTTTTTTTCCCATTTAATACTAAATTATTAGCAGTGAACCAATTTTGAACCTGCAGTAGGGCGTTATTTACGTCGTCAAGATTTGATGCACGTCTATTTATCTTAAAAATTAAAGAAGTATCGTCAGCAAATAACACCATTTGTGGTTGGTTTTTTAATAAATGGGGGAGATCATTAATATATACTAAAAAGAGGAAAGGAAGTACAAAAATATCCCACACCAGAGAGATAACTTTGTGGCGGCATCTACATTGCCACATGCGAACTATGCATCAAAGACCTGACGTCACAGATCCTGCATCGCGCTATTTAAGTTTACCGCGCGATTCATATACATATATAGGACTATCCGACATCAGTCCTTGGGCAATTGCCCGCCAGACACAACAACCGTCTGGTAGGAGGATCCTCCCTTTTCTATGGGGGATGAGAGAACTTTACACCCTGTTCCTCATACCCCTAAATTGGTGACCCCGAATATGAACGTCAGCGCAGCCTTCGTGCAACTACTTCAGCGTGACGTCATCAACATCACTCCCGCAAGCTTTCGTGAGGCGAGTCACACAGCCAGCCAGCACCCACGGCTTCAACGGGTATCCTGACCACCAGCATGCAGCGAACGCGCATTCCTGGTCATCACCCTCAGCCTCATCAGCAACCTTGGCACAGCACACTGCACCTTCGGCCGGTCCACAAGCAGAGCTCTTCAACCCTCTCCTGTTCGACGCCAGCAGTCAGCCACAACCCGGCGCTGTACTACATCCGACTCACTGGCTCACAACGCAGCGCCACCCCGACTCACTGGGGAATCACCGCAGACAGTTCCGACTCACTGGAACCTCAACTGGCACTGTGAAGCATCGCAAGATACAAGACTCAGCCCACTATCGACCTCCGGTCTCCGGAGGGGAGTGATGTGGCGGCATCTACATTGCCACATGCGAACTATGCATCAAAGACCTGACGTCACAGATCCTGCATCGCGCTATTTAAGTTTACCGCGCGGTTCATGTATATAAGACTATCCGACATCAGTCCTTGGGCAATTGCCCGCCAGACACAACAACCGTCTGGTAGGAGGATCCTCCCTTTTCTATGGGGGATGAGAGAACTTTACACCCTGTTCCTCATACCCCTAAACCCCTAACCCCTAACCCTTATCCATTTAATAAGTTAACCAGAAAACATGAACCATTTAAGTGAACTGATGAGTGTCAAAATGCATTCGACACGTTAAGACATGCTTTAACAACTCCACCAGTTTTAGAATTTCCAGATTTCACAGAAAATAGTGAATTTGTTATACAAACAGACGCTTCAGGTACAGCAGTAGGTGCAGTTTTGTGCAATAAAAATATGAAACCAGTAGCAGCTAGCAGACCACTCAATAAAGCTGAATTGAACTATCCAACTATTCAGAAAGAATTAGTTGCGATTGTGTGGGCTGTGAAATACTTTAGACCTTACGTTTAGGTAGCAAATAAACTATACCAGTCAAATAAAATATGAGGCGAGGAGCTATAAATAATGACTTGGCGACTAATAATGTTAGTAGGGTGGCAAAGTTTATATATTACCAGTCTAGTTAGAGTAGGTTATTTATTTTTTTTTAATGGTTAGGTTTGGTTAAAACTGTGACTTCCTACGCACGAGCCGAGCGAGCGGAGCGAGCGGTGCCGCGGCAGCGGCCGGCGAGTGCCAGAAACGACTAGATTATATAGAAAATCTAAACCTGCCCTAATAATACAATAATAATATATTATTTATGAATGCCCATTTTCTATTTTATTTTCGCCATTAAGTTTCCGCTTAGATATTAATTCTGTTCCCAAAAGAAAAACTTGATGCTAGTTTAAATTAAAACGGAGCTTATTACTGATATATTAATATGCTACCTATTACTTATTACGATACTCCTTATTAGCTGCCAACCCATTATATATGGTACCCACTCTATTTTTTTTAAAAACCTATATTCATTTTACTTAGTTGCCGCATTAAATACATGCCATTTTTTAATAAGTGTAGGCTGTTTAGCGGGTTTGCCAGTGCCTTTATTTACAACTGCGGAAAAACAAAACCGTCGCGCCATTTTCCTTAAATATTTGTTCCTAGTTTCGCTGTGTGGTTATTTTCATAGACTAATACATATTTAAAATAATATTATCAATACGAAATCTAAAGTAACACCAACCTACGTAGAAAAGTTTTTAAAAGAAGCTCCGGATAATCAGTACATGGCAACAATGGTCAGTTGAACTTTATAATTACGTTATTGTACCATACATTCTTACAAGTCTGTTTATTTCCTCGCAAGTGTGTTGAAAAACGTCGTATGAAACGCGAGTGCGTTGATCATTACACTCTCGACTTAGCGCGCTCGCCTGCGGCTCGCGCGGATAATACCGTCTCGAGTATAATGACCAACACCGCACACTTGTATCATAATGTACTATTACTAGTTCAAGATGGGCAGTAATAAATGTGTCATTCATTGTAATAGTGAATTATCTCCTTGTAACTGAATTTTGAAATGGCGAGCTTTTTGCGAATTAAAGTGTAGGAAAAAAGGAAATAAGCATTCACTCACTGTTTTATATTTTATATTGTTTAATACAAATCAAAGATATAATAAATTGAAGTATAAATTGAATGAAAGATATGACTAAATGTGATACCATTGAGCAAAAAATTAAGTATTTTAAAAATATGGAGTTACACCACTTTTACAATGAACGACACAAATGGTAATCGATCGGGTACAGTTGTTTCAATAAGACTACATCCCTACACAGACATGGCGAAACTATAAGGGTTCCTTGTTTACTACGGAACCCTAATGAGGTGTACGCTACTGAAGTAACGACTGTGGGAGATTAAAAAATAAGAATTATTCGGGCTTTCCACAACTTAAATAATTTAGTCGCGAATAGTGACCTACTTAGAAGGGTTCGTAATAATATCATACGACGGTGTCGATTATGCATTCGGGAGCACGGTGGACATTTTGAAAGGAGATGTCTGGGCAAGAGATGATTGCCTAGGTAGTCAAACACCAATGTTCAGTAATAATTGTTATATTATTGGAAGCTTCGTATTTTATAGTTTATCAATTAATAAGTTTCAGGAGTCAGGACCTTGCGAGAACTGGATTTTTCTTAGTTATATTTGTTACTAGCTGCTGCCCGCGGCTTCGCCCGCCTGAGTGTCGGAAATTACCCCATACATCCCCATGGGTTTTAAGTATAAAGGACAGCGCGTTAAAATTCTTCCATACAAACACTGACACCCCCCAACCCCCCTTTAGGGAGTAATTTAGAAAAACAAAAACTACAAACTTTATCATTTATTTAGATAACTATTCGTGCGAAGTTTCAAGTTTATTACCTCAAGGAATAAGATTTTTCCTACAAACTTTCATCCCTTATTTTACCCCCTTAGGGGTTGAATTTCAAAATATGCTTCCTTATTCCTTGCCTACATTATAAAGGGAACCTCTGTGCAAAATTTCAGCTTTCTAGGTCCAAGGGTTTGGGCTGGGCGTTGATGAGTCAGTCAGTCAGAACTTGTCTTTTAATTAATAGGTTTAAATATAGATAGTAGGATAGGATACTTTTCCGGGATAAAAAGTACCCAGTGTGGTGCCCAGGATATTAAAGAATAATTATACCAAGTTTCATCGTAATCGAACCGGTAGTTTTTGCGTGATGCCTGAACAAACAGACAGACAGACATAATTTTTTTTAATCAAATTTTTGGGTTCGGTGTCGGTCTAGTAACACCCCCATGCCATGCCACTTATTTTTTTGATATTTTCAATGTACAGAATTTTCACTTCTACAGATTTATTATAAGTATAGATTATTTTACTCGCTGGAGAGCTCCGATAAACGCGTCCGATCGCTGCTAATCCTAAAGTGCTACAGGGCGAATCGCGTTTTTTTTTTTTTTTTTTGGAAATGGCATCTCGCAGATCAACCTAGAGAGGTTTTGTCTGCTTAACCGGACTATCCTGTGGCTACTTTTAGGGTTTTTAAATCTAAAAGCCTCCAGCCAGGGCGCAAAAATATGCTACTAAACTAAGATGCGACGCTCGCTAAGGGCACCCCCTGTGGGGTACGGGCCTCGGCTTAGGGCGTCGCAATCGGGAGGACAGCAAGTTCAGGGACAGGCTGGATCAAAATATCATCATTATTATTAATCGGGGAATGGCGAATCGCGGCCTTCGACGCGCTATTTATAAGCACGCGCCGCCGCGCCGGCCGGGCCGGTACCGCCGCACCGTTATGTCCCTGCATTTTAAATCTGTAATATCTTCGGAAATACTCATTTCAATTACATGCTGTAAAGGGCCATCTTGATCTATATTAAATGTACAATGTATTTAAGGTACTTAATTGGATAAGGATTAATGCTGTATTGCTTAAAATCACTTCGTAAATAAGCCATTTTTTCCCGTAAAATGTAAAGGATAAAAAATGGTTATTGTGGGTTATCCTTAAGAGATAGACATATACCATCGCGGACTTTTTTGTTGACCTTTTTAAGGTGTACAATACTGTAGTACATTATTTTGATTTATCTCGTGGGGTTCAGCCAGCGTTTGCAATGTAAGCGCAAAAAAATTAGTTTATTTACGACATCACATTAGAAACCTCTAAATTTATCAGTGTTTCTTTACAATATTATGCATGTATTATGCATATAAACCTTCCTCTTGAATCACTCTATCTATTTAAAAAAACCGCTTCAAAATCCGTTGTGTAGTTTTAAAGATTTAAGCATACATAGGGACGGACAGCGACAGCGACTTTGTTTTATACTATGTAGTGAGTTTATTTACGACATCACATTAGAAACCTCTAAATTTATCAGTGTTTCTTTACAATATTATGCATGTATTATGCATATAAACCTTCCTCTTGAATCACTCTATCTATTAAAAATAACCGCTTCAAAATCCGTTGTGCAGTTTTAAAGATTTAAGCATACATAGGGACGGACAGCGACAGCGACTTTGTTTTATACTATGTAGTGATTCTTTACAATATTATGCATGTATTATGCATATAAACCTTCCTCTTGAATCACTCTATCTATTAAAAAAAACCGCTTCAAAATCCGTTGTGTAGTTTTAAAGATTTAAGCATACATAGGGACGGACAGCGACAGCGACTTTGTTTTATACTATGTAGTGATGATAACGCCATCTCTGAGAAAGCACAGGTACTAATTGGTAGTATGCCTTTTTACAAAGGCATACTACCAATTAGTCCCTGTGAAAGTAGGCAAGGAACGCATATTCGCAACTTGGAACTGAAATGCAAGCAAAAAAAGCAGAAAATAACTGGTCAATCCAAAATAATATGACAATGTCATGTCAAAGAAATAATAAATACTTACCTTCATTTTACTTCATAAAATGAAGGTAAGTATTTATTATTTCTATTCAATATAAATACTCGGTTGATGTGTACACATAAATATTTTAGTATTATTGTCGTTTTTATTCGCGATAACATTACATAATATAATATATAAGGTGCTATAAAAATATCTGCCACGGCTTTAATGAGAGGTAGTATTGTGTTTAAAGATAACAATAGTGAAGAAATTTCGTACCCCGGCACAGTTAAATCAATTTGAGAAAATAAAGTAGTTAAATAAACATTGACTCTACTCTGCATAACGTGGTTCACAAATTACGCGCGAAGTACACTTCATCAATGAAAACAACTGCTATCTCTTTCCATCTGTTCTGTGAATGAAAACTGAAATCAGCTGACTAGTTCGTCACTATCGACTATCTAATGTACTAGGTACGCAATAATACGCAGGCAAACAAGTGTTTTAAAAGTGCAATTACTTACCCATTATAAACTTCCCATCACACTTAAAACAGGCTTTGGACTGTCAAGTTAGTGTAAGAATCGCAATTGACAACATTTCAAAACTGACACGGCCATAAAACAAAAATACCATTTCTTTATTTTCATATCCTGAGTTCAAATATATTTTTTTGAATTTTTTTAGATTCTTCATTTCTGAGAAAAAAAATTAAAATCAAAAAACACGTCATGACGTCATAGAAATAGTGGAATGAGGTAGTTACCTTTGCCTAAGCATTCCAATGTATTAGATGAAAACTTGACTTGTCAAACAAGACGTCAATGTCAAAAGTTTGTTTACAATCTTTTTCTTAGGAAATTAAACTTTAAAATATACACGCTGCTTACTGTAAATATTGCATACTTTTGATTGATATTTCGCCAATGAGGATAATATCACTTGAAAATAAGAAAATTTACGAATTTAATTGAAAACAAACAAACAAGTTTAGGCGCCAACGCGTTTGACACATTTGACAAGATGACACCAGTGACATCTAATAGTTTTTTTTTTGACGATCATAGTCAAGCAAAGGTTTTAACGCTATTCCACTATATGTTTGACGTCATTTGGCGCTTACGTCTTTTTAGAATAAACCGAATTTCAAAGTTAAAATTATGAATGAAAAGTACATCATTTTGAAAAACGGAAAAATACCGGTGCCCTAGTTTTGGATTTACTTTTATAAAACGTAATAATACATGCAGGTTAAAAATATGAAATGTTGTCAATTTTTTTCTTATTATTTTTATTTTCAAACAACAGGTACCTACTTAGATTAACAAATAACGATAAATTGTACGTCGAAGACTCGAGCAGCATCCCTGGTGCTCGCAAGAGGATGACGCCGGAAGAAGTCCAACACTTCCTCTTCGAGTTCGGCAGAATATGGAGGCCTGCCTGCGTCAACCGGAGGCGGGTCAAAGCGGCCGTGTTCACTAAATCTGTACACTGCATCCAGAATGGTATGATGACTCACTCGCACACCAAACCTCTGCGGGTATAAGTTTACTGCATGCGCAGTTATGGAGTTACACTCGCGGTAGCACAATACCATTTCAAGATATTCTTGATTGGAATACCGTCGTCTGGGAGGCATTTTTAAAGAAAGCGCGCGCGATATTCCCGACGTTGACCGCAGACCGCTAAAAACTAACTTCCGAGCGGGCAACAGTGTATGAGCGGCGCCGGCGTTTTGCGAATTGAATTCGGTGCGGTGCGTAGAGATGGGTAGTGGGTTAAAACCCATTCTTTCCAATTGGGTTAAAACTGGGTGATTTGGGTTTTAACCCGGTTTTAACCCATATTCACCTATTTTACTGGGTGAAAATGGGTATTGTTAATAATTTAATAGTGGGAAGTAGAATTCACTAATAGCTTGTCAAAAATAAAAGCCTGAACACAAGATCAGATACATTTATTATTTATTTGCAAAATTACACCAAATTTAATCATCGGCAGTTCAATCATCATCATCACTTGCATTAGAAACACGGTCACAATAAAAAAATTGAAAATTGTTAATGCCGGACGTAGATGGTTCAGGGCTATTTATACGTGGCGGCGTGGTTTGCATATGATATATCTGTGATTCGATATTTATTGGTGGTGAATCAGGCACGCAGTCCTCAGTGTTATCACTTAAATCTTCCACATGCTTGTGCAACAAATTCCAGTTGTATGTTAAATACGTTAGTTTTGCTGCCCTTTCCGTAGTGAGTCTATTTCTTTTTTTACTGTGTATGTTACTATGTGCACTAAAGGAGCGCTCTACAGCGGAAGTACACGGTGCTGTAAGTATACGGACAGCGACTTTGCTCAATGCAGTAGATCCACATATTCCCTTCCACCAGATTGATGCGCTTACATCGTTGATGTTAGCCCACAGAAATCTCCGACTCCAAAATCCATCTCTTGCTCTATAAGATGCCAAGTTGGTCATGACATTTAAACCGATACTTTGTCCTAATTCGCATATAAACTCCATAGCGTCGACTTCTTGACTTTCATCAAGTTCAGATCCTTGGTCTGTGGGGTCTAATAAGTACGCTGCAAAGTGAATCGGTTTCAAACACATACTGATTCTTTCGTCGACATTGTTTAATATTTCATCTTTTTTGTCATTTTCTATTATTGTGACATCCGGTAAACTAAAGAGTAATTTCGATTTCATATTTTTTAATGTCAAAAATACCTTATGAATATTTTTTTCATTTCCTTCTAATTTAAATATTGCATCAGAAATAGGTTCCATAATAAGTTTGCATTGTCGATTAATTTCCCAAAAATTTTCATCCAACAGCGTTGATTTTTCTTCTGCAGGTATAAGTGTTGCTTTTTCATGCACAGCTAAGATATTCGATTACGATTACTCGATACTTTTAAAGCTGGTGTAATAACTGCCCCATCGGGTATCGCATGGTAACTTCAAAGTTTCACCAGCATTTTTTTCCTTAACAATTTTTGCAAGTAAAGATGTTAGAACTTGACTTTTTTTTATAGCTTTAACCATGCTTATTGCCATATTCTTACAAGCATTTATTACATCAATTTTGATAATATCTTTGCAAAGCAGATTTAAAGTGTGTGCAGCACAGTTTATAGGAGTTATATTTGGATGAACGGCTTTTACGAGACGAAAAGCTTTCTGCATATTACTTGCATTATCTCCTATCATCGTAGAAAACTTATTTGTTCCATACTCAGATAGTACATTTAAAATTTCTCCACATATGTAATCACTTGTGTGTCGATTTTCTGCCGTCGCAATACTTTTAATAAATACAGGTTCTGGTTTTACAATTATTATGTTAATTATTCCTTCATTCCTACAATTTGACCAACCATCTAGCATTAAGTGCAAACATGTTTGCGATTTCATGTTTTCTTTAAACTGCATTTGCATTTCCCTATATGTTTTGTCCAAAATGGTGGTAGAAATAGTTTTTCTGGTAGGCAATTTGTACAATGGCTGGAGTTCATTGAAAAAGTTGATCCAGAGGGGGTGTTCCACTATTGAAAGGGGTGTGCCCGATACGTAAATAGCCTTAGCTAATAATTAATGTAAATGTTCTTTATTTACATTTGTTGTCAAACTCACTGAAGATGTACTGCCCTCAATCGACAAACTTAATTCAGACTCAGGTCTGTCATTTTCTTTATCACTTGATTGCAAAATCGTGTTTCCGACTGCAGATACTGACGAACTTTGCGCTATATTGGTCCTCAACTGTTGTTTGCAGTTTTCAGGGCAATAAGGACATTTTTGTAAATGTCTAGCCATTTTTTGCAAGTTGGCTACTTTGTATTTTATCTCACAATACTTGCATGTAGCCGACTTGTTCTCACTTTCTCGAAAATGTTTCCATATCAGTTGATTTTTTGGTCTCACCATGTTGCCCTAAAACAAGGAAGTTTATTAAGTTACCTATGTAAGGTTTAGTAGACGGATATCATATATTATGGGTACCTACATTACGTAAGTGAAGTCCGTTTCAATTGTACTTTAATTTCTAAAACTAAGTTTAGTTTCTCATATAACAGACAGACAAACCCTTACACAAAAAGCACTAATTAGCTCTCTTTTCTCATTAGAATGCATAAATAAAAATGTGGTTACGATTTTCGTAACTATGAATCAATACAAGTGTACAAGTAATATTTCATTTACTTACGTAGATTCTTTTCTAGTTATGATAAATCCAGTTCATAAGCAAATCGTAGTCAATGTGTTCAAGCCAAGGTCATTCAGGTAAAAGCAGGATCAAATTGCAATATAACAGTTCCAAGTAAAAACACAAAATTGATAGCTATAAAAACCTGGGCTGATAGATTTGGTGTAGCCGTAAACCCTACGAAGTGTCAGGCGATCATCATTGGCAGTCCACGCAGTATTAGCAAGGTGGATGGTACAGCCTTGCCCCCAGTTCTCTTCAATGGTACGATCGTTCCTTTTAGCACTGACGTGAAGGACTTGGGTTTGCACGTTGATAGTACCATGAACTGGCGTACTCAAGTTGCTAGGGTAAGCCAGAAGGTTACTGGAACGTTGCGGGCTCTGTACCGATTGAAAAATCTATTACCATCGAGTACGAAAGCAATGCTTGTGCAGTCCTTAATTTTCCCTATCATCGATTATGGTGATGTGTGCTACTGAATGCAGATCTTCTCAACAAACTTGACCGTCTCCTCAATAATTGCATTCGATTCGTTTTTAATCTGCGTAAATATGATCATGTCTCTGCGCATCGTTCGCTTCTAAAGTGGTTGCCCATACGCCAGCGCAGAGAGCAAAGGGCGCTGACCACCTTGTTCTCATTTCTTGACTCTCCCTCTTCCCCTAGTTATTTAGCCCCCCACTTTCAGTACATTTGCACCAACCACAATAGAAATCTACGATCATCTCACAATCGTCTTCTTCAATGTCCCACTCACCGCACAGACTTCATTCACTCTTCTTTCTTCATTCAGTCTATCTCTCTGTGGAATGCGCTCCCCCAGGAAATCAGGATGGCAACCAACCGATTATCCTTTAAAGTTAAAGTTCGCGAGCATATTCGTAAGAAGCTGGCAGTATCATCACAACGGTAATGTTTTCCCATTGCTTGTCTTATTTTGTTGTAGTATATTTATGTGTATTTATTTGTGTTTATATATAAATATATAATGTATATATATATATATATAATTAGGTGTATATATTACATTGATAGTTTAGGTATTAAATCCATATATTTAAATAAATATTTATCTCTTGAATTCTCGCTATTGCACCTACCACTGTTTGTCTCTGCATCACCCAAAGGTTGACTGGTAGAAAATGCCTAAGGCATTAAGTCCGCCTCTGTACATTTGTGTGCTTGAAGTATTAAATAAATAAATAAAATTCACTCAAAACGCGCGTACTCTATCCAGCGAGGTAAACTAGAATGAGAGTCTGAGCGGGGAAGAGGCGCGGGGATCGCTGCACGCGGGCCACACCCCCCCTCCCTCTCGGTCCTACAACCCTGCACACCGGCTGTAGTGTGTTACATGTTTCAATATAAAAAATCTTAAATATTTTGTTTTCACCCGGCCAATACACCCAGTGGGTGGAATAAAACGAGTGATAACTATGTTTTAACCCACTAGTAGGTTTTAAGCCGGGTGGTTACCCATCTCTAGCGGTGCGGCAACATCTACGGGATGGTTTTATGCCAATAAATCAATGTAAAGGACAATGGGCAAAACACTATGGGAGTTGGGCCTGCTGATCAATACACATGAGATATTGTTTTTGTGATATGTCATAACACACAACTAACGAGAAAAATAAAAATAAAAATTAAATGTACCGGGTTGTTGTACAGTCACGTCGAAAAGTATTATTTATTTATGTTAAATATTTTGCAATTAATAATTGTTTTTAATACGAATGAAGGCATATTACCCTAAAATTGCACTGGAGCCACTCCCAAATGCTGTTGATTGCAATATTTGCAATTTAAAACGCCTCTTATGACATCCATCGACAACTAGGTACGTATAATAATAAATACAAGAAATGAAACAACAAGTTTCCTTTTACGCATTTGTTTATTTTTCTTTACATTAGTCTATATCCAGAATAATAGAATCTAAAAATGCGGCTGGAGGGTTAAATCCTTCGTATCTAGCTAAGACCATATACCAAACTACGGATAAAATGTGCGCACAGCTTCCCAGCGTACGACTTCCGGTCAAACAAGTACAATAATATTGTAAAATAGAGCTGATGCCAGTTTGGTCTCTGTCAATTAATATGTAGCTACGATACTCGCGTGCCCTCGCATGTCGTGATTGAATATGAATTCTAATCAAAAATACATTCGTTTGAAAGATATTAAAATCTGTCAAATCTTCTAATCGCTCGTCTCGATAAACCTCAATTATGTAAACGCCATTCCGTAAATGTTCACTGCAGTAAGACCTTGCCAGTTTCAATTGATATGTGCCCAGCGCGAAAAGGATTATTTCTTCCTCAGTCAAATGTGGAAAGTCCTCTATTTGATTTTCTTCTATTCTCACGAAAGAAATCCTTTGTCTGTTAAGATGCTTTCGCTCCACATATTCTTGCAAAATGTTAGGTGTGTGTATCCTTTCCTGTATGCGGTTTATTATCGCAGGAGAGCGTTCACTATCACTGATTACAGGATGAAAATGGTTAATTAATGTGTAAAAGTGCTTTGTTGAAATATTCCTGGCGTAAAAGTTTATAGTCACGCTTAAAACGCCCGTTGACTACTTCGATTTCCCAACGACAAATTGTTACTTGTCGAGACTTGTTGGCTTGGGTAGTCGTTAATTGTGTGGCACTTCTATCTTTTGTAGGAGGGATATGACCTTCATAGTCATACATTCCAAGATTTTCGATGGCATCACGAAATCCTCTATCTAAAATAAACACATCGTTCGGGACAAGAAATACGTGCAGCGGGTGTTCTTCGTTTTCCAAAATGGAATTCAATATGGTCGCATCACTTGTTGTTGCAGCATATGGACCCAAAATATCTATTATGTATCCATCACTAGTTGTAATTATGAACGGTTTCAATAAATTGGAAAACTTATGCAAGCTATAACTCAGTCTCTGGAATAAGAAGTTGGAACTTTTTTGTATATAGACATATGTTCCATCGCAAATCACAATCAACTTCGTGTTTTCATGATTTCCGAAGAGATATTTAGGTATTGCCAGATTTCTTTGTAGTGCATCTTCTCTAGTTATGTGGTCAATACCTAAATGCTGAGGAACATATTCATCAATCAAACATTGCCTTGCAATCGCCAGCTTCCTCTCTAATGTTCGTCGAGACATTTTAAATAGGTTCGCAAGCCTTTCATTGCTCTCACCAGTCCGTAGCTTAGCGAGGTAAAGACCGAGTATGGTTCTATTATTGCTGTATGCACGTAGCGATGGTGTTTGCAATATTATGGAGCGAAACTCACTTCCATTGAGTCCAACCCAAAAATGAAGACTGTCGTCATTGAGACCGACCATAGTTTCGAAATCATACTGCTTGTTACTAATGATTCCTTCAGTGAAGATGTTACATACGTCTGTGAAATGTTCTGCTGTAAAGTAATAAGAAATTGTGCAGTGGTTCTCCAATTCATCCCACATATTACTTTCTAAATGTTCCCTGCATACTCGTGCATGTTGAGGAATATACAACTGATGTGTAGTCATCATATATAGCTTGGCGGTTATCGTTACCACAAGCGCCAAATATGCAGTGGCTTGATGTGTTTGGTGCTCTTTTATATGAAGGCACATAAAGTTCGCCATCATTGGAACCCTGTACTTCATTTTGCAAAGGTGGTATTGGAACTGGTACTGGTGGTGGAACTTCTGGTTCATGTTCTACTGGATTTTGTACTGGATTTAAAACATTGTGGTCGACTCTTTGCCAACAACGATGACAGACAAATTGTGTGCTGTTGAATGATACCTGCAAATAAAATAATTCACAACTTAGATTACCTGTAATACACTTTCTAAAGGATTAAGAAGGTATTCTAAGCAAGCAGCCTAGACGAGTTCCCACCGAAGAACGTACGGTTCATAGAGAAGTTAATAGAGAGGGATTAGAGATCGTGGTACTATTCGAAACTGGCACCACACATCACCGTAATCGGCAACACGGGTTGTGTAACATATAATTATGTTTTTTGTAACACCTTGTAGATTTCATATGGATCGCACTTTATGTATACCTAGCCTGCGCTTTACATGTATTAAATATACTTACATGCGTTAGATAAACATTATTTAAATAACTGATATTAATAATAATAAACGGTATAAAACTCACCTGTCTTATAGCGTTTTCCTGTATATAGGAAACATGCGCAGGATGCGTATGTAACAAGCTTGCTTGCAAAATATGATTTTGTCTACGTCTATGAACAGAACGTGGACACAGAACACACAAACGTTCTTCCTGCATTTTTAAGAACAGAATTCAAGTCCGTAAAGGTAGCCAAAGTCAGTTCATGTAAGAATATCACCAGAGTCCAAAAACAAGCAGGGTCGTCGTAATAGAAATACGTTAAAAGTAAGAATAACAGGAGCACTGCACAGTCAGAAGCGGAGAATACCGACTGATCACTGCATAAAACAGTCGAATGAAACGATTTACTTACCTGCTATGCGCGGGCGCTTGTCCAAGGTCAACATGTTTCTCTCTCTTTCACGCGCCCCGTTAGCATTCGCGTGTTATCTTGCTTGAAGACTAATCGCACACAATGCCAATATAATAAGCAACGGTCTGCAATTCACTCTCGCATAGGTACATAGAACTTTTATTACGCCCTCTAATAGTCGAAATACACTTATTATTATTTTTGTAACAGGTATATTGTGTTATTATAATCCCATGTGGCTCCATGTGGTTAGAATTAGTGACTTTAGTAATATTTTAAAGTAATATTCTTTCACTCCTATTGAAAAACATTTAATAATTGAAAAATATTTGACATAATTAAATAAAACTTTTCGACGTAGCTGTACAAGAACCCGGTACATTTTTTTTTTTAAATTATTTTTCTCGTTAGTTGTGTGTTATGACCGATCACAAAAATAATATGTGTATTGGTCATTAGGCCCAATTTGTCGCATTGTCCTTTATACGTACAATTTTTTGTATGAAAAAAAATATGATACATGATCAATAATTTATCTTTACTATTGTAATCTATAAACACAATACTATCTCCCATTGCAGCCGTGGCAGATATTTTTATAGCACCTTATATATAAAATATAAAAAGCTTTATTCGTTCCACACTATTAAATAACAATCAAAATTATTAATGTCATTATATAGGAGGATAGGGGTGTACCGACAGGAGTCCTCAGAATCTTACAGTATTGGTACGGGAACCAGGAAAATGTAGTTAAGTGGTCCAATGCACTCTCTGAGACATATAGGTTAGAATGCGGTGTGAGACAGGGTGGCCTGACATCTCCTAGGCTATTGGTTAATAGCCTAATCGTGGAACTCAGCAATATGCGGGTCGGATGTAGCGTCCATGGTGTAAAAATTAATAGTATTAGCTACGCTGATGACATGGCGTTGCTGGCGCCGACGACAGGCGCCATGAATGAAATGCTGAGGGTCTGTCAGGCGTATGCTGCCTCACACGGACTTGTTTACAACACTAAAAAGTGCGAATACATTGTCTTTAAGGCCGGAGGTGAATACCCAGATACTATACCTGGCATTACCCTAAACGGCTTGAACATCAAAAGAGTGACAAAATTCAAATATCTAGGGCATTTTCTCACTGACGACCTTAAAGACAATATGGATATTGAAAGGGAGCGTAGGGCATTGGCGGTCCGAGGTAACATGTTGGCCCGAAGATTCGCTCGGTGTAGCAAGCTAGTAAAAATAACACTTTATAAGGCATATTGCCAGTGTTTTTACACGGGGAATCTTTGGGTCAACTATACCAAAAGAACGCTGGATGACTTACGCGTACAATATAATAACATTTTTAGGATGCTGTTGGGACTACCACGGTGGTGCAGCGCGTCTACCATGTTTGCGCAAAACCGAACTGACGGCTTCCACGCCGTCATTCGCAAGAAAACCGCGTCGCTGTTATCAAGGTTACGGGCGAGTGGCTGTTGCCACTCGCCCGTAACGTACTAATAACTATGGCGAAGACTATTGACTCTCCGATTATTAACAGTTTTGTGAGAAGGATAATCACTAAACGTTAACTTGGGGATGTCCTTTTCACAACACTCTCTAATCTGTATTCGTCTAAATGTATTTTAACTACTAACACTAGTAATAAGTTAATTATTGTTTACTAACATGCTGGATCTTGTTATCTGATAATAAAGGATATATAATAATAATAATAATAATAATAATTATATCAAAATAAATTCATACTTAATATTATTATTTGATTTCATATTAATACCTTTTACCTTGATTACAATTATTGAATTAAATTTAAATCATGCATTAAAATAAATAAATTAATTAATTTCGATTAAGATAAAAATAATTACTTATGGTTAAAATAGCATAACAGTAGTGTGTGGACCCGATAGGTCCGTATAAAGCAACGAGTTCAGCAGCTCAGACGGGGCTATGCGGGCATATTTTCGAGAAAGAGATATTTTCCTTCTCGACAGAGGCTTCAGAGATGGTGGTACCACAATTACGAAATTATGGATATTTGACACATAATAATATGCCGGAATCCTTGCTAGCAGGCCACCGTCAGTTAATGACAGACCAAGCCAAAAAGTCACGTTGTATCACCATGTGCAGGTGGGTGGTTGAGGTTGTGAATGGACGACTGAAACGGGACTTCATGCTGTTCAGACAGGAGTTCTTCAACAGAGCTGCCAAACATTTAATGGAGGATTTTAGAATAGGCTGTGCTCTGACCAATAAGTTCCATCCTCTGATTCAGGATAAGCCAGAGTACGCGGAGTATTTGGAAATAGCACGACGAAGATACCATGTCCCAAACTATTTAGCAGAAATAGTGGAGTCGGGACACTTTAATAGAAGGCGAACTATGTTTATTCATATAGATGGCAACCACCCACATTTGGACCAGTTCCCCAGGCTGAGTTTGGAAGACTTGAAAAGGTTAGCTGTAGGAACGTACCAGCTTAAACAAGCAAAATCTTACTACGGTGAGCACATTCGTGTAAATGGCACTTACACTGTAGAAGGGAATGACGCCATTGAAAGCGACGTACTAGTTAGTCTGGGTACTAACCCTTACCTGATACGTGGAAGAATAAAGTCTCGTCATGTTAACAGTCGCACGTATTACACGTATCTTATGATCGACAGGGATGAAAATAATACTGTTCAGGCTATTTGTGGATATTATTGCAGCTGTTTGGTGGGCAATCACACAGTGGGCTGTTGTGCCCACGTAATGACCATCACGTGGTATTTAAGTTGGGGTCGGCATAATGATATTTATGGACCAGCGGCGTTTTTAGATGATATTTTTGAGGAGTTTACAACCCAAGAAAATATTTAATATTTTTATTGTTTTATTTTTGTTTTAATATAGGTATTGTTTTTTTAAATATATTTTTACTTTACTCATTTTCTTTTATTTCTTTAATTACATATTAATATATTAAAAAATAAAAAAATAATTTCTTACCTAACTAAAACTATTAACAAAGTAATGTATGGCGTCGAAAAAACCCTCCGCATCGTTGTCGACTGGTAATGTACCCAAGAGACTGGCAGCATTGCCACGTTGTATGAAATGCCTCTGGCGAAGGTAAAACCCAGGCCTTGGGTCACGGGAAGTGTCAACCAGCCTCATTTTCTTAGTTGCTTATTATACGAACTTGTGTACTAATATTATTTACTGGAGTTTTAATTTGCAAGATCTGTAACCTGCATTACGCATTCCTAGTTCAGCCTTTCTCTTGTAAAGTATAACA
Source organism: Eupsilia transversa (assembly GCA_914767815.1). Classification (NCBI taxonomy): domain Eukaryota; kingdom Metazoa; phylum Arthropoda; class Insecta; order Lepidoptera; family Noctuidae; genus Eupsilia; species Eupsilia transversa. Next base: position 15,884,675 of record OU611873.1, on the reverse strand, counting down.
ATAAATAAATCAGAAGAAGCCTAAAAGAACCGGAGTATATCCATCCACTTAAAAAAAGGGTTTTAGTGGTAACGCAGTTATCCATGAAATGCTTTTGTCGTCTAATTATTTACTTGTCTTGTTTGTTTTTGACTAAAAAATAGTAAAAAAAAAAAGGTTTTTTCTGACTATAGTATACTAGTCCAAAAATGTTCAGCACTTTGATCTTATTGTTGTAACCATCTTATAAATTAGGTACCATTTTACGTGAGCGTTATATGAATATATTATGTAATATTCAATAGTTTACACTGAACACAACAGTAAGCGTCGTGAAATGCGAATTATTTCATAACATTTTCGTGGAAACGATTCTTTGATCTTTTCGATGTTGCTTCCAAGACATAATTGCTAAATGTTCGATAATCTGTTACTTGTGAATTCTCGAGTTTTAACTTAGGTACCTTTAAAAATGTTTTCGGAATTGACTAGCATTGAAAATGCTCAAATGTCATTTTGACTTATTCGTATTTTGAATTTACCATTAAACATTCTGACAAAAAGTCACTAAGGGAATCGATTCTAAACCTAGATTTTGAGATCCAATTACTGTGTAATCCGGAGAATTATGATAAAATGGTAAATTACATTTGAAAGCCCTAAAATCAGCCTTTAAATTGAACCATAAATCTTTGAGTCACAGCATGTTTCATACCGATACTAGGTTCCATAGTCACTTGGTCAATGTCCTTAACATAATTACAATGGAAACGATGATAGCTACAAAAGTTAAAACTGTGTCGCAGCTATCAACGCCCGTCAAAACATACAAAGCACATTGTTCCAGACGTAACGTGACGTGACATTAAGGGAAGGGGGTGGCATTTAGGAAAGGTTGTTATAAAAAATCGTAAAACATGCAAAAATAAAAAAAATATTATAAAAAATAAAAAAACACGAAAAATAAAAGGCAAGCAAGCTGAGTATGTTGGTCGGTGTGGTGTAGTGTGTAGTGATAGGGCGAGTGAGGGTTCTAATGGGTGAGAGTGTGTGTGAATGAAGGTGTGTGTGAGTAGGTGAGTACTAGTTACGTTTTAAGTTTCCACAATCTTTTCAGTTGCGTCATACGATAGAGAGTGCCTAACCGTGAGTACTTTGCAAAGTGAGTACAGGTCAAATGTTGGATAGAGGATTGGTTTTTTAGAAAGGACCTTTAGTACGGCCCGCTGCGCCCTTTCTAGTCGCAGCGTGGTTGTTTTGTGGGCACCACCCCACGTGGTGACGCAGTACCCAAGGACCGATTGAGCTAGAGCAAGGTAGACAGTTATAAGGCATTTGAAGTCAGCCACCGCCCTAAGCTTTTTGAAAATGAAAATTAGTCTTCGCACTCGTGTCACCATAGAGTTGATCTGATTTTTCCATTTTAAATGCTTGTCAATGATTACTCCGAGATATCGTATATTGTCTGTTGAATCGATGGGTGTACAGTAACAAGTGGAAGAGTTGGTGAGTGTGCACTCGTGAGCTTTAATTTCCGAAGAAATGGGGGGCTGGCTTAAAATGCCTGGGTAAAGGGGATAAACTTTGTGTTGCTGATTTTAAGCGTGAGGAGGTTTGCATTTAGCCATTTCATGACCATATCGAGAGCCATTTCCGCTTTACAGAAAGTATCAGACCAATCTTTGCCGTGAATTATTAGAGCTGTATCATCGGCGTATGTGATGATTTTAGAGTTAGGACAAGATAATTGGCACAGTTCGTTCACGTAAATGAGGAAAAGAGTTGGTCCAAGAACACTTCCCTGAGGGCACCGTATGTGACTGTCTCTTCTTTGCTACAGTAATTTTAATTACCTGGTGGCGGTCATTCAGGTAGCTGCGGAAGATGTCGTGCGCAATACCGCGAATTCCAATGCATTCCAGCTGGGATAGCAACTTGGGGATAGATACGGTGTCGAAGGCTTTTAACAAGTCTAACAAGATTCCAACAGTTTTTTGTTTGTTATTTAAGTGACCAATTATTGTGTCCGTGAGTCCCTGAACTGCGTCGTCTGTTGATTTTCCAGTTCTAAATCCAAACTGATTGGAAGCCAAAATATTGTTTTTTGAACGTAAATTTACAAGACGTCTAACATTAAGCAGTTTTTAAATTTTTTTGGATAATGTTGTAAGTACGGATATAGGTCTATAGTTAGAAACAGTGCCTTTGTCCCCAGTTTTGAATATTGGGTGAACTATAGCGGTTTTAAACGCATTCGGAAATACACCTAAAGATAAGCACAGATTAAATATGTGGATAAGAACGAGAATGACAGAATGCCTAGTAGCCCTAATAATGGAGGCAGAGATACCGTCACAACCTACAGCACTTGTCTTTTAGGTTTAGGATGATTCTTTCGATTTCTTCATATTCCACGCTATACATAACCATAGATCCCGATGGGGACTGCATGGCAGGCCTGAGTGCCGCAGGTTCAGCTTGAAAACCTGCTGCATTGAATGAGGGTGGAATAGGCTGGCGGATTTTGGAGGCTAAATTACTGCCGACTGTAGCGAAGTAATGATTTACCTCGTTAACTGACTGAGTGGGATCGTCACAACATTTCAGCAGGTCCGAGGCAGACGACTTGCTAGCCTGATTTAGGCATATCTCTTTTGGGTTATTCCTGGCCCTCTGAAATTCAGAGGTTTCATAGTCTTGCCTGAGTTTTTAAGGAGATTATTACAGTAGTTACGATAGCGGAGGAAAACAAGTTTGTGAGAGTCATTTTCAGGATCTTTTAAGAAGGTTCTAGACAGTTTGTCTCTATGACGTATACATCTCAGAATGCCAGGTGTAATCCAGGGTTTTATAATACGTAGTCTGCTAGGAATAATTGAAGAGTGAGTGTGGGATTTTATGGATGTTGACAAAAGAGAGATAAGGCCTTCAGCGGCTAGGTTAGGGTCATTACAGTTCGTTTTACTAATATCGTTTACAACCTCAGGGATGTTAATTTTTGAATAGCTTTTTTTGGGTGCATTAGCTGTTGTAATGTATTGGCAGCAGAAAAGAAGAACAAGGAAATAATCTGTAATAAGACTGTCCAGTACCAAGGTTGTGGCGGTGGAGGGCGATCTCAGCAAAACATGGTCGAGGCAGTTCGCGAGTCTGATGGGGAACGTGTGTGCCGGAAGCATTGCATGTGACGCTGTAGCATTCAAATATTCATCAGCATTAGAGTCGTGGCTGCCCGGTACAATGTTAATATTTATGTCTCCAATAAGTGCAACTGTTTTGTAAACTGCAAGGTGGCTTAGTAGATCATCCAAACTAGAAAGGAAACGTGATAAATCCCTATACGAGGGAGATCGGTAAAGGGCGATAATAGCAACCTTGTCAGAAAATTTAAGCACCAGGCAGTTTGCATCATTAAAAGAAGGGATTTCTACAGAGCACGACAGTAAATCTCTAGTATAAGCGACAACACCTTCATTTTGGTTTTTGAAAGAGGAAGCGTGGGTTACGTACCCGGGTAAGGCGGGAATGTTGGGACATTTGCTCAGCCAGCTCTCAGACAGTAAGATCACGTCAATAGAGAAATTAAATCTTGTTATCAGTACCAGTAGATGATTAAAATTACAATTAATGCTCCGAATAACGTGTAGGATTTTCAGAGTACAAGACGAGTTGTTTACATGTTTGTAGCTAAGCTCCGGTGAGCAAATTAAGGAATTGGATACAGATATCTGCTCAATCTCAAAATTGATAGTGTTTAAATTATAAATTTTTCATTAATAGTATAAACAGAGGAATGCAAAAGCTGAGGAAAGGGCCAACTGTGTGCAACAGTGGGTACATGGTGGAAGCGCCAGTTCTAACACGCAAAGTGGGGTTATAAACTGATTGTTGTAAATGCAGTGAATAGATACTAAAAGATGAAAAATTTGTGGTAATCACAACGTTAAGTAGCTTGTGTTGAGTGTGTATGAATTTGATTTGTGTGACTATGAGTACTAAAATATAAATAATGCACGCTAAAATATCAAAAATAAAAATAAAAACAACTATTCAAATTGATCTAACACATGAAATCAAAATAAAAAAATATAGGAACAATACTGAAAGAATTACAAAATTAAGATAAGTGATTAGGGTAATACTGTAATAAAAGTTAGTCACTTGGGTTTTACAATGTTGACGAGGTCCGCCTCACATTTTACTTCAAAATGCTTGTAGCCCACTTTTTCACGAACGTAGATCTTACCATGTCTTTACCCAGCAGAATTTGTAGTCATTCGATTTGACTGCATCTCGAGCCAAGAAAAAAAGCCTTTTATTCCTTGATGACAAGTTCTCCGAAATGTATATTGGTTTCGCGGGACCACAAAGTTTTAGGTGTTCTGTAGTAATTTTAAAACTGTCTCTGATGTGTTTCCTGAACTTTGACAGAAACTCTTCTTTACGTAGAACGGAGGTGAAATCTACTATGATTGTCTTGTTGGCAGTGTCTTTTGATTTTATGCGAAATACATCTTTGACTTCGAGCGGCTGTATTTCCATGTTAACAATGCTGCCAGTATTTATGACAGTGTTCAGCAGAGTGGCCTTAGTCTCGGAGTTGCTGACCGGGATATTGCGAAATTCTAGGCAAGTTGATCTGCTGCTTTGCTCGAAGTGTTCTAGTTTAGTTTCTAATTTGTTAATGTAGGAATTGTTTTCTTTGCGCTCGGTTTCTAGAAATTCCACTCGAGAGGTCAGTTGATCGAATTTGGTTGTCATGAAATCTACATTTTCCCGGATTTGATCTACCAGAGAGTATAACTTGGCGTACTTCTCTTCTTGCTGTTCTTTGAGTTCGCGAAACATTTCTTTCATGTCGGAGATAAAAGTGGATAATCTGTCGTCTTCATCCTCCTCTGGGCATTTGCGCTTGACATTACGGAAGGTAATAGCCCGAGTAATATTATTAGAAGGTGAGTCTGTAGTTAAATTTAAGCTTGGTTCCGAAGAGCTATGTAGTGTGTAAAGCAGAGGTTGGGGAGTACTGAAAAGTGTCGTTGGTGTCGTCGGCGCCTGAGTTTTCTGAGACGGAGGCGGTGGAGAGCGCTGCAGGGGCATTTTTTTAATTTTTTTGCAAAAATTAAATTGGAAATATTGCAAAAAAAGAAATTTAAAAAAATGCAAAAACAAAAATCAAGTTTGATTAGCTCAGTAGGGTTTGAACTCAGACTTATAGTGTGGAAGTCGAGCGCCAAGCCACCGCGCTACGGCGTCACTACGAGCTTTAGGCGAAATTGGTGAATGTTTAATTGCGTAGAGCTGTGGGGATCGAGCGGTTTTCTCTAAAATAAGCGGGTTATAGTTATTAATCACACACGTAGGTAATTACGGGATTAAATGGAACGTCAAAAACATTTTTAGTACTTCCCGTTAAAAATAACCGTTTTTTTGAGAATTACGTTACGCAAGTTATACTGAATTTATAAATCCATAGTAATTTAAATCTAAATTTCATGACTTACTGTAAAACTTCAAATCTTGAACATTTACCGATTCAGCCACGACCAGATGGCAGAAACTGGACTTGTCCTTTAAAAATTTAAATGAATAAATTGAACATTTAAGTGGAGGTTTTTTTAACTTAATTTGTGATTATTTGGCAACAATACCATAAAATTTGTGTTGATTTGTTGATACGTACCATCGCCCCACGCGTATTTAGAGCCTACATGAGCAAGTACATACCTCCCACTGTCGCTTGGCGTGTGCGCCGCGGCGTCCCCGCCAAGCCACCCGCGCCGTGGCGTTGCCGCTTTTACAGGTCAGTAAACTAATAGTATCAAGGGTGGTTTATTTCGTGCCAAATTTTACGCTATTAAATTTGTTTGAAAAATTCAGTTTTTGTTTTAAGTAAAATTATTTATTTTATTATTTTAAAAGACTCATAACAACTTGTAATAACCGCGGTACTATTTAATGTGATAACTGTAACGGACGCCGAGCCTGCGAGGTAAACGATACCTCCACCACTACAAGTGTCTGTGTTGTGAATTCGTGATAAGTGCAACAAAACGTTAAAAACGTACTAGGTAATATAAGACCTAAAAAGACTGATTTGGTGTATCTGTGTTGTGATAAGTATAGAACAAGTAAGTGTAAAAGTGTGTGCACGATGTCCTAAGCATATTTGTCTCCGTATGATTTGATGTTGTAGTGACAGTTTTTCTAAAGGTACACACATGCCTAAATGTTCTTGTCTCCGTATGATTTGATGTTATATTGACAGTTTTTCAGAAAGGTACACACATGCCTAAATGTTCTCGTGTCCGTATGATTTGATGCAGTATCGGTAGTTTTGCCAATAGGCATTCGAATACCTAACCTAATTTCATATAGTTTCGTGCTATAACAGGAGTTTATCTAGGTTCCAGGCACTGTTTAAGGTTTGTCTGTTGATGACAAAAAGAGTAGTGTATAATTGGGGATTCTGGATTACTCCAAACCAAACCAAACCACTGAGCGGATTGAGTTGAAATTTGGCACACAGATATGATGATGATGATGATTATATTTTCTGTAAATAGGTTTGTGCAAAACACTTTTACATGTCGATAATATTTTAAGTAGGTACCGTACTAGATGAGGTCGGCGTTTCCTATCTGACTACTCTGAGAAGAAAGGCCGAAACAAACTCAGAGGTCACAGTCTCTTTTAAAGTCCAGACATTTTATTGGTTAGATCATATAAAGACCATGTAGATTCATGTCTGGAATGGTCTTTTGAGGAAAGAACCACACAGATTGAGTGGACCTGTCCAGTCAGTGCACGCATTTGTCAGTAATCGTGCAGCTCAACTCAAAACTTAAGGAGCGCTCAAGCAATACTCAGGCTCGCTATTATTGACAGTATTTCCCTCAAGCTACGGCGCTCCCCGCGCGGCGGGCGGCCATCGCCGCGCGCTGATAAGAAACACTCCACTACAGTTTTTATTGCCTCTAGACCCTTGTTGTAAATTTTTATGGACTCTTGAATAAACAGACCATACTATAAAATGTAAACAATACTCGTGTGACGAGAGCTATATTTATAAACAAATATGTTATCAGAACTAGGTATGGTCTAGTGTTATATCGATTTCTCATAAAACTACTGTATCAATTTACACGAAATTTTGCAGGGTACATTATGAATAGATATGTTATCTAATAACAGCGTTTCCAACAGAAAATAACAGAAAATAAAAATCAGAAAAAATTACGATTGTGACGTAATGTACTAACGGTTTTTTACGTAACTTCTTTTGGTCAAAAAATAACTTAGTAACATGTTTTATATCACAAAGTTTGTGTTCCATATTAGTTTATGTAATTATAATTGATTAAAAACCACTTACCGGTGATTACACACGGAAAAACTCAAAATATAACCACTTTCACTATCTTCACTAACGCGTTGTTTAAAAAATCTTTGTTGGTCCAAAAATAAGTTAATTATGACGATATTTAGTGAAAAAATTATCTACAACGGTGTAATAACTACTTATATATCACTAAACACGCACTTCCCGTCGAAAAACACTTTTTTTGTATTTATTATGCAGATAGACACTCGTAAACCGTCACTTTTCAATGAACTATTGACGTCTCTCTATGTGTCACTTTCAACTTTTTTTTTACGGTCGCGTTCCGATATTTTTCAATTTTGAATGTTTTGTCGACGAGAATATCCGTCAGGCTATAGAGCAAAAATACCCACAGACGATATTAGTCCGTAAGAAAGTTACAATAGGAAGCAAATCCGCATGAGTCAGGTGGCCCCCGGTTGCCAGCGTTGCTTGACGAACAATACCAAAGGAAGGACATTTAGGTACGCCGCAAAAATCACTCAAACTGCCAGATCATGATTAAAGTAACTGCGAAAAGAAGAAAAAATAAATAAAAGATAACCCACACAGTCTTCATATTCACAATTATTAAAGTAATATCATACTTTACGATGTAAATATTAACGTTATTATACACATTTAAAATTTATCAACGTTAATGTGTGTTAAAAAAAAAAAACAGGAATATCTTTGTCAGATCATTAGAGGACCATGTAGATTGGTGTTTGTAATGGTCTTTTGAGGAAAGAACCATACAGATTTGAGTGGACCTGTCCAGACAGTGCACGCATTTGTCAGTACTCGTGTAGCTCAACTCAGAACTCAAGGAGCTCAACGACTCGACGAAAAATACCAAAGAGGGTAGGCCGCATAGGGTACTCAAACTGTACAAAGAAAAAGAAATATGTAGATCCACATAGTCCTCACAAATAATATATGTCATGTTAATCAATAAATCAATAAAAATGTCATTAATAAAACACTTAGTTTAAAATAGTTTGTTGCTTGGGGTACATTGGAGCAGCTTAATTAGTCCCAAGCCTTTTTGTCATCCAAGTAATCTTTAACTTTATAGAAACCTTTTTGACAGAGTTTCTGTTTAATAAATAATTTAAACTTCTTGAGGCTCAGTTCTTTAACATGGCTTGGGAGTTTGTTGTAAAAACGTATACTTTGGCACTTAAATGAAGTACTAATTTTTTGGAGCCTAGTCGTGGGCACAATAAGTAAACCTTTGTTTCTAGTATTTATGCTATGAATGTCGCTGTGTTTATAATATAGATTAATATTCTTTTTTACATAAATAAGGTTCTCATATATGATGAGAGATGCAACTGTCATTATGTTTATTTCCTTAAATTTATCCCTCAGTGAATGCCTACAGCTAAGGTTATAAATTGCTCGAATGGCTCGTTTTTGCAGCACAACTATAGCCTGAATATCCGCTGCGTTTCCCCACAGCAAAATGCCGTACGACATTACACTATGGAAATAACTAAAATATACTAATCGAGCTGTTTCTACTGTCGAGCTTAGCCGCTTCGACAATTTGGTTATATGTGGGCCCCACTGTAGCTTCGAGTCTAAAGTAATACCTAAGAACACAGTGGTGTCCACAAGATCCAATTCCGCCCCATTTACCAATACATTGGTTTTCACCTGCTTAACGTTAGGTGTCAGAAATCTAATACATTTAGTCTTTTTCTCGTTTAAAAGTAAATTACCACTAAACCAATGCACTATTTAAGCGAGAGCATTATTAACATCGTCAGTAACTGTCTGTTGTCGCTTAAGCTTAAATAAAAGTGTTGTGTAATCTGCAAATAACACTATTTCATGACATTAATATATACGAGAAATAAAAAAGGGCCAAGAATTGAGCCCTGCGAAACTTCCATAGTGACTATAGAACCCGGGGATCGCTTGCCGTTAACGTCCACTCTTTGGATCCTATTATTCAAATAAGAAACAAGAAGATCCAAGGCAGTGTTTCTAACACCATAGTGATGCAATTTCCTGACCAATGTATCATGAGAAACACAATCGAAAGCCTTAGACAAGTCACAAAAAATCAAAATCAAAATCAAAATATTTTATTTCACATAAACCTACATGGGCACTTATGAAACGTCAGAAGCTAGGCGCACGGTTCCAATTGGTCCTTTTCTATGGAGAAGAGCCGGCAAGAAACTCCACGGTTACTCTTTTAAAAATAAATGGGTTTTACAATGCTTTCAAAAATGTACAGTTTGAATAGGTATGAGAGGACAGCGTAGGCCTGTCAACAAGATACTTAAAAAAAATAGTCTGCAAATCGACAGTCTGTTGCGCCTACAACGTTCTCACATTCACAAAATATAAAGGAATCTATATAAAGGTCGAATAAAATAATAAAAACCTATTTAAACCAAATGCGTGTCACTACAACTTTAACCAATCCGAATGAAAACCCCGTATTCCACAAAAGTCTCTACTTTAAGTTGAAATTTGAATTGTAGGCATATAATGTCAAATAATGAAACTATGTCAAGTAGTAAATAAGAAAGTAAACTAAAATACATATCGTAATTTGGGAGCAGTTAATAGACATTTATATAATTATGCCGTTAATGAGGTACCAGGGAGGCCACATGTGCAGCAGGAATTATTGCCAAACTTCCTTGTCATCAACGTAGTCTGTAATCTTGTAATATGCTTTTTTGATAAGGACACGTTTTATGTGGGTTTTGAACTTTCCATCGTTAAGTTCTGTAACCGACTTAAAATACCTAGGGCATCATGTGACTTCTCCCAAGCCTCAAAAATATGTGCAAGAAGCTCAACACCAGCGTCGGTAGTCGAGCGACCCCTTGTGAAACCGAATTGTTTATTGTTTAATAATTTATGTTTATTAAAATGTCTTTGCAATTGATCTAGCATCAATTTTTCAAATATTTTACCAAAGGTGGGAAGCACAGAAATTGGTCTAAAGTTCGTGGGGTCTGATGTGCTGCCCGATTTAAACAAAGGCATTATATTACTACTCTTCATTAAGTCAGGAATTACACCACAGTCAATGCATTTATTAAAAATAATTGCCAATTCAGGCGCTACAGTGTTGATTATGCATTTTGCAACCTCTACGGAATTTCCCCATAGGTCAGCAGTTTTTTTAACATTGAGTGTATTGAAAGTTTTAATAATATCTCTAGCACTAACATAATCGAAATTAAATTCATGGTTACAAATATCCACATTTTCATTCAATAGGGACTCGGCGACAGTGGGTGAAGAATTTAAAGATTTAGTAGTTGATACTGGAATATCTGGAAAGTTTTCGAAAACTGAGGCAACTTCTAAATCATTTTTAATTACTGTATTGTTAATATTAAGGCTGTAGTCACTACTACGCTTTCTATCTACTACGCTTTGGAATGGGCAACTAGCTTCATTTTTTCTGACTGACCGACGCCTTGACAATTCAAAAGTACCTGTAATTGGTTTATTTGAAATAAATGCTTTGAGTTTGAGTTTGAGTTTGAGTTTGATCTCTTCCAGTCTCATTGTTTATAATTTCCCAAGTCGTTTTTATTTTATTTTGACTATTTTTAATTTTTGAGCTTAAATATCGACACTTAGCTTCGCTACAAACTTTTTTAAATAATTTGGAATCATTCTTAACATATTGATAAAATTCTTTACTTTTATTATAATTTCTTTCTCCATAAAGTTCAAAAAGTTTGATTCTACTTTTAAATATCCCTTTAGTTGCCCATTCCCTGAAAATTGCAGAGCCATTAACTGAGATCTGTTTGGGTATAAATGTTGAGTTAAATTCTGTACAATACATAGCAAAAAAAGAATTGTACAGTTCATTAGGATCGTCACTATAAGGCAAGTAGGGTAATTTACTAATAAGGTTGTTTTTTAAGCTCTCCAAGCGACCTGCAGTTTTTGGTACTACAGTGATATATCTCTTAGCCTTTTTTTTGTCTTGTTTACTAAATGTAATCAACTGTCCACAGTGGTCAGAATCCAGTTGACTTATTTTTTTTTTATTAATAGGTATTAAGTCAGTAAATATATTATCTAAACAAGTGGCTGAGGTGGCGGTTATTCTAGTAGGCTCCAAAAATAAATGATTAAGATTATATGACTGAAATATTTTTTTAAGTTTTAGGCACATTGGTGAGTCCTCTAATAAATTAACATTGAAATCGCCACATACAATTATATGTTTTCCTAATTTACCAAGTTTTTGTAACACATCATCCATGATACTCTCAAAGCAATAGCAAAAGCAGTACACGCTCAATACAACCAGCTGCTCCAACTCCACACAAGCTATTTCTATAGTCCGCTCAACAGAAAGGCTTACAATATCCTTACGTTCTTTGTTTTTTTTTTTTTTTTTAGTTAAAAGTTTATATATATTTTAAAAGTTATCAATGATCCACCATGTATTGCATTCTCTCTGCTGAATGAACTACCAACCTGGTGATTACTGAAATTAAACATGAACTTATGGCTTTTTAACCAATGTTCTGTAATACATAAAACATCAATGTTGTTACAGTTCATGAATAATTCAATTTCAAGGTCTTTTCTCAACATACCTTGAATATTTTGGTGCACCAGGTTAACTGTGTTAGAACTTATTCTGACATTTTGATGATTAGTACTAACATTTAAATTTAAATTATTTCCATTAATTATGCAAGAGGTTATCTCTATTGTCTCAATTTCTAATTTAAATTAATGTCAGCCTGTGTAGCCAAGTTATTGGCTGAATCAATTAAAATGTCAGATAATTGCTCAATAGAAGCAACAGTTTTATTAGCCAGTTTCTTGGCTGATAAATCAATTTAAAAAAAGTATAGCGATAAAGCTATTTGTCTTTTTAAACATTTAGGTAAAGACAGTTTGTATTTTGTCACATATAAATATTTACTTACACACTTGTTAGTGTCAAGGAAATGAAAATTATTCTTGTTTAATGTCAAATCATGTATCATTATATTTAATTTTTGCCTAAAATTATTTTCTTTCTGTGGCAAACTGTTACTATATGGAAATGTAAACATAACAATCTGTCTTAAGTTTAGCTCAAATAGTTTGTTAAGGTAATGAAGCAGACTGTCCTGATTCACATTTCCTCTGTTACTAATTAATATTATCAATGTTGTATCCTGGTGGAAATTCAAACTAATTATCTCAACATAACTTAAGCCAGGCATACAATAATTGATAACTGACTAGGGCATGCAATTATCGAAATATTCCGATAATCGATAAAATGAAAGATATCGATTATCGATATCGATCGGTAATTACCGATAATTATCGTTTTTTATAAAAAAATACCTAAACTTGTTTTTTACTTGTAAATAAAGGGATAAAGTGATGCAATTACTTACCTAAAATAAAGGACAATATAATATACTGAAAAATAAATAAAACAAGGCGTTTTTTTTTTTAAATCAACGTTTGTATTTCTTTATAATATTTAAATTATATAACATAACATTTTGGATTGTCTCACTAAACTCTTCTTGAAGAGATCTTTTAAATAAAATCTTAGAAACCTCTAGCTTAATTTAAAAAAAAGTTACTCTTTAAAATAATTATAATAATTATGAGTTAACTATTGCAACTTTTGGACGTTTAGTATAATTAAATTAACTTTAAATAATTTCGTAGTACAGTATGGACATCTGAGTCATACAACATACACATCCTAACAAGATTTCTTAACGATTAATTAACGACAATAGGTAAATTAACATATAACAATTCCGTATTATAATTAAAAGAAATCACATTTAAAATAGTAATTTTGTATTATAATTAAAAGAGATCACATTTGAAATAATCACATTTCAAAGAGATTTTTGTTTTTTTTTTGCTGCTGAAAATATGTCCGCAGAAATGACAAACAATCAATTCATTTAGGCTAGTACGCAGCTTATTACATAGTACTCCAGCTGCGGAAAAGACACGTTCGCTTTCTACACTAGTTGGCTTAATTGAGCGAAGCCATCGGTATAGTTTTGTTAGCAGTTGACCACGATCACCACCGTTTTCAAATAGTAGCATTTCAACTTTAAGAAGTGTCAAAGTGTCCTCCGTTGAAGCTGCTGAAATGCCTGGGCCTCTCGAGTCATAATTAATTTTATTTATATATTGATCAAGCAAGTCTTTATTGGTCAATTGGGCATTGCTGTCAGTGACTTCAGTGACTTGGTCACTTGAATGAGCTTGACTGTGGTCATCTTCAATCACATCCAAAGCAGTCACTGCAGCAGAACCATACTTTGATCGTGCGTCCTCAACTCCTCACTCACATGGTAGACCGACAGCGATCGACACGTTCACCTTCACACACAAATATTGCGCAATGAGCAAATTACAGTGACGGGAAAGAAAACGCGCGCGGCGAGGGAACGGGACGCATCCAACGTTCGTTCAGAAATGTGTCAGAATTCTTTATATAAAATTATCGATTATCGGTATTTATCGTTTTTGTTTTCGATATTTATCGTTTTGTCAGAATGGATCGAAAACCGATAAATTATCGATTATCGGTTATCGGTTTGCATGCTCTATAACTGACTGTCCCTTGCAAATATTTGATAATAACTGGCTCATGTCTTTTCCAATGTCATCACTAAATATCACAATTTCACTATTTATTTGGGTTTTTACACAGTTAGGAGCTTTTATAATTACTTTAGTTGTTTTACCCGGGGAACCAACAGTGATATTACTCTGTTGCAATGAAGTGTTACATGCCAGCGTCAAACAAGCCGGTGAAGGCTGACTATTGGACACGCTGTTGTTCGTCAATGAGTGTGATCGGTCACAGGAGCATGAACTAGCACTCACTGCTAACTCATTCAACGCTAGCATGTATTCCCTCATCTGCTTTTCTGAGGAACACAATCGAAAGTCTTAGAAAAGTCACAAAAAATACCTAGGGCATCATGTGGCTTCTCCCAAGCCTCAAAATATGTGCAAGAAGCTCAACACCAGCGTCGGTAGTCGAGCGACCCCTTGTGAAACCGAATTGTTTACTGTTTAATAATGTATGTTTATTAATATGTCTTTGCATGCTGGCCCACGGATTTTATTAAAACCTCCAGTTCATATTTTTTTAATCCGGTTGTGAAGTAATATGCAATTGGTTGTTTGAAATTATTTTTCACACCCTTCACCATAAATACAAGGGCATGTTCAGCAAATGAGGACTCTTGATTTGACGCAAATCTTTCTAGTTCATCCTTATGTGCTTTAAAAAGAATTTGTGGCGTAATAGACATTTCGTCGAACATTAGACTGCACAGTCGATCTGGCACATCCTTTTCAGCAACCACTTTTTTAATCTTTTCAAAGATTATGGGATTTATACCCGGTACTAATTTTATTTGGCTCAATAATCGCTTCATTGCTTTTGCTGAAGGCAATGCAAAGTATTTGCATAAAAGCCTGTAGCACTTTGGGACTCTTTTTAAAGAGTGACAAGGACATCACTTTTTCCTCAATCGAAAAGTTTCCCCTTGGATTTCTTTTTAGACTGTAGTTGCATGTGAACAAACAGTTTTGCTGGTTTTGTCATATTTTTTGTCACCTGTTGAAATGCAACTTTATTGGACAATTTTTCTGCATTAGCCAATCGTGCTTTGAATGACTGCCCTTTTTTGCGCAAACGACCAATTTCATTTTAAAGATACTTCAATTTTGTCTGGAGTGGTCTCATTTGTGTACAATTGAACCGCACCCCAATACTTGCACGAGTATCTGAAAAATTGAAAACATCATAATTAATATTATACATGTCGGAGACGGTCATTAGTACGGTCGCTAAACGAATCGCAAGCGCGCCACTGGCGACATCACGTGATCTACCCACACCACAAGCGCGCTTATACAGAGTCGTGATGTTTAAGTCCACGGCGAGCAGGCCATTCAGTGTCTGATCGCATCGGAGTTAAGACGTCGCGAAACTGTACTCGATTCGTTGTGCTCAGTCATTGTGACTAAATTGTAATTTGTGATTATGTTAGTTTGTGATTTTAATAAACGCCGTGTATCGCACCGAGTGTGTTCTCATTGCACGAAACCCATCTTCTGCCCACATGATGCCTGATTCTAATGGAAAAAATCCTGATGTCGCTCCGACATCAGAAGTGGGATAACATTGTGCTAATGAGATCACACGCGGGGACAGTGACAATAACAATCAGTAGCGGTTACTTTTTGAAATGCAAAACCTACAAATGCACGCACTGATAACTAACTCTAAAAAACTGAGCAAGTGAAAAACAAGTTAGTGTTGCCGGTATTCAACTCGGATAAACCCGATTCCGATGCGCGATCACGGTGCGTGACAGCAGATTTATGCTTAGCTTAAAATGCATTGCAAGATGGTCACCTTGTTGTGGCGGTCAGCAAGGCGCTAAAAGGTGAAGCATCAACATGGCAATTCCAAATAGCCTACGAAGATATGATATGGAATGAATTGAAGGTACTTTTCACTACTCGATTTATTTCGTCCGAGATATTGGCGGGCACCCTCATTAAAATGAACGGCGAAAAACCAAGTTGAGAAACATTACCCGCGTTAGCAAGTAATTTAATCACTTCGCTGAATAATTGTTAGAAAGATGTAAACAAAGAAGAAATCGCCGTAGCAAAAGTACTCTCTCACATCATAGGTTGACCAGTAACTTCAACGTATGGCGTTTACTACAAACATTAGATCGAGGGACAAATTACAGCAAAAACTGAACGCGTTTTGACATTTGAACCGCAAAATAAACACCACCGGTGAATCATCGTCGAGTCAAGCGGTGCAGCAGCTGGCAGCGAAGCATTTAGTTTGCTTCAAATGTGGCAATCCGGGTCACATAGCAGTCCGGTGTACGAGCGGCGGTAGCATCGGCAGCGGCGGCTGCGTCGGCAGCGGCGGCTGCGTCGGCAGCGCCGGCTGCGTCGGCAGCGGTGGCAGCGGCGGCTGCGTCGGCAACGCCGGCAGCGGCGGCAGTGGCAGCAGGCCGGTCGACGCCGCGGCGGTGTGTGGAACGAGCGGCGCATCGTACAACTACTCTCAGGCACGTTAGAACACAAAGGTGAGCTGTATTGTTTTGTTTACGATTCTGGTGCTGAATGCTCGGTATTAAATTAGAGTTGTGCAGCCAAATTAAGTGGCAAACGAGTTAATAACATTGTTGCGTGACTAGTATTGGTCAAACACGTGTATTCAGCACAGAACACATCTTATGTTGCTTAACGATTAGCGAACACCAACTTGACTTTTTGTGTTTTGTTTGTTTTGACTTTGTGTTGCTTCAAAACGAAGAACGCAACCGGACTAAATTAGACCCCAAATATAAGGGACCATTTAGAGTTGTAGAATTCATAGAGGGAGATTCATAGATTGAGAGCATTAGGTTCTAAGCGTACTTACATGTAAGCACACGATGGGTTAAGGAGAATGCCCGAGTGCCAAGTACAGTTTTAAGTAGAGAGAGTATTTGATTTGATTTGAGAATTTGAAATTGAAAGATAGTGTGGAAACTTGGTTCGGATGGTCGGACCGTACCAGTAGCCATTTCGTAGCCGTAGTCCGGTAGAAGTCGGTGTCTACTTTTAGTAGTCCGTGGATGCGCGGTGCGCGGGTGGCTCTGGCGGAGGTCGGGTCGTAGAGACCATAGAGTCATGTGGGACTCGGCGTTCTTGAGGAACGTAGTAAAACAAACAGGGGTTTGTTGGAGGGCCATGTGTTGCCCATAGGCCACGGATGAGTTTCCTGCTTTGTGTAATGATTAGATGAATGAAGAGGTACTTGGTTGCTCTAGCATTTTAATTGACCTTATCGTGTTTGATCTAGTTGTTAGTTTGTTTGATTTAGAACTTTAGACATGAGAGAATTATTTGTAAAGCAATAAAGGAAAGTCATTGTGATGAAAACCGAAATCGACATTGATGAAGTCCGCGAGATTGCGTCAAGGAATATTAGACAAACGCAGCTATAACAAAGAAATAAAAATCGGTTGGTGATTTCGTGTTATTAGAAACGAAGAGAGAAATCAGACTAAGTTAGATCGGAAGTTCAGAGGTCCGTTTAAGGTAGTGGTAGTCTTGAATGGTGATCGCTATACGTTAAAAGCTTTAAATTCTAACCATACTTACAAATACGCTTACGATAGGTTTTAAGAAAGATGCCAGTAGGTCATGTACCAGTCGAAGTAGATGGTGATCATAGTGGTAATGAGCAAGCCTAAGTTATGGGAACCACGCGAGTAGGGGTTCTCTATCGGCCGTATTGGGTCTGGAAGGACCATAGTTTTTGATCCATGCGATGGATGTGTGAGAGCAATGCGATTGCTAGTCGGCTGGAGAGCCGTGGCGTTAGAGTGGTTTACTCGTGTGTGGGTTTCTAAGGCTCTAAGGCTCTTAGTGATAAACATGATTGTTAATGTGGAAAACGATGGTACGTGGCTCTGGTTGATGATTTTTGCTATAATTAGTCAAAGTTTCAGTTGCCAGGGAATCAGAGTATTACTGACGAATTTGAGGTAGAATCGAGTGAAAGTTTTTTTGATAAAACAGAGAGTAGAGATTAAGTTTGTGTGATAATACTTTGGAACCATAAAGTCCGCGAGTGACTTGGCGATCCGAGGGGGATGCGCAAATGAATGGTTGAGTAACTGGAGGTTACTAGAAAGTATGAATCAGATGCAGCTTAGTTGATTATTTTGTTGGTGATCTTAAGATTTGAGAATTAAATAGTGAGTAATGCTCTGAACTCTGAGATTTTGGTTTGTTTGAACTTAAGAAAGATTCCAACAGATTTCTTTCATACTGTTTATGGCTTTAGCAAATGTGGTCAGGAATGACCGAGCTATGTGATACTTTGCGAGTATTTTTCTTTGCAGGTTAACACACGAGGACGTGTGCATCGCAGGATGGTCGTGTCGGAGACGGTCATTAGTACGGTCGCTAAACGAATCGCAAGCGCGCCACTGGCGACATCACGTGATCTACCCACACCACAAGCGCGCTTATACAGAGTCGTGATGTTTAAGTCCACGGCGAGCAGGCCATTCAGTGTCTGATCGCATCGGAGTTAAGACGTCGCGAAACTGTACTCGATTCATTGTGATTAAATTGTAATTTGTGATTATGTTAGTTTGTGATTTTAATAAACGCCGTGTATCGCACCGAGTGTGTTTTCATTGCACGAAACCCATCTTCTGCCCACATGATGCCTGATTCTAATGGAATAAATCCTGATGTCGCTCCGACATACATGTCATTTTGATTCAATCACTCTAATTTAAAACTGTGTCTATACAAATAAATTAATTACTTAATTTCTTTAAACTACCAACCAATGCTCAACGGTGGTAGTCACAGTAATAAGCTTTAATTATAATGCTGAAGATAAATTACCTTTGAGTAATCGTTTTTGTCTGCTTATCACGCTATAATTATGCTCCATAGTCACAGAATTTGTAGCAGCAGTGCAGTGACTTTTATCTGAAAACAAAAAATACATGAATAATTTAATATGCAAGAGAATGTTGATAGAATAAAAACGAATAGTTTATAATACCTGAAGTTGAAGTGGCAAGAAGAGAGGTATTAGTGGAAGGATGACTAACACTGATAGCCTCAAACTGCTGAGTTGTAGCAGCGATGCCGTAACTTTCACCTGAAATAATTACAATAAATACTATTAAATTATTATGTTAATATTATGGTATGATTTTGTAGTCATGTTACATAATAACTTTGATGCTTCTGATTGGCAATTAGCAGACACAATATAAATCCTATTCCGCCACACCAAATGCAGTAATATCAAAGACATGTACCTAATTATTATTTGTTAAAAACATACCTGGGGTAGACGTAGAAGGAAGAGAAGTGCTAGTGGTAGGCTGACTGAAACTTGGGTTAGCCTCAGATGGCCCAGCTGTAGCAGTGATGCCGTAGCGTTCACCTGAAAGAATTATGAAGTTAAAATATAATCATAGATATTCATGTAGGTACTGAAATATTTTTTTGTTAATTAAACACTGAATGTATTGATCAATTACAAAAACATAAACATGTTTCACACATCTCCTTGCATTGTGTTTTGTAATACGTAATTTAATATTCAACTCATCAGGCAAATAAAGAGATGGCATTGCCAATGCATTTAGACGCTTAAAGCGATTACGATGTTCATCAGTGAAGTGTATATCACATATTCTCTTCTTCTTATAAATGTCATAATCTGTTAATGTTTCCAGATTGTATCCATCTAGACTAACCCAAGTTTTGAAACGCTCAGAAAATTTGCCAGGATTCGGAAATGAATGCATCACATTGCCTGAAACCAAAAGAAATAATATTGTATTTTTTGTCTTTGCAATTTTGTCCATCTTATGGTTGCCTGTATGAGATTCCACAATGTATACTAGTATGTACCTATATTGTAATAAAATGTAACTGATGTATTATTACATCTAAAATAATTTACATTAGCTCTATGCAAAATAATTCATTCAAATCTCAGTTGGAAAAAGGCAGGTGATTGAATATTAGCTCTTCTCTTTTATCAGTTGGCACCCAAACAAGATTATTATACGAAAACTAGACTTTTGAGTTTTAATAAAAAGCTTATATTGGCCGAGCCACATGTGTTCTGACGGGGCTCTACGGACAGGCGGCGAAATCGCATACGTGTGGCTCCGCGGGGTTTTACCGGAGATCGAAGGATTTTCTAACATGGTAAACAGAGTTCTGTTTTAGTGGACCGAAGAAAGAAATACGACTAGGTATAAAAAAATTACTTACCAGTGTCCTTCCATCTAAAAGCGCAACGGTGAGGCATTGTATCTATTTTGATAGACACACAGCACAAAATAGCGTCTTTTCGCAAGAATACCACTAAATAAAGTATCGTCGTAGGCTCTGTGCCGTACGGTCACTTTCGCTACCCACATCTACTGCGTTTGACTGTAATTCCAGCATATCTCAAACAATTTGCGAACCTAGAATCTTTATCGATATCTACCGGATTAGTCATGAATACGTACAAGTGCGGCGCCTGTGAAGAACCATTATCTGATGGAGCTCACTGCACAGTGTGTAATCTGGAACTACACTTCCACTGTGCTGGAATAACGGAAACCGGATATCGGAAGCTGGGTGACAGAAAGCTAACGTGGCGTTGCAGCAAATGTAAAATAAATGCCACTAATCAACCCCCAGTTTCCCCAAGACCTGCATCGGATTCGGTTATCCTCGTTGAAATAAGAGCGCTCGCTGAGAAACTAGCCCCTCTAGAATTTTTGAAAGACGAGATAACTGCGCTACGCACAGAGTTTGCTGATCTAAAGGTATCATTTAGTGAAACAAACAAAGAGCTTAAGGAGTTTAACGGGAAGATCAAAGACATGGAAGCGCGCCTAAAGCACGTTGAGAAAGTTCATGAGCATGTGGACATCTTTCGAAACCACATAGACAAACTGGAGGACGAAAACAACTCTAAAGAGCAATGGACTCGCATGAACAACATCGAGATAAAAGGACTACCACAGAATAATAAAGAGAACCTGTTCGAAATAATTGGCAAAATTGGCACCAAAATTAATTATCCCGTGTCTAAGGCCCAGATTAACTTTATAACGAGAGTACCAACCCGTGAGAAAGATAATACGAAACCTATCATAGTGAGTTTCTGCAACCGTTACGTAAAGGAGGACTTTATTGCCGCAGCGAGACTACTTGTTAAGACTGCTCCTCTAACTGCAGGGCAATTTGGACTTACGGGAAACCAGCGGATTTATGTAAACGATCACCTGTCATTACAGAATAAGGCTTTACTGTCCAAAACTAAAAAAGCAGCTGCAGAAGCGGATTTCCGCTACGTCTGGATCAAGCATTCCAAAATTCATGCAAAGAAGGACGAAACATCTCCTACAATAGTGTTAAAATACGAGAAAGATCTCGTGAAAATAAAATAAACTCACGTGAATATCAATATAATAGACATTTTTCAAACATAATTTCCAAGTTTAGTTGTGCAAAGTCAAACGGTGAAAATAAGATTGAGAACCATGCGCAGTTGAGCCCTGCCAGCATATTCCATCAGTTACTGTGTCGCTCATTAGAGCGGTGTAAGTTTATGTCTAAATATCACTGTCATATTGCTTGTCGTCGTTATGCCAATGTGGTCCTTATTCCCATAATTCTAAAGTTGAAATGATCTGATCGTGGTTGAAAGAAGTGACTGGCGTACCTCCACTGAGGATATATGGGTATCCATCGTTCTGAAGAGGTCTAGACCAGTGGTAAGTTATAACATTAATATCTGCGGCCTGTATCTGTGCAAGGAAAATGTTGGTAATTCGTACGTAGCTCAATTACAAAACTTCCACCATAAACTTAACGATTTAGTAACCGCCCACCCGTTAGATACATTTATCGTAACTGGTGATTTCAACTTTGGTGGCGATGTGGAATGGCAACATTTTGACGACAGCCCGGGATTACACTCTGAGAAAGTATCTGTTCGATGTATTTTGGATTTCTTTGACACAATAAATGCGTGTAATCTGACACAGTTTAATAGTGAGCGTAATGCCAACGGTAGGTTATTAGATCTTGTTTTCTCAAATGGTGAAGTTAAAGTGAATGAGTGTGTTGACCCGTTGGCGGTGCCTGTCGATGTACACCACAAACCACTAATTATTAACGCTGATTTCGTTGAAGTCCATAAATATATTGAGAAACCTAGTGTAAAATATTTATTTTATCAAGGTAATTACCCTGCAATTATTTCTGCGCTAGATCTTATAGACTGGAATACATTGTTGTCTGCTGTGCCCTTAGACCAATCTCTCTGCCTTTTCTATCAAAAACTATACGAGCTAAGAGACTTGTACATTCCCGTTAAACCACATAAAAAATCCACACACCCCCCCTGGTATACCAGTGTTTTAATTAAAATACTAAAAGAAAAACACAAATACCATAATAAATATAAAAATTACGGCAATTTATCGGATTATCAGTCTTTTTCTCTCTTACGAAACCGAGTTAAGCAAATAGAGGCGGTTTGTTTTGATGCTTATATGGAAAAAATAGAATCCTCAATCTCCAAAAACCCTACAGCGTTCTGGTCTTATATTAAAAGTAAAAGAAGTGGTAATTCATTACCTAACGTGCTGCAATATATGAACCTATCCGCAGATACCGGCGAAGGTATCACTGAGCTATTTTCATCTTACTTTCATTCAACTTTCCAAGATCCAGAGTCAGACTCTGATGATCTAGATACTAATGTATATACTCATTCTCCTAGCTCAGTGAACCTGAGTACCGTTAGCGTATGTCCTGATATGGTACTCAAGCTACTCAAAGGTCTGGCCCTAACTAAATCTGGTGGGCCAGATTTGATACCCCCCATTTTTATAGTCAATTGTGCAAAGAGCCTTGTGCAGCCAGTCTGCTTGTTGTTTGAACGGTCGTTGAGAGAGGGTATCGTTCCGAAAATGTGGAAATCGGCATTTATCAAACCTATTTTTAAAAAGGAGGATAAATCGAAGATAGAAAATTACCGCCCCATATCGAAACTATGTCTTTTCTCCAAAGTTCTGGAACGAGTGGTGCACACGGAAGTTTATTCGGCCTTGCAGCGCTGTTTTGGCGACGAACAACATGGTTTCCTCAGAAAACGGTCGACTGCTTCTAATTTAGTATTGTCCAATGAGTTAATAACCACTGGGATGGATAATCGATGCCAGGTCGATGTGATCTACACGGACTACAGCAAGTGTTTCGACCGAATAGACCACCGTGTGCTCCTTCAGAAGCTTTTATCTGCAGGAATACACGGGGACCTGTTTCGTTGGTTTTCGTCGTATATAGATAACCGAACGCAGGCTGTAGTCTTACGTGGATACATGTCCGGTTGGAAAACTGTCCCATCTGGAGTGCCTCAAGGCTCGATCTTAGGACCGTTATTGTTTACAATATTTATTTCGGACATAAATAACTGCTTTATTAATTCACAAATTTTGCTATACGCAGATGATATGAAGGTGCTTAAGTCTGTACGTACATTATCTGACACCGAACTTCTTCAGTCAGACCTTGACAGATTTTGTTCATATTGCAAACTTCATTCACATTTTCAGTTTTTTTTTTTTTTTTTTTTTCAGATTTTGTTCAGTTACAACTTAATGTATCCAAATGTTTTCACGTAGTATACACGCGCCAGAGAACTATTATCGGTTCAGGATATACACTAGATGGTACGCACATAAGTAAGACAAGCAGTATCAGAGATCTTGGTGTAGTACACGACAGCAAATTACTTTTTGACGATCATATAGAAACCATAGTCAAGAAAGCTTTCAAGGCCCTGGGCTTTATTATTAGAGCTTGCTCTAGCTTTCGGTCTCTAAAACCTGTAAAGGTCCTTTACTGTTCCCTCGTGCGCAGCCACCTCGAGTACGTTTCCCAAGTCTGGAACCCTCAATACGAGATTTACAAATCTCGTATTGAGTCCGTTCAGAAGAAATTTTTGCGTTATTTAGACTTTAAGGCGAAGCAATTCTCAGTGAACTACGAACACCGTTGCAAGCGATACCATTTCTTACCGTTGAGCATGAGGCGTAATATTGGTGACATATGTTTTTTGGCAGGCATAGCAAATGGCTCGATTGATTGTTCGGAACTCCTCAGCAAAATACTTCTTCGCACTAATCAAAATAACCTGCGCTTACGACCTCTGCTACAGGCACCATGCGCATCGACTAACTACAGGCGCAACGCCTTCTCCATTCGTAGTGTTAAAGCTTTCAATAATTTACCAGCGCACCTGGAGATCGATCTATTTTGCACCAGCGCACACAGTATTAGAAAGATCCTAAACAAGGAATATTTTGGGGACAGTCATGAATAATTGGGTAGTATTTTATGTAGGTGCTCATAAATTATTTAACTGTTTTGATTTTGCACGTCTTGACTAGCTTTATTATTTATTATTTTTGTTGTTTTTGTATCTCTTTATGTTTTACGATTATCTTTTATTACCCGACTACGGCAAAGCCAAAAGGAAGGGTTAGGATTTTAGCAGTCTATGTTTTACAAACTAAAAATGTTTTAAGTATGACGTTTTCTTGGTTTGCAATTCGCTGAACGGACATTTTGTCAACGCAAAGTATTTGTTACTAGATGTATACATGTGGAAGCTTGTAATTAGCAAATTTTCCTACCTATAGCTGATGTTTAACTGTATTATTAGTCTGTAAGCTTTCTGTAAAATTAAATAAATAAAAATAAATAAATAAAACACAACAGTTTTTCAAACGTAGTGTCTGAAAGATATTAGTTTCCGGGTAGTAATCCACTAACAGGACGGAGGAGAAACTCAACTCGACGTCTGATGTAGACAAAACACTCAAAACCAATAATTAAAAATAATATGAACACAAGACACACAAACAAGCGCAAACGCAAATTGCGGCGGCCATACTGTGTCCTACCTGCAAGCCAGTGAGGACTGACTATTGGACAAGTTGTTGTTGGTCAATGATTGTGATCGCTGACAGGAACATGAACTAGCACTCACTGTTAACTGATTCATCGCCAGCATGTATTCCCTCATTTGCTTTTCTGAGATTTTGTATTTATTAGTCATAGATAAATTGTTGGTTTTAAAGTATTGTTTTTACGTTTTAGAGAATAATAATCCAGTTTATCTAGTATTGAAAGTGATAGGACCTAGGAGTTCACTTATAATATCAGGGTTTTTCAAAAATCTACCCCTAAGGGGGTGCAAAGGGGTAGTCTATATCACAGCTCAAACCACTGAATGGATTGGGCTGAAATTTGGCACACAGATAGTTATTAGGTAAGCATCTACTGAGAAAGGTTTTTCGGAAATTTGACCTTAACCTTCGAGGGTGACAAGGGGGGATTTCGATTGTATGAAAAATCGTATTCCTTGAGTTGAAAACTTGGCACGAATATTTATCGAAGTAAATTATAAAGTTTTTCATTTTTAGTTTTACTAAACTACCCCCTGAACGGGGATTGGGGGGTATCAAAGTTTGTATAGAAGAATTTTAACGCCCGGTCCGATTAACTCGAAACTCAATATTTGTACTTAAAACCAAAAATAAAGAACAAATTTTACCAGAGAAGTGTAAAAATCTACTCGTGACGGGGTGAAAAGGGGTGGTCAATTTTGCAGGAGAGGATTTTACTACGTGGTTTGATCAATTTGAAAATTTATTTAAATAATCTAAATAGATTTATATAAGTTTATAAGAAAAATCTTATTCATTTGGTTAATAAACTGGAAACTTGCCACGAATAATTATATAAGCAAATTATAAAGTTTTCCTTTTTTTTTCTAAACTAAAGGGGGATTAGGCGGTGTCCGAGTTTGTATGGAAGCATTTTAACGCGTGGTTCGAATAACTCCTCTTAACTAAATTTTTCGAATGTACAGTAACGGTCATAAGTGGAGTAGCAATTTCACAAAGCAATAGATTGACGCTTCGGTTTAACTGACGACCTTCTTATAATAAGTCATAGACACACAAACACTCTCATTAGTTTAACAATTATAGCATTTCATAAATTCAACTCGTAACGCATATGTCATGATAGCTTAGTGGTTACCGTATTTGGGTTGATGCGTTCATGCGTAGAGAGTCGTGGGTTCAAATCTCCCGCGCGGTGATAGTTTTTTAATGTTTTAAAAATCACTCGAATAATCACGCTATTGACTAAAACTATTGTTCGTCGTGTTCACTAAACTCTCAAAACTTTATGACCCACGGAAACCTAAATAAAGTTAAATGATATTAAGGTAGACAGACGCAGTTAACTTACGACTCATTCACCGCGAATAAATAGAACGATGTTTGTTATTGTGGGTTAATGACGTGTGTTTAGTATATTAGCGGTGTCTAAAGTTAATTTTGAAATGCAAGCAAAGAATATAGAAATGAAAGCGAATATGATTGCACTGCGTAAAAGCGGACTTAATATTTATCACAAATATCTGATGAAACCGGACTGAGTGTGAGTAATATGATTTAATTATTTTATCAAACATTTATCTAATTAAAGTATAACTGCTGATCCTGGTAATTGTTTTTTTGAAACGTTTTATTTTTACCTTATTATTATTATTTATTTATTGCATAATTGGACCTACTTATGCAAAACAGAATCAACCCACACAATGATAGTTTTGAGAAAAAGCCATTTTTGTCTAAATTCTGTATACAGTAAAATTGTTGGTTATTTTGAATAAAGTTTATTTGCAATATTGTGCCAAACCATTCGTTCTATGTATACAAATATAATATTGAAGAAAATTATTAATATTTTTGATAATAATAAAAGGAAAACTCGTTGGTTCCTGTTTGCAAAACTATATGTGTGTTTGTTGGTTCTTTGTTAATTTATCATTATGCCAAAAGTTTATAGGAAAAGAATGAAAAGTCCCATGTTTCTTTTATACATATCCATATTTATTAATAATAAATTCAAAACTTAAATTCTTAGAATTATATGTTTATATAAAAAGGACAAAAACTACAAAAAAGTTTTTATTGAATAGGAAATGAAAGTTTTTATTCTATCTAATACTTAAGGTTAATCCAATTCTACATCGAAATCCGGTTGACCTGAAAAGCCTTCAAGATCGTCTTCTATATCATCTTGTCCGACAAGTTTCACATAAAAATCATGTGAGTCTTGCGGAATCAGGTGTAGCATACTTTTTAAATCCCTTAACTTAGCGTCAGGGACCGGTTTCCCTGTTGGCCAAAGTGGCTCCATTATCGCTTTTGTTATAAAATATTCTCTTCCCCGAACATTTTTTTTTATGTCTACTACCTTAAAATCTTCATTCAAATTAGTTTTCATGTAAATTTTGAACATTTCATCCTTTTTAATCATAATTTCTCTAGTATGAAGCCATGAAACTTTCTCTCCATCTATCGTTTTCTTTCTATTAACTATATTTTTTTCTAACTTCGACAATGACAAGAAATCTTCCTTTTTCATCCTATGCACATGCAGTTTCGTTTTTTTACAAGCTTTCATAACCTGAATATAATCATCCGGTGTATAGAGTCTCTGTTGACGCTTTAAGGCACATTCCAGCTTTCCAAAATCTGTATCATTTGGGAGGAAGCTATGCCCAGATTCAAGGAATTTTATATTTATCTGGTCTAAAGTTGGATGTTCATTCAACATGGCTTTTAGCATTAAAATCAATTTTATATTGCGGTTCTGACCACCACACGAATCGCTCCATAGAATCAGACATTTTACGTTGCCATCAAGCCTTTCCGTTATATGTTTGATGAGGCAAGATCCCACCTCTTGAGCACCCCTGCCAGCTTCTCCTTCTACCCACACATTACAGTGAGCTTCGTCTTTACTCCCAGTATGTATACCTAAATTGTATACCCAGAGTTGTCTTTTGTAAAAGACGATATTTGTGGGTATACGGGGTAATGGTAATGTTTTTTCGAGATCAAAAGTCAGAGTTTCGACACTAGGATCATCTTTAGCTAGCTGCATATCTGTTCTCAATTGGTTTTGTAGAGATTTTGCGATTTCTTGATGCGCTATTCGTTTTTGTTCAATGTCAGCTCTATTTTGTTCCGAAGACACATGCATTTGACTTTCAAAAAAATCACATTTATTACACGTATTTCAGAGGTTTGGTGCGCAGGTTAAATTTCGTAAAAAACAATTTATTGACTTTTCCAGCAGACAATATTTTCACGCCAGTGGTTTTCGCTTCATCGCTGTATAACTCGTATATTTTTGATAAAGTCATATCTGCTCTCAAAAACTTAGCTTCTCCTGTTTTTTCTCGGCGATAGTGAGATACATATGTCGGCAACCTTTTAATAAGGTTAATCAAGTACTCCTCGCTTTCAGAAGAAGCTCTATTGCAACCGCCATCAAAATCAAAAATCAAAATCAAAATATTTTATTTCACATAAACCTACATGGGCACTTATGAAAGGTCAGAATCTAGGTGCACGGTTCCAATTGGTCGTTTCCTATGGAGAAGAGCCGGCAAGAAACTCCACGGTTACTCTTTTAAAAATAAATGCGTTTTACAATGCTTTAAAAAATGTACAGTTTGAATAGGTATGCGAGGACAGCGTAGGCCTGTCAACAAGATACTTAAAAAAATAGAAAATAGTCTGCAAATCGACAGTCTGTTGTGCCTACAACGTTCTCACATTCACAAAATATAAAGGAATCTATATAAAGGTCGAATAAAATAATAAAAACCAATTTAACCCAAATGGTTGTCACTACAACTTTAACCAATCCGAATGAGAACCCTACTTTAAAATGAAATTTGAATTGTAGGCATATAATGTCAAATAATGAAACTACATGTCAAGTAGTACCTAAATAAAAAAGTAAAATAAAATACATATCGTAATTTGGGAGCAGTTAATAGACATTTACATAATTATGCCGTTAATGAGGTACCAGGGAGGCCACATGTGCAGAAGGAATTATTGCCAAACTTCCTTGTCATCAACGTAGTCTTTAATCTTGTAATATGCTTTTTTGATAAGGACACGTTTTATGTGGGTTTTGAACTTTCCATCGTTAAGTTCTGTAACCGACTTTGGCAACTTGTTATAAAAGCGAAAACTGTTTATAAGGAATGACTTGCTAGTTTTAGTTAATCTAAATTTAGGTATCACAATTTCATGTTTACTACGTGTATTTATATTATGGAAATCACTTCTAATTTTGAAAAGTCCTAAGTTTTTGCGAACATACAAAATACTTTCTAAGATATAAAGAGAAGGCAGAGTTAGTACATCAACTTCTTTGAATTTGTTTCTAAGGGACTCACGAGGACCCATTCTATAGATCGCGCGGATTGCTCTCTTTTGTAATATGAAAATTGAGTCTACATCAGCTGCCGATCCCCACAGCAGAACGCCATAAGACATAATACTGTGGAAATAAGCAAAGTATACTAACCTAGCTGTGGCTACATCAGTCAACTGCCTTATTTTTCTTACTGCAAATGCAGCTGAACTTAATCTACCTGAAAGAGCTCTAATGTGGGCACCCCATTGCAATTTAGAATCTAGAGTAATTCCTAGAAACACAGTTTCTGTAATTGCATCTAGTTTTTGCCATCAAGTTTTAAGTTTAGACCTACTTGGGGTACATTTGGTAAAGAGAACTTAAGACATTTAGTTTTGTTCGCATTAAGTAAAAGATTATTAGCTGCGAACCATTTAGAAAGAACTGCCAAACTATCGTTGACATGTAAGACATCCGTATCTTTTCTATCTATTTTAAAAATAAGAGACGTGTCATCAGCGAATAGAATTATATCCGATAAGTTAGCCATCATGTAGGGAAGGTCATTAATATAAACTAGAAATAGGAAAGGGCCAAGAATCGAACCTTGGGGCACGCCCATCTTTACTAGAGACCCCGAGGAAGTCACCCCGTTTACGCTTACTTTTTGCTGCCTGTTTGATAAATAAGAAAGAACAAGATCAGCAGCCTGTCCACGAATTCCGTAGTGGTGTAATTTACAGATCAGTGTGTTGTGGTCAACGCAGTCAAACGCTTTTGAGAGGTCACAGAATATGCCAATTGCATCCTGGGACTTCTCCCAGGATTCCAAAATGTGACTGATGAGTTTTACTCCAGCGTCAGTCGTCGACCTTCCTTTCGTGAAACCAAACTGTCGACTATGTAAAATCTCATTTGAATTAAAATGTGACAACATCTGGTCCAGCATGATTTTTTCATATATTTTACTCAGTGCTGGTAGCACAGATATTGGTCTATAATTAGAGGGATCACTCTTACTACCCGATTTGAAAATTGGTACTACTTTACTATGTTTCATTAAATCAGGAAACGTACCACTATCTAAACATTGATTAAATATGCCTGTTAGGACAGGAGGAATTGTGTCAATAATATCTCCAAGGACCTTAACGGAAATTCCCCATAAGTCTTCAGTGTTTTTTATATTAAGACTTTTGAATACTTTTTTAATTGTAACAACAGAGATGGGCTTGAATTCAAAACTTGGAATGTCCTTACTGAAGTTTTTTTTCAGAAGAGATTCAGCTAATATAGATGATGAGGGGAGCGATTTCGTAACCTCTATTGGGATGTTCGTAAAGAAATTTTCTAGTGTCTCAGCAACTTTTAGCTTATCTGAAATGGTTTCATTATTGATTTTTAGAGACAATTCATTCTGGTCCCGCTGTTTTGTGTTTCCAGTTTCTTTGTTAATTACCTGCCACACAGCTTTCATTTTATTATTTGAATTACTGATTTTGTTACTTAATGATTTCTCGTGGTACAAATTATATAAAATATCTCTGCTTTTTCTAATGCCAGCAGTGGCCCATTCATTAAATTTTGGTTTACTATTGATTGTTACTTTTTTTACAGGACATGCTTTATTGAATTCTTGGCATACTGTAGTAAATAATGTACTGTAGTTTATATTGGGGTCTTGTGAATCAAAACTAGCAGTTGAAAGATTGCTCAGAACATTATTATTAAACAATTTCAATTTATTTTTAGTGAGAGGTCTTATTCTAATGGTTTTATCTAAGTTTAACTTTTTATCAAAGTCAAATGATACAAGTTGACCAGTGTGGTCTGACCTAACGCCACTAATTAAGGAAGAGGCTTTTATTTTGCAATTAGTAAATACATTGTCAATGCATGAAGCTGAGGTTGCTGTTATTCTAGTTGCTTCATTAAATACACATTTTAAGTTAAATGATTTGAACAATGATATAAGCTTACATTTATCTGGTGAGTTAACTAAAAGATCAATATTTAGGTCACCACAAACAAAAACTAATTTATTATCTTTAAAAAGTTTACCTAATATTTCTTCCATACTTATTAAAAATGATGCTAAGTTCGCGGCTGGTGGTCTATAAACACATAGGAAAGTATGGCCTTCAACCTCTGCACATGCTACCTCACATAAGCGATCAACAGAGCAAGCAGTTATATCCTTCCTTTCCTTATATCTGAAACTACTATTACATAATATCAAAGTACCACCCCCTATTGAGGACCTGTTGTACGCACTGGCAACTGAAAAATTATTTACATTAAACAACATCTTATCTGGTCTTAACCAGGTTTCACAAAAACATAAGATATCCATATGATATTTATCTATTAACAATTCCACGTCTAGGATTTTGCCAGAGAAGCGATTAATATTCTGGTGATACAGTAAAATATCCCTATTATGCTTCTCTTTTGTCGAGTCTAAGAGTTTAAAGAATCTATTACAGTATTATTAGAAATACTAGATAATACTGATTCGTCACTTAACCTAGTCTCAGTTAAATTATCAATAACTGCGTGTATATTGTAAGCTAACAAAGTAGCCAATACATGTTGACTTTTTTTGGGAAGAAACAAATGTTCCCGAATTAAAACAAAATCTCTAACAAAATTGTTAGTATCAAAATACAATAAACGGTCACTATGACGACATGACAAAATGTGCATTACGTTATTTAAACTAAAAATGTAATCATTTTCTTCAGCATACAAGTTATCTGAATATGGTAACGCACATAATATTAATTTACCTAATTTTAATTTAAGTAGGGTGTCGACACCTTTAACTATGTCCCTTTTTGTGATGTTAAGACTGTTTCCAATTAAAAGAACTACAGTAGTTTGCTCATTCATTTGTGTGTTTTTTATTTTATGAACAAGCTCATTAAAATGCAGGTTATGGTAACAACAGTTAGTTATGGTATGATTAGAGCGGTTATTTAACAATGATCCAAAACCTGCGCCTAATCCGTCTGAATATACCAAAACATTACTTTGAGTGGGATTGATAGATTCAATAGTATGAGTTAGACTAGGTGACGTAGCAGGAACAACATGCTGTGACATGAGAGGTGGCGAAGTGGGAGCACAACTGCAGGTGAGATTGTTTGTCAGTGACTCGTACCTCTCTGCATTGTACTTCACCAAGTCCACCAACTCACAGGCCTCCTGCAAGCGCTCGCTTAACATTAGTTGACTAGACTCATACTTACAAGATATTTCCTTAAGTGTATTTTCCCTGCTCAGTAATTCTTTGTGAAGGTTTTGTATGTCAACATCATACATTTGTCTGCTAGTTTCCAACTTTATATTACATATATTGAGTTGACTTCTTAAGTTAATACGTTCTTTCCTAAGATTAATATTAAGCTTATAAATATTTTGTGACTTTAATAGTTTCTTGTACTTTTTGATATTTTTATTAATTTGAATGTACTTCTTAATTTTATTATGACTAGTTAAAATTGGACATCTAGTTAAGGTATCGTCCCCAGTCAGGTCAATGGCAACGATGGGCTTCTCACACTCCAGTCCCGACGCACTACCAACCAGCTCGTTGAAAAGGTTATTGGTGTTGGCAACCTGTGCACTGGCTTTCAGAGAGTTGATGGTGGAAATGGTGTTGTGCGCCTCGCATAATTCCACTTCAAGGCCTGATATGCGTTTAAGTGCCTGATCATGAATGTCACTGCATTGTTGAAAATCTGACACTAGTTGACGCAGATGGTGATGCTGGTCGAGTATGTCCATATGCTGGGTGTGAAGATCTACAAGCTGGCTCTTGAGTTGAGTGTTTTTGTCATTAATCCTCTTGACTTCAACCTCACTGTCCTCTCTTTCTTGCAGAAGCTGGTTGCATTCTTTTTTTGATGCCTCCAGCTCCTTCAGAGTTGCATTCAGTTTGTCACTCATGTCACGAACTGTGGCTCCGCGGGTCATCATATTCAAAAATGTCCCCAAATGGCACCTGGAATGTGACAAGAGACAACTGAGTGTATGAGGAATATAATTGAGTTGAGAACTTGAGAAGGTAGGAGGCTAAGACAGATAACAAGAGATAAAAAATTAAAATAAATCTAAATAAACTAGAAATAAAAGATTAAGGTTTTTAGAAAAGATTATGAAAAAATGGAGGTAGGTGTAAGAAAGTAGGAAGCTAATTAATATAATCTTCAAATAGTTTTAAACAATAGTACCTATTATATATAGCATATTAAATTATAGTATATTATATAGCAATTAAGGGATTAATATGTGTGTAGTAAAGTTTGTAGTGTATGTTTATGTCTGGGGCAAGTGTTTTCGCCGTCGAATTTGCTTCCACAATTTGTCAAACAAAAGGAGACATAAACGGTGCCCGTGTGTACTGGACGTAGCTCATAACTATGAGCTGTGGTTACAAGTGATGTATAGTGTGTAAATATAACTACAATAGTGATAAAATAAAACAAAATACTCCCCGGGTTCGATGAATTCAAATCCGCAATCCAAACGTTGACAGCCGGTAGAAGATTTTTCGGAATATCGATTTTAATGAATAATCACGACAAAAACACGTCACAAACACTGTGTGAGACACTTTATACTTGTATTCTAAGATAAACAATAGATTTAACACAAACTAAACACAATTATTTAATAATCTAAAATATTTAACTAAGAGGTCGTTTTTTTGACGACCTGTCGTCAGTGTTGCCAGCGCGCAAAAAAGCATCACCAGCACCATGCACACCACGATTATCTGTAATGCTATTGTGTGATCGCATCTTACAAAGTGACGTATTTATTCGTTTTGCCGACGTCTGTAATGTTTTGATAAACATATCTCTACAAACTGATACACCATCTAGAAAATATTGGCGTGAGTAAGACTTTTTCTTTGAAACTTTGGTTTTATTGTCAGTTGCAACGTAATGACGCTTCACAGGTTGTTCTTTTATTAAAGTAGTTAAAAACATATTTTGCGCATTATAAGATCCTAGGGAATAAAACTTTTTAAATAGAGTCAATCTCTTTTCTACTGACACATTTTCGTGACACTTTTTTAGGCAACAGCATTGAAAATCTATAAGTTTTTTAGGACTGACAATCTTTTTTCTAGAATTGACATAAGACAAATTTGTGTATTTTCGTTTCTTCCTTTCTTCCCGCGATAGCCCACCATATTTCGGCTTTCTTCCTCTTTTTGGCCTTCCCATGGCCTCTATTTCAGTTATTAATGATTCATTATCGTGAACAGAAATAGTTCCTACGCGTAACCTATCATTATTAGCATTACCATTGTCAGATACTATAGCAGACTCTAAAACAGAAGCCATCTCATCATCGACTTGCGCAATTTCCTGTTGAGCATTATGAGGTCCTAAATTTACTGGTTCTGGTTGATGATTAGCAATATCGTTCGTTCCGTTAGGTATTTGGTTGATTTCTACAAGTGCAGTACCAGATATCAAAGAAATTGAATCATTAGAGCTATCATCACTCGAGCTATAGTCCGCATCAGCACAGTTGTAATTAGGATCTCTTACCGAATCATCGCTATCAATAAATAATGGAGCTTCACCACTTCTCAAGCTTGCGATCGTTGAGGTATCAGATTCACCATCAGTGTTCAAAATATTGTTCGTTGAATCAGCTAAAATATGATACAAAGACGCCGTTTCCGGCGACATAGAAGGAAACGGTGAAATACTTTTTTCAGCAGATGTCTCTGTAAGTGATTTTGAGGTTAGTAAAGCATTGCTGGAATTAATATCTGCCCATAAAACTGCAGAAGCTTCGTTACTTTTAGTAATGACTGGACGTGGGGTCAGCGGTGAGTATGGAGGCGGTTCTATGCTTTTTTCAACATCAGTTTCAATGTCATCAATACCAACAGAAGTAAGTTTTGTTGTATTTTCCTTCACCAAATTTGTAGCTAAAGACAGCGGAGGACACGGAGAAAACTGGGAAGCTTCAGTAGGGACGGTAAGCAATTGAGCAGACAAATTAGGATCAGATATAGCTCCATCACTCCCTTTGCAAGTCGTTTTTTCATGCGAATTATTAACCACACCGTGCGTACCAAAACTTCGTCGCTTGCGCAGCAAATCTAGAATAATAGCCTGCTTTTAATCATAAATTAATTCAGATTGTTATTTAATATATAACTTGAAAAATAGGCTTTTCAATTAACATTACTTAGTCTTGTGAAACTAACTATGTATGTCTGTCACGCTTTCACGCCTAAACCACAGACCTGATGATGTAGTTACGCCCCTTTTCGTTATGACAGAAGAAGTACTAAAACAACAGCACACAAAAAAGCAACACAACATTCAAAATGCAAAACATACAGAAATAACATAAACAATAAGTACCTGAAGAAACCTGCATTGGACTGCTTGGTCGAGAGTTATCATAAAAATCTGAAAAAGGGATAACATTTTTAAGGCAAAGTAGTTAAACATTACTGAAGTCTATTTTATAATAATTACGAAACGTTATAACGTGGTAGCACAGGTAATGTCAGTTTACTCTCTCTAATAAAAAAAAAGATTATACCAATAATGAATATACACATTTTATTATGAATGTTAATACTTGTACAAATGGCCTTAACTTTCACGAGCCAGTCTGTTAAAAACATGATTTAGTTA
This sequence comes from Eupsilia transversa, assembly GCA_914767815.1. NCBI lineage: Eukaryota > Metazoa > Arthropoda > Insecta > Lepidoptera > Noctuidae > Eupsilia > Eupsilia transversa. The sequence goes on along the minus strand of OU611873.1, from coordinate 15,848,789 downwards.
TAATCGTGCAACAAACTGAAGAAATGACTAAGTAAAAAGTTTCAAGAAACAACAAAAACTTTTTATAACCTCTAAATTGTTTACATACCTTGATTGTCGTTCTCTTCATTATCCGAATGATTGAGGCAGTTAGGGTTTTTTGACACAGTGCTGCCACTGTCAATATTACTTATCTACTATTTTTCAGTTTAATAAAATTGCCATATTCATACCAAAATTAGAAAAACTAGTGAATTACAATAATGTATGTAGATATCACTGACTTGAATGAATAATTTTATCAAGGAGTTTATTATACAACACAGATTCAAAGGACATGACTATTTAGATGTTGTAAATAAGGTTATATCATCAAGGAACCAAGTAATGTGAGTCATGGTAAACTTAAAAGATTAAGCCAATTTTAATATGCAAACAAGAACCAACCCGCATGATTCTACATAATTGATTAAAAAATAAAAAATGCAAGGGACCATGTGGTATGGGTCTTATTAAAAAAAGTAATTTCAATGATTTTTTAGAATTGTTGGGTGACTATGGGGCATGAATCTTGTTAGTTTATTGAACAACTTCTGTTATGTTGGTTGATAACTTTGTCATAGAAATGTTTTGTTCTGTCAAAATTGTCAGATCATTTTGATATTTACAGGGTTGATAGAAGGTTCATTTTTATAAGCTTCTGTGTCCTTATCTCGATTTTGGCATGTGTGTGGATTGGTTCCTGTTTGCATAAGTAGGTCCAATTTAAGTAAATGAAAGTGTTTCTGATCGTATTTGGTTTTGTAGCTATAGCTAACTTTATAATAACTTGCTTATTTATTTCAAAACATTTGTTAACTTTAATAATGCTCGTCTAGTTACAACCACTTCTTTAATGTCTCTAAATAGAAAAAGAAATATATAATTTCAAAGTAAATTTATTTACTTAGATTATTGAACGATGAAAATAACATTTTAATTATTTATGTGAAATTTCTATTGACACTATTACTTATTAAACTTTTTTGTTTTAGAGATAAAAGAGACGCAGCGACAACACATGGTCAGCGAATACGGAACAAGTGGTTTTATACCGACAAGACGTTTGGCGAATTATTCAACACGTCTTTACGAACCGTGCGCCATGCAGTCCACGCAGAAGGTTTGCATTACATGTTACCCACTGTGTGCAATGTTTACGTGCGTGAGTGGTTCAAAACCCGGAGATAACAGTTATTTCACGGCCAGCACGATCTCCTGACCTCCACCCTATAGACAACCTATAGGTTTGATGATACAGCGATGGGAAGCACGGAATGAGCGGTTTGATGAGCAGTTGAAGTTGCATTATATGGAAATATGGGAAAATTTAAGGGGAACAGATACAGATAGATGCTTCAATATATGAATTAAAATCTAAAATAATTATATTATAATAATTATATAATAATAATTATATAATAATAATAATTATTATTATTATATTGTGTCATAGCCGTAATAAGGATTATTTTGAGGTTTAGTTTCAATCTTCTTTTTGTAATGAAAATGAACACTTAAGCTATAACCTCAATAAGTCCTATTAAATACGATTTGTTAACTATTCGTTACACGAACGTGAGGTCTCAAACTTACTCATAGTAAAATAAAAGTAGTAATACTGATTTAATTGTATTGTGACAACGATTCCGCATTTGTTATATTTACGTGGGTAGATTTGCGTAGATTTGCGAGTTGGTTTGTTACATTACCCACACACAAAAGTAATTAAAGGACAATATTATTTATTATTAAGATACAATATATTAAGCCTGATTGTCATAGTTCACGGTACTTTATCTCAATAAATTGTTATTGATGGGAAAATAAACTGAAAATAAAACTAAAATTTTAATTCTAGAAGTTTATTTATTTAAACTTCATAAAATGATAACGAATAAACATTTTGTAATCACTTATTAAACATTTTTATTCTTAAATATTATTATTTCAATAACAATATAAGTAATAATAAAATTAGCAATTAATTAATAATCTTGTTTATTAATGTATTAAATAATAAAAAAAACAGATGAAGATGATTGTTTAAAAGAAAAATAAAAGTTTCGTTTCGTGATTTGAACCCAGACATATGTGTTTCACCATACACTTCGATACGCTACAAGCTATCAGAACTTGATACAAATACGTGAATTTTTAGCACTAGTATGAACCGACCAAGGTCATGAGTAATTACGTACTCTGCGAAAAAGTGACGGTATGCTTTTTGTTTCATTCGACGCCAGTGTGAGAGTTCTGAGGTGTATTATGTGTTGATACATCACTTACACACACAGATATAGGTACGGCCTGTCGCTCGTTCATAGGAATACAATCCTTCCCATCAATGTTTAGATAGTGGTACGTTTCCTGATTTAATGAAACATAGTAAAGTAGTACCAATTTTCAAATCGGGTAGTAAGAGTGATCCCTCTAATTATAGACCAATATCTGTGCTACCAGCACTGAGTAAAATATATGAAAAAATCATGCTGGACCAGATGTTGTCACATTTTAATTCAAATGAGATTTTACATAGTCGACAGTTTGGTTTCACGAAAGGAAGGTCGACGACTGACGCTGGAGTAAAACTCATCAGTCACATTTTGGAATCCTGGGAGAAGTCCCAGGATGCAATTGGCATATTCTGTGACCTCTCAAAAGCGTTTGACTGCGTTGACCACAACACACTGATCTGTAAATTACACCACTACGGAATTCGTGGACAGGCTGCTGATCTTGTTCTTTCTTATTTATCAAACAGGCAGCAAAAAGTAAGCGTAAACGGGGTGACTTCCTCGGGGTCTCTAGTAAAGATGGGCGTGCCCCAAGGTTCGATTCTTGGCCCTTTCCTATTTCTAGTTTATATTAATGACCTTCCCTACATGATGGCTAACTTATCGGATATAATTCTATTCGCTGATGACACGTCTCTTATTTTTAAAATAGATAGAAAAGATACGGATGTCTTACATGTCAACGATAGTTTGGCAGTTCTTTCTAAATGGTTCGCAGCTAATAATCTTTTACTTAATGCGAACAAAACTAAATGTCTTAAGTTCTCTTTACCAAATGTACCCCAAGTAGGTCTAAACTTAAAACTTGATGGCAAAAAACTAGATGCAATTGCAGAAACTGTGTTTCTAGGAATTACTCTAGATTCTAAATTGCAATGGGGTGCCCACATTAGAGCTCTTTCAGGTAGATTAAGTTCAGCTGCATTTGCAGTAAGAAAAATAAGGCAGTTGACTGATGTAGCCACAGCTAGGTTAGTATACTTTGCTTATTTCCACAGTATTATGTCTTATGGCGTTCTGATGTGGGGATCGGCAGCTGATGTAGACTCAATTTTTATATTACAAAAGAGAGCAATCCGCGCGATCTATAGAATGGGTCCTCGTGAGTCCCTTAGAAACAAATTCAAAGAAGTTGATGTACTAACTCTGCCTTCTCTTTATATCTTAGAAAGTATTTTGTATGTTCGCAAAAACTTAGGACTTTTCAAAATTAGAAGTGATTTCCATAATATAAATACACGTAGTAAACATGAAATTGTGATACCTAAATTTAGATTAACTAAAACTAGCAAGTCATTCCTTATAAACAGTATTCGCTTTTATAACAAGTTGCCAAAGTCGGTTACAGAACTTAACGATGGAAAGTTCAAAACCCACATAAAACGTGTCCTTATCAAAAAAGCATATTACAAGATTAAAGACTACGTTGATGACAAGGAAGTTTGGCAATAATTCCTTCTGCACATGTGGCCTCCCTGGTACCTCATTAACGGCATAATTATGTAAATGTCTATTAACTGCTCCCAAATTACGATATGTATTTTATTTTACTTTTTTATTTAGGTACTACTTTGATGTAGTTTCATTATTTGACATTATATGCCTACAATTCAAATTTCATTTTAAAGTAGGGTTCTCATTCGGATTGGTTAAAGTTGTAGTGACAACCATTTGGGTTAAATTGGTTTTTGTTATTTTATTCGACCTTTATATAATCTATATAAGGGTCGAATAAAATAATAAAAACCACCACCAAACCTTTATATTTTGTGAATGTGAGAACGTTGTAGGCACAACAGACTGTCGATTTGCAGACTATTTTCTATTTTTTTAAGTATCTTGTTGACAGGCCTACGCTGTCCTCGCATACCTATTCAAACTGTACATTTTTTAAAGCATTGTAAAACCCATTTATTTTTAAAAGAGTAACCGTGGAGTTTCTTGCCGGCTCTTCTCCATAGGAAACGACCAATTGGAACCGTGCACCTAGATTCTGACGTTTCATAAGTGCCCATGTAGGTTTATGTGAAATAAAATATTTTGATTTGATTTGATTAAGCGTGCTATTGCACTTATGACCGCTTACTGTTCCGGATTGGCGCAAAAATTGCCGAACGGATATGGATGAAATTTGGCACACAGATAGTTTATAACCTGCACCCTAATTGCGTAACACAAGATCAATCACAATCTGAATCGGGTTGAAACAAATTTTTAATCCATTGCTTCATAAGTTGGAAAAAAAAAACTGCTCAACAACGTAAAAAATGTCATTAATGTTGTTGAACTGTCGCAATAAGGTTCGCAATTAGAAAGCTGGATTAACACAAGGGATACTTTTTTATCGCAGTACCGCACGTCCCCGTGGGGTAATTTCCGACATTCACGCGGGCGAAGCCGCTGGCAGAAGCTAGTATAATAATATTGTAGTTGTTCTCGGAAAAGGAGGATGCCAGAAAAAACCGAGTCGATTAAAATAATTCATGAACAGCAAAGTAGACCTTAAATAAGAGGTCGCAAATACGCAACTCGTTTCGCGTTAAACTATGACCAAACAGGCCAGCAGCATATTTTGATAACGCTATCAAAATATGCTGCTGGCCTGTTTGGTCGCCTAGATTTAGAAAATAATATTATGTAACATTTTTACCATTTTTTTTTACCAATAAAGGAACTCTATCATATTATATCATACTAGCTTTTGCCCGCGGCTTCGCCCGCGTGGTTGACGGAGAATATCTCACGGGAAGGTACTACCGGGATTAAAAGTACCCTATGTGTTAATTCAGGTTACATATCCTAATAAGGGGACTTTTCCTTTATTTGACTTTTATGTTAAAGGTGATATAACAATTTTCAAATTAATTAAATCACGCAGTCAAATCCTCTCCTGTAAAATTAAAAAAATATGAAAATAATTACTATAAAATTTTAGTCTTGATGCGCGAGACTTTTTGGTACGACTTTTGGTCATTCTCCTTTCAGCCCAATCCGTTCAGTGGTTTGAGCTGTGACGTAGACTACCCATTTTCACCCAGTTAAGGGTAGATTTTTGAAAAATCCTGATACACGTTATTCTTTATTTTTGGTTTTAAGTATAAATACCGAGTTTCAATTGGACAGCGCGTTAAAATTCTTCCATACAAACTTTGACACGCCCCAACCCTTTAGGGGGTCATTTAGAAAAACAAAAAATTACAAACTTTATAATTTATTTAGGTTAGTATTCGTGCGAAGTTTCATGTGTATTACAGTATAAATATTAAAGCGTTTTAATCGATTCCGGGTTTTTGGTCCATACATTTTTGAGCATTATTCTTTAAGCTTAGAGGCTCGTAAGGATAATAATGTGAATTCAAAAATAGTGTTTCGTTAGTAACCCCGCAGTGATCAAACAGAGAACTGCCTTTGGTTTTATTATTTTTTGTATTGGTTTGCAAGCAAAAAATTACCTACATATCGAGGTTTCTCTAATTGCGATGCAGTCTTAACTGACCAAGAATGTTTTGTAGTTTTAGGAAGCAAAGGATACTCATACAAATCCCAATTTTGAAACGCTATCTGGATAGATTTATCTCTTTCCAAGTGTTTTAGAAGTGTCAGTCGTTCGCGGTCTCACACTTTTATATGCGGTACACGCCATTGTAATCTTTGTATGTCTATTTGAAAATGAACAACATCATCAGTGGCTATGATACTATTTAGTTTAGAGTTACTTCTATTCAGTATAAGTTCGTTTACAATTTATTACAATTTTATTATAATCCTCCGCAAACCCTAAAATCTTATTAAGAGGTACAATAGCGCAAAAATTACGGTCATTTTTAAATCCATCTATGTTCCAACCCCACAAAGCGGCAACTTTATTTTCTCCATCATTCATTGAAACGTATGACTTTATTGTCGACGTTATTCCAGAATTCTTAATGCGATCTATTTCAATACCATTTATTTCGTATCTGATATCTTGAAACAAAAACATAACAGGGTAGTTACTGAAAGTAATATTTTTCTTAATCGGTTTTCCATCTTTGTCGAAGAACTTTGCTTGGCCTTCGACGTAAATTGAACTGGCTGACGGTAACACGTATATGTCTTGTTGGTCAATGGGAATTCTGATTTCATCGTTTTCTCTAAAGCTGTTATTGTAGGGATGGTACGAATGGACTTCATAACTTTCAATCGAAGTATCGAAGTGTTGGAATTCATTAATCTGCAGAATATTCATATTTTAAAACCTAAAGCTTTAAGAAAATCTTGATTTGTTTTAGTCAATTTTATAACTTTTTTCTTACGTCTTTGCGCCGCAGTGGTTGTAGAAGAAATAGGACGCTTTTTGTTAACTGCGGTTTTTATAATATTATAAGTTTCAGTTTAAGTGGAAATTTAATATTATAAGTTTCAGTTTAAGTGGAAATTTAATAAAAAACACAGTTTACAACGAAAAAACCATTTTTACTTCATAATTACAATTTACTCAAAATAAATTCAACAAACTTACTTACAATCCACCAAACGAAACACTGAACACTTTATTACTTTTGCACTAAACTAGACTCAAATGGCTTACGTAACCTTACGACTAGCTAATGATTCACACGTCCGTCCAGTCCGAGCGCAGAGCAGCAAATGCGACGTTCTATCCCCAGCGCCTTGCTTTTATAGGCGAAGTGGGGTAGGCACTGACGTAAGAGAGAATTCTCCTTACACGGCCTCTCCTGACGAGGTGTCGTCCTCGACACAAACTCCTGGAGTGGCACCGCTAGGACCCGCGATGGGAGAGGTCGGCAACTCGACCTCCGATTCGTCCACTGGCCGAGGCGACGGGTCGACCGCAATAGAAGACTCCGTTTGTTCAGAGTCCTCACCAGTATCTTCATCTGCAAACAAAATCTTATTAGAGGCTACCCAAGTTATTTTTGTAAAAACGTTCAGCCTCTCACAAAGTTCCGTTTGTCTTCAGCCAACTAATTCATTCATCGTTCTCTCAAATAGTTCATAAGTTTGAATAGACACACACATCCATCTTTCTCAAACCAAAAACAAAACCAAGGCATTGTCCTGTATATGTCCAGCGCGCAAACGGCGGTTTCTTTGCCGTAGTCTTGCTGTCGGCGACCGCGACCGCGATCAGCGTTCAGCTTTCGCCACCTGCAACATGGTCTGACAACCCGCAGACCCGCTTGACACGCAGACCGTATTCATACGTGCAAGCCGCTTAACACGCAGACCGTATTCATACGTGTAAGCCGACCCATACACTGATCGCAATCATGCGTACGAGCCCACTCGATACGCAGACCGTATTCATACGCACGAGTTCTCTCAACATGTAGACTGTATTCATACGTGTGAGACCACAAATTGACCGCACATGACCAAATTTATACGGTCACCCGAGACTCAGCAACAGGTGCCAGGTGCCAACACGACCGGCGACACACACGCGCCTGCTACCGGCGGCACCACAGTACAACGCGGAAGCCAAAACATCACTCCCGTCTGTAAATTCAAACAAACACAATGCTAGCTTTGTAAATCAAACAACGGTGATTTACTTACTCTCAAAGAATGCGGCACACGTTTCTGGGCACCACTCGCCGCGCCACGGCACCATGTACTGGGCGGCAGCCTGCGTTGTTTTACCGTAGCTACCGCTGAGCAAACGCAGCGTATAGCGTCCACTTGGCAGTGCTTCTACCACCTTATACGGACCACGCATTCCGGAGTCAAGTTTTCCTGTTGACTGGGAAAATTTGATTACAAACACGCAGTCGCCAACGTTAAATTGGCGAGGTGGATGTCGCCGTTGGTTGACCTGTTCGTCTTGTCTAGCTTGTTTGTTCCTTAGGAGTTCACGGACCCTGCTTCTGGTTACTTCACGTAGGGCCTCTCTGTTCGGTGTCGATCCTTCGACAGCTATATCGCGCACCAGAGCTCGAACCACAGGAGTTGTGGATTCAATATATGTCTGTAATTTTTTGGTGTACATAATAAAGAGTATTCTATTCTATTCTATTCTATTCAGTGCCAATCAGAAGATTCAATGGTGATACTTGCGTAGTCTTCTGTCTTGTGACGTTTAACACCAACTGAAGTTTCCACAAAGTTTCTGACCAGGGTAAGTTCTTGTAGTTCGACTGGATACGTAGCATATTGAGGGCGGTACGCATGTAACGCTCAGCTTGGCCGTTTGCCTGGTGCATTTCCGGCGTTATGTAATGCAGGTTACAACCGAGTTCATTTATCCAAGTCACGAACTCCCTAGACTCGAACATTCGTCCCTTGTCACTGACCATAAGGTTAGGCACTCCGAACAAAGAAATAGCCTGGGAAACGACGCGTTTTAGCTCACCAGCGTCTTGTCTACAAATCGGGTAGAGGAGGGTATATTTTGTAAATGCGTCGACGATGAGTAAAACGAATTTGTACCCTTCAGACACAGGCAGAGGGCCTAAGGCGTCAACATGAACAGTGTGGAACGGTGTGTCGGGTTTTTCCCAGGAAGTGATAGTTTGCAAAGGAGCCCGAGGAACTCTCTTTTGTGACACACACACGAGACAGTGAGCAATATATTTGCTAACGAACTGGCTGAGTCCGGGGAACCAAAAATGTCTTAGGATAAGGTCAAGGGTCTTCTCTACGTTAATGTGTTCGTGCTCATCATGAAATACTCTCAGACTAAGTCTGTACCCTTTGGGTATATAGCCAGAGTAGGCGTGGGTCTTGGCCTACTGGGGTGTAATTGTAATACAAGAGTCCATTTCGGATGGAATAACGATTAGCATCGAGACTGCCATCGTGAAGTCTTTGTATGAGATTTTGCGTCTCGTTGTCGGCTGACTGTGCAATCTGAGCCCAATTTCTGGGTCTAGAAATTTGATGGACGCTGACAGGGTTGCGACTTAAGTAGTCTGCATGGGGTAACATCACTCCTTTTCGATACTCGATTGAGAAATTGAAGTCTTGGAGGTAGATCCACCACATGGCTACTCGAGGCAAAAGGTCTTTCTTTCGTTCGGTTGCCTTAATGGCAAACTCCAACTCAAACTCAAAGCATTTATTTCAAATAAACCAATTACAGGCACTTTTGAATTGTCAAGGGGTCGGTCAGTCAGAAAGATGAAGCTAGTTGCCCATTCCAAAGCGTAGTAGGTACCTATGGAGAAGAACGGGCAAGAAACTCCACGGACACTCTTTTAAATCAAAAATGTATGATACAAAATATTTGTTACATCATTCATGTTGAAATTATACATGTGAGAATAATGTAGAAAGACGTGCACGTTAAAAGCGTCCGTAATAAAAATAACAATTCAAAAATTAAAATAAGCCGTGGCAGCTAAGAGATGACCAGTCCCTACTGACGGCGCCCGTTCACGAACATGACGCATGGATCAGCACCATTTAGCTCAACTATTTTGAAGGGAACTTAATGATCCAACACACACGCCACCACCAGCGAGACATTTGAGTGAGCGTGACATACTCTCAGCAGCCAGGGCACATTCAAGTCAATGAAAGACGTACCCAGTAAAATGGTAGCTTTATAGAAGGTATGTGGTCACAGTGCTCACACATGTGCTTTGCAATTATACAATATTAACAGGTTGAATTTATACAATGCAAAGATAGTTTTTCCAATCTTCAGCAGCTCCAACAATATTTTCGAATGCTAATTAACTAGTTTATGCGCCCTTGTGGAGCTGGACCAGCGTTGAGCCAAGCATTTTTGTCAGCGATGTAATCCCCCAACTTATAATATGCTTGGCAGCATAGTGTGCGTTTTATACAAGATTTAAATTTCGTTTCATTTAGTTGGAGTATGTGGGGCATTAGAGTCTGTCACTACCACAAATTTCAACCCAACCAGATGGTGTCGAAAGTTTTGGAGGGCTTTGACGATGGCAAGGGTCTCCAACTCGTAGGAGTGATACTTCCCTTCGGCACCCTGAGTGGACCTACTGAAATAAGCCACAACGTGCTTTTTTAAATCTGGATGAGCTTGTAGAAGTACCGCACCGTATCCAGCACTGCTGGCATCTGTATGGACTTCGGTGGGAAAGTTAGGGTTAAAAATGGAAAGGACCGGTTCATTGGTCAGTTCTTTAATGAGATCGAGGCGAATAGCCTCGCATTCGGGAGTCCAATTGAATTTGACATTTTTACGGGTTAGATGAGCAATGGGAGCAGTTCTAGTGGAATAATGTTTTATGTACCGCCGAAAATAACCCGCCAAACCTAAGAGTTGGCGCACTTGTTTTACATTTTCAGGCGGCAGGGTGTTAACTAGGGCTTCCACTTTTCGTGGACTCGGCCTAACCTGACCCTGACTAACTAACCTCCCCAAATATTCTACTTCTGTGACGAGGAACGAACATTTAGCCAAATTTATTGAAAAACCGGCTGATGTAAGCGTTCCGAGTACTTTACGCAACAATTCAATCCCTTCTGATACAGAATTACTTAGCAGAAGAACGTCATCGACGTAGACTAGGACGTTCCCCTCATTAAGATGGCAGCGTAAGGTGTCATTTCTAATGCGCTGGTAAACTATTGGAGAATTAGCCAACCCGTAAGGCATTTTGACGTACTCAAAGTGTTCTTCCGGCGTCACAAAACCAGTGAAGTGAATACATTCCTCTTTAAGACGAATTTGGTGAAACCCTGTAGCCATATCAAGGCTACAGAAGAATTTACAAGCGCCTAACCTATCAATGTGGTCGTCTATTAGTGGGAGAGGATATCGATCTTTCACTGTAATTCTATTTAGCGCCCTAAAATCGACACAGAGCCTATCTGAGCCGTCACGTTTACTAACGAGTATAATAGGGCTCGCATATTCAGAATTCGAATCAAAATCAAAATCAAAATCAAAATATTTTATTTCATATAAACCTACAAGGGCACTTATGTAACGTCAGAATCTAGGTGCACGGTTCCAATTGGTCGTTTCCTATGGAGAAGAGCCGGCAAGAAACTCCACGGTTACTCTTTTAAAAATAAATGGGTTTTACAATGCTTTAAATGTACAGTTTGAATAGGTATGAGAGGACAGCGTAGGCCTGTCAACAAGATACTTAAAAAAAAAAAAAAAAAATAGAAAATAGTCTGCAAATCGACAGTCTGTTGTGCCTACAACGTTCTCACAATGAATGCCTTATCACTCTCTTATCTAAAAGGTCTTGTGTAATTTTTCTAACTTTGAGTTTCTCGGAGTAAGAGAGTCTATACGGACGATAAACGACAGGGGTGGAACTGGTAAGCTTTATATCCATCTCACCTGTTTGGACTGTGGTCATAGCAGTCCCTGATATTAGATAGTCGGAAAACTCATTTATGACGGACATAAGGCTATTCAACTCCGTGCCCTGAAGGGGTGTATTTACTTTGACCTGATCACCCACACAAATGGCATTGACTTTTGCGCTAATGTTATCGGAACGCGTGAGGTACTGCTCATCTTTCGTACGAATGTAAGTGATGCCTTCGCGGTTCAACACATCGGTGCCAATTATGATAGGAGCGTTCATAAAAGACGATGGAACTACTACTAAGTCAACTTCAATAGCAATGTCGCTGAATTCCACAGTGAACGTGACGTAAGATGTGGCGACCACTTCTTTCTCACTCAAACCTTTCAACACACAACGTCTCGGTTTTGGCTGACACGTAAAATATTTCAAAATATCTGAAGAAATAAGGGACACATCAAGGGCTCCGCTATCAATGAGTACGTCTACAGGTATTCCATCTACTATCGCGGTAGTCATGTCGTTTTTTTGAGCGATATTCGATCGATAAGAGCAAAGGTTGACATTACGCGGATTTCTTTGCTCGGTTTTAGCTTTGGTAAAGCATTTGTCCTCAGTATGTCCCGGTCTCTTACAGAACGTACAAGAATTGCTCGAAGATTGTTGTGTATTGGAAGATGTGTCCGAAGCCACGTTAGCAGGCTTGCTATTGGTCGCGTTTACCCTAGGCCTCTTACAATGGCGACTGAGATGACCGGTTTGATTGCAATTAAAACATGGACCTGAACGGTGGTTTGGTTTCATTTGACCTTGCCTTTTAGGATCCTTGTCGTACCTCGAAGGTTTTGCGTAAATTGACAAGAACGAGACAATAGTGTCAGAGGTTAAATTTGCGTTAGCAGCAGCTGCACGCACTTGTGGATTGTTTATACCGCGTATAACGATTAGCGTTCTTAATTCATCACTTAGCCCCTGAACTATTCTCAAACGCAATAAGGTACGACGGGCGTATTCTGAATAAGTTGAATACTTATCTGACGTACTATTCATAGCTTCGAACAAAATATTCGCGTAGTCTAATTTACTCGGGCAAAGGGGTTTGAACTCGCGTACGAAATTGGACCACGTCCTTTCGTTCGTCACCCATTCCCCTAGCCAGACCGTAGCGTTACCCTTAAGGCAAGTAGCTACACGCGACAGACATTCGTGGTAACTCCAACCGTTAGCCTCTCTAGCACGATCCACTTCGTCGCACCACGCCTCGATACTGTTAATTGATGGGTCAAAGTTCGACACGTAATAGTTTTGTAAACTTACTGGTTGCATCGTTTTTATTGCTTGCATTAAGGCATGAGCGAGAGTGGATACCTCGGAGCCGGGGACACCAGAATCCGTAGACCGATTTTGCTCTGACGTATTAGGGATTATTGGCTCCTTAGCTTTTGGTAAAACCTCGCTATTCTTGTGGGTAAAACTCGTTTGAACTGGGAGCGAAGGAGTACGTGTGCGCTTTCTATTGCCAATGTTACTACGCGAACGATCCCTACTACGTGAATCGCGTCTATTCCTAGTACGCGATCGGTGCCTTTCGGGACTACGAGAATCATGCCGATCTCGATTGCGTAAGCCATCTCGCGAAGTACAACGACTCCTACTCGAATTGCGGTATGATCTACCACTACTGCGATCATATGACCCACGAGATCGACGTCGTTTGCGATCGCGTGACTTATCCCGAGTACGTGACCGTTTTTCACGAGTACGCGAGTTTTCACGCCCCATTATCACAAAAAGAGAATCAAGGTCAAATCAGACAAACAAATCAGAGAAGCAGACAATTGAATAAAAAGAAAAGTGATAAAGTGGGTAATTGCAAAAAGTTAGAAACGATCAAAAGAAAACGGTTTTTCTGTTCATAACAATTTTTAGCAACGAAATTTTGTCTAAGTGGGCTTTAAAAGTCCTTTATCCCACTTCTGATATAAGTTTCAGAAGTGGAAATTTAATAAAAAACACAGTTTACAACGAAAAAACCATTTTTACTTCATAATTACAATTTACTCAAAATAAAATCAACAAACTTACTTACAATCCACCAAACGAAACACTGAACACTTTATCACTTTTGCACTAAACTAGACTCAAATGGCTTACGTAACCTTACGACTAGCTAATGATTCACACGTCCATCCAGTCCGAGCGCAGAGCAGCAATTAATGCGACGTTCTATCCCCAGCGCCTTGCTTTTATAGGCGAAGTGGGGTAGGCACTGACGTAAGAGAGAATTCTCCTTACAATATAATATAATTTTGTTTTTCTTATATGAAGGCGTAGTTGAATATTATGTTCTTCTCTAAAATTAATACAGTAGCCAAATTGATCAACTATCCTAATGGGTCATTTCACGCAGGCACAATTTTTTGCTAATTTCGGTGGTTTTTTTTTTTTTTTAGGTTTTCGGAAAAAAAAAAAACTTGTTTTATTCTAGAACACATTAGTATTCTAATTATTTTAGTAGGAAATAAATAACCGTAGTTGTTTTGAAAATATGACGGCCACCGAAATTACCAACCCACCGAAATTGAAAATTTTACACCGAAATTGCCAATCTTACACCGAAATTGCAAATCTTACACCGAAATTGCAACATCACCTCAAAATGGATATGTTTTGTAATCCACCATGACAGTTATTAAACAAAGAACAACTTTACCGTTGGCAAAATTATGTAGCGGCTGCAGAGGCGGGTATAGCAGGTGTAAAATACGTTTATTTATCTTTATTTGACAGTGTATTTTGACATGGATCATGACCACATTTAGCAGATTTACTAAATTAACATTAGTTCTGCTTAATGTGATCCATGTTGAGGGTAATATTAAAAAAAAAAAGAAGTTATGATGAGATCTTCGTTTAATTAACACTTCAGCAAATAATTATGGTTTTTTATAAAAAATCTTAAACAAACATAAAATAGTAAACTTTCAAATAATTAAAATGAACAAAACAAAAATCAAAAAATATTCAAATCACTGTCAGAGTCATTTTCAGTACCGGTTTTAATTTCTTCTGTAGAAGATTCGGCTAATCTTGTTTCCTTTTTCTTTTCAGTTTTGTCATCTTTCTTCCAATTAGTTTCAGGTATTGAATTTTCAAATTCCAAACACATTGCGCTGTCAACATTTTCAAAAAATGACGTGGAGGGGATGACATCCAAATCAACATTTTCAATACTCAGTGAGTCATCTAATATCGCCAATGATTTTGATGGAATGGTTGCTATAGAAAGTTTCTTGTCGAATGGATTTCTGGAGTGTTGGGTTTTGATTGATGGCTTGACTAAGTCAAATCTCTCAGAAGCTTTAAATCGTTGCACGCTTAAAATCTGAACTTTAGACTCAGTGCTTCTTGTGGAATATCGTTGAAGGTTGTGTCATAAAACAATCTTTTTCGTCTCGTGATTGCGAGTTATCATTGCAGGCAAGATTATAGAAGCCTAAATGTTTTCCATGAGGACAAATTGTTGCTTTTTTGGTGTACATAATAAAGAGTATTCTATTCTATTCTATTCTATTCTTTAATCAAACAGTCAGGTTGTATACAAGACAATGATCGCAAAGCTAATCGTCGTGGCTCTTCTTTCATCCAAACTATCTGGTGAACCTTCAAAGTACCTGGAAACGTCTTTAAATTGGTCAGGAAGAAGCCAGTCTTTTTCGGTTACTTTGTAATCTTCGACTACTTCTATTTTCACAGCTTTAACTGAAGTTTTGAGGTTCTGAACTAAAGTGTCGAGGTCGGCGATGTCTTTTCCATACGCAACCAGCTGGTCAGCAGTTCTTTTTAAAACTCCACCGACACCATCTGGAGCTCCTTTACCATGGCCGCATTCAGTGTAATGCCATATAATTTCGTTTAATTGTGGACAGTATGAACTCAACTGAGAAATAATGTACAATATTTTCTTGTTCCGATATTGTGCGGAAGGTGAGTCTGACACAATGTGAAGTGTGCGTACCATAGGAGCGTTTGTTTCTATTTCTCTTAATATTGGGACTAAATGAGCCCATACTGCAGCAGCGTCGTGGCGTAAAGAAGCACTGATTGTGCAAAAAGCTTGTGTTTTATAAGTCTGACTGCCATAATAATAAATCACGACAGTATGTAGTGTGATCTGGTTCTTACTCCAATGAGCAGACTGTACCTCTTCATTATATTTCGTCCCATAGTTTTCGCTGAAAATATCTATATGTATTAAACACTGACTTTCAGTCATATTGTCCTTTATTTCTTTAACAGCCTGATATTGATTTTTTAAGTTAGCACAGTGTTTGAGAAACGACTTTAGGTCATTTTCAAATTTTTTTATCACTGCCAGTGGCTTATCTGAATGACTAATCTTTGTAACGGTTTTAGTAGTTTTTTCCACATTATCTTTAGTATACACTCTAGCTTGTTGTTGCCATGCCCAGTAAGTTATATTATTCTGATTACTAAATTCGTGGTAGTTTACAACTTTGTCTCTGCATGATACACATTTTCTTTCGAGGCACTTTACATTGTCCTTATCACAACACAATTTTTTTAGAAGATCGGTGGTAGTATTTTCTTTTATTATGTTATTCCTTTTAAGAGATGTTATTAATAGTTCCATGTTGGCGTGTATTTGACAAAGACATGTGTTGCGGTTATTTATGTTTGGCTTCAAAACCCAGAATGGTCTCAATTTGGAAAATGTTGTATAGCCTATTGGTGGATGGCCTAATTTTATTTTTGGTGTAAATTTTTTATCGAGTCTGTTAAATATTTCTTTTGCTTTTTTACTTGACTTTTAGTTATGCAATCTTTTTTTCCGGGGCACATACGTGAATTCTCATCTTCTTCATAAAACTTTTGTACAGTGTTTCGTACTTGGGCATTAATTTTATTTTTATTCTTTGGTTCATCTGACTTTCTTTTCTGTTTAACTATCTTATTTTCTAAACGTGGACTTCTGAGAATCTTATTCAGTCTTTCCGCTCTTTTTCTATATAAGTCTTTTTCTCTCTTTAGTTGTATTACTTTTTTTCTAAGTGACATTATCTCCTTTGCTTTTATCCTTTGGTATTTTCTAAATCTGGCATCCAAATTCTTCAAAGAGGAAGACACATCGGATAAAGAAGGTACAGGGCTACTTGGACATAAAGTAGATACAGGGCTACTTGGACATAAAGTAGATACAGGGCTACTTGGACATAAAGTAGATACAGGGCTACATGGACACAAAGTAGATTCAGGGGTTTGAATTCTGCTGACAGCTGCAGTTATTCGCCCAGAAGGCAAATAAGAATGAACGGGACTACTAGTGAATATTTTGTTTTTAGAACGTAGACAACGAGAAATGCTTGAATGAGGACTAATGCTGCGAGAACGTTGAAAGTTGGAATTGAAGTTTCCATCATGAAGGGGTCCTGAAGAAGGTCCTGGTTGTGGACTAAGCGAGCGAGAACGATTTAGAATGGAAGGACTTGTGGGAGATGACGCGCCTGTCATATCGTCACCCTGTGTTTCAGGAGGATCATTGGTTTTTTTAGGTGGAACATTTTTGGATGGTAAACTTTCTTCACGTGATAATTTTGTGTTTGTTTTTCTTCTTTCATAAAAAGCTTTAAAGTTAGCTCTGTTTATTTTTTGCTTCAATCTTCGGGCACGTGGAGTCATTTGAGCCATCGATAAAATTTTTCCTTCCGCTTTTTTCTTTTTATATAGTTCTCTATCTTTTCTTCTTAGTTCTTCGCCTAGTACTGGATCATCTTTTATTCTTTTTTTTCTTAGTCTTTCAGCCTGTTTTTTTTTTTCTAAAGTCTCTTCTCTTGATTGTTTTTCCTTTCGCCTTCCCATTCTAAAATAAGACAAAATTGAGTAGGTATAGTAGAAAGAGTTTATACATACAGGGTGTAAGGGACAGGCCTCCGCAGACTGATGGGGTGAATTCAGTATATCGTACTAAGATGACCGGTACATGAAATTATTTCAGGAACGTTATGAGAATCCAATGAACCTGATTTGTCGCGGCGGGGTGGACGGCCGCGCTCGCTGATTTCAGGCGTCGTTCGTTAGAGAATTTCAACATCCATTGCTGATTTTTTTATTTTAGCTGTGTCATTTACATTAATGGAGTACTGCGTACAGAGAATGTGATTTTACATTGAAATAAAGGAATAGTAACTGAAATCACGATTTAAAAAAATACAATTTTCCTGAGAAAATTTTCAGTGGAATATGATTCAAAATAAGGAGCTGAATGCACCCTGTAAATTTGCGGAGGGCTGTCCCTTACACCCTGTATTTTGCATAGCTCTAATGCAGGCCCGGTTAACAAAAAAACATAATATTTTACATGCCCCTTGACACGGATAACTTTACCGACAGAGTGATGGCAGTGAAGATTGTATTGAATTATGACTCGAGGAAAAAAAAGAAAAAAAACCGAGACATTGACAAGACAAATATACATACATACAAACAAACATACATACACACTTATGAAATTTGGCACATTCGTTAAGAAGCCTACATAGACCAACAATATACAAGAATATTAAATTATCATCAATATTACATTCATACGGGACGAATTAATTAACTACCTTTTTAGAAGCCGGTTAAAAAAGTTTTTGTAAAATATGTACTAGGTACCAACTTATAATACTACCCTCCAAAGTTTGTCGGATTAATTTTGTTAACCCTTAGAGTAAATACTTTAACAAAGTCACATGAACCAAAAGCCACTTTAGTATTAATGCAATATCGGTGGCAATAAACTTACCACCGATATTGCACCACCGAAATTAGAAACACGAACAAAAAATTAAATTAAAAAAAAACTATTTATACTTTCGACACTTAAAATGTATGATTGCTAAGGGTACCTAATAACATATAACATACCCGCCAAACGTAACGTAAAAAAACAACATGCATTCGTACAGTAACCCACCGAGATTGCATAATTTCGTATTCCTTCTTAGATTCAAAAAGTACTTACGTATTGGCGCGAAAACTCAGCAGGATCGGACACGTCACTACTGCGAGAACGCAAGAGCACGACTGGGCCTCCGTGTGCGTAAGGAGATAGTTCGTTAAAATAGACTTGTTTACGTTATAGATCGATTTTAATAAAACGCACCGATATTGCACTTTTGGCGCGGACGTTCCTTATCACTATGGTCCTAATGTCTGCATGATAACAGAAGTAACGGAAGTATTAAATATGGTTGCTTTATGTATTGACCAACATAATAATGTTTAATTTAAGTACTAAATTTGCCATCGCAACGTATTTAATGAGGTAAATATGCTTAAAAGTCAATCAGGGACATACCACCGTTATTGAAAAACAGACATATTTTTTTATTTTTTTTATTTAAATTTAAGAGAAATATATTTACACTAGTGCCTTCATATGATCTAGTTTTCTTATTACACGAAAAAATATAGAATGGTCAAAGATAAACATTTTACATAGTGATTTCACGCGAAGAAACTCTAAAAACGCTGTCGGTGAAACCACCCTAATAGATATAGACGGAATAATGTTTTTGTTCACAGGAAAGTAAATAACGTTTTGCGGTGTTTCTATGATTTGATGACCTGCAGCAGTATTAGATACAAATTCATGAATAATATGACTTGGTAACCCGTTACAGTATGAACCGTGTACAAGATCACATTCGATTCTGATCACAGGGAGAATGTTGTTTTTATTGCTTATTTTTTAATGTAATGCTGAAAAATATAGCAAACAGCACTCATATTGACCAGTTAAATTCAGAGGTGGATGAACGAATGTATCCAATTCTTATTTATTTCCAGAGATGGTGACAGCTACAAACATGCTTGTATACTGATCACTTTTATAAGATACTATTTATTTTATTCCTTGACTACACCACAAATCCTTTAAGAAATTTAAACATATGAGTAGGTGTCCGCAATTGTAAGGGTGATCACGCTGTATATTATCATAATTATAGCGAACTTTAGTACTTAGGTATTTTATGAATTCTTTTGGCGGTTTAAGATCTCCATAACTATCAAAATACTCAATATAACCATTGTATTTTACATAGGCTACCCAATGAGAACCTGGATTTTTAGAACTATCTAAATTAATAATTCCACATTCTTTTTTAAATGGTTGCGAGCTCATCAGTAGGATATTTTTGGGCATTCTACCCCACCTTCCGTTCCATCGGCTCACTCGGTGGAGTAGAATGCCCAATAATATAAAGGAAATTCTACATAGTACAGTAAAATACTGGTTCGGCACCTATTCCACTATTTTGAAATCTAAAACTCAATATTACATCATCACTACATAGTATAAAACAAAGTCGCTGTCGCTGTCCGTCCCTATGTATGCTTAAATCTTTAAAACTACACAACGGATTTTGAAGCGTTTTTTTTTAATAGATAGAGTGATTCAAGAGGAAGGTTTATATGCATAATACATGCATATCACGACATAGTATAAAACAAAGTCGCTGTCGCTGTCCTTCCCTATGTTTGCTTAAATCTTTAAAACTACACAACGGATTTTGAAGCGTTTTTTTTAATAGATAGAGTGATTCAAGAGGAAGGTTTATATGCATAATACATGCATAATATTGTAAAGAAACACTGATAAATTTAGAGGTTTCTAATGTGATGTCGTAAATAAACTATTTTTTTTGCGCTTACATTGCAAACGCTGGCTGAACCCCACGAGATAAATCAAAATAATGTACTACAGTATTGTACACCTTAAAAAGGTCAACAAAAAAGTCCGCGATGGTATATGTCTATCTCTTAAGGATAACCCACTATAACCATTTTTTATCCTTTACATTTTACGGGAAAAAATGGCTTATTTACGAAGTGATTTTAAGCAATACAGCATTAATCTTTATCCAATTAAGTACCTTAAATACATTGTACATTTAATATAGATCAAGATGGCCCTTTACAGCATGTAATTTAAATGAGTATTTCCGAAGATATTACAGATTTAAAATGCAGTGACATAACGGTGCGGCGGTACCGGCCCGGGCGGTGCGGCGGCGCGTGCTTATAAATAGCGCGTCGAAGGCCGCGATTCGCCCTGAGGATTAGCCCGTGGCCGCTCACGGACGCATCCTACTGTTCCGTCTCGTGTCGCGAATCATATCCGCGCGGACCGCAAATTTTTAACCGTGGTTCCTTGTGTGTGTACGAGTGCCGGTTTACCGGAACTGGTGCAGACACAGGGCAGTACGCCCCGTGCTGCCCGGCGAGAAATCGCCGACGCGGTCGCGGAGGCCACGCCCAGCGATGCCTAAACCCGGCAAGCGCGGCTCGCTAGGCCGCGATGCCGGGTCCCAGGACGACCGTCCGACGTTGGACCGGGCGACGTCGTTGCCTAATATAGGCGATGCGTCGTCCGGTGCGCCGCCAGCCGGACAATCCAGGACCGCCGCTGCCACCAAACCATCAACGAAGAAAAAGGAAGAGGTAAGCGGAGGAGCGGGGAAAGCGGACACCACTGTTGCTACTGGCCCACCGACGACATCGGCGCCTGCGCGCGTTGCGCCCTCGCCGTCGTCGAGCCGGCCGCACGCGGTCTCCGTTCGTCCACCGCAATTCCGACCAGTACCCATACAGGCCCCGGGGCCAGTGAATATACAAAACCCCGGTCGCGCACCTCATACGCGCGCTGCTGCACCGCCGCCGGTACGTACACCTGCGCCCGGTAACAGTGCCACCACGCGTACCCCAGTGCCATCCGCGCGTACCCGCGCCCCACCGACCCGCACCGCAGCCCCGCCGCCGCGGTTCGTTTCACCATACATACGAAAAGCGCTATGTAGCCTTTGGTCGTTTTTATCCCGCGTCCTTTGTTTGCTTTCACGTCCACAAAGCCTGTGTAGTCGACACCACAATGGTAAAAGGCGCTTTCTGGGTTCACTCTGGATGATGGTAAATCACCCATGAGCTGATATTGTTGAATGGGCTCTTGCTTCTTGCATGTAACACACTGTCGTATGACTT
Source organism: Eupsilia transversa (assembly GCA_914767815.1). NCBI lineage: Eukaryota > Metazoa > Arthropoda > Insecta > Lepidoptera > Noctuidae > Eupsilia > Eupsilia transversa. The sequence goes on along the minus strand of OU611873.1, from coordinate 15,827,173 downwards.
TCTTTGTAGCTGAATATCCGCTGATTATCCAATAGTTTTGTCGAATGTTTGATAAAGTAAGGCGCGCTCCACCGTGGTAGGTTAATTCATGAGCGTACTTAATTATTAGCGTGGTAATTCGATGGTTGTGAGGTAATATGATTGGGTGTTTCATCTCTGAACTTATTTGTGCGTTTCTTAATCTGCCCCCTACTCGCAAGATACCATCTTGGTCTAGGATAGGGTGTAATGGTAAAAGTTTACTTTTAGAATGCACGTTTCTATTCTTAAGTATGTAACTGACGTCACTAGCAAACTCCATATGTTGCACACTTTTAATAATCAGCATTTTTGCGCGACGGAGTTCATGTAATGTGAGATAGGGTTGACGGCCTGCCTTTACAGTAGCTAGTCGTAGTATCCATGCAAAAACGCGCACGACTTTTGCGAAGGAATTCAATTTGTTTAATAAATGGTTACTAATGTTTGGTATGGTCATGGTTGCTTTCTGTTGTTTTTCCACTATTACTGCATTAGACTGTCTTATCTCTAAGCTGGTTTCATAGGTGGTTTGGGGTATGTCTTGGTTTTGAAATGGTTGAATCCATGATGGCCCCTGCCACCATAGGTCATGGTTTCTTAATTGTTTGGTTCTCAATCCACGGCTGGCACAGTCAGCTGGATTTTCGATGGTTTTGACATAACTCCATTTTTCCTTTGGTATTATTTTGGTTATAGCTTTCACTCGGTTTGAGACGAATGGTTTCCATCTCGCTGGATCTCCTTGGATCCATCCTAACACTGCTATTGAATCACTCCAGCAATATATTTCCTGGTTGTAAGATTCCAAGCAAGTCTGAACTTTTTGCATCAGCTGTGATAATAGTTGGGCACCCATTAATTCCAACCTTGGTATTGATATGTCTTTACTAGCGGGCACTAATCTTGCTTTTGCTGCGACCAGAGTTACCTCGTTAGAATTATTTTGGTTTCTCGTTTTGCAATATATAACAGCGGCATACGCCTTGTTCGACGCATCACAGAATCCGTGTAATTGCAAGTTGTTGGTTTTCTTTGTTCCTAGCCATCGTTTTACTTCTATGGTGTTTATATCTTTTATTTCTTCCCTTAAGTTTAGCCACTTAATCTTAATATCCTCTGGTAGCGCGTCATCCCAGTTAAGACTTGCTGACCAGACACTTTGGAATAGCATCTTCATGGTTATGGTTAATGGTGTGAGCCAGCCTAATGGGTCGAATATTTTTGAAATGTCGGAGAGAAGCGACCTTTTGGTTGGTTTTGATAATGCTACTGGCTCCAGTTTCGAGTCAAAGATGAATTTGTCTTGTTGCGGGTTCCATCCAAGCCCCAATGTTTTTGTTGAGTCTGACTGTTTAAACTCGTAGACTTGCTGGTTCCACAAATCTTTTTCTAAGTCAGCGAGTAGTTTTGGTTCATTTGTGGCCCATTTTCGTAAATTAAACCCACCCTTGCTGAGTTTTATTAGGTCTGATTTTAATAGTTTTGCTTCTTCTATTGAGTTTGCTCCACCACATTAGTCATCCATATAGAAGCACTCTTCTAATGCTTTTGCTGCATCGGGAAAATTTTGTTTTTCCTCGGCAGCTAGTTGTTTTAAACACATCATAGCCAAGAATGGTGCAGGCTTTGTGCCGTAAGTTATGGTTGTAAGTTGGTATGCCTGGATAGGTTGGTATGGTGTGTCTCTCCATAATATCTTCTGATACGACTGATCTTCAGGATGTACCATTATCTGTCGGTACATTTTCTCGATATCAGCGGTGTAAACAAACTGATACTGTCTCCATTTTAAAATCAGCTCCTGCAGGTCTTGTTGTAGGTTGGGACCTCGGTTCATGACGTCATTCAAGCTAAGTCCGGATAATGACCTAGCAGACGCGTTGAACACAACACGCAACTTCGTAGTGGTTGACTCAGCCCGAGTGACGCAGTGGTGTGGTAGGTAGCACTCGGGTTTCGTACTTATTGCTGACGGCATCATATGGTTTAAATTAAAATACTCGTTCATAAACTTTGTATATTCTGTTTTCAAATCTTGGTTTTTCTGTAACTTTCTCTCTAAGTTACGAAATTGTGCCAATGCTAATGGTTTAGTGGATCCTAGCTGTTCCTTGGTTTCTGGTTTGAACGGCAGTCGGACTTGGTATCTCCCGTTTTCCAATCTCTCTGTTGTTGACAGAAAATATTGCAAACATTCATGATCTTCGGTGGACATTTCAATCTGCTGGTTAATATCTTCGTTTTCCCAAAATCTACGTAAATCGTCCGTATTGTGAAGCACGACGTTACATCTGTATCTTGGTGTCATTGTCCCACAAAGCAACCATCCTAATTGCGTTTGCTGGGCAATTGGTTGGTCGTCGCTATCACCCCTCAAAAGGCCACCTAAAGCTATCTTACAGTATACATCTGCTCCAAGCAGTAGGTCCACTGATCGACTGGTATTAAATTCTGGATCTGCCAAATTTATGTTTTGAATGTGAGGCCAAGATGGTTTTACAAATGATTTATTTGGTAAACTTTTAATGAGATTATTCATTATAAGGACATCTCCTTCTAAGGCAAACTCACTATGAATTGATTTAATTCGGATGGTTATTACTCCCTTGCAGCTGTTTTCTTTTTCCCCTACGCCGAATATGGTTCCTTTACAAGGGTGTCTTCTTAGCTTTAAAACTTGTGCCGCCTTCTCGCTTATCAAAGATATTTGAGATCCCTGGTCAATTAAAGCCCTCATGGTATGGTATGTGCCATTGTATCCTGGCACTTCCACTAAGGCCGTAGCTAACAGTGTCTCGGACACGTCATCCCAAGATACATGGGTTGAAGCTGCTGCTTGCTCATCATTGGTCACGCATGCTGTTGCAAGTGTGTGTGCAGCCTTATGGTTTGGTTTTGCTGATGTGTTTGGCCTGGTTTTGGTTGTAATTGCGTCATGCAATAATGAATTGTGTTTACCGTTGCATTTGCGACAAGTTTTATTCGATAAACAAGGTTTATTAAAATGGTTAAATAAGCAATTCGTGCAACAGTTTAAATGGTAAACAGTGCAAAAATTGGGAACACATCCATAACCCGTGGTCAGCATTACACAATGTGCAGGTGATTGACCGCGACACATGTAACGATTTCGTACTGTTTTTCGTGTTGTTTAGATAGCTTTTATTTGATGATTGGTGGTTATTATTTGAACTATAATATTTCTTCTGATTTGCTTGATAATTATAATGGTTTTGTGGTTGGGTGGTCATCTTTTGGTTATTTGTTTCTTGTTTACGCCGCGATGCTTCTAAGGCGGTAAACTTGTTTTCCAAGAAATCTAGGAATTCTTGAAGGACTGGTAGTTCCCTGGGATTTTTCACTGACTCTATATATTCAGCGAATGACTCACTGTCAAGTTTTTGTGCTAACAAGAGTACCAACAGTGGATCCCAGGTGGTGATATCCACTCCTAGGTTTTGAATTGCGTGGAGACATTCTTTGGTCACGTCATGCAGTTTTTTGCCCCGATGGATTGTTGCTGCATACTAGGAATGTTCAGTAGTATGTTGACGTGAGACGTGAAAATTAGTCTACTGTTGCCATATCTGTGGTTCAGTATTTCCCAGCATACCTCGTAATTCTCCGAGCTAATCTGAAGATGGTGGATCAGACGCTCAGCTTCTCCTGCTACCTTGCCCTTTAAAAACTGCATTTTTTGTGCGTTTGATAACGATGGGTTTTTGTGGATGGTTTCTGTGAACAAGTCTTTAAACGACGTCCATTGGTGGTAGTTACCTTGGAATGTTGGAATATCCATCTGTGGAGTAGATTTGTCGCGATGAGATACAGACCACATTTTAGAGTTTATGGTTTTCTTCAAATCGTTATACATTTTCTCATATCTGTTGAATTCCTCTTGGTACAGAACGGAGATGAGGATGCCTGGTCCTCATCTCCGTTTTCACCTTCTATATCCCAATGCAGGCTATCGATAATAGTCCAACGACTTTGAAGAGACTTTAAAGCATCGTCAAACTCCCACTTGTTCTGTAGTTGGTCGATTTCTATGGTAGCTACTGTTCTCATGAAAGCTCTAAAGTTGATAGTCTGCTTTTTTATCATCCTTTCTAGTTTACTGTCTTCGTCTGGAACTCGCGTATCCCTATGTTGCTGTTGCAACGACTGTGAATGAGACGAACCCTCTGCTTGCTTCGATGTCCCCGCCTCTGCCGACGGCTGGTTAGGTTCTTGCTGTTTTGACAACAAGTTCTCCATGGTTTTGGTAATTAGTTGCTTGATAGACAAATAGACTTCCTCCGCCTTATCAAAACAATTTTTTATAAAATAAACATGGTTAAATTCAGCAAGTTCACAGCACTTCCTATGGTTGCGTTGATAATCTCTCCAATAATTTTCTAATATCTCCAACTTCCGTTTGCAGTAATCTATGGTTTTTCGTTCAGCTCCGTCTTTCTTGATGTTAGTTAGAAGTTTAACCAAGGAGTCGTAAATCTCCGTTTGGCTGACTGCTAACTGCTCCATTATTCTCACGGTAAATTAAATACGCAAGTGAAAATAAAGTGTATAAAATGGTTTGGTCTGACCTTATATTCTCCTTACGCGACAGCTGCCCAATTTCTTCAAAATTGATCTCACTGCCTACCTACTTTCCCTATACTTTAACTGGTAAAAATATAAAACACTGGTTGCAAGGTCCCGGCACACAAACACTTCACTATACTTCGCGAACCGAGGCCCTTAATGCTCGGAGGACCATGTAGATAGTATTGCCTGCTTGGTTTGGCACTAGTTTCTGAGTTGGTTGATATTTGGTTGATTTGCGGTTATATTAGACTGGTTTAATGACACGAAATAATATGGTTTTAAAAGCTATATTGAATTATGGTTATATTATATTTTATGGTAAATCTAAGCTAAATTAGCACTAAGATGGTTTGAGTTACGCGATTGGTATCCGAATACGTACTAACTAGTAATAGCTGCGATGCACGCATTTATGGAAATGCATGCAGGCAAAAGTGCTGAGCTGTTCGGTTGCAAATATTGTACCGAACAAATATTCTGAAGCCGGAGAGCTATCGGCCCATCACTCTGTTGTCGACGGTCTCCAAGGTGTTCGAAGCACTCCTGCTGCGACACCTACAGCCACACATAGCGCCGCGTCCAGAACAGTTTGGGTTCAGGGCGGAACATAGCACGACGCTTCAGTTGTCGAGGGTACTGCACCACCTCACAACAGCACTCAACAAAAAGGAATATTCGGTGGCAGTATTCCTCGACATGGAGAAGGCCTTCGACCGTGTATGGCACGAGGGCCTAATCTACAAGATGTCCAACTCGGACGCGCCCCGTCGCGTCGTAAAGGTGGTATCTAGCTTTCTCACAAACAGGACTTTCAGGGTGGTGGTCGAAGGAGCGCTCTCTAGCGCCCGCCCGGTACTAGCGGGCGTGCCGCAGGGCAGCTGCGTGTCGCCGGCGTGTTACTCACGTTATACCGACGACATCCCCACCACTTCCGACGCTATGCTCGCGCTGTATGCAGATGACGCCGCGTACATTACTACATCGCTCAATGCGAAGTACGCGGCGGTCAAGATGCAGCGCGCGCTCGATACGCTCCCCGAGTGGCTGTCGAAGTGGCGGCTTTCGGTTAACGTGGGTAAGACGCAGGCGCTGATTACCGGGTCCGCGCCCCTCCGACCACCGCTGAAACTACAAGGAGCCGACGTCGCGTGGTCCCCCCAGGCTAAATACCTGGGTGTGACTATCGACCGCCGACTCACGATGGTGCCGCATGTCCGCAAGGTCGCCGCGCAGGGTAGGGTCGCCCGTACCCTTCTCAAGCCTGTGCTCTCATCCCGCATCGCAACGCGCGTCAAGTTGGGCGTGCACAAGTTGTACGTACGCCCAATCTTGACGTACGCCGCCCCAGCGTGGTTCGCCCTCACTAGTGAGTCGAGCCGCAGGCTACTCCGCGCGCAACAAAACTTAGCGTTGCGGACTATTGTCGCTGCTCCTCGCTATGTGAGGAACGATGTACTCCACCGGGATCTCGGGATAGAGAGCCTGGATGAGTTTGTGCGGCGCCTCGCGAAGGGAATGTTCGCGCGTGCCGACGCTTCTGCCTGGCCTCATGTCAGGCAGATAGCACCATTGCACGCGCGCCCCCCTGACGCGAGACCCTTGCCCCGCGACCTGGTAGCGGACCCTGACACCATCGCACCGGATTGACGCCTCGAGTAAGCCGCACCCAGGTTACACGCGGCCTACTCGAAATAATAAGACTTTACAGATGTACTCACACATCTGTTGCGTGGCGTGTTCTAGGTTAATATAGGCATGTCACGTAACTAACACAGTCATCCATTACTCTACAGACGCCTAAACACACACACGCGCAGGCGCAACGCGGGCTGCGATGCGCGTTGACACTGAGCGGTGTTATACTACAACACTAGCCGCTCACACATACACGACAGTTCATCCCTCAATCTGTAAACGGCTAGATCTGTAAGCAGGGCGAGGGGTGGCTACATTTCGTCCTGTAGGAGCGTCGAGTCGGCATCTTAGTCGCTGGTCGTCCTCGCTGGGCCTCTCCCGGGTAACCGGGAGTCTCACCTGGCGGTGACAGACCGCCTAGATGTCGTGAAGAAAGCGGCGCTATAGGATTTAGCGTCGTGACGCGCCTACAGAAAAACACAATGCAACCAGTCACACGCACGCGGTAAAACGCGTGCAATTCCACCAGCCGCTTTAGGCAACCATATCGAAGGGCCCGCTGTTGCGGGCCACTGTATAGTAGGGTGTCCCGTGCATGTATGGGGAAAAAAAAATGAGCTACGGCTACGCAAGAGGCATAAAAAGTTGCGTTTTGACTCATAGATTACGATTATTATGAAATTTAATTAGATATCTGTCATCTTGAGGCCCCTAGCGGTCCTTGAAGTTTTTCAAATTTGCCATTTTTAGGGGTTCCTAACATAAACTATAAATCATACAAAAATAACGTTTAAATGGTTTTTATTAATTTTAAAGGTACAACAATGAGTCAAAGCAAGGTTTAAAATAATTGAAAGACAAATAATCAATGGCTCTTTTAAAAACGGAACTGATTTTTGTGCCCAAAATTAGGCATTTCCGCGCGAGATTTTAATCTGTTCCTAATGAAACCATCCCGAGCTGTAGCGTCCGTGACGCTTTGAGAAGCCTCCGTCACTAGTTTCACACATCTTTCCACTGACTGTGTGTGACAGGGAAAGTCAACAATGTCAAGGCTGTGATCTTTAGCCTTAATTCTAAGTTCATCGTTGGAGACATGGCGCAAAATTGGTGGAGTTGATATCTCACACTCTTGCCAAAATATAATATCAATGTAATCTCGCGCACAGAAGTTAAGCTTTGGCGCTTTAAATACCCTGCGAGAGTTGCTCTTTTCTGCTTCTCTAGCCTTTAATATTTTGCGAGATGCAAGCTCTCGAATATGGACTCTATTATCGAATAGCATGGCAATAAGCAAGTTTTCTGGGTGCGCAAAAAAAGCATTTCTTTCAATCACTGAATTTACAATACATCTCTGACTATCAGGCAAAAATCGAGATTACATAATCATTTGGAAAACATGCTTGGCTCCATCTTTAAATGATGAGTTTTGCTTGATGAGGAACCAAACAGGAGCGTAAACTTTGACCACGTAGTTCACAAGCAACTGCAAATTATCTGACGGCGAAACAGTACTTACGTAAAGTCTGAGTATGCGATTGGCAGTAGTGAGCCATCTCGAATGCGCCATTTTTCCAGGTTGGCGGCTCGCTAGCTCGGGGGAACAGGAACCAGCCATCACAGCATGACACATTTCGTAGAGATACTTTTGATCCGTGCTTAGTTCCTTCACAATATTATCAGGTAATTCGCGCAAATTTCCAGCCACTGCACAAAAAGACACTAGAGGTTTACTTTCACAAACAGCTAGCTGTTTTCCAATAGGTCCTGCATATTCTTTTGGCCCAGATGTGCTACCATCCAGAGACATGAATAAATGGCGAAGCGGTAATTCATTCGCGTGAAGCATGCAAACACACCATTGCAACGGTCTTTTCAAATAGTTTTCCAGGTATTGAATGACACCTCCCTTCCAACCTGTATTTGTAGCAGTACCATCGCACCCCACACAGATCACCTCTTCCAAGTTGTTGCCCTTGAGTTTCTAACAAAGATATGATAGAAGTGACGATACTTCTGGCAGTACCACAACTTGGCGTAGTATGTCCCAAATAAATAGATCCCGGCTCTGTGAGAACTGAAATGTGCTCTTGCAAAACTTCTCTGCGGTGGTACTGATTGCCTATTTTATCGTTTATGAGTGTTTTGTCCTTTCATCCATCAAAGTAGATACTTTTTACTACAATTGCATCAATATCTTTGCTGGCTTTGGTCCGTGCTTTTGAAACTGCTCTATGAATTTTATTCTTATCAATAACAAGACTTAGATCTTCGGAAAATACCAATCCTACGTCAACTAAGACCGCCGAAGCAACTGCAGCCGCAGATCGCGTTGATAGTCCATACCGATCACATACCTTAGCTACTGTTGGCAGCGCGAGAGTGTTCCGGTTCAATGAAGTAGATGGAGTCTCATTTACAAGCACGTCACTATTTTGAGAAAGCTCTGTTGCAGGCGACTGCGATCGAGGTGGCAACTCGCGCACCGGAACAGAATTGGTTTCTTGTGATGTACTTGGAATACATGGGTGCTCTATCCGCTTAAAATTTTCCTGTCTCTTATGTTTCTTTAAAAGTTTTGCCGTTTCTTTTGCATCTATACCGCTTACTGCCATTTTTCTATTACCTCTTTGGTCCAGTAAAAAATCTCTTTCAGCAATAGGAACTTTCTTCGGTTTTATGCAGGAACAAATGTCAATCGAAGTGCACTTACAAGCAGCAATATCGAAGAGCTTGTTCGACGATTCCAAAAAGCACTTCACTTTGGTTTTGTAGCCATCATTCCTTTTATTTTTGGGGTATCTTATTAATGACAGGTATTTGTCGAAATACGATTTCAGCAATTGGGTAACTCGTACATTGGAAACGATGGGAATCGAAGCTTTGGTCCAAATCGTATCAAGTTTTTCAGAAACGATTGAAAAAACTTCTGTGTTAGAAGGATCTTTCCCATTCTTCTGTAGTTTTAGTTCATTTTTAGTAAACAAGATAAATTTAATAACGTCACTTATCACTGGTAACTGGCGATCGTCAAGTTCTTTATATGATCCCAAAATCGGACAAGTAGTCTCACTTCGTCTTGAACCCATTATCGTATGTTTGTCACAAAAACACGTATTTTATCACAAGGAAGTGCGGAGCGACCCTTTACACCAATAAAACCGCAATAGAAATGAGACGAACTGCCTCACCGTAGAAGTAGAGAATTTAAGAAAAACTAGTGAAAACCTGTCAAAAAATGAATTTTGCGAGTTCGATCCAAACCAATTCCTCTCCGAAAACATCCTGTCGTTGCCTGCAAATCATAATTTAGGGTTCCACTATCAGTGAAATAAATAAATAAAATGGGAATAGGTAATGTACATTACCAATAGGTGATGACATTGACTGGAGGGTAATTTAAGTGATTTTTTCAAAAATAAAAGTGCTGGTAGAGCCCTCAAGATATCTTTTTATATTTTTTAAATTATTTTTACGGTAATCTACAACTAATAACGCAACTTTTGAGGGGTCTTGAGTAATGAAAATCGAAAAAAAAAAAAACGGGACACCCTACTGTATAGCCTCCGCTGGCGAGGGGCGAAGCCCTGACCCCGCTCGCCACGCCCCCTGACGGGGGCGTCGCGACGTCCAACGCACGATTCGCCCTATAGCACTTTAGGATTAGCAGCGATCGGACGCGTTTATCGGAGCTCTCCAGCGAGTAAAATAATCTATACTTATAATAAATCTGTAGAAGTGAAAATTCTGTACATTGAAAATATCAAAAAAATAAATGGCATGGCATGGGGGTGTTACTAGACCGACGCCGAACCCAAAAATTTGATTTAAAAAAATTATGTCTGTCTGTCTGTCTGTTTGTTCAGGCATCACGCAAAAACTACCGGTTCGATTACGATGAAACTTGGTATAATTATTCTTTAATATCCTGGGCACCACACTGGGTACTTTTTATCCCGGAAAAGTATCCTATCCTACTATCTATATTTAAACCTATTAATTAAAAGACAAGTTCTGACTGACTGACTCATCAACGCCCAGCCCAAACCCTTGGACCTAGAAAGCTGAAATTTTGCACAGAGGTTCCCTTTATAATGTAGGCAAGGAATAAGGAAGCATATTTTGAAATTCAACCCCTAAGGGGGTAAAATAAGGGATGAAAGTTTGTAGGAAAAATCTTATTCCTTGAGGTAATAAACTTGAAACTTCGCACGAATAGTTATCTAAATAAATGATAAAGTTTGTAGTTTTTGTTTTTCTAAATTACTCCCTAAAGGGGGGTTGGGGGGTGTCAGTGTTTGTATGGAAGAATTTTAACGCGCTGTCCTTTATACTTAACTAGCTGCTGCCCGCGGCTTCGCCCGCGTGAGTGTCGGAAATTACCCCATACATCCCCATGGGTTTTAAGTATAAAGGACAGCGCGTTATGCTTAAATCTTTTTTCGATTTAAGCATACATAGGGACGGACAGCGACAGCGACTTTGTTTTATACTATGTAGTGATATGCATGTATTATGCATATAAACCTTCCTCTTGAATCACTCTATCTATTAAAAAAAACCGCTTCAAAATCCGTTGTGTAGTTTTAAAGATTTAAGCATACATAGGGACGGACAGCGACAGCGACTTTGTTTTATACTATGTAGTGAGTTTATTTACGACATCACATTAGAAACCTCTAAATTTATCAGTGTTTCTTTACAATATTATGCATGTATTATGCATATAAACCTTCCTCTCTATCTATTAAAAAAAACCGCTTCAAAATCCGTTGTGCAGTTTTAAAGATTTAAGCATACATAGGGACGGACAGCGACAGCGACTTTGTTTTATACTATGTAGTGATGATAGTGATAGTGATCTGTAGAAGTGAAAATTCTGTACATTGAAAATATCAAAAAAATAAATGGCAGGGGGTGTTACTAGACCGACACCGAACCCAAAAATTTGATAAAAAAATTTTTTGTCTGTCTGTCTGTCTGTTCAGGCATCACACAAAAACTACCGGTTCGATTACGATGAAACTTGGTATAATTATTCTTTAATATCCTGGGCCCCACACTGGGTACTTTTTATCCCGGAAAAGTTTCCTATCCTAATATCCATATTTATACCTACTAATAAAAAGACAAGTCCTGACTGACTGACTCGTCAACGCCCAGCCCAAACCCTTGGACCTAGAAAGCTGAAATTTTGCACAGAGGTTCCCTTTATAATGTAGGCAAGGAACAAGGAAGCATTTTTCGAAATTCAACCCCTAAAGGGGTCAAATAGGGGATGAAAGTTTGTATGAAAAATCTTATTCCTTGAGGTAATAAACATGAAACGCCGCACGAATAATTATCGAAATAAATGAAAAAGTTTGTAATTTGTTGTTTTTCTAAATTACCGCCTAAAGGGGGGTTGGGGGGTGTCAAAGTTTGTATGGAAGAATTTTAACGCGCTGTCCGATTAACTCGAAACTCAATATTTATACTTAAACCCAAAAATTAAGAATAACGTGTATCAGGATTTTTCGAAATTCAACCCCTAAGGGGGTAAAATAAGGGATGAAAGTTTGTAGGAAAAATCTTATTCCTTGAGGTAATAAACATGAAACTTCGCACGAATAGTTACCTAAATAAATTATAAAGTTTGTAGTTTTTTTTTTTCTAAATTACCCCCTAAAGGGGGGTTGGGGGGTGTCAGTGTTTGTATGGAAGAATTTTAACGCGCTGTCCGATTAACTCGAAACTCAATATTTATACTTAAAACCCAAGGGGATGTATGGGGTAATTTCCGACACTCACGCGGGCGAAGCCGCGGGCAGCAGCTAGTCACTACATAGTATAAAACAAAGTCGCTGTCGCTGTCCGTCCCTATGTATGCTTAAATCTTTAAAACTACACAACGGATTTTGAAGCGGTTTTTTTTAATAGATAGAGTGATTCAAGAGGAAGGTTTATATGCATAATACATGCATAATATTGTAATGAAACACTGATAAATTTAGAGGTTTCTAATGTGATGTCGTAAATAAACTCACTACATAGTATAAAACAAAGTCGCTGTCGCTGTCCGTCCCTATGTATGCTTAAATCTTTAAAACTACACAACGGATTTTGAAGCGGTTATTTTTAATAGATAGAGTGATTCAAGAGGAAGGTTTATATGCATAAAACATGCATAATATTGTAAAGAAACACTGATAAATTTTGAGGTTTCTAATGTGATGTCGTAAATAAACTATTTTTTTTGCGCTTACATTGCAAACGCTGGCTGAACCCCACGAGATAAATCAAAATAATGTACTACAGTATTGTACACCTTAAAAAGGTCAACAAAAAAGTCCGCGATGGTATATGTCTATCTCTTAAGGATAACTCACAATAACCATTTTTTATCCTTTACATTTTACGGGAAAAAATGGCTTATTTACGAAGTGATTTTAAGCAATACAGCATTAATCCGTATCCAACTAAGTACCTTAAATACATTGTACATTTAATATAGATCAAGATGGCCCTTTACAGCATGTAATTTAAATAAGTATTTCCGAAGATATTACAGATTTAAAATGCAGGGACATAACGGTGCGGCGGCGGTACCGGCCCGGCCGGCGCAGCGGTGCGTGCTTATAAATAGCGCGTCGAAGGCCGCGATTCGCCCTATAGCACTTTAGGATTAGCATCGATCGGACGCGTTTATCGGAGCTCTCCAGCGAGTAAAATAATCTATACTTATAATAAATCTGTAGAAGTGAAAATTCTGTACATTGAAAATATCAAAAAAATAAATGGCAGGGGGTGTTACTAGACCGGCACCGAACCCAAAAATTTGATTTAAAAAAAATATGTCTGTCTGTCTGTCTGTTTGTTCAGGCATCACGCAAAAACTACCGGTTCGATTACGATGAAACTTGGTATAATTATTCTTTAATATCCTGGGCACCACACTAGGTACTTTTTATCCCGGAAAAGTATCCTATCCTACTATTTATATTTAAACCTATTAATTAAAAGACAAGTTCTGACTGACTGACTCATCAACGCCCAGCCCAAACCCTTGGACCTAGAAAGCTGAAATTTTGCACAGAGGTTCCCTTTATAATATAGGCAAGGAATAAGGAAGCATATTTTGAAATTCAACCCCTAAGGGGGTAAAATAAGGGATGAAAGTTTGTAGGAAAAATCTTATTCCATGAGGTAATAAACTTGAAACTTCCCACGAATAGTTATCTAAATAAATGATAAAGTTTGTAGTTTTTGTTTTTCTAAATTACTCCCTAAAGGGGGGTTGGGGGGTGTCAGTGTTTGTATGGAAGAATTTTAACGCGCTGTCCTTTATACTTAAAACCCATGGGGATGTATGTGGTAATTTCCGACACTCACGCGGGCGAAGCCGCGGGCAGCAGCTAGTTATTAATATAACCGTTTCAAGCAGTCGTCATGAAATTTGTAAAACAACCACAATCGTTACATGTAAACAAACTTTGTGTTAATTCTCAGGAGGTTTTCGCCATGGAGAATTATTACCTAAATCGGTACGATGCATCATTTGCGGACCGTCAAATTGTGGAAAAACTAATTTATTAATTGTTCTTCTTATACGCGAGAATGGTTTAAGAATTCAAAATGTCTATGTTTATTCGAAAACCTTGCAACAACCTTAGTACGTTTTTTAGAAAAAGTTTTGAAACGAGTACCAGGCATTTCATTTCCGAAATATCATGAAAATGAGCAAGTATTGAGTGTTCAGACCGCAAAACCGAATTCTGTAATTGTATTTGACGATATTGCTTGTGAAAATCAAAGTAGTATGCATGATTATTTTGCTATGGGGAAACACAAGTTCATCGATTGTTTTTATCCAAATCAGACGTATAGTAAAATCCCTAAGCAGTTAGTAAGAGACAACGCAAACCTAATCGTACTTTTTAAACAAGATGAAAGACATATGAGACATGTGTATGAAGAACACGTCAACACTGACATGACATGGATTGAATTTAATCAAAATGAAATGTGTTCAAAAATATGGAGTATACCTTTCAATCATGTTGTTATCAATAAAGATTGTTCTAAAAACAAAGGTTGTTATAGAAGTAAATTTGACACGTTTGTAGTCTTTGACTAAGAACACGAATACATATATATGACGGAGCGACGGGCTCACAATCGTTGTCAGAATGGATATTATCAATTAAATAGTTCATTGTGTAACTGTCTGTCTAGTTGGTGGGCAAAGGACACGCGCGACGTTACTATAATCACCTCATCACTAGTTACTCAAACTTATTTAACAATATTGCCAATAATTAGAAGTCTACTTAAAACTTATAAATCTACGCTTTTCCTAAATTAATTAGAAGGGCGTAACGAGTCCACGAGTCGCGCTCAGTCGATCTCGTGGTCTGAATGTGACTGCTTCATCCAGGCTCCACCGAATCACTCATGCTAAACTCTTATCGTCTTAAAACGTTCCCACGAGAAAAACAAGCCGACTCCTGGCCACGTTCGACGCAATAAGATTTACGTCGTCGCCTTTCTTATCGGAAACAATTATTCATTATTTAATATCAATAAGCTCAGCGCGCTAAAAAAGACCATCGAAATCTTGAAACTCAAACTCAAACTCAAAGCATTTATTTCAATTAAACCAATTACAGGCACTTTTGAATTGTCAAGGAGTCAGTCAGTCAGAAAATATGAAGCTAGTTGCCCATTCCAAAGCGTAGTAGGTACCTATGGAGAAGAACGGGTAAGAAACTCCACGGACACTCTTTTAAATCAAATAAATTGTTACAAAAATTGGTTACATCATTCATGTTGAAATTACTTATACATGTGAGAACAATGTAGAAAGACGTGCATAAAAAAGCGTCCGTACATAAAAATAAAAACAATTCAAAAATTACAAATCAGCCATGGCAGCTAAGAGATGACCAGCCCCAACTGACGGCGCCCGTTCACGAACATTACGCATGGATTAGCACCATTCGGCTCAACCATTTTGAAGGGAGCTAAATGACCCAACACACACGCCACCATCAGCGAGACATCTGAGTGACATGACATACTCACAGCCGCCAGGGCACATTCAAGTCAATGAAAGACATAATATTACCCAGCAAATGGTAGCTCTATATTACATAGTACTCACATATGTGCTATGCAATTATATAATGCAAAAGAAATTGAGTCTATACAATGCAAAGATGTTCTTACAATCTTCAGCAGCTCCAACAGACTTTTTGAATGTTAATCAATTAGTTGTGGTTGTGGAGCAGGACCAGCATTGGCCCAAGAATTTTTATCAGTGATATAATCCCCTAACTTATAATATGCCTGCCTGCATAGTGTGCGTTTTATACATGTTTTGAATCTCGCCTCATTCAGTTGAAGTATGTGGGGAGGAATTTTATTATAACATTTTAAACAGTACCCCATGAAAGATGAGTCTACTTTAGCCAGTTTGAAACCTGGTTGAACTAATAGGTCCCTATTTCTTGTACTATAATTATGTCTATCACCTCTTTTACTAAAAAGATGTAATTTTTTTCTTACATACATGATGTTTAAATAGATATATTGACAAGGTACCGTCATGATGTTAATATCTTTAAACGGTTCCCTTAGAGAATCACGCCTGCGGAGATGATATGGCTCTGATCGCTCTTTTCTGCAGAATAAAAATAGACTCGATGTCTGCAGCCCGTCCCCACAGTAAAATACCGTAAGACATGATACTATGAAAGTAACTAAAATATACCAGTCTCGCGGTATCTACATCAGTAAATTGACGGACTTTTTTGACAGCATATGCTGCTGAACTTAGCCGTCCTGCAAGAGATGTTAAATGAGGACCCCATTGTAGCCTTGAGTCGAGCGTGATCCCCAGGAAAACGGTTTTATCGACGAATTCTAGTTTCTCTTGATTCAATACTATCTCACAATCATTACTTTTTACATTTGGTAAAGAAAATTTTATGCACTTAGTTTTTTTCCCATTTAATACTAAATTATTAGCAGTGAACCAATTTTGGACCTGCAGTAGGGCGTTATTTACGTCGTCAAAATTTGTAGCACGTCTATCTACCTTAAATATTAATGAAGTATCGTCAGCAAATAACACCATTTGTGGTTGGTTTTTTAATAAATGGAATAGATCATTAATATACTCTAAAAATAGGAAAGGACCCAATATCGAGCCTTGTGGTACACCCATTTTTACTTTTAAACCTAGTGAATTTATGCCGTTTATTTGAACTTGCTGTTGTCTATCATTTAAATAAGATTTTACTAAACTGAGCGCAAGTTTTCCAAGTCCGTAATGCTCTAGTTTCAAGAGTAAGGTTTAGTGATCGACGCAATCAAATGCCTTGGAGAGGTCACAAAAGATTCCTATGGCGTCTTGGGCCTCTTCCCACGCGTTAAAAATGTGTCTTAATAAGGTAACACCAGCGTCGGTCGTACAACGTCCTTTGGTGAAACCATACTGTTGATCGTGAAGGATTTTATTTGTGTTAAAATGATTGAGCATTTAATTTAGCATTACCTTTTCAAACACCTTACTGAAAGCTGGCAACACGGATACGGGTCTATAATTATTGGTGTCTTTACTGTCCCCGGATTTGAAAAGTGGTATAACCTTACTGTATTTCATTAAATCCGGGAAGACATAAATTAAATATTAAGGCTAAGTAAGGCGCTATGATCTCAATTATGGAGGTACAGACTTTAATGGACATTCCCCAAAGATCTTCGGTCAATTTTATTTTGATTTGCTTAAAAGCTTTTATTACCGTTAAGGGGTTAATATGCTTAAATTTAAATACAATCGGGCAGGCTGAAACGTTCCTCTTTACTAAATCAAAAGAAAGCGAGGGCGAGGAATTTAAGGTTTCAGTCGTTTTAAGTGGGATACTGGTAAAGAAATTTACAAATTCTTGAGCAACTTCTTTGTTAGTAATTATGAGGCCAGGTGAAGTCTCTAGTGTGAAATCATTATTATGTCTTTTATTCCTGTTTGTTTCGTCATTGATAATTTTCCAAACCGTCTTTATTTTATTATCAGCTGATTTGATCTTGTTGCTAATGTACAAGGCTTTAGCTACCTTGCAGGTATTTAAAAAAAATTTAGAGTAAGTAGCAACGTATGTATTAAAAGTTTCGGTGTTAATATAAGGCTTAAGGCCTCCTTGACTACGCTGATGTCAGTTATCTCGATCTCACTGAGGCACAACTAGATAAACTTGAGCGACTTCAAAACTTCTGCATAAGATTTATATTTGGCCTGCGCAAATATGATCACGTTTCTGAATTTCGTACAAAGCTCAAGTGGCTTCCTATACGTCTTCGCCGGAATTCTCATATCTTATTTCAGCTCTACAGTATTCTGTTTAATCCTACAACCCCCTCTTATCTTAAAGAACGTTTCAAGTTCCTTCATGACACACATAATAGATATCTAAGGTCATCGGAAAACTTGAGACTAGAGATGCCGATGCATTCCACCAGCTTTTATGACAAATCCTTTACAGTTCAAGCAGTACGGTTATGGAATGCCTTGCCCGTGTCGATTAGGCGTGCTCAATCTTTGTCCACTTTTAAAATTTTGGTGAAAAAACACTTCCTCTCTCCTTAATTATCAACATTGCACATAGTTCCTTGCTTTTGTTTCATGTTTCTATGTTATGTATGTATTTATTTATATATATATATTTATACAGATAACTATTTTTATGCTTTATGTATGTATGTATTTATTGTATATGTAAATGGTACACCACTGACTACCTGCAGTATTGTCTCTCCTTCTCCCTTGAATCCATCCAAAGGTTGTCTGTAAAAGATCGCTTTTAGCGATAAGACCGCCCATTGTGTCACCCTATGTAAAATGTCCAAATTTATGTCTGTAATTTTTTGGTGTACATAATAAAGAGTATTCTATTCTATTCTATTCTATTCTATTCTATTCTATTCTAAGGCCATACAGCTCAAACAATTTTTCCCTATTTTTCCTAATACCTTTAGTTGCTCAGTCACTGAACAAAAATTTTGGGCAAATAGTTTTTGTCTTCTTTTTTAAAGTATTATCGAACTCAGTGCGCACTACCGAAAAGAATTCCTCATATAATTCATTTACATTGTTTAAAATATTGCCCGGTAAACTTAATTGACTAATTGAGTTATTATTAAATTTACTTAAATTGCTGGGTGTAATTTGTCTAGATTGTATCTGAATTCTTTGTAATGGTGTGTTGGACTTGAAAGAAACGGTTTGACCGCTGTGATCAGAAGGGAGATAATTAACAATGCCTTTATCAAAGTAGTCACAGCAACAAAAAACATTATCAATACATGTAGCTGAATTTGTAGTTATACGGGTTGGTTCTGAAAAAACATTTGACAAATTGAATGATTTAAAGAGACTTAATCATCGACTACTATTTGAACTATTCTCTAATATATTAATATTGAAGTCACCACAGATAATTAGCGATTTTGTACCAATTGCAAGTTTTGCTAGAACATCTTCCATTACTGACTCAAATAAGGAGTAGTTTTGATAATTTGGGGGTCTGTAAACGCACACTATAACATGCTGATCTAGCTCAACACAAGACAGTTCAATGTTATGTTCAACCGACAAAGCAACTATATCTTTACGAATTTTAGATTTAATAGAATTTTTGACTAAGATTAGTGAACCACCACGCAGCATAGATGTTCGGTTAAAACAACTGCCCACACTATAATTTTTGTAATTAATTAGCTTTCATAATCTTTCAACCAATGTTCAGTTAAACAAACAATTCCGAACATGGTTTTTTCTAAAAATAATTCAATTTCTAATTGTTTGGAAGAAAAACTTTGAATATTTTGATGAAATAATTTCAAGGAATTCTGCTTACTCTTTTTTACACTTAACTATTTGAGAGCAAGAAGACACCTTGTTGTTGGTAGGTATAACGAAAATGTTACTAGTATCTTCTGTTGTCTTACTATCTAGTTTAAATTTAAAATAACATCCAGAGTGAGATCCAAGTCTCCCATGTCATCACCAGGCAATGAGATCCCACTACTTGTGGACTCCACACTATGACAAGAATTTGCCATAGAGACACATGGATCCTCCTTCGTACAATTATTGTAAAAAGAAATAGGATTACTGCTACAGTTATTTAAAGTGAACACCTGTACATGAGAATTATTAATAATTGAGAGAGTTAGCCGAGGTGTGACTGACACCTTCGTCTCACGCTGATAAGAACTAGGCGAGGTGTGAGTTGACACCATCGTCTCGCGCGCCGACATATATATAAGGCTATTACCTGCCTGACATTATTATTCACCTTTCGACGCTAAATCAATTACGACCTATTTTACTAATATGGAAAAATCATTGAAACGACAAATTGTTGATGCGGCAGAAGCTGTAAAGATAAAAAAAATAAGAAAAATGAGAGATGCAGATATTAACAATAAACAAGCACTGGAATCTGTTTTCAAACCTGTAACAGAACCTCTCAACCTAATTGCTAATGCTAGTAAGCAAACTCCTCTCCTGCGTGTTAGTGATGATTTTGCTGATGTTCCGTTTACTAACGAAATTTCGCAGAAAGAAGGAAATAATAGTGCAGGAAGTAATGATAATAATGGTAATGAAGACAAATATGAATCCGATATCAACAGTGACTCTTCTTATGAATGGAATGGATGGCTGAAGGGAATCAAGATTGTGAGACGTCATCCTGGTCAGTATCTTCAGAAGCGTTGGTTGATATTCCATTTGGGGTTAGAGCAGACCGCGGGAAACTGATGTTAGGTTCTGCTTGCACAACGATCAACGATCAATACATCACCGTGGCTGGAAGTAAATACCGAAATACACCTGGTATAAAACAGTTGTTGTTGAAGAAAGATGTAGATTTAAGCTTGGTTACAGATAGTGATATGCTAAATTATAAGTCGATGCTACTTGATACAAATGCACATCGTCGAGACTATGACGCAAGTAAACCAATAAAAAGTAATAAAGGAAAAAAATATTTGCAAGTTATTAAACCTCTATTTAAACTGAAGAATTCAGTTCAGGTAAAGGGTCTACCGTTAATGAAAAAGTGGAGAAAAAACGTAGATTTAGTGTACTGGGATAATCCTAATGAATTAGTGGAAAGGTTTAAATTATTAATTGCGTCTAGAGATTCTGGCAACACAGGATTACCCAAGTAGCACAGATAGCTGTATAACTACTCACTTTTAGAACTATTTGAAACTCTATGCGTATTAAGACTCTTTTAAGAGTACACTGGTGATCCTACAGCTGCATAATAGCTGTCAGTGATATTTAAACAGCTTAGGCTGATTAAGAGCTGCATTAAGGCTGATTAAAATCGACAAAACTACCATTAATACGCTAAGAGTGCTATAAAGGTATATTTTCAACGACTCTATACAGCTTTTAACCTTTTCTAATGCCTTAACCGTAGTAAGGGCTGTGTATTGGATTAAATTACGCCAAATGCTGTTTAAGAAGGTATTTGTGAACTCCTATTACACTGACTTATTAAAGGGCCACTTGTGAACTATTATGATGTTAATAGCTGTATAATGGATGATTTGTGGCCCACATGACAGCTTATTGCTGAATATGTCTACCGGTAATCAGCCTTTATACTGCCATTGATAGTGTCTGCATAGCGGCTGTTAAAACATTCACTAGATCCCTCGCAGCTGCTTAGAGACTCACTAGTGTATCGAATTAACGGCTTCTATTTTATAGTTGTTCAACGCAAGCGGTCATAAGTGCATTATCACGCTTAGGATTGTATTGCTGTGAACGAGCGACAGGCCGAACCTACATCTGTGTGTGTAAGTGATGTATCAACACAGAATACACCTCAGAACTCTCACACTGGCGTCGAATGAAACAAAAAGCATACCGTCACTTTTTCGCAGAGTACGTAATTACTCGTGACCTTGGTCGGTTCATACTAGTGCTAAAAATTCACATATTGGTATCAAGTTCCGATAGCTGGTAGCGTATTGAAGTGTATGGTGAAACACATAGGTCTGGGTTCAAATCACGAAACGAAACTTTTATTTTTCTTTTAAACAATCATCTTCATCTGTTTTTTTTATTATTTAATACATTAATAAACAAGATTATTAATTAATTGCTAATTTTATTATTACTTATATTGTTATTGAAATAAGGGGTTAAGAATAAAAATGTTTAATAAGTGATTACAAAATGTTTATTCGTTATCATTTTATGAAGTTTAAATAAATAAACTTATAGAATTAAAACAGTTTATTTTCCCATAAATAACAATTTATTGAGATAAAGTACCATGAACCTTGACAATCAGGCTTAATATATTGTATCTTAATAATAAATAATAATGTCCTTTAATTACTTTTTTGTGTGGGTAATGTAACAAACCAACTCGCAAATCTACGCAAATCTACCCACGTAAATATAACAAATGCGGAATCGTTGTTACAATACAAATAAATTACTCAGTATTACTACTTTTATTTTACTACGAGTAAGTTTGAGACCTCACGTTCGTGTAATATTTAAATGTTTAATAGTTAACAAATCGTATTTAATAGGACTTATTGAGGTTATAGCTTAAAGTGTTCATTTTCATTACGAAAAGAAGATTGAAACTAAACCTCAAAATAATCCTTATTACGGATATGACACAATATAATTATAATAGGTAATAATAATTATTTTATTATAATTATTATAATATAATTATAATAATAATAATTATTTTATTATAATTATTATAATATAAATTTTATAATGTGGCGACTTAGTAATTGTAATATGCTGAGTTGCATTATTGACCAAGTATGTGGGAGCGGGCAATCGGCTCGCCAGTCGCCTACATATCACCGCCCTGCCTCGACGCATACATAGTACCTAGTTAGCTATAACAAAGTATTGTGGAACTCGAATTAAAGACAATTTATTTCATTGTAGTCCGGATCTTTATTTATCTCACCGACAACATAACACGCACAACACTGGCACTGGCACTGGCACTGACACTACCTTTCGACGATGTAAAGATTCCGCGTTGTTAAACACGTAGCAACAGGGTAGGCGACTCAAAAAGCTTACGAGGCAGAGGCGAATAGACCGCGTGGAAAAGTGAAACGTAACTTGCTTTAGCAAAGTAAAGCGACGCGTGTGTACCGTTTTCAAGATGAACCCGCAAGCGTTAATCGGCCAACCCGGAGCAGCTACCATTGGAGACGTATCAATGGTAACAGTGCAAATGAGAGTTCCGGAATTTTGGAGAGAGATACCAAGATCATGGTTCATCCAGTTCGAGGCAATTATGGCACCACAGAAGCAAGGCGACACCCAAAAGTACGAAATGGTGCTCGCAAAATTACCAACAGACGTTGTACGCCAAGTAACCGACATCATAGAAGCTCCGCCGGATACGGCCAAATATGAAACAATTAAAAAACGCTTATTGTCAGTATATGAAGAGAGTACAGATAAACAATTTCACAAATTAATGCATGACACAGACCTGGGAACCCAAAAACCGTCGCAATTACTCAGAGAAATGTCGGCCTTGGCGAAGAAATACAGCGTGACAGAAGAACCATTGAAGAGGCTGTGGCTGGACAAGCTGACACCTAATGCACGCGCAATGTTAGCAATGAGCGAAGACACCAAGTTGGAGGATCTGGCTAGGAAGGCAGATAAAATACTAGAAACCTTGGGAAGCGGCGCGGTCGCGTCTATCACACCCAGCACATCAACAGATGACGGTATTGCCAGCCACCTAAAAGAATTAACAATGGAAATGAATGAACTACGCGGGGAAATAAATGAGATCAGGAGGCGGAAAGACAACTCGGGCGGCAGACGATGGCAACAACGTCCTAGATCCAAAAGCCGGACGCGGCGCACACCAGAATCTCCCGACTGGCTATGCAGGTATCATTACCGCTACAGGAACAACGCGCGGACGTGTGAAGCACCGTGTAGCTGGACCAAGAAGCAGCAAAAGCAGGAAAACTAGACGCGGTGCAGTCAGCGTCGGTGGACGATTGTGCCGCGGGAAACCACCGACTTTGTGTGAAAGACTTCAAAACGGGAATTGTGTATTTAGTGGACACGGGTGCGAATGTATCAGTGATACCAGTAAGTAACGTGAAAACAAAGCACAAACAAGAGTGTACATATAAACTTTACGCAGCTAATAACACGGAAATAAAAACCTACGGTGTAGTGACTATAGAATTAAACTTAGGATTCAAAATCAAAATCAAAATCAAAAGTCATTTATTCAAACTAGGCTGAGAATCAGCACTTTTCGAACGTCAAAATTACATAAGACAGTCCCCCAAAAACGCCCGCCCTTCACCACTTCCTAGTGCTTTAGCTGGGAAGAAGAAGTGGCGCAACAAACTCCCCAGCAGCACAGCTGTCTGATCATTTAGAAAAGAAAATGAATCTATACAATAGTATCCAAAATAATATGCAATGCAATGCAAAAAACGTCAAACTTATATTAAATTATTTGCCTTATGTCAGCTAGCACACGCCAATATACCCACAAAAAACATCGAAATCCTTACTCAAGCGAATAAATTAAAAACGTAAACAGAACTTAATCGAATAAAAGCCTCCATGCAAGCATAAAGGGCGTGCCCACTTACATAATAGCTATTAAAACTGGAACTCAAAGCCACAAAAATGTTAAACTAGGACCATCGAAGTAAAATAAATAAACAGTTAATTACTAATAACAATAACAAAACCATGGACAGCAAGACGACCAGTCACCACGAGCAGCACCCGTTCACGAGCATAACGCGAAGATCAGCCATCACCCCCTTCGCCATATTTGAGGGAAGGAGGCAACCCGACCCCCGACGCTACCGCAAGCAGTGACATCTAAGGGAGCATGACGAACTTGCTGCCGGTTGCTCAGGCAAAATAATATGATCAATTGTCGAGGTCGCTAGCTAACCACTTATTGCAATACAACTCATTAAAAAAAACATTTTAATGAGTAGATTATGTCAAAAATAAAAAATTACACCAAAATAAATAGACTTATTAGTCAACAAAAATAAACATGTCGGTAGGAAAGCTAATTCTGGAGAAAGAACATAAACATTGTCTTGAGTTAATCACAGCGCCCAACTATTCTTATCGTTCAAATAGTCGTTGATAGAATAGTATGCCTTTGAACAAAGGTTGGATTTTACTTTAGCTTTAAACGCATTAAAAGGCAAATCTAACAAAGAAGAGGGTAGCTTGTTATAAAAGGTTATACCAAGCCCAACAAATGAGTTATGCACCTTATGAAGCCGGTGAAATGGAGCTCTTAATTTGTCTTTATTTCTGGTGTTAACATTATGAATATCACTGTTTTTAGTGTATAAGTGTATATTTTGCCTAATATATATGATGTTCGCGAAGATGAATTGTGATGCCACCGTGAGAATACCAATATCTTTAAAAAAATCTCTTAGAGAAACTCTGGCACCTAGCTGGTAAATTGCTCGTACAGCTCGTTTTTGAAGAACAAATATATTTTGAATGTCAGCCGCTTGGCCCCACAACAGAATACCGTAGGACATAACGCTATGAAAATAACTGAAATAGACTAACCGAGCTGTATCAACGTCAGTGTATTGTCTAACTTTCCTGACGGCATAGGCAGCCGAACTGAGCCTTCCCGCTAGGCTTGATATATAAGGGCCCCACTGAAGTTTGGCATCTACTGTAATGCCCAGAAAAACTGCCGAGTGTACAGTTTCAAGCTCCTCTTTATCTAAGACGATGTTGGGTCCTAGATTTCTAACATTCGGTAAGGCAAACTTTATACATTTCGTTTTCTTGGCATTGAGAACTAAGTTATTTGTCGTAAACCAATCCGTAACCATTGAGAGGGCACTGTTTACGTCGTCAAACTCTTGTCTATTCCTGTCTACTTTAAAAATAAGAGAGGTATCATCTGCAAACAGTACAACGTCACAGATATCCTTTAAAAGAAATGGCAAGTCATTGATATATACCAAGAATAAGAATGGGCCTAGTATAGAGCCTTGCGGTACACCTAACTGAACTGGCAGCCCGGAAGATTTCACACCATTAACATCAACACATTGGAACCTATTATGTAAATATGAATTTATTACTTCGAGAGCTTCATTTTGGACACCGTAATGACGTAGTTTACGTAATAGCGTTTCATGGTGCACGCAATCAAAGGCTTTGGAGAGATCACAGAAAACCCCAATAGCATTTTGCGAGTTCTCCCATGCGTTAAATATGTGTTTCAGCAGAGCAACACCCGCATCAGTAGTCGAACGACCTTTTGTAAAGCCATATTGTTCAACATGAAGGAGGCTATTTAAATTAAAATGTCTTAGCAACTGCTTGAGTATTAACTTTTCAAATATTTTGCTAAATGCAGGAAGGATAGAAATAGGCCTGAAATTGCCAACGTCATTTTTATTACCTGTTTTAAATAATGGTATGACTTTACTACTTTTCATGAGGTCAGGAAAAATTCCTAAATCAACACATTTATTAAAAGTAACAGCTAGATAGGGGGCTACGATGTCTATTATATTACTTAATATTTTAATGGAGATGCCCCAGTAATCACCAGTATTTTTAGACTTAAGTGTGTTAAAAACATTAACTACATCACGAGGTGTTACATGTTCGAAGCTAAATAAGCTACTACATTTGGGCACACTACTATGCAGAAGGGTTTCAGCTTTAGACGGTGACGAATTTAAGGAGCGGGTCGTAGTTATAGGTATGTTGGCAAAAAACTCATTAAAAGCCTCAGCTACGTCAGCTGCTTTATTAACTAATTTGTTATTGACCATAATCTCAAGTTGTTTTTCTTGTTTAATCGACTTACCCGTTTCATTGTTAATAATTTTCCAAGTGGTTTTCACTTTATTATTGGAATTTTTAATTGTATCGCCCAAAAATTTAGATTTAGCAAAAACACAAATAATTTTAAATAATTTTGAATACTTTTTGACATACTCAAGGAAAGGAGTATCAAACCTGTACTTTTTCAAACCATATAACTCGTACAGTCTCGCTCTACTTTTATAAATACCTGGAGTGGCCCATTGGTTAAAGCCAACGGAGGTTCCAATAATGTTAATGGTTTTGGTCTTGAAAGTAGATTGGTACTCTTTTTGAACAACATCAAAAAGGGCTCCATAGATTTTATTAGGATTCTCGTGATCTACTATAGATGGTGTTAATCTATGAGCAATATTATTTTTAAACTTATTGCAACGACTAGCTGTATAGGGCCTGCATTCTATTTTATGCGGCTTTTTATTTAATGGCATGGGGAAGCTAGCTAATAAACCACAGTGGTCAGATGTTAAGTCACTTAACACTAATTTATTTTTGGCATCACAATCACTAAATATATTATCAAGACAAGTTGACGAAGATGCCGTGATCCTAGTAGGTTCATAAAACAAGTTAATTAAATTATAAGACCTAAACAGATTAAGAAGTCTAATACTTAATGGAGTGACATCTAGAATATTAATATTAAAATCTCCACATAAAATTATACTTTTCTTACTTGATTTTAACCTATTGAGTAAATCCTCCATTACCGATTCGAAACGAATGAAATCACCAGAGGGGGGTCGATAAACACAAATTATAACGTATCGCTCGAGTTCAACACAAGACAACTCAATAGTGCGCTCGATAGAAAGGTTAACTAAATCTATACGTTGTTTACATTTCAACTTGTTTGAAACAAGAACTAAAGATCCACCGCGAATTGCGCTTTTTCTCACAAACGCACTTTGTACTGTAAAATTATTATCATTGATAAACACTACTTCATGTTCTTTCAACCAGTGTTCAGTCAAACATAACACCTGAACATCATAGTTTTCTATAAATAAACTTAACTCTAGCTCTTTGCCGGACAGACCCTGCATATTTTGATGTACAACATTCAATATATGCGGCTCACCCGTTGTCGCACCTAATAGTTTAAACTATATGGCGTATCAAAAGTAGTGTTAGTACCACTACTAACAGTAATCGACGGTACACTACAGGTACCAGTGTCACTGGGTATATTGTATGCTAAAAGATTAGCAATATGTCTCCTACAACTAGGTGGCAAATACATTGTATAATTTGTCAGTTTGTAATCAGTAATAAATTGATTACAATCAAAATATAAAATAGCGTCACTGTGACGACATGTCCTATTATAAATAAACATATTTAAATTATAAATGTGCCTGTTTTGCTGCTCAGACAAATATTGAGAATAAGGCAAGGCACAGAAAATAAATTTACAACTATTGGTCTCATTGAGATGTAACATCAACTGGACACATTCCATTATGTCCTTTTTTCTTACAGCTAAACTATCCCCATATAATAATATAACAGTGGAAGTGGGGATTAAATAGAAATTACAAATGGTCATTTATAGTTTGCGATGTGAAACAGCCAATCATAGGGGCAGATTTTTTAAGAGCACACCAATTAGTCGTAGACTTACACAACAAAAGGTTGATTGACGGTCTCACTAAAATAAGTAGAGAAGCAACTACAGTGAAATGTTCCGAATTTACCATATCTAGCATTCAACATGACAATCCGTACAAAGAATTGCTTGAAAAATTCTCAGAAGTAACTAAACCGATTTCGTACAAAGACCCCCCTAGCCATAATACATACCTACTATCACATAGAAACTACAGGCCCTCCCGTGTTTTCCCGTGCTAGGCCGTTGCCACCGCATAGATATAAAATAGTACAAGAAGAATTTAGGTTAATGCAAGATTTAGGTATATGTAGGCCATCAAAGAGTCCATGGGCAAGCGCGCTGCACGTCGTGCCTAAGAAGGATGGCCAGATCAGACCCTATGGCGACTATCGTGCACTCAACGCGATCACGAAGCCGGACAGATACCCGATCCCAAGACTACAGGATTTCACCTATGGACTAGCAGGTAAGAAAATTTTTGCACGCTTAGACATAAATAGGGCCTATCATAATATTCGCGTAGCACCACAGGACATAGAGAAAACAGCAATTATTACACCTTTCGGACTGTTCGAATTTCCGAGAATGTCATTCGGTTTGCGCAACGCAGCGCAAACATTTCAGAGGTTCATGAACAACACAGTGTTACAAGGATTAGAATACGTAAACGGAGGACGGAAAGGGGAGTGTTCATACCTATCCTGTTATATAGATGACGTAATCATCGCAAGTACTGACGCCGAATCACTTCGCAAACATTTGAGTCTTGTTTTCAGCAGATTCGAGCAGTTCGGAATTACTATTAATATGTCAAAATGTTGTTTCGGTAAGCCCGAAATAGAATTTTTAGGTTACAATGTCAGCCAGGCAGGAATAAAACCCTTGAAAGATAAAGTCGAGGCGATACAAGGTTACCCGCGGCCGGAAACCGTCGAGCAGCTACGGCGATTTTTGGGAATGGTAAATTTTTATAGGTTACACATACAACAAGCGGCTGAGCATCAGGCAGAGCTAAACAAGTTCTTGCATGGGGCCAAGAAAAAGGATAAGTCAAAAATAACATGGGATGATAAGGCCACGGCGGCTTTCGAGCAGTGTAAGGTAAGCCTACAAAGCGCCATCACACTGGCTCACCCAGAGGCCACAGGTAGATTGTCCCTAATGTGTGACGCATCCAATACATGCGTGGGGGCAGTGCTACAACAAGGAGTCGCCGGAAAAACGAGGCCCTTAGGTTATTTTTCTAAGAGACTATCAGAAGCCCAGCAAAAATACAGCACTTACGACCGAGAACTGCTGGCGATCTATTTAGCCATAACGCATTTTAGAAACATGATCGAAGGTCAAGAGCTTACTATTTTTACAGACCACAAACCATTAACGTATGCTTTTTCTAAAATAGGTACTGACCGAGAGACCCCACGGCGCACAAGGCAGTTATTGTATATCAGCGAATTCACGAGCGACATACAATACGTCAACGGAAACGAGAACCAAGTTGCTGACGCGCTGTCACGGGTGGAGTCCGTGTTTTGCCCGACGCAAGTTGATTTCGACGAAGTCGCACGGGCACAGGAAACAGACGAACAAATGGCACGTATGTTAGCAGAATCGCAAGGTAACATCGTATTAAAACAAATTCATTCACCATTGTGCAACAGAGCAATTCATTGTAACATTTCAGAGAACCACGTAAGACCATATCTACCACACTTTCGTAAAATAGCTTTCGATGCAGTACATAACATAAGCCACCCCGGAATTAGGGCCACACGGAAAATGATAACGAAACGTTATTTTTGGCCAGAAATGAACAAAGACGTGACCAGGTGGGCCAGGGCATGCATTCATTGTCAGAAAGTAAAAGTACAGCGACATACAGTATCCAAATTGAGTAGTTTTCCGGTAGTAGATAGATTTGAGCATGTACACATAGACATAGTCGGACCACTGCCAACGTCACAAGAAGGTTATAGGTATTGCGTCACTATGATAGATAGGTTCACGAGATGGCCAGAAGCGATTCCGGTAACCGATATTACTGCGGACACAGTAGCTAAAGCCTTTTACGAAGGTTGGGTATGCAGATTTGGGTGCCCACTCACAATAACTAGTGACCAGGGAAGACAGTTTGAGAGCGAACTATTCAAGAGCCTGTTAAACCAGTTAGGCATAAAAAAGACCCGTACAACAGCGTATCATCCGCAAGCGAACGGTATGGTTGAAAGAATGCATCGCTCACTTAAGGTTGCAATTAAGGCTAGGCTACAAGATAATAGGTCATGGGTCGAGGAATTACCGACAGCATTGTTGGGACTTCGTGCGGCTTGTAAAAATGACGAAAACGTAAGCTCAGCGGAATTAGTATTAGGACAGTCACTACGTTTACCAGGCGATTTTTATTGCGAAAACAACACAACACAAGTAGAACATCTACCTACGTTCGTAAGCAAACTTCGATGCGTAATAAACAGTATGCGGCCACAGGCAAGGGAGAGCAGCGATTCGCGGAAAATATTTATCCATAAAGACTTAAATACATGCTCTCACGTTTTTATGAGGAACGATATGGTAAAAAGTCCATTAACCCCATCAGACAAGAAAACCTTTTACATACAAATAGGTGACCGTCAAGCAACCATTTCCATAGACAGATTAAAACCAGCCTATATATTAAATCATGAGGAAAAACCGTCAGAAAATAAACATACTGAAAATGAGCGTGAACCAAATGTAGAACCAAGCGAGCAAAAATCGCTACCGCCCATGGTTAAAACCACGCGCTGTGGTCGAGTAATAAAGCAACCGGTGCGATTTTTGCTCACATGAAAATAATGCTAGTGCATCGAATATCGACAAGAATTTTTTGTACATTTCACTACGGTCATTTGGTTAAAAATACAGATTAGAGTTTGAAAATGGGGAATTACCAAAATAAAGAAAACATAGCCATAGCACAGGCCCAAGTAGTATCAGGGCAGCATTTAGAAAACAAACTAAACTATTTCGGGATAATGTTAATCATTATCGCCGCAATAATGGGCATATTACTATGTTACGCTATCAAGAGAGGGTGCGCAGGCCATGCGAGGGAATGGCTAAGAAAAGAAGTGCCGGGGTTACTGGCAAGACAACCCGGTACAGTGGGAAACCCGGCCACCGCCACGGGATACGTTTAGCTAAGCGACGTTGTGAATTGTGCAAAAAAAAAAAACAAAATAGTGAGTAAGAATACGTAGCATGTAATATATGTAGTTTATTTTGTGAACGGCGTTACCATGACCAAAGCTGCCGACCCGCGAGGTGTTATTTAGTTATTGCAGAGCGGAGGTCATGGTAACTACCCTTAATTGTTATATTGTTACAGCCCAAATGTAAAATTTCAAGTCGGCTCAGAGCCCAGGCAATGCCGAGACCGCAAAATTCTTAGAAAATAAGGTGTATAGGATCTATATTTAGCGATAGAAATAAAACAATAGGAGCATTCAACTGTTGGAATGCTGACAGGATAGAATGTTATCATAAGCAACATTGTAACTTAGGAGATTTCTTAGCACCATAATAGTGATGTAAGCACGTAGTTACGTTAAGAATAGAGTAAAAAAAAAAAAAATTTTTTGTAAAAAAAATTTGAGAAAGGGGGGGTGTGATGTGGCCACTTAGTTATTGTAATATGCTGAGTTGCATTATTGACCAAGTATGTGGGAGCGGGCAATCGGCTCGCCAGTCGCCTACATATCACCGCCCTGCCTCGACGCATACATAGTACCTAGTTAGCTATAACAAAGTATTGTGGAACTCGAATTAAAGACAATTTATTTCCTTGTAGTCCGGATCTTTATTTATCTCACCGACAACATAACACGCACAACAATAATATAATTATAATTATTTTAGATTCTAATTCATATATTGAAGCATTTATCTGTATCTGTTCCCCTTAAATTTTCCCATATTTCTATACAATGCAACTTCAACTGCTCATCAGACCGCTCATTCCATGCTTCCCATCGCTGTATCATCAAACCCCATAGGTGTTCTATAGGGTGGAGGTCAGGAGATCGTGCTGGCCGTGTAATAACTGTTACCTCCGGGTGTTTAACCACTCACGAACGTAAACATTGCACACAGTGGGTAACATGTAATGCAAACCTTCTGCGCGGACTGCACGGCGCACGGTTCGTAAAGACGTGTTGAATAATTCTTCAAACGTCTTGTTGGTATGAAACCACTTGTTCCGTATTCGCTGACCATGTGTTGTCGCTGCGTCTCTTTTATCTCTAAAACAAAAAAGTTTAATAAGTAATTATTGTCAATAGAAATTTCACATAAATAATTAAAATGTTATTTTCATCGTTAATAAATCTAAGTAAATAAAGGACATTGACCATCCATATATGGGAGTTGGACCAAGTGCTGCCCAGAATGGACACACAGTGCATTATGTTCCTTGGGTTCATACTAGTCTGTAAACCAAAGCTCGTCAAAATCTATCCGAGGAGTTTTGAGAAAAAGTATATTTTGTTGAGATTTTTTTATTGATGAATCGATATATGGGAGTTGAAACAAGTACTGCCCAGAATGAACCCACAGTGCGTTATGTTCCTTGGGCTACTACTAGTCTGTAAACCAAAGCTCGTCAAAATCTATCCGAGGAGTTTTGAGAAAAAGTATATTTTGTTGAGATTTTTTTATTGATGAATCGATTTATGGGAGTTGAAACAAGTACTGCCCAGAATGGACAGACAGTGCGTTATGTTCCTTGGGCTACTACTAGTCTGTAAACCGAAGTTCGTCAAAATCTATCCGAGGAGTTTTGAGAAAAAGTATATTTTGTAGAGATTTTTTTATTGATGAATCGATATATGGGAGTTGAAACAAGTACTGCCCAAAATGAACACACAGTGCGTTGTGTTCCTTGGGCTACTACTAGTCTGTAAATCAAAGCTCGTCAAAATCTATTCGAGGAGTTTTGAGAAAAAGTATATTTTGTTAATGTTTTTTATTGATGAATCCATGTAATGCGAGTTGAAACAAGTGCTGCCCGGAATGGACATACAATGCATTATGTTCCTTGGGCGTATACTAGACTGTAAACTAAAGCTAGTCAAAATCTATCCGAGGAGTTTTGAGAAAAAGTATAGTTTTTTTTTATTGAAGAATAATTACTACAAATGGGGCATTTTATTAATTAATGACCGTAATTATGTTAAACAAAACATTATTATTTATTTTAATTCATTTATATGCATATCATTTACATTTTTAAATATAAAAAAAAAAAAACATTAGAAATATTAAAAATTGTAACTCACCGGTATCGGGAACAGGGTCTAGGGTCCGGTGGTCAGGGCACCTGAGAGAGGAACCTATAAGCGCCGCCGTATCCAGAAGTACGTTGTTTTGATTTTAATCCCCAGCAAGTATTCAAAATGTAGGAATTGATTAAACTACCGAGAAGCCACATAATAGATTTTGAAAATCTTAATCAGCAACATGATGCGGTATTATTTGATTAACGAGCATGCCGAATTCGAAACATTGTTTAATGAACCTCAACTATTAGCTCAAAAATGCCGCCGATGCCGATGTCCACGAACAGCACTAGGGACACTCCTATCAAAACCAGAGCATCGAATGAAAGCCTCGCTAAGTTTTTTTACCATAACGCGAACAAGTTTTGAACTGAAAATGAAAATAGTTAGGGCAGTGATGATAGATCAATCCCAATACAACGTGATGTTGCCATTTTCGAGAACTGGGTCGGGCACATACCTGTAGGACGGTAGTTTCGATTCCACAAGACTGTACCTATTTCGGAGCAAGTTGCTGGTGGATAATCCTGGCTACAAGGTTGTACCTTTGCAAGTAGTTTCCGTTCACCAGACGAGAACTGACAGAAATATTGTGTCGGATTGATTCCCCCGAACGGTGGCATGCCCGATAGATGTCAACCGTGCCGTCCTTCATAATATGTTTCCGGTAGTTGTTTTTCATTATAACTTCGTCAATAAATACAAAGGTAAAACCTTCGCTTTCCCCAAACAGATCACCAAATCTCAACCAGGAAAGGGACGCTAAGAGGTATATACATCGGGCCAATGTAGGACCCATAATCATACATCTTATGACCTTTTATGCATAAACGTTCGTTTATTTGTCCTCATCGTCATCGATAACAATTGTATCGAGAAACAGAGCAGGGCGCCTAACAACGTCTTGGTGTCTAGCCCACCCTAAAACCAAACTAGGCACATAACGTGGGCACAACTGCCAATTGTTCTCCGACCCGTGAAACACGAGCAGCAACTGCACTCTAATCCACGATTGTCCTGATAAATCAGTATGTAGCAATGGTAGATTTTCGACTACTCGACGATGTCTACTCTTTATGTGCGCTCGTATGAGTTGAACATCAATGGGTAGCATATTAAATGCTAATATATTGTTAAGGGGTCCGTTATACTTTGGATTCTTAAAATTCTTAGATTGTTCGTCCCTATGGCCACCTTCCGGCTCCATCATCAGACCCTGGACACCATCTAATGTAAAGCCATTGTCATTACAAATCCAATGAGTCCAAACACGGTGGTTATGTCCTGTTTGGTTGAGGAGTTCCTATGGCCACCTTCCGGCTCCATCATCAGACCCTGGATACTACCTTAAACTATGCTACTTGTCACGACAAAACCAACGAGTCCAAACACGATGGTGTTATCTTGTATGGTTGAGGAGTTCCTATGGCGACCTTCCGGTTCCTTCATCAGACTCTGGACACCACCACTGTAATACCACTTGTTAATACATATCCAACGAAACCACATATGACGAGGCTATCTGGTTTACTAGAGGAGTTCTTAAGGCTACCTTCTGGCTCCATCATCAGACCCTGGATACTACCTTAAGCTATACTACTTCTCATGACAAAACCAACGAATCCAAACACGATGGTGCCATCTTGTACGAGGAGTTCCTCTGGCCACCATCCGGCTCCATCATCATAAACTCCTGGACACCATCTGACGCTTTAGCACTTGTCAATCTAGACCAACGAGTTCAAACTCAACAACGCTATCATAATTATACGTATCCAAAATATCTAAAACTACCAGAAAAACCATAAAACGCAAAACACACAAAACTTTTTAACCCCGGGACCGATTTTTTTTTTTTTAATTTTTTTAAGTGTAATGTGGCGCTAGTCACCATTTGGGAGTACTCCCATGTCTGGGCAGCATTTGGTCCAAATAAGTCAATATCCTTTACTTTGAAATTATATATTTCTTCTTCTATTTAGACTTTATCCACAGATGAGACATTTAAAGATCAGTGGTTGTAACTGGACGAGCATTATTAAAGTTAACAAATGTTTTGAAATAAATAAGTAAGTTATTATAAAGTTAGCTATAGCTACAAAACCAAATCAGATCAGAAACAATTTCATTTACTTAAATTATGCAATAAATAAATAATATTAATAAGGATCAGCAGTTATAATTTAACTAGATAAATGTTTGATAAAATAATTAAATCATATTACTCACACTCAGTCCGGTTTTATCAGATATTTGTGATAAATATTAAGTCCGCTTTTACGCAGCGCAATAATATTCGCTTTCATTTCTATATTCTTTGCTTGCATTTCAAAATGAACTTTAGACACCGCTAACATATTGAACACACGTCACTAACCTACAATTACAAACATCGTTCTATTTATTCGCGGTGAATGAGTCGTAAGTTAACTGCGTCTGTCTACCTTAATTATCATTTAACTTATTTAGGTTTCCGTGGGTATAATCATAAAGTTTTGCGAGTTTAGTGAACACGACGAAAATAACAAGGATATAGTCAATAGCGTGATTATTCGAATGATTTTTAAAACATTAAAAAACTATCACCGCGCGTGAGATTTGAACCCACGACTCTCTACGCATGAACGCGCAAACCAAATACGGTAACCACTAAGCTATCATGACATATGCGTTATGAGTCGAATTTATGAAATACTATAATTGTTAAACTAATGAGAGTGTGTGTGTGTCTATGACTTATTATAAGAAGGTTGTAAGTTAAACCGAAGCGTCAATCTATTGCTTTAAGAAATTTCTACTCCACTTATGACCGTTACTGTACCTTTAATCAGACTTTACCTGAATAAAAGTAACATGTGGTACTGTAATCAGTCAGTGTAACTAGTTGATGCAGATGGCGATTATATACTGACGTATATATTATATTGCTTTATAAATATGAATTCGACTAATTCGTGGAAAATGAAAGCTAGAACAGGGGGCATTAGAAGAAAATTATCGAAAGAGTACCAAAGAATTATGAAGACAGAAGAAATAAAAGCTTCAAGTCGGGAAGTAACGCAAAGCGTGACCAATAGTTTGAAACAGGATGGTTCCGTACAAAATATTAGTAGCAATAGCTCAGAAGATGTTGTACATTCAAAAAATTATGTGTGTCCAAGTTCTTCTTCCAGTAACCTCGGTGATAATATTAATTGTTCAATTCTAAACACCGGCAATTATAACTCAGAAAAAATATCGAGTTCTGAAGATGATGACGACGGCAACTATAGCGATTATGTAAAGCACTCACTGTTTAGGGAAAAAATTAGAACGTGGTGTTAGAGAGTTAAGGTTATGTTTTATTACTTTTCCACAAGAAGTACATTTAGTTTAAATTTTATTAAAATCATATTGGCTGATTGACATTTCCTTTGCCTGTCACGTCACATAGATCGTTTGTAATTTTTGTCTGTGGACTCAACGCTCACAAGAGGTTGAGAACAGCAGAACTCGGGGGCATCCGGGCATTCCAGCAAGGACCACCGAGAGAACAAGTCGTATAGTATCAAGTGAAGGACCTACTGTAAGTCAATCTGATTTAATAACTATTCTAAAAATATCATACCAAGTTATAAACTGTGGCCGTTATTTTGTTTTAAATGTTAGAATCTATTTCGTAACTATTGCTGGTTGTGGAATTTATGTAGCAAGTATACCTATACAATGTTCAAAAATACTAAATAGTGTGTGTAATCTAAGCGTAAATGTTATGAGAAATCCTGATTTATGATAATAAATAATTATGTGATTTGTTCAACCTACCTACAACACGTTTTATTTACTTTGTTCCCTCAGACTTAGAATACCTAATCTAAATACTAAACAGATAAATACAGTCAATATCTAGTTGAAGCCTAACTTCTGATTTGTCTAATAAATCAGAAGTGGGATTATTCAGCGCCCTTTTATTCGATTAAGTTCTGTTTACGTTTTTAATTTATTCGCTTGAGTAAGGATTTCGATGTTTTTTGTGGGTATATTGGCGTGTGCTAGCTGACATAAGGCAAATAATTTAATATAAGTCTGACGTTTTTTGCATTGCATTGCATATTATTTTGGATACTATTGTATAGATTCATTTTCTTTTCTAACTGATCAGACAGCTGTGCTGCTGGGGAGTTTGTTGCGCCACTTCTTCTTCCCAGCTAAAGCACTAGGAAGTGGTGAAGGGCGGGCGTTTTTGGGGGACTGTCTTATGTAATTTTGACGTTCGAAAAGTGCTGATTCTCAGCCTAGTTTGAATAAATGACTTTTGATTTTGATTTGATTTTGATATTTAATACGAACACAATTTTAGAGTTATAATTTTCAACCTGCTATTTGAATAAAATAACGGTCACATGTTGAGTAAAGGAAATAAGAATGAAATACATGTTTCACTGTGTGCTTTATTCATGTTCAAATCATTGTGGGGATGTAGGCATGGATTGTGAAAGTATTGTGTATCTTGCCGGGGCAACTCTCCGGGATACATATTTTTCTGAGCGGTATAATGATGTTCCAACGTGCATGCATGCGTCTTGCCATGGCTACTCTATGGAGACGTAGGCATGAACTGTGAGGGCCTTGCGTGTATCTTGCCGGGGCTACACTCCCGGATACACGCGGGTTCTCTGGGATAGTATTATGGTGCTCCCCCATGCATACATCTTTCTATGTTCACTCTACGGAGATGCAGATAAGGGTCATTGAACAAATACATATTTTTCATTGCGGGCTGTTCCTGCTAATACCTTGCCATGGCTACTCTATGGAGGTACAGGTAGGAACGCCGCGGTGAGCACATGTCCACTCTCATTTTGCCGGGGCTACACTCCGGAATGGGTGCGGTGTATGTAATTTCTTTTGTTAAATATGTATTTGTTTTGGTGTTTTCCGACAAAGATTATACCGTACTGGGCATGGGTTTTCTGCTGTATCTTGCTGTTAGTTTTATTTTATGCTGAATGGAGCAAATGCACCTATGCACAGCAAACAGTGAAACATGAGGACATACCAATATACATTGAGGGAATTTAATACGATAATATTAATGATTACTCGAATGATATTTATTAGAATAACTGTTTATTGCTTTGCCGATAATTTTATTTCTGTGATTTTTGTAATATGTTCTCTTAGTCATAAATATTTCACATTTACCTACTAAGGTAAAAAAAAGAATACTATTCTAATCATAACAATATTTTCCTACTATCCTGATTCCGATTTGACCTTGACTTGACAATAATAATTAAAGATTGTGACAATGTTGGATAGGACGTCTGCTAGAGAGGCATTCACACCTCCACGTGTAGTCGAGCATAGGAGTAGATCTAAGGGGAGGAACACGCGGGTTCGATCTCGCAGAGCCAAACGTCCCCGAATACGCTCGCGATCAACCCCCCGCCCCGTAGGGATACCTCCAGGAGCTCAACATTGGCTTCTTCCGATGCTAAACATTCAAGTTATAGGAATAGATCATTGAAGCGAAAGCACCGTACCAGACTTTCTCATTCTATTGGGAGGTTACGTAGCACAGATTCACAATCGTCCAAAGCATACAGGGGACGTTCGCACTCACGTCGGCATAAAAACAAAAAGCGCGCGCGACGCGAACGCACATACGTACAAAAGAGACATGCTAGCAGAAGTTCGGTAACGAGTACTACAATAACATCGACTTCTTCTGAAGCAAATAGTAGCAAGCATAGACGGTCCCCAGCGAAATCAAAGCACACTAAACACCGAAAGCAAAGCGTTACTTCTAAAGAAAGTAGTGTAGTGGAGAAGTTAATAGATGCCCTAAATAAACGTAATGAAAGTAGCTTCATAGGCGCCAAAGATGTTATTCCAAACTTTGATCCGAGTCAAAAAAATCAAACAATGACATCATGGTTAAAAAAAGTAAACGAAACTGCTCAAATATATTACTGGAATGATAAAGAAATTATTTATAACGCATTACCTAAGCTCGCCGGCCTTTCACGTAGATGGTATGAAGGCTTACCGTCGGTTAAGCTTAACTGGAAGGAATGGCAGGCCAAGTTATTAAAAAGTTTTCCAGATGATCGAAATTATGCGGACAAACTCATCGAAATGTTAGATAGGAAGAGTAAAAGGGATGAAACTCTAGAAGAATACTTTTATGATAAAGCAAAGCTTGTAAATTATTGCGACATCGAGGGGAAAAATGCAGTTGACTGTATAGTACAGGGCATATATGATAATAATATCCGTCTGAATGCGTTAGGCTCAGATTTTAGGCGACCGAGTAGGTTGCTCAAGTATTTACGCAATATTTCTAGCAAAAGTATAAAAGAAATAAAGAAAAATCACCCCATGCAGCCTAAAGAAAGCATACGCAACAATAAACATCCTTCGTTCAAACTCCGTTGTTACAATTGTTCGGAGCTTGGACATATTGGCGCTCCAAAAATGTCCGAAATGCAACAGAATGGGTCATTTAGCCGAACATTGCAAACGTGACGTGGATAAAGATAAAAATATGTTTAATCCCGTCAATAAGGTACAATTGATCGAAACCAGTAAAACTACTCACAATATTTATACAAAAAATATAACAGTAAACGGC
This sequence comes from Eupsilia transversa, assembly GCA_914767815.1. Lineage (NCBI taxonomy): Eukaryota > Metazoa > Arthropoda > Insecta > Lepidoptera > Noctuidae > Eupsilia > Eupsilia transversa. Next base: position 15,787,460 of record OU611873.1, on the reverse strand, counting down.
ATAGCTAAAACTGATTTTGTCAATTTCGGTAGCGAGTGCACGCTTATCAAACAGAGCACGGCGGACGAATTAAAATTAGATACCTCAACAGAGGAACTGCCGGTGTTAAAAGGCTTTGCAACTGGTGTAGTATTACCGTTAGGCAAAGCATCCGTCGAGATAAGCGTGGACTTTGTTACTGCCATAGTGGAAGTGTTTATTGTCCATAATGAGTTCCTTAACACAGATGTGCTTGTTGGTCAGACTCTAACTGAATTATCAGAGGTTAGAGTTTACAAAACAAATAGTACTTTGGTGTTATACTCAGCGGTGGCCGAAGCAGAGAAATCGGAAGTTTACATTAAATCTGATGTAGAGATTTATGGACTACACGGTGTAGATATATATTTAGGAAGTAATCACACGGGGCTAATATACTTACCAGGAAACACTTGTTTTAAGACAGGGGAAGAAATTATAATTCCGCAAGGTTTATATGCAATTAAAAATGGCTTAGGAAAAATATTAGTTATAAATTTATCCGGGGATAAACATGTGTTGCATAAAGGAAAGCTTATTGCAAGGGCAAACTTATTACCGATCTCACTTAACATTTATAGCGATTTCCAAAAGACTGACAAATTAGGAGTCTACAAACTGACAATTGACAAACCTATCGACGCCAATCCTGATCCCCTAACGATGGACATGCTAAACATAGGTTCCGAGACTACTGACGAACAGAAACAACAACTTTTAAACTTGGTTAATGAATATCGTGATTGTTCCCAACTTTGCGAGCATAGCTAAACCTTTGACTTCACTAACAAAAGCAAATACCCCTTGGGTTTGGAGTAGTCTCCAAGAAAAAGCATTCCATACAATTAAAACTAAGTTAATCGATCGTCCCATATTGGCTCTCTATGATACAACTTACATAACGGAGGTACATTGCGACGCCAGCAAATTAGGAGTAGGCGGAATTCTGCTTCAAAGGCCTGACGAAAAATCTCCCCCCAGGCCGGTGGCATACTTTAGCAAACAAACTACTAAAGATGAAGAATACCTACATTCCTATGAATTGGAGACTCTTGCGGTTGTCCTGTCATTAAAGAAGTTTCGTATATATTTAATCGGTATACCGTTCAAAGTGTTCACGGACTGTAACGCATTGAGGACTACCCTGACAAAGCGTGATTTGATGCCGCGAATAGCACGGTGGTGGTTATTATTACAAGAATACGATTTCAGCATTGAATACAGGCCAGGCGACAACATGAAACATGTTGACGCGTTAAGCCGAAATCCTATTGCTTATCGAGACTCGCGGGAACTGTTAGATAGTAGGGAGTATGATATCATGAATATCAGTGCCACCGATTGGCTTCAAACCGTTCAAATGACTGACCCTAAATTACAACACATCAAATTGATCTTGCAAAGTAATAAAAAGGACGTTAAAGATATTCACACAAATTTCCTCCTCCACTATGAGAAGATCTACAGAATAGTGGGGGATCAAAAAAAATGGGTTGTACCTAATGGGGCACGATGGCGTATTTGTCAGTTGTGTCATGATGAGATGGGACACTTTGGGGTCGAAAAGACTCTCAATAAAATAAAACAAGGACAAGGAAAAAGAAGACTATTGGTTTCCAAAAATGAAACGTTTTGTTCGCAAATACGTGGAAGCATGTCTTAATTGTGCATACAATAAGGCATCTACTAGTAAACCCACTGGTTACTTACATCCAATCCCCAAAGGTAACGTCCCATTTCACACTCTTCACATGGACCATCTAGGACCATTCGTTAGGAGCAAAAAGGGAAATTCTTACATACTGGGTGTAATTGACGGTTTCAGTAAATTTATTTTTGTAAAGCCAGTAAAAGATGTAAAAACTAAAACCACTATCAAAGCTTTGCAGGACATATTTGACGTAATAGGTAGCCCAAACGTAATAATCACCGATCGCGGTACTAGTTTTACATCAGCGGCTTTCACAAACTTCGTAAAAGTAATAGGTGCTAGGCATGTACTGAACGCGGTAGCGACACCACGAGCCAACGGGCAGATTGAACGATATAATCGTACAATTCTCGATTCTTTAGCCACGACCAATTACGGTCAGGCGGAGCGCGACTGGGATGTCAGAGTAGGTAAATTGCAATGGAGTTTAAATAACATAATCAATAAAACCACGGGCAAATCTCCTTCTGAAATAGTATTCGGACGTCGCACAATCTGTCCCGGGGAGGGTCCTATTTTAAACGAGCTAGCCGATTTAATAGATACCTCTGAATCGGGTCCGTCTAGAGATTCAATACGGTTGGCTGCTCTTGAGAACACCAAAAAAAGTCAAAAATATATGAAAAAGAAATTTGATAGCGGTAGGGCACCAACAAAATTCTTTCAAATATATGATTTAGTAATGATTCCCAATCATCACAATCCAGCAGATGGAAAAAGTAAAAAGTTATGTCCAAAGTATAGGGGCCCCTTTAAAATAACTGCTGTTTTAGAAAACGATCGGTATGAAGTCTCTAGTATTAAAGGACACTCAAAACGTAAATATAAAAGTATTTATCCAGACCATTTAAAACGTTGGATAACTTTCGCACTTGGTAATGACACTGACGGCGAAGATAATAATGCTATAAGTAACGAGGTTGTTGACACTAATAACTGTTCCGATTCAAATTAAGATGTGCAATGCTTACGCTATGACTAATACTTCCTACTACCTACTCAAACTCTTTGCTAGACTGACAAATGTTGACTTTCCTTCCCAAATCCTTCCCAGTTACATGATTACAGATAGATAACGGGCTGCATCTGGCTACTCTAGAGCTGCTAGCCTGTAAGTATTAGTAGTGGACCGAGGCCGAAGTACAAGCGGTAGTCAGTAACAATGACGAGGCCGAAGTACAAGCGGTGTTCACGCCCCCCTAAAAAGTGGACCGAGGCCGAAGTACAAGCGGTAGTCAGTAACAATGACGAGGCCGAAGTATAAGCGGTGTTCACGCCCCCCTTAAAAGTGAACCGAGGCCGAAGTACAAGCGGTAGTAAGTAACAATGACGAGGCCGAAGTACAAGAGGTGTTCACGCCCCCCTTAAAAGTGGACCGAGGCCGAAGTACAAGCGGTAGTCAGTAACAATGACGAGGCCGAAGTACAAGCGGTGTTCACGCCCCCCCCTTAAAAGTGGACCGAGGCCGAAGTACAAGCGGTAGTCAGTAACAATGACGGATGCCGAAGTACAAGCGGTGTTCACCTCCTATATATATATATATTTTACATTGGCTAATCTTTTCTTTATTTAGTTTATTTTTCATCATTACTTAATTGAACTTTGAATCATTGTATTTTGCACTAATCCCAATAGAACTCTTCTAATATATTTTTGTTTTACAGGTTTCTACACTACCTACATAATCTCGTTAGGGCTCATTGCACACACATACACGTCGCCCGGTCTAAGCGTGTTGTCGCGGTCACCTCTCCATTGCCGCGTCGACAACTCGGACGCTGGGAGCCGTCTACGTGCTGCTGCGTTTGATGTCAACAAGTGTCAGCAGAAGAGGACGCGAAGCGATGATGTCCTGATGCTAGGCTGACGTGTGCGATGACCTTTAACGGAATTGCCATTATTTATGTACCTATTATCTACTTTATAATTATAATTATTAAGAGTTGATTGTACCATAAGTATAACCTTAGTTAAAGTTAGAAGTTGCTTTAGTTTTTATTCTTATTTTGTTGTTTTAATTTTTTTTTTCTCTCCCTCTTGGTGTTTTTATTTGTTATTTCGTACTAGTTTAAGTATTCGTTTTAAAAAAGTACATATTTATTCATGTATTTTCAGTTGCGTCAATTAGGTGCTAGTATGGCCTTGAACTTATTGTATTAACTGTTTTGTATAGAGACACACAAAAACTCGAATGGCCGGAAAGCAATGGGGTCATTCCTTTCTCAGGACGGCCGTCTGTTAGAGAGTTAAGGTTATGTTTTATTACTTTTCCACAAGAAGTACATTTAGTTTAAATTTTATTAAAATCATATTGGCTGATTGACATTTCCTTTGCCTGTCACGTCACATAGATCGTTTGTAATTTTTGTCTGTGGACTCAACGCTCACAAGAGGTTGAGAACAGCAGAACTCGGGGGCATCCGGGCATTCCAGCAAGGACCACCGAGAGAACAAGTCGTATAGTATCAAGTGAAGGACCTACTGTAAGTCAATCTGATTTAATAACTATTCTAAAAATATCATACCAAGTTATAAACTGTGGCCGTTATTTTGTTTTAAATGTTAGAATCTATTTCGTAACTATTGCTGGTTGTGGAATTTATGTAGCAAGTATACCTATACAATGTTCAAAAATACTAAATAGTGTGTGTAATCTAAGCGTAAATGTTATGAGAAATCCTGATTTATGATAATAAATAATTATGTGATTTGTTCAACCTACCTACAACACGTTTTATTTACTTTGTTCCCTCAGACTTAGAATACCTAATCTAAATACTAAACAGATAAATACAGTCAATATCTAGTTGAAGCCTAACTTCTGATTTGTCTAATAGTGGGCTGTAGAAAAGAGTATTAACCATGTTGCTTTAAGAGATCTGGCAGCAATTATCAACGACTTGATTCCGCAAATATTACCAACTGATCCAAGGACAATTTTAGCAACTCCTCGAAATGTCAACATAAAAGAAATCGATGGTGGCGAATACTGGCACAACGGAATAGTCAATTCCCTGATTAAAATATTGAATACTTGGGATGAAGCTCCAGACGAAATTTCATTAAATATTAATTTTGATGGATTGCCAATATTTAAAAGCTCTAAACATGAATTTTGGCCAATTTTATGCAGCATCCACGAGAATACTGGCATAAAGCCATTCATTATTGGTATTTACTTTGGAGTTGGAAAACCAAAAAACTTGGACTGTTACTTAGAAGATTAATTTTATCAAAGACTTGAAAAAAATTTTGGATGAAGGTATTCATAATTTCGAAAAGACTATTGCTGTAACGATTCGATGCTTTATATGTGACTCGCCAGCTAGAGCCTACATAAAAGGTAATAATTTTTTATTTTACCTGTTTAAATTATTGCAATGCCAATTTAAATACCTGAATGAAGGAGGATGTTGATGTTGATTTATTTATTTATTTTGTACTTTTCAGGTGAAATGAAATGAAATGAAATTGTTTATTCTGTAAATAGGATATCGGAATCACTTTTACACGTCATGTTAAAAAAATATTAGAGCTAAGCTAGATGAGGTCGGCGTTTCCTATCTGACTACTCTGAGAAGAAAGGCCGAAACAAACTCAGAGGTCACAGTCTCTTTTAAAGTCCAGACATTATCTTGGTCAGGCCATATGAGGACCATGTAGATAGTGTCTGAAATGGTCTTTTGAGGAAAGAACCACACAGATTTGAGTGGACCTGGGGGCTTACCACAATCTTTTACGAAACAATCTCATTTCAAGAGAGTTTTGTTTCAAGCTTACAATAACATTACTCCTATTCGTACCATGACCTTCATCATTCAATATTGTTTTATTCCTGCTTAGTGCTGGGAAAGAATGAACAATTTGTAAGATTTGTCTATTCCCTGCTGATAGTCGAAGAGAAACAACGCTATACGAACTGTATAGCGCTGTCCCTTTCACACGTTGGTCCGAATCGCTATTACGAAGTACGTCGAAATAAGTCTTGAAGCTAAATATTATATTTTTTTATTTAAAAAATGTTACTTTGCATTACAATCTAATTTTTATGAGTAATTTCCATGAAATGAACGCAAATATTAAAGATTTTGCTTTGCAAACTGAGAAAAACAATTGAAACAATTAAAAATAAGCTATGACTAAGCTGTGACGAGGTTGTGACATTATATGATTCGGAACTAGAGATGGGCATGTGGGTATAAAATGGGAAGGTAAAAATTGGAAGGAAAGGTTAAAAAAGGTAAAAAAGAAAAAATACCCTTTTTTACCGGGTATTAATAAAAAATACCGGGCAAAAATGAGTACTATATTTATATTATTTAAATGACTTCGTCTATCGTGTCTTCGTATCGTGTGACCTTGACCATTGAAAATAAAATATTGATTTTAAATAAAACGAAGTTATATATCTTTTAAATCTTTAATCAACATAAATTTTCAAATAAAAGAAACTGTTAAGTAAACAAATATTGAGTACTGTACCTACTGATTGCACATGTTTTAAAGTTAACTAAATGCTGCACACTACCCTTAAGAATATATAGATAAGTAACATATATTATGTATAAAGAATCGTGAAAGTGTTTCAAAACAAGTAAATGAATAAGAATTACTTAGATTTTTCGTTTCAGAATACAGTTATTACAATGCAACTTAGACAGTTATAGTATGCATTAAGTAAAAATCGTCAATTCAAAAAATATTAAAATTGCACAAATAGTTTGATACTCGAATAGCGCATAATAATTATAGATCCAGTCTTCATAGTTCCTTTGATTTTAGTAATATCAACACATTAAAATCACATTGTCTAACCTAACCTAACATAATTATCACAATTACCTACTTCAGTGATTTTGTAGGATTAGTGTTAGTCATTATCATTAAATTACCAAACTCACCTAATTTATAATCAACACAACAAGACTAAAATTGACTAAACCTCTCTTTTAATTTAGTAAGCACTGTGTGAGGTTAGTTTTAGTCCCCAATATTACAAAAAACAAAAAATATAATGAGTGATTAATAGTGATCAATATTAATTTCAGTCAGGTCATATTAACTTCAGTCTTCACTACTGCTACTATTACTACCACAGTCCAAAAATTCTATATCATGCTCTGATGATCTTCTTGCTAAGATATTTTCATCTGTAGTGAGGTTATTTCGATCATCGTCCCGACTTTCATCTTCACTAGATTGGTTTTCTCCAGGCTGTTCAATGTTTTGAACATGACCTGGAGTCATTCTATCTTCAGGAGATTCACTATCTTCAGATCCTACAATTTCATGGTACTTGTGGAGCAGATCCCAGTTATAAGACGCAAAAGCAAGTTTAGCTGCCCTTTCGGATGTCAAACGGTTTCGTTTCTTTGAATGTATGTGGCCATGCTTGCTGAACGATCGCTCTGTTGCTGCAGATGTGCACGGGGCAGTTAAAACGCGTACTGCTATTTTGCTAAGGTTTTTAGACGAGCAAAGTCCCTTCCACCATGTTACGGGAGTTATATCTTCAACCTTTTCCCAAATGAAGCGCTTCCTCCAAAACCCATCCCTGGCTTTGTAATTAGCTAAATCTGTGACTACATCAGAATTGTGATTTTGAGCCATTATTTCTATAAATTCCATTGCCTCCAGATCCTCATTTTCGTTTAATGTCAATCCTTGTGTTTTAGGGTCTAAAAGGTAGGCCGCTAAATGTATTGGTTTAATACATTGTTTTCTTCTTTTTTCCACTGAATTTAAAATGGTTTGTTTGTCCTCATTGCTTATGATTGTTATGTTGGGTAACAAGAACTCCAATTTTGACTTCACGTCTTTGAATATGGGGAAGACCTCATGTATATTACATTCATTTGCTTCTAGTTTGAAAATAGGCTCAGTAACTGGTTCCAAAATAGCAATGCAATCTTCTATCATACTCCAAAAACTATCATCTAGAAGAGTAGATTTGGTCTCTGAAGGAATCACTGTGGCTTCATGAATGGCCAGGGCCAGTAGGGCTGCTTTTGTTTTGTTTAAACTTTTTAAGGAAGCTACATGGCTACCCCATCTTGTTTTTACTGGTAATTTCAATGTCTCTCCGGTTTTCTTTTCTTTTATAATTTTATTTAGTAGTGAGTTTGAAAGCTGGCTCTTTTTTATTGTTTTTACAACATCCGTAGCTATTTCAATAAATCCCCTAATAACTTCACATTTAATAATGTCGTGAGTTAGTAAGCTCAATGTATGAGCCGCACAGATAAGAATCACTACTTGTGGAATGTGGTTTTTTACTAATTGGAAAGCTTTTTGGAGATTTCTGGCGTTATCTCCAATCAATGCTACAAATTTTGATTCGCCATACGCACGCATTACTTTTATAATTTCTTCGCTTAGGTACAAACTGGTATGCTTTTTATCTTCTGTGGCTAAACTTTTTACAAAATAAGGTTCAGGATTTGAAATAATAAAGTTTATTACTCCTTCGTTGTTGACATTGGTCCATCCGTCACACTGCAAATGCAAATAACTTGTTGTTTTTAAACATTCAATCACCTCTTTTTTAATTTCAGTATACACTTTATCCAGAAGCGTAGTTGATAAGCTCTTCCGTGATGGTAATTGAAATGATGGTTGCAGATCTTTAAAAAAGTCTATCCATAATGTATGTTCCACCAGGCTCAAAGGTGATCCAGAAATGAATACTGCTTTTGCTAACTTTACTGTCAGCCTTTCCATGTCTTCCTCTTCCGTTGATTGCCTTTGTGATGACGTTGATGGCTGATTCAGACTGTGATTACTATTTTCTGAATCCAGCGAAACAACATGGGGCGCTGGGAGCGAGGATGTCGTTGTTATAACAGGAGCGTTAGTAATATGGGTAATATTTACGTTAGTTTGATTTTTCAGCTCATTTTTAACAACAGTTGGACACTTATCGCATTTAACTAAATGACCTCCCATTTTGTTGACGTTTGCTATTTTATATTTATGATCGCAATACTTGCAAATTGCTGATTTATCAGGACCCACACGATAGTGTTTCCAAATTTCATCTCGTTTCTTTCTGCCTTTCCCCGTTATCTAAACAAAAAATAGCGAATTTAATAAGTTAATAATCAGTACAAAACACATTTAACACATTATATTTAATTAGTAAATATTAATTTTGACACAGTATTTCTTGACGGTAGTTCGTTCGATCCCACATACCGATGTAAAAAAACGTTAGGAAATAACACGTGTGCCAAATTCATCTATCATCTATTATTATTTACATAAAGTAATATACACTATTTCGTGAATGTCGAAATGTGATTATATTCGGATACTTTAGCAGGTAGTGTGCGTTCTATATTTTATTTATCTACAATATAATATTGTAGTTATTTTTTTAATTATGAATTAAAATTGACTTACCTTCTTTTATAGTATTATACAAACAAAACTTCACACAATTCCGTTGACAAAAACTGAACTCGTAAAAGTATAACTCAGACGAACACACCACACACGAAAACAAACGAAATGCGACTGCGCTGCGCGTGCACAACAAAATGGCGGAGCTCTAGCCAGGCATCCCTCCCCTCCTCGTCGTCCCTCATTGGACAGTTACAGAGCTATACTCTTCTTTTGTTCTAATGAGAAAACAATGACCGCGTATGTTGTGCTGAAGATGGTCTCAAATAAAAACAAATTATAAAATTCTGTATGTCAATATATCTATTAAAAAATACAATAATTGTTTCAATTAAACCGATCTTAATTTTTACCCGGTATAAATTAAAAATGGGTAGGTAAAAATGGGTATAAATGGGTATTTACCCAAGGGCTGGGTTTTTACCGGGTATATTCCCATCTCTATTCGGAACAAAATGTGTTTATAGCAGAATGAAATTTGAAACTCGATGTAGTGATATTTTTTGTTTTCAAGTGCTATACTCTAAGTGGTTGAACTTATTTTATTATAATGGAATAAGATTTAACTGGCTACAAAGTCGACATGGAATCAAGGTAAGGTTAAACACGGTTACTCAGTGAATAAGTTTTAAAACAAAGAAACATATTTTCTGTAATGTTTTGACGAAGATAGTTCAAAACAATATGTATGGTCAGACTCAGTGATTAGTGTTTTGAAATAAAATTGAAGGGGTTGCTTCCTGACGTAGCTGGATACGACGCCGCTTTCTTGTACTGTTGGCTTCTGCGTTATCAGCTTCCAAAAAATCAAACATTTCGTATACATATTTGCCATGCCATATTACCCATGGACTAAAATCACTAGGTACACAATTCATTCGGCAAGTTTACGTGAATAAATACATTTGACTTACTTTAAAGGACACGATAATGATTTCTTAATTATAAATTTGCAAAATAATAATATTTCCGTCGAGTCCGAGGAACTTTTTTATGATGGCTTTTGACGTAAAAACATTCCTGCTAGCTGTCAAAAGACACTTCGTGGTACGAATTGAATGAAGTTTTAGAGGTGACGTCACCGAAACCGCTAAGAAAACAACATTAATTCAATATCATAATAAGCTTATTTTAAGGACGTCATGGTACGAAAAGTCAAAGTAAGATTGTAATAATACTGCTTTAAGAGCTTGTGGTAGGCCCCCTGTCCAGTCAGTGCAAGCAATTGTCAGTAATCGAGGAGCTCATCTCAGAACTTAAGGAGCTCAGCGACTCGACGAACAATACCAAGGAAAGGACATTTGAGTAGGCCGCATAAAATACTCAAACCGCCAGAACATCATTAACACTAAATGTAAAATAAAGAAATAAAAAAATAAAAAAATGATCCACATAGTCCTCACATTCACAATATTTAATAAATAATATAATACTTAACAAAGTAATCATGTCATTTTGTTATAATATTCAACAATGTCAATGTGTATATAAAACTGGTATTTTTTCATGATTTTACATATTTATTATTAAAGTGGCAAGTTTTTATGGTTTTATCACAAATTTTAGCAGAGCGAGCAGCTCACTCCGAAGCTTTTTTGTCTTCTAAATAATCAGAAATTTTATAGTACCCTTTTTTACAAAGTTTAGTTTTGATACAGTTTTTAAAACGTTTAATGGGTGAGTTTCGAATGTTAATGGGAAGTTTATTGTAAAAGAACATTGGCCCATGAACGAGTTGCCTACTCTGTGGAGGCGAGTTCGATGTACGGCAAGATTGTGTTTATTCCTGGTATTCAAACTATGAATATCGGACATTTTCTTAAAATTTGAAATATTTTTGTGTACATACAATAGGTTTTCAAATATATACTGAGAGGCTACAGTCAGAATATCTATTTCTTTGAACTTTTCTCGAAGGGAATCTCTTGGACCTAGGTTGTAAATGGCTCGAACAGCCCTTTTCTGCAAAACAAAGATGTTATTAATGTCCGCACCGGTTCCCCAGAGAAGAATCCCATATGACATAAGACTATGAAAATAACTAAAATAAACAATTCTGGCTGTATCCACGTCAGTTATCTGCCTAATTTTTTTAACAGCATAGGCGGCCGAACTAAGTCTTCCTGACAATTTTTCTATGTGTGGGCCCCATTGTAATTTACCGTCAATCGTTATTCCAAGAAAAACTGTCGACTCAACAGGGTCCAACTCTATTTCATTCACTTGAACATTGGTAGTTAGCTGCCTGACATTTGGCGTTGAAAATTTAATAAGTTTAGTTTTTTTTTCGTTGAGTAGAAGATTATTTACATTAAACCAGTGCACAACTTTAGAGAGGGCATCGCTAATTTGTTCAAAGTTGACTAACTGACGTTTGATTTTAAAAATGAGGGAAGTATCATCTGCGAATAATACGATTTTGTGATTATCCCTAATGTGGTAAGGTAAGTCATTTATATAAATCAGAAATAAGAAAGGACCTAGAATTGAACCCTGCGGAACGCCCATGGTAACCGCAGATCCTGCAGATCTCTTGCCATTAACATCGACCGTCTGAATTCTGTTGTTCAGATAAGAAGTCAGAAGATCGAAAGCCTTTTCCCTCATACCATAGTGGTACAATTTCCTGATGAGTGTGTCATGATGTACGCAATCGAAAGCCTTGGACAAGTCACAGAAAATGCCAAGAGCATCTTGTGACTCTCCCAGGCCTCGAATATGCTCTTCAGTAATTCCACGCCCGCGTCTGTAGTTGAACGACCCTTTGTGAAACCAAACTGTTTCAGATGCAGTAGATGATTTGCATCGAAATGTCCTTCTAATCGAAATGTCCATTTTTCAAAGATTTTGCTCAATGTAGCTATCGACATAGGCCGAAAATTCGAGGGATCAGTTGTGCTGCCAGATTTGAACAGTGGAATGACTTTGCTAAGTTTCATCAGATCAGGAAATACCAGATGCAATACAGGAGTTAAAAACAATTGCTAAAAAGGGTGAAATAACATCAATTATTGAAGACATAGTATGTACTGATAAGCCCCAAAGGTCGGCAGTTTTGTTTACATCAAGATTTTTAAAAGATTCTATAATGTCTTTAGCAGTAATAACTGTGAATTCAAATAATTTGTCACATTCTGGTACACATTATTTTAGAATTGAGTAAGCAGACGTGGAGGACGACGATGACAGAGTTTTGGTTGTGGTGTTTACAACTTTAATTAATGGTAAACACGGTTGTTTGAAGTGTGTTACCATTGGAGAGTACTCACACAATTCCCATACAGTTACTTTCCCTGATATTGACTGTGCAGATAGAACAAATGAAGGATTTCGGAACAAGCTTTATGGACCCCATCACAAGACTGATTCCCCATTACTTGGTCTACCTATAGACATGGTAAAAAAATTCCCTGTAGGCGATTCACTACACCTACTGGACTTGGGTATAATGAAACGATTATTAGTCGGTTGGCGTGACGGGAATTTCGGAAAATATATCACAAAATGGCGTGCCAGTGACATTGAAACGGTATCAGTTTTTTTAAGGAGATGTAAGTTACCATCAGAAATTCATAGAGCGGTACGAGCCCTGGATACTCTGGCTTACTGGAAGGCATCCGAATTCCGATCATTCTTTTATTATTTGAGTGTCATTATTTTGCCTGAAGTGCTAAAATCAACTGCATATTCACATTTCTTAACACTCTATTGTGGTATTGTAATTTGTTCAAGCGAAGCTTACCAGAATATGTTGCCACTTGCTGATAAGCTTTTGAAACATTTTGAAAGACATTATAGAGACTTTTATGGAGCCGATTACGTCACAAGCAACGTGCATAATTTAATTCATGTGACTGCTGAAGTAACGATGTATGGACCACTGCAAAGTTTCAATGCGTATCCCTTTGAAAACCAGTTGTACATGATCAAAAAAATGTTAAGAGTTGGCCGAAATCCACTATCACAAGTGGCCAAAAGATTAGCCGAACTGAATTTTATTGATGTGAATAAGAATATTGCACAAAACAACTCTAAGTGTCCGTTTGTAAAGACAAGTAAAAACGGTCGGAAAATTCTACATATGAAAGAATATAAGCTATCTTCAAAAACATGTGACAGGTATATTTTAACCACTAATAATGATATTATTTAAATTAAGTTTATAATCGATGAATCGGATGTTTTGGTACATGGTACTAAAATACAAAATAAAAATGACATCTTCACGTACCCGGTGAAGTCATCACGCTTTGGCATATACAAAGGTACAAGTTCGGATTAATGTGCTAACGCTGCCGTCATTTTACATCTTCGGGAAATAAAATGCAAATTAGTATGTATTAAACATAAAGAATGCCATTATTTTATTCCATTATTACATACTTTGTAAATAAAACAAAATAAATGATTGAACTTATACATATTTATTTATTCATTTACTTCACATCGATTGGCACTCTGTCAATGTAGGTATCATCTGTCACAGAAGTAAAAGGTAACAACAACAAAGTTAACAAAAACATTGATATCCTTATTGTATCATATCTTTTACCTACACTTTCATGCAACTAATAAAACCTGCATCACTTCCAATTCCATCCAAATTTTATTTTAACGTTCCCGGAAGGTCGAAGCGATGGAACGCACCGTTGCGTGTTCCATTTACCTCTACGAATTACAGGCAAAACTCATTTATAGTGCGTGCAAGTAGCAAATTTAATAGTATGTGCAAACAGCATGATTTTGATCCTTTCTTAACAAGTGTGGTCTCGGTCAGAAAGTGCCTGAGCCTTGGCTTTTTTAATTAAGATTTCGTATATTAAGGTCTTTATTCTTGTATAAATATAAAATGTGAATTGGTTTAAGCTTGAATGTTATACTGTTTATTTTTCTATTCTTTTTTGGTAGCTGTGTTGTGTGTTGTTCACATTCTTTCTTGCTTGTTTTTAGAAGTGAAGACTTTTAATTGGCTGTCAGTCTCACATACAATTTTTTATTCTGTTTGTTTTAGCTGTAAGTCATCCATAGTTAATAAATAAATAAATAAATAAATCACAGTAAATCACTTATTAACAAAGTATTTGAAACCTGAACATTAAACAAAAGTAGGTACTGATAATAAAGATATACCAAAACAAAGAAAACTGAAATCTACATAATCATAAGAGTCTAGAATCACAATAGCCTTTAATCATAATATAGTCACTCGCAATAACATAATTTGAGCTTATATAATCATAATAGGTAATAACAAAATATACAAAAAAAAAAAAATACTCTTGTATCATATTTTTTACCTACACTTTCAGGCAACTAATAAAACCTACTTTACGTGGAGTAGATAGAACTTATTAATAAAGTATTTGAAAGCGAACATAAAATAACATTCGATACCGTTAATAAAGATATAACAAAACAACGAAAACTGAAGCCTACTTGATCATAACATAGTCTAGCTAGAATCATATTAGCCTTTAATCAGAATAATAGTCACCCGCAATAACATAATATGATGGAACGAAGGCTGCAAGAGATTGCCAGTCCTCTTGATTTATTCGTCTACAAAACTACCAAAACTAGCACAATGAGCCCACATCGTTCTGATCGTTTTCTGGTGAACTGTTATTACTTATAATATTCTCTATGACTCCATCTCTAACGTCTTGTTTGTCCTCCGTCTCTAACGAGTTTTGTTCTCGTTGTATATTATTTTCGCCTTGTTTTGTAGTAGAGCCATTATTGTTTTTTTCAGGATTCTTATTTTTTCGGCGTTTCGTCACTGACGCTCTTAGGTCTCTCATCAATTTTCTTTTTCCTGAATTTTTTAAAGCAGTCTTGAAAAATATTTCCGAAGCTTCTACTGTGAATGCTGCGTCCCACGAATGAACCATGTCAAAAAAAAACTTCCTTAATAATTTTGTAATAAGTTTGTAGTTTTTCAAAGCAATTTTCGATTTTTCTCCTCGGCTTCCACCAGACCACGAACACAAACAGATAAATTCCCGAAAAAGCAATGTGTCAAGTAATCGATAAGCAAATGTTTTACCATCTCCAGTGGAAGGCGAGCATAAAAATGACAAATGTTTATTAAGTTTCTTGTATTCGGATTTATCTGCTAGTTTGACTTCTAACGCATCCAACTGACGTTGGTCTTCAATTATATTAAAGCAAAAGCTCTCGGCTTCATCTTGACGGACATCTTTCAATAAAGTCACTTGTACAGGTTGTTCGTTTCTTGGCTGGTTCAGTTTTTCTGATATGTCTTCTAATTGAACAGACATTATGCAGATTTTGTTCACCATATTTTCTATAATTTTATTTTGGTTATGAATCATATTAACCATCGTATCAATTTTGTCCGAAAGCATATTCTGGTCTTCACAAACTTGTAAAATTACTTCTCCAGTATTAGGCGTATTATTGATGGACGTATTTGTAATGTTCATGGGTATGGAGTTGGTGTTCGTCTGAAAAAAAAAACATATAAATGAAATATACCGTAGGTACTTATAAATATATGTATACATATATATTATACTCATATGTACACATGTCCACCATGGGCCCGAGCAACCCGACAACAATTTTAACTATGAATTGCTGGTGATATTCTGAGCAAAAAATGTTATGGCAACCACTAGTAGGTCAAATTCTGTAATTTTAAGGTAATATTTTTTTCAAACATATTATATGAATTCCATATAGTACTTCATTATTTCAATTCAATTCAATTCTTTATTTCATCAACAGTTGGAACATATAATAGCATTAGGTACAAACAACGCCGTAAGTCGAGGCGCGGTAATACCAATTGACAATTGACAACGAATGAGGTATGACAGTTTGCTGTTAGGATTTATTTACCTAGCTCGTGCTACAGCTCGTGAATTTCTGAAAATAACGAATATCTTAGAAAACATGCGTGATGCCATGTGTCCTATAACTTTATTTGCTTCAATTATATATCTGAACCCATGGTTGAAATCGATGGGGTTACTCGAGCCCACGGTGTATATATTTATATATACACATTTTATGGTCTATTCTTATTAACAAATTTCCCACACTATAGCTGTGTATGTGGATTCTGTCAACTAGTACGGAAAATATATCGTTGTGCACACACCATCACACACCAGACGCGTATAACTATACATACACACACGCGTGTGCACACACAACAAATATAAACATGCAAAGAGCGGGCCCAGTGCCAGGATAAATTCTGATTTCACCCGCGCGTCTCGCAACACCCGCATTAGTACGGATAACAACCACGGGCGGCGCAACGACGCGCGATACAAAACTTGGTGAAAAAAAAAAACAAGTGTAGTGCGTATAAAGTATATGCAATGCATTTAGATAAAACTAAAGACTTTAAAATTATATTTATGAAAATTTAAGTTTATAAAAATTACATAATTTGTCACGCTGCGCGTGGTCGTCGATTTTAGTTCCCCCTCCACGCACTTTGCATATAACCAATCTGCCTATTTCCGAACATTGACAATTTCATTAATTTAATTATTATTTAGAGATAACTTAGTCACTTACCAAAGTATCTGCATAAGCGTCGAAATCCATTGTATCTATTCGAGTTTGAATATTATGTGGAGTTAGATCAGCGGTTTCTTGGCACTGCGGCTCATTGACATCGGTGTCGCTATATCGCTCCATACTTTCTAATTCAATTTCTGCCTGTGCGTACGAAAACAAATTTTGCCTTTTTAGATCACAATTCATTTTCTTCCAATCAGGACTCGGCTTCGAACGTTCTTCCTTGATCAGCTTCAAAATGTTTTTATTCTTTGGAGGCCAACTTAATATTCCATTAAACTCCCAAAGTGACGGTACAATGCTCAATCGATCACCATCCGGTTCTGAAGTACTAACGATCTTAAAAGGCATTATTCTGTAATAAAGAAATGAAACAATCACTTAGTTATAAGTAATAAATACATAACTTGTACAAAGGTATCATCTGGGTAGGTAGGTAGTATTGTTTGCATAAGCTTTTATACAATTTGTAGATAGCTGCTTGTTTATGTCAATCGTAAACGTTATTGCGAATTGAGGTATAAAAACAGTATAGGTACATTAAAAGAGTACGCAACGTTCCTTCCGACCATGCAGGCAACGACGACAAACGACTGGCGACCGTGCGTACCGAGAGCCGACTGAGCACTATAAAACAGGCGCATCTAGCGCGCGAACGACAGAAAAAGATGGCCGCATTTATACTCGGAATTTTAATTCGATTCCAGATTTGCCAATTTCAGTGTTGCAACGTTATGACAAGTACTAAATAGTGACGTTGCGAAATTATTCGATATGGAAATGGAATATTTCCGGATCGATTCTTCTCGTTTATAATTTTACTCTCGTAAACTAAGTATATCAGGAAATTAAAGATTTCTGAACCGATAATTTAGTTTTGACGATTAATTAACGATCTGAGACTTTTCTTTTATAATTGTGTGTGAAATAAATAAAAACATGTGATCATGAAGGAACATGACAAATAAATCGATTTTTGTGTTCATCACTACACTATTATATGTGGTATCATTATTTCACAAAATGACAGTAGCTAATGTCAAATCTGGAATCGAATTAAAATTCTGACTTATAGGCACAATAGGCTAGGTGACAACACAGTTTTATTAACGAGGGCGGACGGAGGGTGGAAAAATAAATAAATATTACCTACATTTTGAGCTTTAGGGTTTTAGGGTTTCATAAATTCGGGTCGAAATTTTCATTATTTTTGCGATAGGACACACCATTTTCGAGATATAAGCAAAAGAAAAAAAAAAAGATACAGTACTGTTTTTGCACCGTCGAAGTGTTGGTGTGAATTTTGGTTCATGACAACTCATTTTAATCCACATCTTTTTAATCGCGATTAAAAATAATAATGATGAAAAACGTCAAATTCAGAATAGTAAAAAAAAAAAAACACAAAATTAATAGTTCAATGCCATATTAGTGGGAAAACGTCGTTTGACAGGAATAAAGTCTAGTTTAGAATCATTTGTTATTTTAGTTCTATCTATTTTATCCATGCGGTGGTTTTAGATATAATACTACGGATCCCTAAAGAGTTTGTATTCCAACTGTTTAATGGTTCACATTATGGCTAACGGTAGAGCTTGTGGACCATTAAAAGTAAAGAAAACAGCTTATAGCTGGATACAGTTCACATGTGTAATTTTATTCAGTTTTTTGCTGATTAACAGTACACTAGTGAACTATTAGACAGCCTTTTGCAGCATATAAGAGTTTTAACTATTCACGTCGCTGTTTAACATTGTATAGTATATTAGCTTTATAGTACCTATAAATATACTGATTCATTTTTCAACTTTTATGATGTTTTGTGTATGAATTAGGAATGTATTGCATTAGTTTTTACTTCCTGATAACATAATAATAACTTTTTATCTTATAATTCTTTTCAAAGCACTAAAAAATGTTTATTCAAGTTTTCATCACGGCTTCTTATCTCCAAACTAATTAAAAACAGAATATTTTCGTGGCGCACTAAAATTTTCTTAGACAATATATATGTATAATGTCAGTGAAATTACATTCCCAATATTTTTTCTTTTATTAATATGTAAAACAATGTACTTACCTGGGAATATGAATATCCACGTATAATTCACCTCCACGAAACAAGTGTTCAATTGGCAGCTAGGGTTATTGCTTCTATATGTTTGCTACATCAAATATGTTCACTTTTACACTGGCCGCAAGCAGCCTTTCCCGGTTTAAAACATCTATTAAGAGCGTAGATGTGACATATTTACTGAATAAAGAGTAACTTGTGATCTCTTGGTCAGTCGATATTCAGCGCATAGTACTGTCGTTACCCTTTATAACACTGTTAAATTGCTGCTACACAGCTCCTAAGCAGCTACGTGAACTTAAGGCTGAATAATTTGTGCCCATTTAAGAGTTATAAGAGCTGTATAGGGCCCTATACAGCCCTTATGCAGCATTTTTATTCAGCTTTAAACATGATGGGAATCCGTTATTCGGCTGATAAGCAGCCTCGTGTGCTACTTGGGTAGATAATGAAATTATATCTATCATTAAAGAATTGCCTGAAAGAAAAGTTATAAATATGTCGTGGATTGATGGTCTGTATAGCGCCATCTAACAATGTGAAACGTAAACAAATGATCACGTGATCGGAAACGAAAGCGAGCCCTACCGCTTGGACGCGATCGTCGGTAGAGGTGCAGCGCGGACTGGACGAGAGACCGAATGTTGCGACAGTCTAGAGTCGAGCTCGGACAGTCTTGGCAAACGCTCAGTACCAACGCACGTGTTTGTTTCCGACGGACGTGTCTGTTTCGTTCGGTAGTTTATTAAAGTTATTTTAAAGTGGAATTATCTTTTCGTTCGAGTACCCGCTACAGTGCCCACACCTACCTAAATTATGTCGGATCGTGAAGAAGACCCGATGTTTCGCATCTCGGCCACCCATGATGCGACAAATAAATAAATATTTAAAAATGTTTATTTTACTATCAGCCTCTCGATACAATCAAGACTGAAAGGTATTAGATCTCCAATAGACGATGCTGTGAACAAGGATTATGTAGATCAATTGAATGCTAACACGTTAAAAGAATTAAATAATCTGGTTCTGAACAAGTAATATGTAGTTCGATTGAATGCTAATATGTTTAAAAAGGTTATAATCTGATTGGTACATTGCATTCATAAAAGATGCAAAGGGTTCAAGCTACTTTAAAAGCAGGGATACCTGAGGTTTCAACATATTTGCAAGATAAGTTTTATACTAAAACAGAGGTAGATAAATTACTTCAAAAAGCTCCGTAATGGTAAAACAGCAAATTGTAAATGAAATACACAAAGCGGCACGAAGAAATTTCCTTTGACGTTCTGTTATTCTGAAAGGAATCCACAACTTATGGCAAGCAGACTTGATGGACATGCAAAACCTGAAAAAGTATAATAAAGGTTACAATTTCATATTAGTGGTGATTGACTGCTTCTCAAAGTATGCCTGGGCAGAACCGTTGAAATCGAAAAATAAATTTGATGTTACTCGTGCATTCGAACATATACGGTCTTATTACAAAAAACTGCAAAAGTCCTGGTTTAAACCAAGACTAAAAGGTCTAGGATTGTTACGGTAATAAAGCTAGTACTAGCTTTAAAACATGTTACTATTACAAAACGAAGACTATTCGAGGATCAGTTAGTACCAAAGAAGGTTCATGGTTCAAATAATGTCCATAGATAAAAAACAGAAATGGCATTCTTTCATTCGTTCACGCAGGCTTTATTTGAAGCAACGTTCTGTTTCTCTAAATGTTGATATTATAATAACACTTGAAATGCTTAAATAATTATTTATCAACTTTAAAATATGTCATAAATTGTTCTTTCTTTATGTTACAATATATTGAATAAGCACAACTTGTACTTTTGACGCGCTTTTTATAATCAAGTTGTTATATTTTTTAACACCTCTAGCGTGAAGTGGAGCGACTTACATTCGGCGGCGGCGCGCGTAATTTGAGACGAATGTGATGTGTAGTAAATAATTATGAAGTACTAGCTTTTGCCCGCGGCTTCGCCCGCGTGGAGGTGGGAAATCATCCCACGGGAACGTACTTCCGGGATAAAAATATATCCCAGATCCCATAACCCATGTCACGGTCTATCTAGGCGTTACAGAAAGGTTACAGACATGAGACAGCCAGTAACTTTCGTACGCATAATATTAGTGTGGGATAGTATGGACGGAAGAATGAAACTGTGTGAAAGTCTTATAAAAAAAATATGACACATTTGCCTGTGGAAGGTGAACAACGTCTATCCCAATCTGTAAAGTAATATGAATAAAACTGGAATATCTTATGTTAAAACATTTCTGTAAACAACATTTTTGGTTTTCCCGTTTTTCGCTAAAACATGTAGATTTTGTGGGCTGGATACTCGTGAGCACGCCACATACAATGGCTGCACTCTTTTTAAATTGGAAAGGTAAATCTGTCGGAATTATTGGAATACGGGGAATCTTAACTTTTTTTTAAATTATTATTCCTGTCATGATTATTGCTTTTACAATATTCCGCCTCAGGTGAGTAATTTGTAACCGTATGTCATTACATTATCTTGGCGCATCAAGATTACGCATTATCAGAACTGGAACACCCACTTTTAGCCTCAGCTTATTCGAAGGCACTCCTGATAACTCTAAAGAGTTGAGAAATTCAACAGGGTGATGTTACTTGTTCGGTGTCCATGACATTGTGTAGGTGTACGGAGAGATACTCCACAACGTCACCTTCCCCATGTGACATAATGTTTTCATTATACTTTTCTACAGTTTTATTCGCCGGTGCCAAAATTGTCCTTTCACACAACCATTCTCTATTCTCCATTAGTTTGCAGATCGCTCAGATTATCTGAAAAACAACGTCTATCCACGTTGTTGATATGAACAATGAATTTTTTTTGAATTTTTGGATTAATGTAATCATGCCGTTACCAACTGTTACCATACGGTCTTCGCCAATTTTCAAAAGTGCTGCCGCATAATGCCCCAATTCTATATCACTGTGCAGTTGTACTCGCATAATTGTAGTCAAACAAAACTTTTTTATATGCCCCCATAATGTCGACGTCTTTAGACATGCATTTATTTCATCTGCCGGTGATCGCCTAGTTATTACCGGCAGAGTCTGTCTAAAATCTCCGGCTATCAATACCACCGGGATGGTGGTCTTTTGATTTTGACCGGGTGGACCAATTTTAATGAAATAAACACTAAATGTAACCTTAAGATACGGACTATGACTATATTCTCAAACCCTTAAATAACTTGAAAAGAGTCACTAAAAAATGTCAATATTACATGTGAATTTTAAAATCATCCCCCATTCTACCCACTTGAAGGATGATTTTTGAAAAACGGTGAAATACGTAATTCTTTATTTGTTACCAAAATCATAAATTTAAATTTTCATAGCCCTAACTTAAGAAATGATAGGTTTCCCATACAAACTTTCATCCCCTATATCCGCGCCCTTAGGTTTATTTTTGAGACAAAAAGTAGCCTATGTTCTTCACCCGGGATGCCATCTATCTCCTTGCCAAATTTTATCGAAATCCGTGCAGTCGTTTAGGCGTGAAAAGGTAACATACAGACAGACAGACAGAGTTACTTTCAAATTTATAATATTAGTATGGATAATTGAGCCCAAGTAGCATTTACTTTCACACATTTGCTTTTACAGTCTCTTGCCCCAATGACTGTAGGAAAATTAGCAATACTGCGGAATTTCCGAATGTTTTCTTCCTGTTCATATAAAGTGATGGGCATTTTAATAAATCTTCAGGACATCCGTGACAAAATGTCCGCTACCTGTTTACATGTTTTGCTGACAACTGGCTGAGACACCATGTAAATCAGCTGTATCGTCTTTAATCTACGAATAAAACAATAACATTAGTTTATTTGGATTTTGTCTAATGTTAGGTTAGCATTGACCAAGGTTACATACCTACTTCATGGCGAGCCCAGCCGCGGAATGTGCAAACTACTTGCACTTCTGGACTCAATGGATAAATCCTCACGTAAAAGATCCACAATTTTTCCACCAAAACGTTTTGTGAACCTATACATACATCTGAAATGTTCGTCACTCAATTGACAAAATTTCAAAACTGACACGGCCATAAAACAAAAATACCATTTCTTTATTTTCATATCCTGAGTTCAAATATTTTTTTTTTAATTTTTTTTATTTCTTCATTTCTGAGAAAAAAAATTAAAATCAAAAAACACGTCATGACGTCATAGAAATAGTGGAATGAGGTAGTTACCTTTGCCTAAGCATTCCAATGTATTAGATGAAAACTTGACTTGTCAAACAAGACGTCGATGTCAAAAGTTTGTTTACAATCTTTTTCTTAGGAAATTAACCCTTTTCATCCTGCGCGCGATAACGTAAACAATCCTTCAAATCCCGAGTAGTCACGTGACTCTTATCTGATTTATTACCGGCTTATCTTATTTCCTCGCATTCTGTTTCTTTCGACTCAAGGCCCATAACGTTAAGTGGTTTAGCTTGTTAAATAAACAGACTATACTTTAAAATGTAAACAATACTCGTATGATGAAAGGTATATTTATAAACAAAGGATGTTATGAGGTCTTGTGTTATGTCGATTTCTAATAAAACTACTGTATCAATTTACGCGATATTTTGATGGTTACAGTATGAATAGATAAGTTATCTAATAACAGCGTTTTCAACAGAAAACAACAGAAAATAAAAATCACAAAAAATTACGAACTTCAAGTATAGTACTCACGGCATTTTACGTAAGTTTTCTTGGTCCAAAAATAACTTTGTAAGATGTTTTATATCGCAAATCTTATGTAAAATGATGGTATTACTACTTATAAATGAATATTATCCACTGACCGGCGATTACACACAGAAAAACTCAAAATATAACAACTTTCACATTCCTGACTAATGGTTCTATGTTCTATGTTCTATGTTAGAGGTTATGGTTTCCGCACTTAGTCCTCGAGTGGACCATTGTGCGTGGGCCATGGCGGCCGTCGGTGGTTATTCCAACCAGCCCACCTCCCTCCAGAAGTTAATTAAAGCTACTGGTCTGTTAAGAACGTCTGTGAATGATAAGGGTGATCCGAGGGTTTCTGTTCTGATCTGGGTGACGCCCGTGCATTCGAAGAGTACGTGCGTGACGGTTTCCTCCGTCTCCATGCACGCCCTGCACAGGGGACTGTCCGTTATGCCCATTGTGTGGAAATGTTTGTTTAGTGAGCGGTGTCCTGTGATGGTCCCCACCACCAGGCGCAAGCCATCCCTGTCCAGGCGTAGAAGACGCCTGGTTAACTTGCTATCCGGGGTGGGCATAGCTTCCTTGGCTTGCCTGCAGCCCGGTGCCGAGGTCCACCAGTTCACCGCTTGTGTATGGGTGACCTCCTGTAGCCACCTGCGTATTTGGTTGAAGGGGATGGGTACAATGGGCTCGGGCCCGCAGACTGGTGTGCTGGATGCTCTCCTAGCCAGTTCGTCCGCTGCATCGTTACCCATCGACCCGCTGTGTCCTTTTATCCATTGCAGTGTCACCTTGTTGCAACCAGTGACATTCTAGTATAAGTTTAGAGGTGATATATTTCTTTCCCAGGGATTGGAGGACTGAGGCACTATCGGAGAGTATGCGTATGTGGAAATCCGTAACTCTCCGGGCTTCTATGGCATGGACCGCTTGTATGATGCCCACACACTCCGCCTGGTAGACGGTGTTGAGCATGCCTAGCGGTCTGGACATACTCATGTTGAGGTAATGTGAGAAAATTCCAACTCCGGTGCCGGAGTCGGTCTTCGATCCATCGGTGTATACTCTCAGTTCCTTCGGTCCTGAGTAGTCACACTGTTCTTCTGTCAGTTTTATGCTGTAGTGTCTTTGGAAGTGGTGTGTCTTCGGGGCTTTGTCACAAGGTGCTGACATCATTGGCTGTCGCTTGATAGCATCCTCCTTTATACGAGTATGCTTAACTCTGGAGTACTTGCTTAGAGTCCCTGATAGGTCTAGTCTGAAGGCAGCCAGGACTGCCTCCTCCCGCACAATGAGGTGCAGGGGTGGCAGTCCTAGCATTGCCTGTAGGGCGGCGGTGGGTGCGGTTCTCATACTGCTAGTGATTGCAACGCATGCAAATCGCTGCAGCTTTTCGAACTCCTTTTGGGCTGTGCTCAGGACTGTTCTGGGCCACCAGACCAGTGAGCCGTATGTGATAATCGGTCGGATGACCGTGGTATACAACCAGTAGGTGACCTTGGGGCTGATTCCCCAGTTCCTGCCAAGCAGTCGTTTACACTGCCACAGGGATATACTGGCTTTTGTGGTGATATAGTTGGTGGGCTTTGCCCAGTTCAGCTGTTTGTCCAGAAATATGCCTAGGTATTTGGCTTCAGTTGATAGGCTCAGAGTTGTTCCGAAGAAAAGTGGTAGTTGTAGGGTTGCCAATTTCCGCTTTTTCGTGAAGAGAACCAGTTCGGTTTTTGTGGGGTTCACTGAGAGTTGGTGTTTGCTGCACCATTCCTCTACTATCTTCAGAGCTTGGCGCATGAGGTTACACAAGGTGTTTTCGTGGGTTCCATTTATTATTATGGTTATATCGTCGGCGTAGCCTACAGTGAAATAACCTTTGTCGTTGAGTGCTTTGATGAGGGTGTCTACTACCAGGTTCCATAGAAGCGGCGATAGAACGCCCCCTTGTGGGCATCCCTTTGCAACTATGGCTCTCGTGGTGTTATTTACGGTCACTTGTACGGCTCTCAGTTTGAGCATGTTGGTGATCCAGCCGCTCAGGGTCGGATCTATGCTGTGTCTGCCGAGAGCCGAGTCTATGCTGTTGAACGTGGTTTTATCGAAAGCGCCTTCGATGTCGATGAAGGCGGCTAGTGCTGAGCATTTGTGATCCACTGCGCATTCAATTTTAGAGACCACGCTGTGCAGCGCGGATTCTGTTGATTTGCCTGTGGAGTACGCGTGCTGTTGTCTATGTAGAGGTCTCGCTCTGAGGGGCCCATCTCTGATGTGCCTGTCGCAGAGTCTTTCGAGGGTCTTCAGTAGAAAAGATGTAAGGCTTATCGGCCTGTAGGCCTTGGGTTGCGTGTAGTCTGATTTTCCGGGTTTGGGTATGAAAATGACTTTCACCTCGCGCCACGCGAGAGGTATGTACCTGAGCGCTATGCAGGCCCGGTAGATCTCGACCAGCCATGGCGTTAGGTGTTCTACCCCCCATTGCAGGAGGCTGGAAAGATGCCATCCAGCCCGGCCGACTTGTATGGCTGAAAGGTGTTGATTAGGGCTTTCATTCTCGCTGCATTTTTGAGTCCCGGGAAAAAAAAATCGAGACTCGATGCGGTCTCTAAATTCCCGGGAAAAACGAGACTTTCGAGACTATTTCAAAAGTAACTCTCAAAATTATAGGCTAGGCATTTATGTAGTCAAAACAAGATATTTCAATCAAATACTTTAATAAACATACAACAACATACTCAAATTATAGAATAAAAATTATTTAAGAGAGTTTTTTTCATTTTTATAGTGGGCACATAAAAAACAAAGGGCGTTTAATGTAGTTTCAGATAGAGAGGACCTGATTTTATTACAAAAGTAACCCGCGTTAGAAAAAGCTCTCTCTGCTTCTACGCTAGTGGGGGGGATAGATATTAAGTAATAGTAGCAATGGTTTAGGTACTTCCCCCTGTCGCCTCCATTTTCAAAGAGAGCTTTTTCCACGTGCAGGGTTGTTTGCAAGTCATGGATAGACATGGAAGTTATATTCTGAACTTTGTCTTCTTGGGGGTTAAGCAAATTATTAAGCTCAGATTCCAACTGTTCTCCTGTCGTTAGACTTGTGAGCTCCGCAATCGTCGCATCATTTGAATCACTGGTATTTCCGGGATAATTGTCAGTTGCTTCTTCAGTTGTGGTTGTGGATTTATTTAGCCTTTCGTACAATTCTTTCAACGACACTGTCATTTCATCGTTGCTTAACGTTTGGAATGCTCTTGCATCCAACTTGTTTTCAAAAAACTGAGAAGGACTGCGCAAGTATTGTAAGATACTTGCCTCAATCAGTCTATTTTCTTTAATACGGATACGCAGTGAATTGGCGAGACTAATGTTCAAAGAATTTTGTTGTACGTCTAATTTCTTTAGACAGAAATTGAGGGCAGTATCCGCTGTTAAAAGAGTAGCGTCTCGCCTGCACAGTGCTTCTAAGGTCACTTTCATAATACCAAGTGAATTTGAGATTGTTTCCAGTGTAGTATACTCTGATTCAGTGAACTCTATTCCGGATCCTACATCAATTAGAGCTTTTCGAACGCATATCTTTATTTTTAGAAATCGTTCAAGCATTTCCGCTAAACTGGACCATCTCGTCTTGCAATCAATTATTAATTTTAGTTCTCTGTGGAACTCTTCCTCTACGTATTTCCTTAATACTGTTTGTTTCGTTGGTGATTTTCTGAACAACTTTGCAACTTTTCGGACTTTATTAATCACATGTTCATAAATTATTTCTTCATTTTTTCGCGGCTTGCTGCTCTCAATTATTTCAAAACTTCCACTTTCGTCTTTTTCATCATCATCCTCATTTTCATCGTCGTCATCCTTTATATTATGTGGTAAGTCATTCTGTATTTCACCGACTTTTGTTTTTTTATACAATACATCTAGTATCGCCAACTGCATACCATGTGCCAGACACTTTTGGTGATAAGCATTGACTGACTTTCCCATTTTTTTCATTACACTACAACCATCTGTAGTCAGACTAATAACGTCAGTGTCTAAATGAATATCAAACTCCGACAAACGTTCTTTTAACAAATCTACACAAACAGCAGCAGGCATGGTACCAGATATCTTAACGAGACCTAAGTTTTTGTATTTATCACCTTCAAAAAATGGTGAGTGTATGTTTACATTCATGTACCTCTTGTTTTGAGTTGAGGTCCACTCGTCTAAGGTACAGCTAAATCTAACTCCGCTCTCTTTCAATTTTTTTATCTCATTTACTATCAGAGACTTGACATAGTCGGCCTGTTTTTTGACCATGCTTGATAATGGTAGCTACAGATGATGGTAGTGTGTATTGAGATTTTTTGAACAGCTCGCGTAAATCTTTAGATTCGATAAAGGTTCGAAATGGTATTCCATCCAGAGCAGCCATTCTCGAAACTTTAACTTCAATTCCGTCAACTCTCTGAAAGAAATCCGTCATCTTAGCTTTTTTTTCGGGTGGTTTATAAGTTTCATCTTGACTCTTGCATTTGCTTGTTGAAGTTGTGCAAGCGATATTATCAGATGATGAAGCAAGTCGTACTTCTTGCTTTGACAATATCATGTTATGCGTACTCTTAAGATGTTTATGAAGACCACTTGTATTTCCTCCTAAAGTCTTTAATATTTTGTGGCATGTTTTGCATTTGGCAGAAGCATTATCATTGGCTCGCAAAAAATAGCACCATACCGAAGACTTATCATGCATTTTAGCAGGTACATCGCAATAAAGCATGCTGTTGTCTAAAACAATGAAAAAAAAAGCCCATGACCACACACAAAAACGATTGTATAAAATACCAGAATACCGCCCTATTCAGAATACGACTACAATATAACCTCAAACTAGCAAAAAACAATATTGTGTAAAATAGCATGTTAAATCGATAGTTAGTAAATTAAGAATTAAGAAATATAGTAAAGCATAATATTCTGCGTTGTCATGCAATCGAGTAACAAACTTAAGTAGGTAAAACATAAAATGCATGTAAAATATCACAAGTCAATTATGACTATAATTTAGGTGAAAACTTAAGCTTCTAACGTAACTATGATACATACCTTTTAATTTATCTGCTAATGAACACATCGTAGCTAATAACTTCGCAATTTCACAAAGAAATATCAAAATCTGTGTCGTTTTTCAACAAGGTTATTCAATCTCCACCACAGAATACTAATACAGTGTTGCCATTTAAGCAAAGTAAAAAAATAATGTTGGTTTAGTAGTTTATTTTATTTTTTATAGGTACTTTTTATTTTGTGACTTAGTCTCAAAAGTCTCGTTATTCCCGAGACCGAAAACATCAGTATCGAGTCTCGAAAATATCAAAAAATCGTCGAGACTCTCGAAATTTTCGAGACCGAGATTCCCGGGATGAAAGCCCTAGTGTTGATAGCCCATTTTACTCGGTCTTCCGTTACTATGTTGTGGGCTCTGGACCAGTCCTGATCCGTTGGGGTCCATTCTGGTACATCTTCCCACGTCCTGTCCTCCACGATTGTGCAGTTTGGGAAGTGGGTCTCCAGAAGGACCTTGCTGGTTTCGTGGTCAGTTAGTGTGTAAGTGTTATCGGGTTTTTTCAGCGCGCCAAGAGTTCGGTCCTGATCAGTAGATAGGATCTTCCTTACTCTAGCGGCCTCGTTGTTTGTCTCGATGGATTCGCAGAATCTCCGCCAAGCCATCCTTCTGGCGGCTCTGATCTGTTTTTTGTATGCATATTGGGTCTCTTTGTATATTTCCCAGTCTTCCGGGAGTCGAGTGTTTTTGGCTCTGTTAAATCGCTTACGTAGCGCATCCCTGAGTTTGCTGAGTTCGGCGTTCCACCACGGGCTTCTTTCGTTGCTGTCGTTTCGCGGCGCCCTCAGTTTACAGCATGCGTGGTAAGCTTCGGTTAGGTATTGTGATAGTTTTGTTGTTGCGTATTCTAATTGTGCCTGGTCCTTTAGGACTACCTGCGACAGGTATCTATCTAAAAGCCCTGCCAAGAGGTGTTTGTACCCGGGAACGTCAGTACGTCTCGGGTTCCGCCTCGGTGTTGGTTTCTTGGTGTTGGTAGTAAGTGTGAAACGGATCCTTCTATGGTCTGAGCAAGAAGGCTCGTCAGATACGTGCCAGTTAGTGATACAGTTCGCCGCATTGTCTGTGGCGAGTGTCAGGTCTATAATTGTTTGCCCACGGACTATGACCCAAGTGGGTTCCGAGCCGCGGTTCATAATGTTTAGGTTAGTAGAGAATAAATAGGTGGATAGTACCTCTCCTCTGGAGTTCGGTGCGTCGCTGCCCCAGAGCGGGTGATGAGCGTTCGAGTCAGTGCCGATGATCAGGTCCAGTTGGGCGCGCTCACAGTGTTGCACCAGGTCAGCCACCTCCTTTGGCGGGCAGTCTGCCACCTCGCCTGGCATGTAAGCTGAGGCCAGTACAACATCTGGAGCGCTACCATCGGTATGGAGCCTGACAGCTGTCAGGTCTCTGGAACAGAATTGTGAGAGTGGTGTGATAGGAATATCTTTGGGTATGTAGACACACGTTCTTGGTTTGTCTGCGTTGTGAGTGTCGAGAATAAGCTTACCTCCGATGTTACCGAGTCCGCATATTCTGTTGTTCCTGATCCACGGCTCTTGGATCAGTGCGATAGTTCGGGGTTTGACCTCCAGAGCCCTGCGCAAGCTAGCCGTGGCAGTCTGGCTATGCTGGAGGTTGGTCTGGATTATGTTGGTGGGTGTTGGCAGCGATGGGGAGGGGTTAGTCTGAGACGGATCCATCGGACAGCCTCTCCACCACCTCCTCTCTATATGTGACGTCGTGCTGATCGCCCGGCGACGAGGCGAGCAGGCGCTCGCTCCAGCCAGGTGAGTCGGGCGGAATTGGGTCAGCGTCATCGGCCATTGCCGCTCGGGCCATGACCTCCTCGAGCCTATCCATGTCTAGGTCAGTCTGTGCCGTCGGTTGTGCGGTCTTTGTGTCGTCGCCGGTCTGAGTGTCAGAGGGTTCGGTCGTGCGGTCGTGGGCCAGAAGCGTACGTATATCGAACCAAGCAGGTAGGATATACGCCGCTCCCGTTCCCGGACCTTTACGGCTTCCTCCGGTGGCACACCCAGGGTCAGATGGGTCCCAAAGTTGTCGCCACCGACGGTAGTCGCCCTATAAAGTGACCACCTAGCGATGTCGTACCAAGTATTCTGACGAATCAGAATACTCTGGAGCTTCACTATGTCGCCTCTGTACCGAGGGACAAATAGTGAAGCTCGGACACGGGTGGGCACTTCAGACTGTCTCATAACGGTCAGTGTCTGGTCGGTGTCGGGGAGTCTTATTCTGGGCACGTTTTGTGTCAACCAAGTCATGGCGTAGTCGTCTTCGCACCACATCTGCACAGTGCCTTCCGCTACCCGTGGGAATCCGCGGAAGGACGGGAGTGGCAGCGTCGAGTCCGTGTCCATGACGAGGTTTTCGAGCTGAGTCTTGATCGAGGCGGCCTCTTCCTTGGTCAGGTCCCTGGAGGGGGGGGGGAGGCAGATTGCTACGGCCAGCCGCGCAGGGATGTCCTTCGTGGCTCGCGCGTAGGTCCTCTGCTCCCCTTGGGCGGAGTGGATCCTCACTCTCTTTGCGTCCCCTTGTAACGTACTCGGCGAGGCCGTGTCGTCGGGGCGCACCCTCTTTGCCGGCCCTGTACCACTTGGTCCAGGCTTCGGCTCGGAGGTGCTCGGCTGGGCGACTTTCGCCGACCGCGCCAAGAGTGCTGTTCCACCTCGCTTACCCCTACTCCGTTTGTGACGAGGTCTGTCGTGAGGTTCGTCCGTGTTTTGGGGTCGGCTGTCGGTACCGGCGGGCTTCTTCACGTGCTGGGGCCCGTCGCGCTGGGTTGCCCCTGCGCGGACTGGCCCCTGCTCGTGCGGTTCCGCGTCCAGCCGCTCAGCGCGCTGAGTTTCCCCTGCGCGCTTCTGCGGCCGGTCGCGTGCTTCCGGCCCCTTATCGCGTTGGGTTTCCCCTTCGCAGACTGGGGGCCGGTCGCGCACCTCTCTTTCGGCGTTCGATTGCGCATCGCGCTGGCTAGTGCCTTCGCGAACGCGCGTTCGGTCGCTTACTCTTCTCCTCCGGGCCTGGGATTTTCCGCCGCGGCTTGCCAGCGGGCGTACTTCAGCACCAGCCGGAGGAGTTTCTGAGCTGCCAGCTCCGTCATCTTTCCCCGTCAGTTTGTGCTGGTCGTGGTCAGTGTCTGGGTTTGTTACGCTGTTCCGCACGATGCTCTGTTGCCAGAGTACCGTGGGGGGCGTAGTCAGGGTCATGGTTTTTGGCGCGTGAGTCGCAGCCTGGGTCACTGTAGAGGTTGTACTTGGCGGCACGATAGTCGCGGCCGTGGTCTGTGCATTTGGCGCTGTAAGAGCAGCCGGTTGCGCTGAGAAGCGCGGCATTAAATTTGCCAGTGAGGAGCAGAGTGATGCCCCCCCCCATATTACGATGGGGGCTAACCGCCGTGGCGGTGTGGGATTCCCCGGCTTGGCCGGGACCCACCTGGGTAGTAAACTTATCCTTCTGCATTTTTCATTGACGTTGGGGGTGGGCTTTTTTGGAATCGAGGTTACCCTTCCTCTGGGACAGACGGGATATTAGGAAAATGGAGGGAGGGTGTGAGGCGGATGAGGGGTATGGGTTTCTTGGAGAGGTCACCCTGGGTCTTGGAGTTGGCCCAAGGGTTTCGGAGCGACGGGATGTGTAAGGATTTGGGGGGGGGGTCTTGGGGGAGGTCACCCTGGGTCTGGGAGTTGGCCCAAGGGTTTAGGAGCGACGGGACACAGGTAAGGGCTTGGTTGGATTACGGGAGCATGGGAAGGGGTGTATGGGTTACCCTAGACCTGGGGTTTGGTTTTCGGGAACTTCTCTTGTCCGGGATCTTGAAGAAGATGCTCCGGGTGCAGGACCGCCCACCAACGGCTTCATTTAGCCGTTCTTGGTCGGCCCCGCAACCGGAGTTGGGCTATCCGCAACCTGCCCACCCGCTCGGTTGCACGAGAAGAAGTGCCTGGCAGTCCGGGTCGCCCCACCACGGATGTACGTATACATTCGCGTTGGGGCGGTCCGAGCTCCCCCGAGCTGACTAATGGTTTGCTTACATAATCTTTGTTGGTCCAAAAATAAGTAAATTATGAAGTTATTTAGTGAAAATATTATCTACAACGATGTAATAACTACTTATAAATGATTATACATCCACTTCCCGTCGATTTAGGCACAAAAACACTTATTTTGTATTTAAATATGCAAGAAAAAAAACTCGATTATTATTTTCCATCACAAAGTGTCACTAACGTCATTTTGACTTTTTTTTGTAGTGTTGTCAGTCGATATTTTTCGTTTTCTTTTAAAGTCTATGGTTTAACAATATTATTGCCAGTGTAGGAAAAAATCGGCATCGATTTAGTTTCATTACTTCTATGCAAAATTAATATTTTTCGCCGCCGGGCGGCGCTGTCGCCGGAGGCGCCACCGGGACTTAACAAAAGTGCGCGGAAACCGACCCCGGAGGGCGACGACAGTACTTCACAGGTACTTCTACTTTCTACTACTTTTAAAATATACACGCTGCTTACTGTAAATATTGCCAACTTTTGATTGATATTTCGCCAATGAGGATAATAACACTTGAAAATAAGAAAATTTATGAATTTAATTGAAAACAAACAAACAAGTTTAGGCGCCAACGAGTTTGACACATTTGACAAGATGACACCAGTGACATCTAATAGTTTTTTTTTTGACGATCATAGTCAAGCAAAGGTTTTAACACTATTCCACTATATGTTTGACGTCATTTGGCGCTTACGTCTTTTTAGAATAAACCGAATTTCAAAGATAAAATTATGAATGAAAAGTACATCATTTTGAAAAACGGAAAAATACCGGTGCCCTAGTTTTGGATTTACTTTTATAAAACAAAATAATACATGCAGGTTAAAAATATGAAATGTTGTCAATTCACACGATGACGATGTCTGTTAGATCGCTGAGACGTCTCCAGTATATTCAAATCTTCTAAATCTTCCAAATCCATCAAGTCGATCATGTTAATATCCATTTTTCTAAGATTTTTATTTAAAATAACACAATAATCAAGACGCCACGCAAACGTCAAATGAATTGGTACCAAAGTTAAACTAGGGGACTCAGCGGACTAACTTTAGTACCATAGATAGTTCTGGAACTAGTGATAAACTTCTTTTTATAATAACGTTTTATTTAGTCATGGTTTAATTAAACCTAGTAACAATCCCAGTACTAAATTTAGATCGCGTTTTGGAATAAGACGGATACTACTATTTTATAACATCACTTTTCAAACGCTTATGAAAAAGTACAACATTAATCATTACTCATCGTTTTCTACTAAAAAAAGCATCAATTGTAGAGACTGATTAGAACTGTAAAAAATAAATTATATAAACATTTTAGTCTCAATAGAACCTATAAGTGATTAGGTATAGCATTGGAAGATACATTGAAGAGATATAACAACACGTGTGAATAAATGTAATGAACAAGTAATCAAAGAAAATATTGAAAAAATAAACAAAAACGATTTAATTCAGTGGAAGCCTAAATTCAAAGTTGGTGACTGTGTTCGTATAAGTAAATACAAACATAATTTTGAGAAAGGTTACACTCCTAATTGGTCGACTGAATTATTTATTATAAAAAAGGTAAATAAAACCTTACTAGTGACATATCACATAGAAAATCAACGAAAGCAAATCATATTAGGAACTTTTTACGAACAAGAACTGCAAAGATCTAACCATCCCGATGTTTATTTGATAGAAAAGTTTTGAAAAAGAAAGGAAATAAATTGTATGTCAAATGGTTAGGTCTAAACAGTGCAGAAAACAGTTGGATTGAAAAAGCTGCAATAATGAACTAAAATATTATATAACCATTTTTAATTGGAAATCATATCATTATAATTTGAGTGATGCAAGGGGGTGGACTAGTTAACAGCATAATTAATAATTTGCCATTCGAAATTCATTTGCCAGGATACAATTATTGCGGACCAGGAACCAAACTTCACAAAAGCTTAGCGCGAGGTGACCGAGGTGTAAATAAGCTAGACGAAACTTGCATGCAACACGACATTGCGTATACAAATCATACAGACTTATCCAATCATCACAAATCCGATTTACAACTACTTAACATGGCTAAACAAAGACTTAAATCAAAAGATGCAGGGAAAGGTGAAAAACTAAGCTCTTGGCTAGTGAACAAAGTTATGAAAGCGAAACTAAAGCCTGGATCCGGGATTAAAACATTTAAAAGCTTAGTTTCAAAGATAAAATCTAAAATTAAGAAACTCAAATGCAAAGATAATAAGACTTTAATAAAAGCAGCTTACTAACAGCAAAAAAGTTATTTTCAAACATTCATCATCGAATTTGAGTACCCCGAGTAATACCCATACCAAAAACTGGAGGAATTCTACCTTTAATTCCAATTTTCGCTGGTTTATCGGCTTTAGGAACTTTAGCTGGTGGTGCAGCTGGCATTGCAAAAACAGTTAATGATTACATATTTGAAAACCTATACGGATGAAAAGTGAACCTTGGTTCAGAACAAGCGATTGAAAAATAGATTTATTGGAACGCAAGGGAAGGGGAAGGGTTCCTCGAGTAAATTCAAGGCTGCAGACATTAAAATCCCACTGTTTGTAAACAACGTGGATAAGGACTCATCAGTTAAGGTCGTCGCGGACTATATTTTAGACAAGACTAGCGTCTTAGTGCAGTTGACGGAGATTAAAATGAAGCGACAGAGAGATTATAAGGCTTTTAAAGTGTTTGTTCCTATGCATAAGTTGGACATGTTCCTGGATGAGCAGTTGTGGCCTGAAGGTATTTCTTTCCGTCGATTTATTAATTTCAAGGATCGGAAAGTACGGAGCTCCCCTACAGGAGGGGGGACGGATGCTGGGACTGAGGCTATTATGAAAAGCATTTCAATTTATGATGGATACTTCAAATCAAAATGGTCAGTTTCAATTGCAAGTCTGTTATGAGATCCGTGGAGGAGATAAGGGAGTTGTGTAAGACTGCACACGTTATTGCCCTGCAGGAGACGTGGCTCATGCCTCATGATATTGCGTTCATTGGGAGTATCGATAAAAACTTTTAGTACACAAGTAAGTCAGCCGTGGATACATCGACGGGCGTACTATGTGGTCGTCCGTACGGTGGGGTGGCGGTTATGTGGCGGAAGGGTGTCTTCTCTTCCATTACAGTCGTGCCGTGTAGCAGCGTGAGACTGACAACTGTTAAGGTATGTGCGGGTGAAAGAAGTTCGTTAGTGTTTTCAGTGTATATGCCAACAGACAGTACGGATAACCTATTAGAGTTCACGGAAGTGTTGCATACATGCGGTAATTGAGAGTTGTGACATTGAATCCGCTATAATTCTAGGGGATTTTAACGCTCATCCTAGGGAGTTATTCTTTACGGAATTAGCCAACTTTTGTGTTGAACGAAGCTGGCTCTGTGCAGACGTGATGAAGTTGGATGTTGCGTCAGATACACACACATTTATAAGTGAAAGTCATGTTAACTGTAAAAGATGGCTTGATCACTGTCTGACAACGGAGGCAGCTTGGCAATGTGTGACTGGGGTTAGGGTATGTTATGATATATACTGTTCGAACCATTTTCCACTGGAAGTGTATTGCAAGTTAGGAATATTATCATGTAAAGTTAAAAATACTGGGAATATACACAGTGTAGTGAGATGGGGTGAGAGGAATGCTGAGCAGATAAAATTTTATAGGGAACTGTGTACAAATAGATTAAGGGATATTGATTTTCCGATAGAACTTAGTCAGTGTGCTGATAAGGCTTGTTGTGATAATTGTCATCATGTAATTATTGATAACTTATATTATAGTATTGTTCGTTGTTTGACAGAAGCTGCGCGAATGAGCCATAGCGTAGGGAAAATAAAGAAAAAAAAAATGTAATTGGATGGAACAAACATGTACGAAAATTTCATGTAGCAGCATGAAACAGCTTTCAGACTTGGATGCTGCATGGAAAACCCGAGTATGGGGAGATCTATGATACAATGCGTGAAACCCGAAAGCGCTTTAAGTCTAAGTTTTTTTTTTTTTTTTTTTTTTTATAATCTTTATTTATTTAGAGGCTTTTGGTTATCACATATAACCATGTCAGCCCCATCATAACCCATTACAAAAAATATATTTTATGAACTAAGAGATCAGAGACGCTCTATTAGTTAAATAGTTACAAACAAATTTATAAATTTTCTTAGCCTCTGCACTACAGGGTTTAGCCAAAAAACATTGAACAGCACCTAAATCTAACTTACTTATTTTTAATTCTGCCAATAAGGTATCTCTTTCTCTGCGATTACGGGCACATTCTACCAACAAGTGATGCACATCCTCCACAGACTCGCAATATTCACAATTTGGACTACTCACTTTTTTCATTAGGAAGCCAAACTTGTTTAGTGGCATGTGTCCGGTCCTTAATCTATGTGCTATAACAATATATTTTCGACAAATTCTCATATCGGCAAACCAGGGAATACGCGGAGGTTCGCATTGCACCGTTTTATACCAAATACCTTTTTCGAGAGATTTTTTATCAAAGTATTCTTTCCAAATGTTGTAGCAGTTTATTTTATACTTACTTAATAATTCAGAGTAGTGACATTTAACATCAATAAGTATTCCTTCTAAAGCTGATTTTTTCGCAAGTAAATCAACCTCCTCGTTTCCCGGTAAGCCAACATGAGCTGGAACCCACTGCAATCTCAGATCTCTATTGCTGCTATTGAACTCATGAATAAGACTAAGAATGGCATAAGCTTTCGAAACACCTCTGCCACCAGAGGCGCATCGAGCAATATGCTGCAAGGCACTCTTGCTGTCTGTGAGTATAACTACCTTTTGTAAACCTTTAGACTTACTGTCATTATAGATATATTACTATTGTTAATCTTAAAACAACCTCTAACTTTATCTCCGGGGTGATAGAAGGCTGCCCCTAGCCCACTAGCGCTCTTTGAACCGTCAGTATATATTTTCTGCCAACTATCATATTTATTGCGTAATTCATGTAAGATTTCAATTTTAAGTATAGTCAAGTTATAATTGTGTTTACTACCTTTAATCGAATCTAGATCACATTTGATAATATTATTTATTTGAATGTTAGTAACCCAAGTATTCAATGTAAACATTTCTAGTGGATAACTGGATGATATAGCTTCTTCTTGAGTTTTTTCATATGTTGAAACTAATAGAGGAATTTTCTTTTTTTGCCAATACCTGTTGGTACAAAGAGCGCTAAGATCTTTTAAAAGCCTAGTAGCAGTATTATTTGACCATGATTGTATTTTTAAAGTGTACTTTATAGCTAAAAAATTTCGCCTAATAAATAGAGGAGGGATACATAACTCACACTCCATTGTATGAATGGGTGTACTTCTAATAAACCCACCAACAATTCTTAAACTCTGATTCTGTACTTTATCTAATCTGTATGTATGCGAATTGGCACTATTGTCATATAAATAACTACCGTAATCCATCCTGCTCCTAATTAACGCAATATACAATCGTCTAATATGTTTTGGATGAATTCCCCATGAAGGTCCAGACAATACCTTTAACAAATTGAGATACTTTTGTGTTTTTTGACAAGTTTCATTTATATGTTTTCCCCACCGTAATTGTCTATCGAGCCACATGCCTAAATATTTGATGTTTTCAGTAAAAGTTAGAGGCAAACTATTAATAACTAAATTAATTGGTTGTGTTCTAAATCCCCTAGTAAATAAACAGTACTTTGACTTAGAAGTAGATAACTGCAGGCCAATTTCCTGTAATAACCCTACCATGGTGTTTAGCGCCCTTTGCATGTTGATAATGCTATCGTTTAATTGCAATTGACTAGTAAAAAAAACAAAATCATCCGCATACTGAGATATTAATACGTTGTTTATGTTGTGGGTAATCTTAGAGGTAACAATATTAAACAGTAAGGGGGACAACGGGTCCCCCTGAGCTATGCCTCTATGCGTCCATCGACATACACAGTCAGAGTCGAGGGTACTGTCCCCTTTTATTACAAGACGCCTATCACTAAGAAACATCCATACGTATTTAGATATTTTAGAGCCCGCGTTGATATCTTCCAAAGTCTTAATAATTTGGCTAACTATCACATTATTATAAGCATTATCTATGTCGAGAAAACATGCTAAGGTCGAGATGTTTTTAGAAAAACTTATTTGTATATGACAAATTAATCTTACCAACGCATCTAAACTTGAATGAGCCCGTCTAAAACCTGTAGTTTCGGAGGATAAAATTTTTTCTTTCTCAACAAACCACTCTAAACGCTTATTAATCATTGTCTGCAGAATTTTGCAAACACAGGATATGAGAGCAATTGGTCTTATCTTAGTAGCAGCATTTTCATTACTAACCTTAGGAATAGGAACAATTTTTATCTGTCTCCATTGTAAGGGGATGTAACCGGATGAAAAAATCAAGTTATAAGTATCTAATAAGTAAAGCTTAACAATTGTTGGTAAGTTATACAACAATGAGAAAGTTATAAGGTCTTCTCCAGGAGCGGTGTCTTTTTTCTTAAAACATTTCTGCATTTCCTCATAGCTAAAATCTGCCTCAAGAGCTGGATTCACTGAATTAATGCTAGGTATCGGAGGAAGTACAGAGTCAGGTGCCAGGTTGCACAATAGTTCCTCTTTTTGTTGGCCTGTAGGTTGAAATGGTTCCTTTTTATAGCCCTTAATCCATCGCATTCGATTCCACATCTCTGTAGCTGTAGTTTTCTCGTCAATACTGTTGCAATAACCACTCCAACCCTGTTGCCTAGCCTGCTGCAAGGCTTTTTTTGAATCAGCAATACTTTTTTCAAGAATTGAGAGGTTTACAGGGGTCGGGTTGCGTCTAAATTGTTTAAGCATTAATCTTCTATGAGCAACAGACTTA
The DNA here is from genome assembly GCA_914767815.1 of Eupsilia transversa. Lineage (NCBI taxonomy): Eukaryota > Metazoa > Arthropoda > Insecta > Lepidoptera > Noctuidae > Eupsilia > Eupsilia transversa. The sequence continues at coordinate 15,747,920 of OU611873.1, read as the reverse complement.
GACAGGTTCGGATTCCAATAAGGTTTAGGTCTAAATTTGCTAGTAGGATCGGTACATATTTTAATCAGTGGAATACTCTTATTAGCAGCTGTATTAATTTGCTCAATTAAAACATCATATCTTTCTTGAATACTATTTGTTACCCCTATGGAACTAAAAGCTATGACAAGACACTCCTTATACAGCTTCCAATTGGCTAACTTAAAATTACGCCCCCTAAATGGCCTGCAATTACTGTAAAAATTTAAACTTAGCTTTATCATCAAGTGATCGCTTCCTAATGTCTCATTTGTTACATCCCACTTAAAATTAATAGCAATGTCCGATGACACAAATGCAACATCAGGAGACGATTCTTGTAGTATACCACTCACCAATCTCACTCTAGTAGGGCTGCCATTGTTCAGGGAAATAAAGCCATTCTCAATCGCTGAATCCAAGATTTGAATCCCCCTTGTGTCATTTTTAAATGACCAATTTGTGTGGTGAGCATTAAAGTCGCCAGCAATCAATGCTTTTTTTAAATTTAAACCAAATAGGCTATCCCAGTCGGATGGAATAGTGCGTGTACTAGATGGGCAATATATCGATATGACGTTTTCCAAATTAGAGCAATTTAGCAATTTTATATGTAACATTTCAATTCCTACATTGCCCAATCCAATTACAGATGACTGTACCCTAAGCGACTTGTGAATTACTATGGCAACCCCACCGTACGAGTCCTCTCTGTCTTTTCTGTACACATGATAGCCATTAATGGTAAATTCTTTTTCTCTTTCCAGCCACGTTTCACTAAGGATAGCCAAGTGAATTTTCTCTTGAATTAATACATTTTCAAACTCCAACCGCTTTGGTCTAATACTCTGTGAGTTCCATTGGAGTATATTTAACTTAATTACTTTAGTGTTACTGGCCATTATTAAACATATCACAAATTACCTTAACCCACTCTAATTCTTTGAACATTTTCATGAAATACTTTTTACATTCTTCTACTATACTTTCCAAAATTATAACTACTTTTTCTTTCCTATTGGTCTTCGTCAAAACAATATCTTTTATCTTTCCAATTAAACTTTTATTTCTAAATATTTCTCTATTTTCTGTGTCTTCCTCGTTTTCTACTATTATGTTTTGATTTTCCGCGGCTCTGTTAGATCTTTCATCTACTTGCATCTCTGTTTCAGTCGGCGTTTCGATATTTCTTTTGTTATTGATTCTCCTTATCACTTCCGAATTGAGTTGTGACGTGTCCGGAGATGAATTTACTACCTCATGTTTCTTTCTTTTAAAGCAGTCTTCTTTTCCTTTACTATTTGTTGATAATACTTCCTTATATGTAGGCTTATTACTTGCTGACTCATTATTAAATTGCTCGTTAATTACTGTGTCAATAATATAATTTTGTGTGTTATTAATAGAATTGGAATTTAATTCTACTGTCCTGACGTTGTTGTCATGTTTTTTTAGGTATATATTTAATGCTATTTTATATGTACAGTTTTCTTGGGACATGAGAAAACGAATTTATTTTTCTTTAAGGAATAAAGGGCAATTTTTGCTGAGTGCCATATGCTCACCTTTGCAATTGATGCAGTAATATTTCGTTGTTTCGCAGTTGTTGTGCCGACCTCCACACTTTGGACAAACAATTTTCTTCGTAGGACACTGTCTGATAAGATGACCATATTTCCAGCAACCCGAGCACTGCGTTACTGGAAAGACGTAGGGCTCCACTTTAAACCTACACCCGTAACTGTAAACGTACGGGGGTACAGTTGGGCCTTTGAAACACACACGGACAGTTTCGCTGTTTATCCATTTCTCTTCTGTGTAACGTTTCATTCTTTTTACCGATACTATTTCATAATCACTACTAAACTCTTTAATCAATTCTTCTTCTTCCACATCCAAATCAATATTTTTGACCACACCATGAGACATGCTGATTTGCTGCGTTGATTGGCATCTAAAACCTAGCTCATTCATTCTAGTACATAACTTCTTAGCTTCCTCTTCATTACTAAATTGTAAAATCACTCTATAGGGATTCTTATATTTGATTGCGATGATGCCTCCAATATTTTCTTTTCTTAATAATTTTGCCAGTCCCATTTGTTTTGGTAAAACTTCTTTTGAAGTCATACATATCTCGTATTTCGCTTCCGCGAAAACAAGTGTCTCCTTTTCTAAACTATTTTCCCTCTCTTTATTTTTAGATATACTTCTATTTAATCGTTTTGCATTTCTTCTAACAGTTATAAACTCGTCCTCTTCATCACCATTTTCATCACTATCTGGTCTTATTCGCTTTTCGGGTTCAGTACGTAATAATATCGGACTAGATGAGCGTTTATCACTAGTCTGCTGGCCCCTTTCCTCATCACCTTCATCACTATTTACACTCACACACACTTCTTCGTCACTTTTACTCATGATAATAATTAATTAAAATTACGGAGGGTAGATGTAAAAAACTATTCTTAGCATTGGAACGTAATTCTAGTAAACGTGCGCTCAGAACGGTACACTGCACGCGACTGAAGTCTAAGTTGAAATGGTGTCAAGCCAACGAGGATAGAATCAAAATGGATATCTTAGCAACAAAACACAAAGAGAGGGATTTCAAGCGTTTTTGGAAGCATACCAGGAAGCTGGAAGCTGGTTCGTATGTTCCGGTGAGTGTTGAGGGTAGGAATGAGCCACGTCAAATAGCCGAATTATTTAAGGATCACTTTAGGGTAGTGCCTCCTCTAGGATGTGTGCAGCAGGTGCTTGATGCTGAGGTTGAGAGCGGTTCAGATTTAAGGCGTAAGAAGTCGCCCATATTGTTAAAAATATGACTAGAGGTAAGTCTCCAGGACATGACGACCTTAGCATCGAGCACTTGCAGTTCGCAGGTGTTCATTGTCCGAGGGTGTTGGTAATGTTTTTCAATTTGTGTATTGGCCATTCATATTTACCCAAGGAGCTTATGAAGACCACTGTTATACCAATACTTAAAAATAGGACAGGTGATGCCTCCGATGGGAACAACTACAGACCCATCTCATTGGCTACGGTGATCGCCAAGGTGCTGGATGGTTTGCTTAATAGTCACCTAAGTGAGCACATAGGTCTGCACGAGGCCCAGTTTGGTTTCAGGGCTGGGCAATCGACTGAAACGGTGCTGCGACTCAAGCATACTGTCCAGTACTATGTTACTAGGAAAACGCCTATATACGGTTGTTTCTTGGACCTGTCGAAGGCATTTGACCTGGTGTCTTATAACGTGTTGTGGGATAAGCTCCAGGGGGAAACCAGCACACCCAAGGACATGATAAATATACTGAGATATTGGTACGGCCACCAAACCAATAAGGTTAAGTGGGCAGACTCATGTTCGTCGGAGTATAGGTTGGAGCAGGGTCATCAATCTTATAACTAAAAGCCTGGCAGAACTTGGATCATTATACTAAAAAATTGTGGAGTACCAAATGTAATAAAAAGTCTTCCTATTGAAGTATTTTTTCATTTAGTCGTATTATATCACGAGAGTTTCGATCTCATGGATATAGAGGTCGCTACTGTAACATTAGACAGACATATTAAAATGAATATAATGTTGTACGATAGGTTCAGTATTTGACGGACAATATAATTTAGACGGGTTATTTTTCGAATATCATTACCCTATTACATCCGTATTATTATTTACTACCATAATAGTAGTTTAGTGTGTGTGTGGACTTATTTAATTTTAACGATTAAACTCAATAAATAATTTTATTTGTCATTAATTTATTACGTTTCTAGTTTAATTATGTTGTATTTTTATTTAAACAGTTTTATGCAGTATTTTTGTATTAATATTTTTTTTTCCAAACGGAGCTAGTAGGATTCTAGAATTACGGCTACTGGTAACATTAATTTTCCCATGGCATGTCGTTATGTCAGTTTCATGTCACATTACAGAAAATTTTCGATTCTCGTGTCGTGCGCTTCGTAATTTTTCTGTATTTTGTGCTTTTGGTCCTATTCTAAGATATCCTTGTGTTGTTTCCATGCTGTTTGTTGAGTCGAGCCCCTGCTCCTCCAAACTAGTGTCGAATCTACGCCGTGATATTTTGTTCAGTGACTGAAATTGAGATAGTGACTCTAGTGCATTGTGTATTTGTTGTCGGTGTACGACAAGTGCATAATCATGTCTTCCGAGAAAAAGTGCTGTGTCCCTGGGTGTTCTGGGAATTCTGGTATGTACTAAGATCACCTTAAGAAGTAATGCACAAGTGGGCCAAAACCGTTCATTGTTGTACTTTAGGGGAGGCCTACATCCAGCTGTGCTATCACTAGTAAAAACCTGACACCTGTCTATGACTAACTTTATGTATTTATTACACTCTAATTGTGTGTTGGAATGTCCAAAAATGAATGCACATAAAAAATACTAAAACAAACGATACTAGATCCAACCCCTATCAGTCCTTACTGTTAACATTTTTTTAGCGTTTTCCATCTATGTTGGGGCCGGTTTCCAGTCTAATCGGATGCAGCTGAATACCAGTATTTGCTTGCTCTTAACATAATATTATGGAATTCAGTTTTAATTTGAGGTTATTTGGAGGACAAAGCTATATTAGCTTCAAGACAGTATTTTTAAAGTAACATGTGTTTATGAAACATCATTTTCATAATGAAAGTTTTTAATTTTATGTCTTGAATTTTTCAGATTCCCAAACTGTCCTGCATCTTTTTCCAAACCCTGCAAAGGATATGAATCGCTTAATGTCATGGGTCTTTAATATTGGTGGGGACATCTTGAAATTCAGTAATGAGTACATATACAAAAATCGGCGAGTTTGTCATGCTCATTTTGAACTCAAATATTGTTGCCGCTATAACCGAATCAGCAATATTGCTGTCCCAACCCCAACATTAAATTTGCCAGGTGAGTAAATAGAGTTCACAGTAATTAGACTAAATAAAATGTTGATAAATACAATTAATATAGGTACTTGAGTGATTTAGATCTGAATATCTTGGAAATCAAGATATTTTTTTATGACTTACATGGTATGCCTATGTATACCAGATACTAAATATGTATATGATATGTATTTGTAACATTTTCTATGTTGTGCTCAGTACCTGGTTGACCAAGCTCTGCTCGTGAGAAAATAGATAAACGTATTGTCCAGGTAAACCAACTTTGTATCACATGCCCGATGCTGTGAAAATAGAGAAAACTAATTTTCCCAAATATAATAACAATAATTCTATGTAAACATGACAAGAACAGTATTATTATACAGTGTGATTCTTCATAATGTGCACATATCGAAATGGGGGAATCTATGCTTAATTTTATCGACGGAAAAAAAAAAAAAAAAAAACTAAATAAATTTTTTTTTATTTAAAAAAATTCGTCTTATTTAATTTTTTTTACGATTATTGTAAAAATTGATTAAAAAAACAGATTTTTGGACGAAATACCTTAATTATTTTCAATTGAGGGTTTTTTGGGTTTAATTGGGAGGGGTTTTTCCCACAATTTTCATTTTATAAGAACACTCACACAAACACACACTGATCTATCTTGTTGACAGGCCTACGCTGTCCTCGCATACCTATTCAAACTGTACATTTTTTAAAGCATTGTAAAACCCATTTATTTTTAAAAGAGTAACCGTGGAGTTTCTTGCCGGCTCTTCTCCATAGGAAACGACCAATTGGAACCGTGCACCTAGATTCTGACGTTTCATAAGTGCCCATGTAGGTTTATGTGAAATAAAATATTTTGATTTTGATTTTGATTTTGACTTAATTACTACCAATCATTATGGAGTTGAGTTTGTTTCATCGCGATAGATCATTTAAAAGTTACACCGTTTTTTTACATTGGGGTAAAAAATACAAAATAAATAAAAAAATAAAAATAGACTTTTTTAAATATTTTTTCCGTTTGTCAAATTAAGCATAGAATCCCTCATTTCGATATGTGCACATTGTGAAGACTCACACTGTATATATTATTTTTCAATCTCATTTATTATGAGATGTTAGATGAGGTTGTAGTTACCAATCAAACAGAAAAACAAGCTCTATTATAGGTTTAACACATCGAAAATTTAACTAATCATTTATTTACTGGTCTCTCAACATTCAAGTTCACTACTACTTCAATAGACAGAAGACCTTTGAAATCAATAGATAATGTGATCAACATTTTGCCGTCTACTTCTGAAGGTAAAGGTTTTTTAATGAAACTATGAAGTGCTATTATTAATATACAGATATTATTATAATTTTTATTAGGGGCCCATTCTTTCATTCATTCTTTTGGGGGAGCATTCTTTGGCAGTTGGCCATACTCAATGTAAACTTTTCAATTTTCAGTATGTACTGCTAGTTTCCAAAATCCAGATCAAGAAATAATTATGTCAGTACCACCAGTTTCGATGGAGAAAGAAAACATTGGTAAGATTTTTTTTCTAAGCCTAAACTTATTCTAAGATTTAAATATTAGTAAACTAGCCCCCTGAATTCTCAAACGACACCGACAATATACACGTTTAAGTGTCAGTGACACCACCACAATTGAGTGATGCTTCAGAATTCAGTTCAGTTATTCCTCTCTGGTCTATTGAAAGTATGGTTAACTTTATTCATTACTTTGAGCCTAGACATACAGAGTTACAGTCAAAATTAGTAAAAGTTTATTATATGGTAGTCAAGTGGTTATTATCTTGTCATTTATAAATACACTTTAAATTTATTATAATATATTATTTATACACATACATTAAACTAAATTCTTTGTGCAGATAATAATATAAAACCTTTTCAATTTTAAGCATGTCAACTACTTGGCGCTGAACAAAACATGATTTCTATTTCTGCTCCTGTAATAGAAAGAAAACACGGGAAGGAATCTATTTTCCCAGAGAACAAAATAAGTTCTGAAGTGTGTAATAAGGATGCTATTCAAAACATGCAGAAAAGTAAGTTATTCATTAATATTTACTATTTTATACTTAATTTTATGCACAATGGTGGTACATTAGGCGGACGGGTTTTATGTTGTGTGCAAAATCCGCAGAGCGACATTATCTGGCAGTTTGTACAAGTCTACACAGATCTATTTTTTTCGGACTTTGAACACTAAAACTACGTACAGATCAAAGTGGGCATTGTCGCCACTGCTATGACGGCGGTGTACAAAGTTGATTATTGCCCAACCTCAGTTGTGGCTCTTTCATACACTCCACAGAATACAGTAAAACTGTTTGGCGCTGGTACTTTCAACTTGTCAAAATTCTTGTTATACAATGGCCACAATAAATGATGCAAACTACATTTGTGCATCGCCAATGGCCACTATGGTGTGTCTAAAGTCCACTAAAATAGGACAGGAATAACCTTTAAAAATATTTCTATGTATTTCATAGACCCTAACACTTGATTTGTTTTACACATAAAAATGCAACTATTTTTATTTAACTTTCAGCAGGCCAAGCTTTGAAAAAGACGACATTTTTAAGATCAAAGATGACCAAAACTGAACATGAACTATATAAAAAATTAGTTGATGTCAAGATGAAACTGTCTAAGTTCAGAAACAAAGCCAAGAAACAAGCAACAGAATTAAAGAGTGCAAAGAAACTTTTTACAAATGTTAAATTTATAAAAGCATTAGAAAATATGCCAAGTACAGGAAGGCTACTCAGCTCACTAATAAAACACCCTCACACACACACACACACACACGCATGCACTCACACACACACTCACATACCTTCACACTAAATCTACCTATTTACAATGGCTTTCATTTAACTTTTTTTTTGCATGCATGTTATTGTTACCAGGATAATTATACCTAATTATAAAATATACTACGTCATGAGACCCCTATATGTATATTGTTTAAACGGGATCAGTCCTGTCTCTCCTAAACACAGGCTGCTCGGTAGCCTATATAGGAGTACAGCGCTTCACCCGCTTACCAGACTGTGTATTATTCTCATGTCCCAATGTATCTGTACTATAATCTGGTCCTTGTAAACAATAAATAAATTTTATCTTAAATTTTATCTTTTATCTTATCTTATCTTAATAACGTTAATGCAGTTCAGGGAGAACAAGAAGAAAGAGAAAGGGCGAAGATTTTCAGAAAAAGAAAAAATTGTCTCATTGTCCATATTTAAACAAAGCCCAAAGGCATACCGATTTCTGAGGAAAATATTTATACTGCCTTCTCCACAAACTTTGGGGACCCTTTTGAACCAGGCAAATATTGGTCCAGGTATAAATAAGAATATTGTGTTTGCCCAATTAAAGGCAAGAACAAATAAAATGAAAACTGAAGACCGACTATGCGTATTTCTCTTTGATGAAATGTCTTTAAAACCCAGTCACAATTTTAATACGAGAAAAGATAGAGTAACGGGCTTTGTAACGGATGGAGAAGAAACGCGCCCGGTTTTTGCGGATCACGCTCAAGTCTTCATGATACGTGGCCTTATCCGAAATTATAAACAGCCCGTTGCTTATACCTTCTCATCAGGAGCAACTAAAGGTCCAGAACTGGCAAAACAAATTAAAACGGTAGTAAAAGAACTACAAGATGCTGGTTTTATAGTGTTGGCTACTGTTTGTGATCAGGGGGCCAACAACAGAAGTGCCATCAAAATTCTAACTGATGAAGCAAAAAGAAAAAGCTTACTAAGAGGAGAAATCCCTAAGGATAACTTTAATATAATTCAAATTAATGAACAAGATATAATCCCATTATATGATCCGCCACATTTGTTGAATACCCCGGGCATACGTAATAATTTGTTAACAAAAAGTTTAAAATTTGAATTAAATGGAGAAAGTAAAACCGCAGAGTGGCATCATTTAGAACTGCTAATGGAAGAAAATCCAGCCTATAAAGGTATCCGATTGGTTCCAAAACTAACCGACAATCATATTGACCGGAAAAAAATTGGCAAAATGAAAGTCAAATATGCAGCTCAGGTGTTTAGCCAAACAGTGGCGGTTTGTATAAATTATTTTTAAAATTTCTTGGAATAGATGGTGAGTGAAATCAAACTCAAAAAGAAATTAATTTTTAAATTTTGGTTCAATGTAGCCTACTACTAATATATGAGATTTGTAAAGAAATTGAAAGTTTATGAAGGTATTATAATGTTTGTTACTCAATCACTTAAAAACGGCTGAACGAATTTGGATAAAGATACACTGTACTGTGTGCCCATGGAATTCGCTGATGATGTTACTATAAACATGCTGCTGTGTCCTGATTCGAATTCATAATGATGTAATTTGTAATCTACATAAGTAATAATAAATTCACCCTGAGATAAGAAAGAATAAGATGTTTCATAATTGATTTTCTTCTCTTTTCAGATAAAGGAATTTTGCCAGAAGGGTGCAAAGACACCGCAGATCTACTGCTATTTTTTGATGAACTGGCAGTTATGCAAACAAAAAAAAAATCAAAACCACTGCTACAACCGGTGAAACCTAGTTCAGCACATAATAAAAAATGGACAGAATTCAAAAAAGTTTTTAAAACGATGAAGTTTTATAAGGGCGATTCCTCGGAAAATGTACCGAGTATAAATAATTGGGTGTGGACGCTGGAAGGTATACAAATACTTATAAAAAAATTACAGACAGAATACAATGTTACGTCAGTTTGGATGCGGCACCTGAATCAAGATCCACTTGAAAACTTTTTTGGCGCAATCAGAAGCCACGGGTGCCGCAACGTCAATCCAACTCCAGATGCATTCCAATCTGCCTATGCCACGTTGTTGGTAAATAACCTTTCCAGCGTTCATGCCCCGGGTGCTAATTGCCAAAAAGATTATTGTGAAGCCTGGTTACAAATAAGGACTGCCAAGCCAATAAGCTTACAGAAAATATAGATTTAAATAAAATATTAAATACGAACGTGCTGCCTTTGGAGGAAAAAGCTGATCCTAAAATTATGGCTTCATTGCAGTATGTGAGCGGATATGTCATAAAAAAATCTAAAAAAATATTTAAAAATTGCTCCAATTGCAATAAAGATTTAATAGCTGAAAACGAGTTAGAATACATAAGGTATAGAGAATACTCAAAGAAACGTTGGCTTTGCAGTCCTACTAAGTCGGTGATTGCTCTTGTTTCTGCTTTCCAAGACATAATTACAGATGAGCTAAAAGAAAATTTAGAAATTAAGAATATTGGAGAATATATAAAAACTTTATTATATATTTCAGCTGATTTTAAATATTTAAAATGTGTCAAACATAAAAAAACATTGCAAGAGTACATGACAAATTTATTAATAAGATTTTTTTTATTTAATCATATCAAAACGATCAATAAAATTCTTACTGGAAAGCAGGAAACTATTAGCGACACTGACAAATACCAAGTAATGGCTAGAAATTTCTATAAAAAACACTGTAAGAGGCCTCATAGTTGATGAAATAAATGTAATTATTACAGGAGTTTGTGATGTTTAATTTTTTTAATTAATGTACCTATAGATTACGATAGCAATGGTTTTTATAAACATTTAAAAAGATTTTATTTAATCTATACAATAAAAAGAAGCAAGCTTTAAAATAACCTGAGCATTATACTAGGCACTATAGATTCAAGGCTATATTTATCAAGATAAAGTTTTCATCGGAGAAAACTAGATGTCGCTGACGTCCATTGCTCGAAAAACCCGTGAAGTCAGATCTCTATGCCTATATAGTAAAAGTACTCTGTGGGTTGGAGTGTGGAGTGAGACAGGGAGGCCTAACCTCACCACGACTCTTCAACCTGTATGTTAATGGACTGATAGGTGAACTCAGCGGCGCCGGTGTCGGTTGTTCGGTGAATAGAGTTTGTATGAACAACATTAGTTATGCCGACGACATGGTGCTGCTGAGCCCATCTGTCAGAGCTCTTAACATCCTCATAGGGATTTGTGGGAGGTATGCGCAGTCACATGGCCTCAGGTACAATTGTAAGAAGAGTGAACTACTTATATTCAAGGCGGGTAATAAAAGTCCGAAAACCGTTCCACCGGTCAGACTTGGAGGAATGCCTTTGAGTAGGGTCACCAAAGTCAAGTACCTGGGGCACTGGGTCACCGAGGACCTCTCAGATGATTTAGACATTGAACGGGAACGTAGGGCATTGGCAGTGAGATGCAATATGTTAGCGCGCAGGTTTGCATGGTGTACAAGGGAGATCAAAATTGCACTTTTTAAGGCATACGCCAGTGCCTATGCCAGACTTTTTATACCTGCAGCCTGTGGGTCCGATATACGCGTAGATCTTTCAATGCCCTACGCGTCCTGTACAATAATGGTTTCAGGATGCTGTTGAGTTTGCCTCGTTTTTGCAGTGTATCAGGTATGTTTGCAGAGGCCCGCACGGACTGCTTTAGGGCAATAGTACGTAAGAGAGTGGCGTCCCTGATGCACCGCGTGCGGGGTAGCACCAACAGCCTTCTGAATACTTCATTGGATAGGGTTGAGTGCCCGGTTGTGAGGCACTGGAATGCCGTCCACGGATCTGGAGGTGTCCTTTATAATATTAGATAATGTTATAATGTTAAATAGGTCGTTGTTTATTAGTAGTGAACAATATACTAACATAGTTTTAAGTATTTTACTAACAATTTATGGAATGTGATTCTGAAATAAAATGTTTAATAATAATAAAAGCAAGCAAACAAAATTTGCAAGAGACGGAACGACATAATAAAGCTATGGAGGCTTTGGTGTTGGGCAAGGGTTTATACATTAAACCGTATAAAAGTGGTAAAGGATTGTTTATAACATCTTCAAAAAAATGAAAAATATGCTACCCAATCGCCCTCTAACTAATGTAGACATCCAAAAGTATTCAAGAGACATTCCATATTTTATATTAAAATTGTAATGTGTTTTATAACTACATAAGATATCAAAAATTTTACGCATTCAATTGTGGTCATTTATGTTTAAAATATTTGCGGACTTTTTGGAATAAAAATGTATTATAAAATATATGCTTTTCTTTCATTTCAATCATTTGCAAGATGGCGCTCACTTTGTCGATAACTGGAGACTCGTCAGTGTTAACTACATACTATCCTAATACGTTGCAACTAGACGGAGAGTATGAGTGTGCTTTATTGCACTTTTCAACATTTAATTCTATTCCAAACATTGATAAAAGTAATAATAAGTTCTATTATGGCTTTAATGAAGATATTGAAATACCGGAAGGCACTTATGAATTGCAAGATATCAGAATAAAAGATGCAGCGATCAAACTACGGTGCAACAATAATACTTTAAAAACTACAATATTCTGTACTAAAGACATTAATTTTATCAAAGAAGACTCATTCAGAAGACTATTAGGATTTAACAAACAAATCTTGAAAGCAAATAAATGCCATGTGTCACAGTCTCCAGTCAACATTCTACCTACGACCGTACTCAGGATTGAATGTGATATTGTAAGCGGTTCGTATTTAAACGGTGAACCAAGTCATATTATTCACGAATTTGCACTTAATGTGCCACCTGGATACAGGATCATAGAAATCCCCTCCAACTTATGATAATACTATAGAAGGAATCGAATTTCATTCCTACAAGCCGTATGTAACGAGTTTCAACAGAAACGATGAAATCCGCATACCTATCAACCAACAGGACTTGTACATATTACCATCGGCTAGTACCCTATACTTAGAGGGAACTGTTACTGGCAAAAAAGATACGAAGTACTAGTGTCAATTTCACGAATAATGCTCTACTCTACTTGTTCCAAGATAATAATAATAATAAATAAATAAACATTTTATTTATCTTCCACAAAGGCGCCTTAAAAATATAATTACATATCAATATCAGAAAAATCCTTTGTGGGAGACTGGTATCTGCACTAGGAAAACCTGTCACACAGATAACCAGGCCCCCCCCAAAAACAGTGTTAGAATATTTAATCTTAACGGTACTATTACAAATTATTCACCTTTGGTAGGAGAACACAGTAAACAAAAAAAAAGAAGAAAAGAAAAAAAAAAAAAAGATACAAAATGATATGTTATTATTGAAGAGTGTGGGAACCAGTAAAGTGTCGTGTGGTGTAGTGAAGTGTCGTGTGGTGTAGTGAACTGTGGTGTTGTGTGGTGTTGTGTGGTGTAGTGAAGTGTCGTGTGGTGTAGTGAACTGTGGTGTTGTGTGGTGTTGTGTAGTGTGGTGTGGTGTCATGTGGTGTGGTGTAGTGTGGTGTGGTGTAGTGTGGTGTGGTGTAGTGTGGTGTAGTGCATTGTGGTATGGTGTGGTGCGGTCATGCGGTGTGGTGTAGTGTGGTATGGTGAGGTGTAGTGAAGTGTCGTGTGGTGTAGTGATCTGTGGTGTTGTGTGGTGTTGTGTAGTGTGGTGTGGTGTGGTGTCATGTGGTGTGGTGTAATGTGGTGTGGTGTAGTGTGGTGTAGTGCATTGTGGTATGGTGTGGTGCGGTCATGCGGTGTGGTGTAGTGTGGTATGGTGAGGTGTAGTGTAGTATGGTGTGATGGACAGGCTGAAGAACACATTACCTTAAAACAATAAGAAGGCTTTCAGTGCTATCGTAATCTAGGGTCAGTAAATACGTGGTGAGAACTTGCTTGCACTTTGCCTTAGTAAGAGGGTATATTTTTAAAGTAGAGTTAATTTTATTGTATAAATAACTGCCAAGGAAACAAAAGTGGCGGTGTGAAAGAGTACTTTTACACAGTTTAGTAGGACATACATTTGTTTTAATGCGTTTATGAGCGTTTAAGGATCTGCTGTAATTCAAAGAAGAATGTTTACGCAAGATTGTTTGAACGATAAACAGTTGCCGAACAGTAAGAACCTTGCACTTATCGTAGAGTTCAGAGGTAGGGTGAAAAAACGGTAAAGAATGGGCCACCTTTAGCACTGCTCTTTGTGCTCGCTCAATTTTAATCATAAACGATTTAGAGGCACCACCCCAAACAGAAATGCCATAATTTAGTACAGATTGACAAAGTGCAAAGTATACTGTTTTAAGGACTTTCACATCTGCAACACGTCGTAGGCTTAAAAATAAAGATGAGCTTCCCGATTCTCTTGGAAAACATATCGATGTGGGAATTAAAGTTAAGGATTTTGTCTATAATCACACCGAGGTACTTGAGAGAGTCCACTTTTTCGAGTTTTGGGCATAAGCACGAGTAGGAAGAGCTATTGTTACATGCGTGGGCCGTGATATTTAATAAGGGGTTTTGATTGAGGGGAGTGTTTGTTAGTATAAATGTTATGTATTTAGTCTTGTCTGTATTAAGTGAAAGTAAGTTGTTTTTTAACCAGGACATAACTAGCGAGAAACCCATCTGAGCAAAGTGGTACACTTCCTCCCAAGTATCTCCATAGAAAAGAAGAGCCGTGTCGTCTGCGAATGTAGTAATCTTACCGTTAATCAGGTTCAACAGGCAGAGGTCATTGATGAAAATTAAAAAGAGGGTAGGCCCAAAAATACTTCCCTGGGGAATACCGATATTGAGTTCGCAGTAATCACTAAGCCACTCATCGACTACAACACGTTGCGCTCTGTCATACCTGAATGTGCACTTTCGAACAATTTTAGCTGTTCACCACGAATTCCGAGCTGTTCAAGCTTCTTCAGTAAAAGTGGTGCAGAGACGGTGTCAAAAGCCTTCGCCAGGTCGAGGAAAATCGTAAGGACCTTTTTCCTCTCATCCAACCTATTAACTATGGTGTCAGTCAGTTGATGTATGGTATCACTTGTAGATCTGCGTTTACGAAAACCATACTGATTATTGGATAAAAGTTTGTTTGTTTCCAGATAATTCGTTAATTGCTTGACAGTGTAGGTAAAATGGATATTGGACGGTAGTTATTGACACAGTCCCTGCTACCTGGCTTGTGAATTGGGTGAACTAATGATTTCTTGAGAGCTGAGGGAAATTCACCAGTGGAAAGGCAAATGTTGCAGATAAACGCGATAGGGTCAGATATTACGTTACAGTATCTTTTAATTAATTCACTGGGAACGTCATCACACTTCATAGCAGAAGTGGTTTTAAGAGATGCTATGATAATTTTGATCTCATCCACATCAGTGGGCAGAAGGACAAAAGAGAATAGACAAGGCGGTTGAGGAAAATTGCGGTATGAGGCAGGGTTAAACCCTGTGATAGATCCCGCTAAAGACCTACCTATCCTTACAAAGAATTTATTTATCTCATTGACAGAGTTAATGGGCTGATTTGGATCAATCAGTTCCATGGATGGACTTTTCTGTTTAGTGGTGTAAGTGATAGTTTTAATGGTGTCCCACAATTTCTTAGTATTGTCTGGACATTTAGAGAGTTCAGCCTTATCATACTCTTGTCTTACTTTTTTTAGAATGTCATTACAAAAATTACGATAACGTGTGTAGGTTATTTTTGTACCTTCGTCATTTGGACGCTTTTTGGACTTGACATGAAGATTTTCACGATTTCGCATGCATCGTAGCAGTCCAGGAGTAATCCATGGCTTAATTAATCGCTTACGTCTCGGAACAGTCATCTTTTTATTACAAGCAGTCATCAAAGTGGTTAGGGTCTTAAGGAAGAAAGATACAGCTTCATTAGTCCCATCCAAACAATAAAGGCTGTAAAGTCAATAGTTTTAATTTTTTCGTCAAGGGATGGATAATGTATACGTTCTATTGTTTTTTAAGGGTGGTGTGAGGAGCTCATATGAGAAATGCTTATACGCTGTAGTGGTCGGTTAGGGTTTTATGTGCAACAAAACATTTCACCGAAAGTTTTGCTTTGACAATTACGTGGTCAAGGCATGTTTTAGAATGGGTGGGGATATAGTACGCAGGCAACATACCATGAGAGGCTAATAGATTAAGGTAAGTTTCCACTCTTGCATCTGAAGAAGATGGCGTTATGTCAATATTAATATCGCCAGTAAGGAAAATATTATTGTATGACGATAATGTTAGTAACATATTGTTTAGCGATTCAAGAAATTTAGAGATATTTCTATCCCCCGGTGGACGATAAATACAGAGAACGACAGTTTGTGAATTGATGGTGATAATCAGACAATTTCCATCCATAAGAGATGGTTCCAATATCTTATAGTTATGGGTAGATTTATAATAAACAATAACACCCTCGTTTTGTGTCCTGTTAGCATGTGTGTTCGCAAACTGGTAACCACTTATGAGTGGAATAAACGGTGTCCGAGATATCCAACATTCGGTTAGAATGATCACATCCCAGTCAATTTCTGATCGTTTAATGAGGGTTTTTTTCAGGTTTGCAACCTGAAAAAATTCGTTTAACACTTCTTATATTTTCGTCCCAATCTGTAAAGTAATATGAATAAAACTGGAATATCTTATTTCAAGACATTTCTGTAAACAACATTTTTGGGTTTCCCATTTTTTGCTAAAACATGTAGATTTTGTGGGCTGGATACTCGTGAGCACGCCACATACAATGGCTGCACTCTTTTTAAATTGGAAAGGTAAATCTGTCGGAATTATTGGAATACGGGGAATCTTAACTTTTTTTTTAATTATTATTCCTGTCATGATTATTGCTTTTACAATATTCCGCCTCAGGTGAGTAATTTGTAACCGTATGTCATTACATTATCTTGGCGCATCAAGATTACGCATTATCAGAACTGGAACACCCACTTTCAGCCTCAGCTTATTCGAAGGCACTCCTGATAACTCTAAAGAGTTGAGAAATTCAACAGGGTGATGTTACTTGTTCGGTGTCCATGACATTGTGTAGGTGTACGGAGAGATACTCCACAACGTCACCTTCCACATGTGACATAATGTTTTCATTATACTTTTCCACAGCTTCATTCGCCGGTGCCAAAATTGTCCTTTCACACAACCATTCTCTATTCTCCATTAGTTTGCAGATCGCTCAGATTATCTGAAAAACAACGTCTATTCACGTTGTTGATATGAACAATATTAAGTATAGAATTTTTGGATTAATGTAATCATGCCGTTACCAACTGTTACCAAACGGTCTTCGCCAATGTTGAAAAGTGCTGCCGCATAATGCCCCAATTCTATATCACTGTGCAGTTGTACTCGCATAATTGTAGTCAAACAAAACTTTTTTATATGCCCCCATAATGTCGACGTCTTTAGACATGTATTTATTTCATCTGCCGGTGATCGCCTAGTTATTACCGGCAGAGTCTGTCTAAAATCTCCGGCTATCAATACCACCGGGATGGTGGTCCCATGCGTTTCAAGCCAAGTAGTAATAACTTTTGACCGGGTGGACCGATTTTAATGAAATAAACACTACATGTAACCTTAAGATACGGACTATGACTATATTCTCAAACCCTTAAATATCTTGAAAAGAGTCACTGAAAAATGTCAATATTACATGTGAATTTTAAAATCATCCCCCATTCTACCCACTTGAAGGATGATTTTTGAAAAACAGTGAAATACGTAATTCTTTATTTGTTACCAAAAGCTAATTTTATTTAAATTTTCATAGCCCTAACTTAAGAAATGATAGGTTTCCCATACAAACTTTCATCCCCTATATCCGCCCCCTTAGGTTTATTTTTGAGACAAAAAGTAGCCTGTTCTTCCCCGGGA
This sequence comes from Eupsilia transversa, assembly GCA_914767815.1. Lineage (NCBI taxonomy): Eukaryota > Metazoa > Arthropoda > Insecta > Lepidoptera > Noctuidae > Eupsilia > Eupsilia transversa. The sequence continues at coordinate 15,730,271 of OU611873.1, read as the reverse complement.
TGCCATCTATCTCCTTGCCAAATTTTATCGAAATCCGTGCAGTCGTTTAGGCGTGAAAAGGTAACATACAGACAGACAGACAGAGTTACTTTCAAATTTATAATATTAATTAATAGTATGGAAGTATGGATGGAAGTATGGATTGGGGATTACGATCGAATTTTCCGTAAATGAATAAATGTTACTTTTATAAATCTCTGGTGTAAATATAAAGATTTACCAGTTGCTAGGTGTGTATTGTTTGGTTCCTTTTATTGAAAATGCAAGTATTTATAATTATAATCTTTTATTTCTTGTTCGTACAACTTTCTCTCTTAAACCAATCTCCCAGAAGAAGAAATAAAAGAATATAATTATAAATATTTGCATTTTCAATAAAAAGGAACCAAACAATACATGGCGCAGCCGGTGTAAGAACATTTATAAAGGAAAGATTACAAAGAAAGGATTAAGGATTAAGAAGATTGAAGAAGATTATCTACTGACAATAAAAAACGCAAGGTGGAAGGTCAAAAACCTAATACTGAAGAAATGGCCAATGTTGAATACAAGAAGCCACAAGCGTTATCGCTGGAAACAGTAGAAGACTTGTTGCCCAGGTGGAAGAAGTTTAAGCAACAATTTCAAATTTTCCTCACGGCGGCTGGTTTCGAGAGGTTGTCGGAGACCAGAAAGGCGGCCATATTGTTAAACTGCATGGGAGCAGACGCACAAGAACTGTATTTTAATATACTACATAAAGATGAGGAAGATCAAAAATATGAGCACGTGTTAAAGGCGTTTGACGATTCCTTCACTCCAAAACAAAATGAAGTGATCAATGCATTCATCCATACTTCCATACTTAATATTATAAATTCGAAAGTAACTCTGTCTGTCTGTCTGTATGTTACCTTTTCACGCCTAAACCACTGGACGGATTTCGATAAAATTTGGCAAGGAGGTAGATGGCATCCCGGAGAAGAACATAGGCTACTTTTTGTCTCAAAAATAACCCTAAGGGGGCGAATATAGGGGATGAAACTTTGTATGGGAAACCTATAATTTCTTAAGTTAGGGCTATGAAAATTTAAATTTATGTTTTTGGTAACAAATAAAGAATTACGTATTTCACCGTTTTCAAAAATCACCCCTCAAGAGGGTAGAATGGGATGATTTTAAAATTCACATGTAATATTGACATTTTTCAGTGACTCTTTTCACAAGATATTTAAGGGTTTGAGAATATAGTCATTGTCCGTATCATGGGGTTACATTTAGTGTTTATTGCATTAAAATCGGTCCACCCGGTCAAAAGTTATTACTACTTGGCTTGAAACGCATGGGAGGGATGGTGGCATTGATAGCCGGAGATTTTATACAAACTCTGCCGGTAATAACTAGGGGATCACCGGCAAATGAAATAAATGCATGTCTAAAGACGTCGACATTATGGGGGCATATAAAAAAGTTTTGTTTGATTACAATTATGCGAGTACAACTGCACAATGATATAGAATCGGGGCAATATGCGGCAGCACTTCTAAAAATTGGCGAAGACCGTATGGTCACATGTGGAAGGTGATGTTGTGGAGTATCTCTCGGTACACCTACACAATGTCATGGACACCGAACAAGTAACATCACCCTGTTGAATTTCTCAACTCTTTAGAGTTATCAGGAGTGCCTTCGCATAAGCTGAGGCTGAAAGTGGGTGTTCCAGTTCTGTTAATGCGTAATCTTGACGCGCCAAGATAATGTAATGACACACGGTTACAAATTACTGACCTGAGGCGGAATATTTTAAAAGCAATAATCATGTCAGAAATAGTAAAAGAAAAAAAAAAGTTAAGATTCCCCGTATTCCAATAATTCCGACAGATTTGTGGCGGCATCGAAACCGCCACAAACGAACTACGCATCAAAGACCTAACGTCACAAGTCCTACATCGCGGTATAAGTGTTTACCGAGCGATTAACATATATAAGACTATGCGTCATCAATTCTTGGGCAATTGCCCGCCAGACACAACACCCGTCTGGTCGGACGATCCTCCCTTTTCTATAGAGGACGAGTGAACTTTACACCCTGTTCCTCATACTCCTAAATTGGTGACCCCGAATATGAACGTCAACGCAGCCTTCGTGCAACTACTTCAGCGTGACGTCATCAACATCATTCCCGCAAGCTTTCGTTAGGCGAGTCACACAGCCAGCCAGCACCCACGGCTTCAACGGGTATCCTGACCACCAGCATGCAGCGAACGCGCATTCTTGGTCACCACCCTTAGCCTCATCAGCAACCCGGCGCTGTACCACATCCGACGCACTGGATCACAACGCAGCTCCACCCCGACTCACTGGGGAATCAAACTCAAACTACCACCAATCACCGCAGACAGTTCCGACCCACTGTGAACTATGCGGCACCCGGTTCCGACTCACTGGAACCTCAACTGGCACTGGCAAGCATCGCAAGATACAAGACTCAGCCCAATATCGACCTCCGGTCACCGGAGGGGAGTGATGTGGCGGCATCTACACCGCCACATACTATCTACGCATCAAAGACCTGACGTCACAAGTCCTACATCGCGGTATAAGTGTTTACCGAGCGATTAACATATATAAGACTATCCGACATCAATCCTTGGGCAATTGCCCGCCAGACACAACACCCGTCTGGTCGGAGGATCCTCCCTTTTCCATAGAGTATGAGTGAACTTTTCACCCTGTTCCTCATACCCCTAAAGATTTACCTTTCCAATTTAAAAAGAGTAGAGCCATTGTATGTGGCGTGCTCACGAGTATCCAGCCCACAAAATCTACATGTTTTAGCAAAAAATGGGAAAACCAAAAATGTTGTTTACAGAAATGTTTTAACATAAGATATTCCAGTATTATTCATGATACTTTACAGATTGGGATAGACGTTGTTCACCTTCCACAGGCAAATGTGTCATATTTTTTTCATAAGACTTTCACACAGTTTCATACTTCCGTCTATACTATCCACACTAATATTACGCGTACGAAAGTTACTGGCTGTCTCATGTCTGTAACCTTTTTGTAACGCCTAGATAGACCATGACATGGGTTATGGGATCTGAGATATATTTTTATCCCGGTAGTACGTTCCCGTGGGATAATTTCCGACCTCCACGCGGGCGAAGCCGCGGGCAAAAGCTAGTATTTAATAATAGGAAACAAGAGGAAGGTGAAAGTTTTGACAACTTTTACTCAGATATTAAAAAAATTGTAAAAAATTGTAACTACAAGGATATGGAAGACAGGATGCTGCGGGATAGGATTGTGATGGGCATCGGGGCTAAAAATCTTCAACAAAAACTTTTAGAGGTCCATGAGCTCACCATGGACATGGCAGTCAACAGGTGCAGAGCTGCAGAGTTGTCAAAGAAGCATATGAAGAATATCCAGAAGCAAGATGAGCTCACATTAAAAGTAGATAATATAACAAAGGAACAGGGCAAAAGCTTCAACAACAAGGGAGCTAAGTATAACAATAATTTTAATAAAAACTTTTATCATTGTTTAAAATATAGTCGGGAACATGGTCCCAGACAGTGCCCAGCTTATGGGAAAAGGTGTGCAAACTGTCAAAAATTAAATCACTTTGCTTCAGGATGTAAAAATAAAAAGGTACATGAAATTGAAAAATCAGAGCAAGAAAATAATATTGTTTGGTTCCTTATATTGTGTACTAGCTTTTGCCCGCGGCTTCGCCCGCGTGGAGGTCGGAAATTATCCCACGGGAACGTACTACCGGGATAAAAATATATCTCAGATCCCATAACCCATGTCATGGTCTATCTAGGCGTTACAAAAAGGTTACAGACATGAGACAGCCAGTAACTTTCGTACGCGTAATATTAGTGTGGATAGTATAGACGGAAGTATGAAACTGTGTGAAAGTCTTATGAAAAAAATATGACACATTTGCCTGTGGAAGGTGAACAACGTCTATCCCAATCTGTAAAGTATCATGAATAATACTGGAATATCTTATGTTAAAACATTTCTGTAAACAACATTTTTGGTTTTCCCATTTTTTGCTAAAACATGTAGATTTTGTGGGCTGGATACTCGTGAGCACGCCACATACAATAGCTCTACTCTTTTTAAATTGGAAAGGTAAATCTTTAGGGGTATGAGGAACAGGGTGAAAAGTTCACTCATACTCTATGGAAAAGGGAGGATCCTCCGACCAGACGGGTGTTGTGTCTGGCGGGCAATTGCCCAAGGATTGATGTCGGATAGTCTTATATATGTTAATCGCTCGGTAAACACTTATACCGCGATGTAGGACTTGTGACGTCAGGTCTTTGATGCGTAGATAGTATGTGGCGGTGTAGATGCCGCCACATCACTCCCCTCCGGTGACCGGAGGTCGATATTGGGCTGAGTCTTGTATCTTGCGATGCTTGCCAGTGCCAGTTGAGGTTCCAGTGAGTCGGAACCGGGTGCCGCATAGTTCACAGTGGGTCGGAACTGTCTGCGGTGATTGGTGGTAGTTTGAGTTTGATTCCCCAGTGAGTCGGGGTGGAGCTGCGTTGTGATCCAGTGCGTCGGATGTGGTACAGCGCCGGGTTGCTGATGAGGCTAAGGGTGGTGACCAAGAATGCGCGTTCGCTGCATGCTGGTGGTCAGGATACCCGTTGAAGCCGTGGGTGCTGGCTGGCTGTGTGACTCGCCTAACGAAAGCTTGCGGGAATGATGTTGATGACGTCACGCTGAAGTAGTTGCACGAAGGCTGCGTTGACGTTCATATTCGGGGTCACCAATTTAGGGGTATGAGGAACAGGGTGTAAAGTTCACTCGTCCTCTATAGAAAAGGGAGGATCGTCCGACCAGACGGGTGTTGTGTCTGGCGGGCAATTGCCCAAGAATTGATGACGCATAGTCTTACTCAAACTCAAACTCAAACTCAAAGCATTTATTTCAATTAAACCAATTACAGGCACTTTTGAATTGTCAAGGAGTCAGTCAGTCAGAAAATATGAAGCTAGATGCCCATTCCAAAGCGTAGTAGGTACCTATGGAGAAGAACGGGCAAGAAACTCCACGGACACTCTTTTAAATCAAATAAATTGTTACAAAAATTGGTTACATCATTCATGTTGAAATTACTTATACATGTGAGAACAATGTAGAAAGACGTGCATAAAAAAAAGCGTCCGTACATAAAAATAAAAACAATTCAAAAATTACAAATAAGCCATGGCAGCTAAGAGATGACCAGCCCCAACTGACGGCGCCCGTTCACGAACATGACGCATGGATTAGCACCATTCAGCTCAACCATTTTGAAGGGAGCTAAATGATCCAACACACACGCCACCATCAGCGAGACATCTGAGTGAGCATGACATACTCACAGCCGCCAGGGCACATTCAAGTCAATGAAAGACATAATATTACCCGGTAAATGGTAGCTCTATAGTACATAGTACTCACATATGTGCTATGCAATTATATAATGCAAAAGAAATTGAGTCTATACAATGCAAAGATGTTCTTACAATCTTCAGCAGCTCCAACAGACTTTTCGAATGTTAATCAATTAGTTGTGGTTGTGGAGCAGGACCAGCATTGGCCCAAGCATTTTTATCAGTGATATAATCCCCTAACTTATAATATGCCTGCCTGCATAGTGTGCGTTTTATACATGTTTTGAATCTCGTCTCATTCAGTTGAAGTATGTGGGGAGGAATTTTATTATAACATTTTAAACAGTACCCCATGAAAGATGAGTCTACTTTAGCCAGTCTGAAACCTGGTTGAACTAATAGGTCCCTATTTCTTGTACTATAATTATGTCTATCACCTCTTTTACTAAAAAGATGTAAATTTTTTCTTACATACATGATGTTTTCATAGATATATTGACAAGGTACCGTCATGATGTTAATATCTTTAAACAGTTCCCTTAGAGAATCACGCCTGCGGAGATGATATATGGCTCTGATCGCTCTTTTCTGCAGAATAAAAATAGACTCGATGTCTGCAGCCCGTCCCCACAGTAAAATACCGTAAGACATGATACTATGAAAGTAACTAAAATATACCAGTCTCGCGGTATCTACATCAGTAAATTGACGAATTTTTCTGACAGCATATGCTGCTGAACTTAGCCGTCCTGCAAGAGATGTTAAATGAGGACCCCATTGTAGCCTTGAGTCGAGCGTGATCCCCAGGAAAACGGTTTTATCGACGAATTCTAGTTTCTCTTGATTCAATACTATCTCACAATCATTACTTTTTACATTTGGTAAAGAAAATTTTATGCACTTAGTTTTTTTCCCATTTAATACTAAATTATTAGCAGTGAACCAATTTTGGACCTGCAGTAGGGCGTTATTCACGTCGTCAAAATTTGTAGCACGTCTATCTACCTTAAATATTAATGAAGTATCGTCAGCAAATAACACCATTTGTGGTTGATTTTTTAATAAATGGAGTAGATCATTAATATACACTAAAAAGAGGAAAGGACCCAATATCGAGCCTTGTGGTACACCCATTTTTACTTTTAAACCTAGTGAATTTATACCATTTATGATATTATGTATGAATTATATATGTCTATCATTTAAATAAGATTTTACTAAACTGAGCGCAAGTTTTCCAAGTCCGTAATGCTCTAGTTTCAAGAGTAAGGTTTCGTGATCGACGCAATCAAATGCCTTGGAGAGGTCACAAAAGATTCCTATGGCGTCTTGGGCCTCTTCCCACGCGTTAAAAATGTGTCTTAATAAGGTAACACCAGCGTCGGTAGTACAACGTCCTTTGGTGAAACCATACTGTTGATTGTGCAGTATTTTATTTCTGTTAAAATGATTGAGCATTTGATTTAGCATTACCTTTTCAAACACCTTACTGAAAGCTGGCAACACGGATACGGGTCTATAATTATTGGTGTCTTTACTGTCCCCGGATTTGAAAAGTGGTATAACCTTACTGTATTTCATTAAATCCGGGAAGACTCCTTGATCCACACATAAATTAAATATTAAGGCTAAGTAAGGCGCTATGGTCTCAATTATGGAGGTACAGACTTTAATGGACATTCCCCAAAGATCTTCGGTCAATTTTATTTTGATTTGCTTAAAAGCTTTTATTACCGTTAAGGGGTTAATATGCTTAAATTTAAATACAATCGGGCAGGCTGAAACGTTCTTCTTTACTAAATCAAAAGAAAGCGAGGGCGAGGAATTTAAGGTTTCAGTCGTTTTAAGTGGGATACTGGTAAAGAAATTTACAAATTCTTGAGCAACTTCTTTGTTAGTACTTATGAGGCCACGTGAAGTCTCTAGTGTGAAATCATTATTATGTCTTTTATTCCTGTTTGTTTCGTCATTGATAATATTCCAAACCGTCTTTATTTTATTATCAGCTGATTTGATCTTGTTGCTAATGTACAAGGCTTTAGCTACCTTGCAGGTATTTAAAAAAAATTTAGAGTAAGTAGCAACGTATGTATTAAAAGTTTCGGTGTTAATATAAGGCTTAAGGCCATACAGCTCAAACAATTTTTCCCTACTTTTCCTAATACCTTTAGTTGCCCAGTCACTGAACAAAAATTTTGGGCAAATAGTTTTTGTCTTCTTTTTTAAAGATTTATCGAACTCAGTGCGCACTACCGAAAAGAATTCCTCATATAATTCATTTACATTGTTTAAAATATTGCCAGGTAAACTTAATTGACTAATTAAGTTATTATTAAATCTACTTAAATTGCTGGGTGTTATTTGTCTAGATCGTATCTGAATCCTTTGTAATAGTGTGTTGGACTTGAAAGAAACGGTTTGACCGCTGTGATCAGAAGGGAGATAATTTACAATGTCTTTATCAAAGTAGTCACAGCAACAAAAAACATTATCAATACATGTAGCTGAATTTGTAGTTATACGGGTTGGTTCTGAAAAAACATTTGACAAATTGAATGATTTAAAGAGACTTAATAATCGACTACTATTTGAACTATTCTCTAATATATTAATATTGAAGTCACCACAGATAATTAGCGATTTTGTACCAATTGCAAGTTTTGCTAGAACATCTTCCATTACTGACTCAAATAAGGAGTAGTTTTGATAATTTGGGGGTCTGTAAACGCACACTATAACATGCTGATCCAGCTCAACACAAGACAGTTCAATGTTATGTTCAACCGACAAATCAACTATATCTTTACGAGTTTTAGATTTAATAGAATTTTTGACTAAGATTAGTGAACCACCACGCAGCATAGATGTTCGGTTAAAACAACTGCCCACACTATAATTTTTGTAATTAATTAGCATTTCATAATCTTTCAACCAATGTTCAGTTAAACAAACAATTCCGAACATGGTTTTTTCTAAAAATAATTCAATTTCTAATTGTTCGGAAGAAAAACCTTGAATATTTTGATGAAATAATTTCAAGGTATTCTGCTTAGACTCTTTTTTACACTTAACTATTTGAGAGCAAGAAGACACCTTGTTGTTGGTAGGTATAACGAAAATGTTACTAGTATCTTCTGTTGTCTTACTATCTAGTTTAAATTTAAAATAACATCCAGAGTGAGATCCAAGTCTCCCATGTCATCACCAGGCAATGAGATCCCACTACTTGTGGACTCCACACTATGACAAGAATTTGCCATAGAGACACATGGATCCTCCTTCGTACAATTATTGTAAAAAGAAATAGCATTAGTGCTACAGTTATTTAAAGTGACCACCTGTACATTAGAATTATTACTAATAATTGTGGTGTTAATTATGGTACAAGACTTCGACATACTACTTATGTCGTACTTATATACGTTAATCGCTCGGTAAACACTTATACCGCGATGTAGGACTTGTGACGTTAGGTCTTTGATGCGTAGTTCGTTTGTGGCGGTTTCGATGCCGCCACAAATCTGTCGGAATTATTGGAATACGGGGAATCTTAACTTTTTTTTTTCTTTTACTATTTCTGACATGATTATTGCTTTTAAAATATTCCGCCTCAGGTCAGTAATTTGTAACCGTGTGTCATTACATTATCTTGGCGCGTCAAGATTACGCATTAACAGAACTGGAACACCCACTTTCAGCCTCAGCTTATGCGAAGGCACTCCTGGTAACTCTAAAGAGTTGAGAAATTCAACAGGGTGATGTTACTTGTTCGGTGTCCATGACATTGTGTAGGTGTACCGAGAGATACTCCACAACATCACCTTCCACATGTGACATAATGTTTTCATTAATCTTTCCCACAGTTTCATTCGCCGGTGCCAAAATTGTCCTTCCACACAACAATTCTCTATTCTCCATTAGTTTGCAGATCGCTCAGATTATCTGAAAAACAACGTCTATCCACGTTGTTGATATGAACAATATTACAGAATTTTTTGATTAATGTAATCATGCCGTTACCAACTGTTACCATACGGTCTTCGCCAATTTTTAGAAGTGCTGCCGCATATTGCCCCGATTCTATATCATTGTGCAGTTATACTCGCATAATTGTAATCAAACAAAACTTTTTTATATGCCCCCATAATGTCGACGTCTTTAGACATGCATTTATTTCATTTGCCGGTGATCCCCTAGTTATTACCGGCAGAGTTTGTATAAAATCTCCGGCTATCAATGCCACCATCCCTCCCATGCGTTTCAAGCCAAGTAGTAATAACTTTTGACCGGGTGGACCGATTTTAATGCAATAAACACTAAATGTAACCCCATGATACGGACAATGACTATATTCTCAAACCCTTAAATATCTTGAAAAGAGTCACTGAAAAATGTCAATATTACATGTGAATTTTAAAATCATCCCATTCTACCCTCTTGAGGGGTGATTTTTGAAAACGGTGAAATACGTAATTCTTTATTTGTTACCAAAAACATAAATTTAAATTTTCATAGCCCTAACTTAAGAAATTATAGGTTTCCCATACAAAGTTTCATCCCCTATATTCGCCCCCTTAGGGTTATTTTTGAGACAAAAAGTAGCCTATGTTCTTCTCCGGGATGCCATCTATCTCCTTGCCAAATTTTATCGAAATCCGTCCAGTGGTTTAGGCGTGAAAAGGTAACATACAGACAGACAGACAGAGTTACTTTCGAATTTATAATATTAGTATGGATTATATTATTATATAGTATGGATACAAGCCATGCGAGAATGCGTTAACATGAGCCTTGTATGTAGAATTGTGTGTTCTAAAATATAAATGGGTGTAGAGTTTGAATTTCTGTTTAGTGGAGTTTGTGTAAATACAGACAAAAATCAATGAAAAGTTAACATGCTCATAAGTTGAAAAAGTGAGTATAAAATGTAAACAATAAATTAAATAAGTTATAACTAAATATGGTAACATACATGTTTTGGAAGGTTTGATAATTGTGGATAGTCATTGCCCTCTAAGATTAGCGAGATCAGATTTGCTATCAACTCGAATTTGTTTCTGTCCTTCGGCTTTACGTAGGAATATCCGTTCGTGTGCTACCCAACAAAAAGAATATTTATGTTCTTTGGCAAATTGTCTGCACAAATAAAAAAGCTTCTTTGCGGGTGGACCGATTTTAATGAAAAAAATAAAATACGACGATTATAAAAATATAACAATCATTACTGAACATTGGTTTTCAACTACCTAGGCAATCGTCCCTTGCCACGCCAGACATCTCCTTTATTACTAATGTTTTATTCCACGAAATCGAAGTTTGAATATAAATAGGTTATTAAAATTAAAGTATTGCATTGTCTCTTACTATAACTACTTTTTCCTAACAATAATTTTCTTTAAGATTCTAACATTAAGAGCCTACACTACCTCAGGTTTTTATCTCGCTCGCACCATACTACTCGCGGTCTGAGTGCGAGCTCGACGGAGGTGGCTACAAAACGGAAATAGTTTAGGTAATTGCTTTTTACGGCAAAAATAATGTTAATTTCAAAAAAATAAAAAAAACATAGTCGCTGCTTTTTAATTTGTTCAGTTAGTATGCAAAGTTTCATGATCTAATTTGAAGTATTTTTGGAATAGCAGCAGTTTATTGTTCTGTTTGGAGGTAACTTTTGTTTTTTTTTTTCTATAGAGAAAATTTTATGAAATCGTGTTTTCGGCTAACATAGTCGCTAAAATTAATTCTCAACTTTAACATATATTTATTTCAAAATTAATGCTGCAGTAGTTTCGACATAACGGCGGATCTTGCTAAACTATTTGACGTCCAGTAGGCCCTTAATATTCTTTTTTATATATTGGTTTAAGTTTAAAGCTAGTAACGGTAAATAAACAAATGTTTACGCGATAAATTCTATATAATTCTATAGAGTCACCCTCAGATTGGCTATGACCCTTCTCTAAAAATCGATGAGTTATTTTGATGTTTTTTATTTATTTATTTATTTATTTATTTTCATCATACATCTACCCTTACAGCTAACCAATGCGGTAAATGTGCCTTAATTAATAATTGTTCCTTATAACTAATACCTATAACTAATAACAAACAAAGTATTCCTTGTGAATTCACTCAGAGAACAGCAGAATAGGTCTGTCTCACTCGCTATGAGGTTGAGCGTGCGGAGTGCACGCGTCAGCGGCGCCTCCTTCAGAAGGTTGGTCCTAGCACGCGGTTCCACCAGCAGTCGTGGCTGCCGTCGTCGCCACACGTACCTGTCCGGAACACATAGACTCACCTGGCCTAAAACAACTGCATTATGCACCTTCCCTCTAAGTATTTTAAATATATATGAGGCGAGTGCAAGATCCCTCCTAACCCTTAGCTCGGTGTATCCTACCATACCTAGAATAAATAAGGTTGGATACATTAACGGGTAAAAGGGATAGACTCCGTTATAGCGCATATATAAATATCTTATAAATTTATTTTGTACCCTCTCCAGCATGAGACTATATTTAGCTTCATGCGGAGACCAGATGACTGCGTTACATTCTACCTGGCTCCTCACCAATGCATTATATAATGCTATAATAGCTTTCACATTCGTGAAACCTCGTACCGTACGAAGCATGAAACCTAAATTTCTATACGCTCTTTTACAGCAACGCATGATGTGATCCCGAAAAGTCAGACCAGTGTTAAATTTTACTCCCAAGTCCTTGACTTCTGTGACCCGTTCCATAGGCGACCCGTCAATATAGTAGGTATGTAAGAAGGGATTGTGTGCGCGAGAAAAAGTGATGGTCACACACTTCGAGCTATTAAATTGTAAGAGGTTTTCTTTGCTCCATCTCACTACCCTATCAATGTCCCTTTGTAGCCTGACACAGTCATCGCTGCTCTTTATCGCGAGGGATAATTTGAGGTCGTCAGCAAACAACAGACAAGACGCGTCTTGGACTACTTCTGGTAGGTCGTTCACCACCAGAAGAAAGCCCAAAGGGCCAAGGTTACTACCTTGACTTACCCCGGACCTAGTGAAATATGGATTTGACACGTGCCCCGCATATTCCACATATTGCTGCCTATCCCTCAAATAACTGGCAAAAAACTGGAGAGAGTGTGGGGTGAAACCAATACCTGCAAACTTTTTAAGCAAAATGTCATTATTGACTAAATCGAATGCTTTTCTAAAGTCAAAGTAAGCAGCATCAGTCTGCCCCCCACCATCCACCGTCGGCACCAGATGAGCCATGTGGCAGAGAAGATTACTGGTGGTACTCCTTCCTGGTCGAAACCCATGCTGGGCGTCTGACAGCTGTGCGCTAACCTGAAGATATATGCTCTTATGTACAGCAGTTTCCATCACCTTCGCCGGCGTAGACAATACCGCAACTGGTCTGTACCCATCCACCGATTCTGCTGACCCTGCTTTTGGAACCGGAACAACGCGGGTCACTTTCCACCTCTCCGGAAACACGGCCGCTTTGAGGCACTGGTTATAAATATGAAGAAGAGGCCTAGCCAGCACTACTCGACAATCCCTAAATATGTAAGGTGGAATGCCGTCAGGCCCTGCGAACCGTTTCGGCTTAAGATCTAGAAGCGCACGACTCACGTCTCCTAACTGTAATTGGTGCAAGTGCACTCGCGCCGCTCCGTTTCCGGTACCTGCGCTGGCTATAGCCGCATCCACGTCCAACTCCGGTCGCTCTTCCCTATACACCGAATAAAAGTAAGCTGCAAACTCTTCCACAGACCGCTGGCCAGATAATGCCACCCCATCTTTCACGATAGCTTGAGGGCTTCTCCTACCTCTCTTAGACTTGGCATAATTCCAAAAAGATTTAGGATCACTCAGCATTTGCCCTTGAACACGGCTCCGATATTGTTCCTGTGCCACTATTAACATATTTTTAATGTTGGTTCTACACCGAGCAAATGCTTCGTAATCGACCTTTGAACCGCTTGCCTTGTACTGTTTATGCAGAGAAGCCTTCAACCTTATGTCGCGAATTATTTCAACAGTGTACCACTCAGGATAAATGTACCTTGAGTTTCCACGACTTCGCTTTTTTTTGGGCACACAGTCATCTATAATATCATTAATAATACAATAAAAATAATTTAAACCTACTTCTAAGTCCATTTCATACAACGGAGACCATTCCACGGCTGCAATTGATGAATATAGGGACAAAAAGTCAGCTTTATTAAAATTCCACCCGTCTAGTACAAATGCGTCAACGTCAGGTGTAGCTGAGCCTGCTGAGCCGGGGCGCCGGCGCAGGCGCGTGTGTGTACTAACCGAGATCCCGAGCGGTGGGTGGTACGCGTCTACCGGTACGAGCGGCGCCTCCGCCGCGCGCACGCTCACGCTCCCTCCCTTCGCCAGTGTACTCAACACCAAATCTAACTGACGACCATTACAATTTCCCACTGCGTTACTCTGAGTGAATTCACAAAAAGTATGAAAGTATTCATAATAATTACTTATGGCTACAGAACACGAATATAAGTTAAAATCACCTAGAACTGGAATATCCCTATACTTATTACATAATTGTTCAATGATGCTAAATAGTAACATGTATTCATTATCATTACTACCAGGTGGAATATAGACGACACAAAGTAAAAACATAAATCTGTTACGTAGGTAAACAGTAGCACAAACCAGTTCGAACATATGATCGTCCACGCTGACGTCATCGGGTAGTGACACTCGCCGCAACTCAAAACGCGGTGTGGCCACGAGACACGCGCCGCCTTGTTTACGTCCATCCGCTCGGTCACACCGCAAAATAGTAAATCCAGGTGGAATTATTTCTGCATCATGTATGGAGTCATTGCAGCCCGTTTCGGTGATGGCAAACAAGTCTGCATTTGTCGTTGAAATATTGGTATAAAATTCCTCCAGCTTTGTTCTAAGCCCGCGCACGTTTTGATACAATATTTCAACGGAGCTACTCAGGGTTTCTCGCATTGCTGGTTGCTCTACGAAACCACACCCATTCCGCAAATTCTATATTAACTGCCCAGTTTTCAGGCTGACATAACTTGTCGTATTTACTCTCTGGAACTCCGATGATAAAGGATGCGTAATCCCGTTCCGTTTTATGTTTTATTTTTTCAACTTTAATCTGTACTTCTTCTTCATAAATTTTCCTAACATATTTTTCTAAACTTTCTACTGTTGTTTGTTTCTGCAATGTTAAATTTGTTCGACGCTAAAGAGAACATGGCAAACACAAATCGGGTTAGATTTTGCCCAGTGCATGAATCGGAGTAAAAAGATATATTTTTAATTCCTAACTCAACTTGAGCTTGGATAAATAACCACAGGCAACTCGCTATAGCTCGGACCCTTCGCAATCTGACAATGCCAAACGTAACAGTATCCTTTTTGCTCTAAAATATTATAAACTGTAAAATTATATACAGGATACTTACTTTTATAATGATACTTACTTTTATATTCCTACTTCACTGAGGGATACTTAACACGTTTTCGAGATCAAAACATGCTACAACACTGTCCTTTTTGAAGGAACAAGTTCCCAGTCCTAGTTAAAGGAACAAGAAAAAGAAAAATTGGATAGAAAGGACAGTGTTGTAGCATGTTTTGATTTCGAAAAAGTGTTAAGTATCCATCAAAGTGAAGTAGGAATATTTCATTATAAACGTAAGTATTCTGTATATAATTTTACAGTTTATAATATATGTACTTAAATTATAATATTTATTCTTACCTTTAAACAAAATGAGGATTAATGTCGGAACGGTCCGCTCCGATCCCGGTCCGCTTGAATCTCAGTTTTCTGATGTACCTAAAAATTTTAATGTAGTCCATATAAATGCCCAAAGTATTCCGGCACATTACCCTGACATGTTAGCTAACCTAGATTGTAAAAACGTCCATGCTATCCTTGTCTCAGAGTCTTGGCTAAAGCCATGTCTCCCTTCAACTTCCTATTCCTTGCCGGGTTTTCAACTAATAAGAAATGATCGCGCGCGCGGCGGTGGTGGCGGTGTTGCTATATACCTTCGTCCACATATTCCGTTCTCAATTGTCGATATGTCTGCACAACCTCCACCGCAGAACGCGGGCGAGCACCTCTTTTTGGAAGTAAACCTGAATCACGTGAAAATCCTTCTAGGTGTTTATTATAGCCCTTCGTCCCGTATAAATTTCTTTTCCTCCTTTGAAAAGATCCTTGAAAACCTTACTCCTTCTTACAGTCATACAATCATCATGGGCGATTTCAATACTTGCTTATTGAAAGTCGATTCCCGCTCTTCGTCTCTTCGATCATTAGTTCAGTCGTCTAACTTATCAATTCTTCCTTTAAGTGCCACACACCACTTTCCAAACTGTAATCCCTCACTTCTGGACCTTCTCATTGTTTCCTCTCCTCAACATGTCAGTAAGCATGGTCAATGCTCGGCTGACATGTTTTCTTACCATGATCTTTTATTCCTCTCCTACAAAATTCGCCCACCTAAGGCAAAACCTAAAATTCTCCTGCAGCGCAATTTTAGTGGCATGAATACAGATGATCTCCGAAGAGATGCTAATAGCATTGACTGGTCGTCTCTAATCAGTGTTGAGTCGATTGACGATAAAGTCAACCTGCTGACAGACAACCTTGTGAAGCTGTACGATGTCCACGCTCCCATACGTGCTGTTAAAATTAAACATCTTCCGGCACCATGGATTACAGATGATATAAGAACTATCATGCACAGGAAGGCTGTAACCAAAACAAAATTTAAGTGTCGGCCCTCGCCGTCGAACCGGGAGATCCTTGTGAATGCTCGCAATCGCTGCAATAAGGTGTGTAGAGATGCCCAACGCCGCCATATCCACACCTCGGTTGAAAACGGAGATCCAGCTAAAGTCTGGAAATTTCTTAAATCCTTGGGAGTTGGAAAATCGCGCCATGAATCGATTCCTAAAAACTTAGACATTGATCTACTGAATCAACACTTCTCATCTTCGACCCACTGCAATGGGACCATGAAGGCAGCTACAATAAACCATCTTTCAAACCTTCCAACTCCGGATCATCCCCCATTTATTTTTAGTCAATTCTCTGATTGTGATGTTAAGAAGAGCGTAGTTTCAATCACATCTAACGCAATTGGTAGTGATTGTGTAAGTCGGAAAATGATACTCCCTGTCCTCGATGAAATCCTTCCCATCCTATGCTATATCCTAAATTATTCTATATCCTATGGTGTTTTTCCATCGATGTGGAAAGAAGCAAAAATTACTCCTTTACCCAAAAAATCGAATCCTACTTCCTTTTCCGAATATCGTCCTATCTCTATCCTGCCGTTCCTCTCCAAAGTCCTAGAACGCCTTGTTCACAATCAGCTCAGTGCTTTTCTTTGTAAGAATAGTCTGCTGAATCCTTTCCAATCCGGTTTTCGTCCTGGTCACAGCACCGCTACAGCCTTGGTTAACGTCACTGATGACATACGGTTAGGCATGGAAGGAGGAAGTCTGACGGTTCTTTGCTTACTGGATTTTAGTAACGCATTTAATACTGTCGATTTCGATATCCTGCTTGGCATGCTTCGCTCGCTTAACATATCTCCAACGGCGATTGACTGGTTTCGTAGTTATCTGTATGGCCGCCGGCAACGTGTATGCATAGAAGAGTCTTGCTCTTCTTGGTGTTACACTTCTGCCGGTGTACCTCAGGGTGGCGTTTTATCTCCTTTACTCTTCGCAATATTTATAAACTCTATTTCCAAAAAACTTCTTTCTTCCTACCACCTTTATGCAGATGATTTGCAAATTTATAAACAAGCAGCTCTTTCGGATTTGCCTGATGCAATAAATATAATAAACAAGGATTTGGGTTCCATTTGCGAGTGGAGTGAGGCACATGGGTTGCAGGTAAATCCATCTAAGACTCAGGTCATTGTTGTTGGCAGCTCAAGGATGACCCCCAAGATAAACTGGTCGCAGCTTCCCCAAGTTCAATTTAACGGAACTGCTATTCCAATAAGCGAAAAGGTGAAGAACCTTGGAGTTTGGATCGACAAACATCTTTCTTGGGGTCCCCAGCTACAGGACGTAAGTCGCAAAATCTTTGCATCTGGTAGGTCCCTGAGACGATTGCGGAACTTTCTTCCAACTGCCACTAAAACTGCGCTTGCACAATCCCTTTTACTTCCCATCCTTGACTACGCTGATGTCAGTTATGTCGATCTCACTGAGGCACAACTAGATAAACTTGAGCGACTTCAAAACTTCTGCATAAGATTTATATTTGGCCTGCGCAAATATGATCACGTTTCTGAATTTCGTACAAAGCTCAAGTGGCTTCCTATACGTCTTCGCCGGAATTCTCATATCTTATTTCAGCTCTACAGTATTCTGTTTAATACTACAACCCCCTCTTATCTTAAAGAACGTTTCAAGTTCCTTAATGACACACATAATAGATATCTAAGGTCATCGGAAAACTTGAGACTAGAGATGCCGATGCATTCCACCAGCTTTTATGACAAATCCTTTACAGTTCAAGCAGTACGGTTATGGAATGCCTTGCCCGTGTCGATTAGGCGTGCTCAAACTTTGTCCACTTTTAAAATTTTGGTGAAAAAACACTTCCTCTCTCCTTAATTATCAACATTGCACATAGTTCCTTGCTTTTGTTTCATGTTTCTATGTTATGTATGTATTTATTTATATATATATATTTATACAGATAACTATTTTTATGCTTTATGTATGTATGTATTTATTGTATATGTAAATGGTACACCACTGACTACCTGCAGTATTGTCTCTCCTTCTCCCTTGAATCCATCCAAAGGTTGTCTGTAAAAGATCGCTTTTAGCGATAAGACCGCCCATTGTGTCACCCTATGTAAAATGTCCAAATTTATGTCTGTAATTTTTTGGTGTACATAATAAAGAGTATTCTATTCTATTCTATTCTATTCTCCGACAGCAGTGTGCAGAGGTGGGGTGAAATGTCAAAAAATCTATCTTTAAACCATCGTGCAGGGCCTATGGTAGATGGCGCTACTACACCATATTAAACGTAAATCGCGTCTAATGAAGTTGCTCGCATAATTGGGATCGAACTTCACTTGGTAAGTTCGTTTAATCTTCAATTATATTACTCAAAGCTCATGTTTCTAATTATGCAGTTATCACAGCGAAACATGAGCTTTGAATGCGTGTGAGTAGGCACATGCAAACATGAAAATGTGCACTCATACAATTAAAATCCTTTTTCATCTGAGTCGTCCTGTCATAAGCTTAGTAATAATAGGAATGTGCTAACGACTCGCGAAACATCGACAGTTTGCTACTTGCTTACGCGATGTCTATGAGTCATCGTAACCATTTCATTTGTTTAATTTTACCTGTGTAAAACTTCAAACGACATATTTATTTATGTACCTACTCTAGATATTTAGTTTACTTACAAGTCAATATGATTTTTCCAGATAGAATATAACGGCCTGGAATATGTTTGTCGACCATGTTTGGCAGCGAGCTCAACGAACTGTACAGCCTAATCCAAACCCTGCCCCGTACGAATGTGTATTACAGATTCAAGAGTATTCTACAGAGCCTAACAATGCAGCGGTCTGTTTGTTTGAGAGATGTAGAAGTACTATAACGTCATCGGATTCCTCAAAATATACGGATATCACTTCTTATGGATTCCAACTTATACAGAGTGGCCGGAACATTGACGTCCAAAAATAAAATTTAGTTCCCTCATATCGTGGGGTATCCGAATCACCCCCATGTATCTTACGCGACTTTTGATAGTTTTCGAGTTATGATTTTTGCAACTGAATCTTCATAACTAGTTCTATTATGCATAAAATAATCAGCTTCGAAAGTGTGATGAAAGTTATGAAAATGTTGGTCTAAAGTGAAAAATTAGAACTAGTTATGAAGATTCAATTGCAAAAAAACTCATTTCGGGTTGGATCTAGTATCGCGTAGTCGCGCACGAATTAAGTAAGCGACAACTGAAGTAATTAAAAATAACTTTATTCCGACAGAGTTACAGCTAAACAGTAATTGATTTAATCTAATGAAATATTGATCTTATATACTAACTTTATTGCTAACGTAGTACATGCATGGCGAGATCAGATATGACGCATGTCCTAGATAATCATGAACGCTGATCAGGCAATGGAATACATCTAATAAATACTTATTAGCTGACAAAGCTAATATTGGTAGTTTGGGGTTCCTTAACTCCTCCCTCCCCTAGAGAGAAATTATCCGAAGGTGTCGCAGACGGTTTCGGAGAATTTCGACAAAATCTTATAAACTGAAATTTATACATTATAAAGATAACTATTGCTATTACAATAATCACGTACTCGAAAATAGTCCATATACTAATTTCTATTGTCACTGTTTGGGTCGTATCGTCTATTTCACTAAATTTTGCACTTTGTAACACTTCTTTCACATCACTAAAGTCCACATTTCTTAGATCCACTGTCTTTGATCTTCTCACGATGTCCTGTTGTAGCTCTGGCATTTGGATCAATGGCAGCTGGAGACTAGAAACTGTAGTGTTTGTGGTAGCGGCAACGATGACTTCTCCTATCTGTGTCTCGCATTGTTGACCAGGCGTCACGATGTAGGTCCCAAGAACAGTGTATTTCATAATTTCTGTATTGCAATTCTCGGTGATGATGAGATTTTCTTCTGAGTAAACCAACCATTGGTTGTCGGTTACTTTTTGTATCTTGATTTTCTCTATTTCAATTTGGTTCTGTATGCAGCTTTTGTAGTTGTTCTTCATCAACATAATTTGTTCAATGCAGGTGTCAGTTGGATACTGGGCTAAATTAGTTTCGGCGCAAAGAAATTTGTCTTTTTCAATCTCAGCACATGGGCTTACCACGGGCATGTATTTCAATCTATTCACCATCAGGTCGCGGCGACCGGTCTCCTGCGTGCGCTGTGCCCTGACGATGATCCGTCCAGGGACACGCCCTACCACAGGCACGTGCGAGTCGCTGCCTCGCTCACCCCGTCGGGCCAAGCTGCGCCCCCTCTGTCACGTGACCACGAGAACGTGAACACGAGACCGGTCGCCGCGTCGCCCACTGTGCTGGCAAAGCCCTCCGCCAGCTTTGTGCCATTGATGACCCGTGAGGGCGGCTTAAGCCAGCCACTGGCAGCTCGATACGCCAGCCCCCACGGGTCGGCGTTGCCCGCTTCTGCGATCCTCCGAAAGTGCTCAAGCTCCGCCTCCTCCATAGCCTTTCGATATCCCGCTGTCACTTCATGGAACTCAGCTCTCAGCCGCTCTTCTCTCAGTCCCCCGCCCTTTCTTGATCCTTGCCATTTGCACCTCGCCTTTCCATTCGCTTTCCGGAGCTTCTCCAGATGCGGGCTCCACCATTCATACCCCGCGTCCTTTGGTGGTCCTTTCACTCCTAAAGACTGGCACGCTGTGTCTACAATCACCCTAGTAAAATCCCTGCAGACAAAGGACGCAGACTTGCTGAAGTCCAGCACGCTCATTCGCTCGCGGATGATCGCTGCTGCTGGCCCCGTCTTGCACCTCCCAGCACTCCGCGCTGACGCTCCTCGTTGTGAGTGTTAAGTCGATGTTGGACTTACCATTTGGGCCGCTAAAAGTGAAGGGCTGGCCCTCCACGTTGTTAACGACGAGCCCATACATGGCGATGAACGCCTCCATCGCCACCCGCCTGTGCTCCGCGGTGTGGCCACGACCAGTGTAGTGGCGGGGCGCACTATGCCACATCGGCGAGTGGGTGTTGGCGTCAGCGCAGATGAGGACGCGCATCCCTCGCAGTGCACTCATAATACCCTCCAGGTGGTGCAGGTGGCGATCGGTCGGCTCGCCGTACTGGAAGTAGGCGGAGACCACGAGCAGGTCGCACTCCTCCAGGTGGGCCACAAGGCAGTGGTCCGAAGAGAGGTGTTGCAGCACCACGCAGGCCATGCCCCGCCGATGTACATAAAGACACGCCTTTGCAGATGGGCCAGGCATAGCTCGCACCAGTGCCACCGACCGCTCGCTTGCGTATGGTGCGGAGGGGAGCACGCGGCACGAGACTGCCCACGCCCGCGGGAGGAGCCGGCCACATACGCAAATTGCGGTGGCCCGCACCCCGCGAGCAATATCAAGTGCCCTGTGTTCCAGGATGAGATCCGGAACAAGAGAGCGGGGACCGTTGCCATCACGGCTAGAAGCCGGACACAGGTGGCCATAAACAGGCCACAAGATGTGCAGCGGGAGGCCTGTGGACCGACGCTGATGGCGCCGGCCAACGAGCCCACCACCAAGGAAGCCCAAGCCTCTTCCTCCTGAGACTCCTGACGGAGAAAGAGAAGACGCGGGGGGAAGGGGAGGAAGAAACCCTCCCCACCCCCGGCGACCAAGGAGAATATCCCTGAGGCAGAGCCTGCCTCACAACAAACACAGGCTGTGAAAAGTACGCGACCTCCAAAAAGCGCCGGTACGGCGCAGCGGAGGGACGCGGTGCCACACAGCATAGTGACGCAGCCGCGAGCTAGCGCCCAACAGCTTACGAAGCGGTATCGGGTGTAGTATCCGCACTAAACTTCGCCCAAGATTCGCGCGTCAGCACCACCGAGCCGCAGCGGTGGTATGCGGAAACGCATGAGTTCGCCGCACAAGCGAACCGTGGCAGCACCGGCGCGAACACCAACAAGAAGGAAATCACAGCCTGTGCCATTCAGTTGCTGATGGACCTGATAAGGGCCGTCAGACAGGGTCAGGATGTACAGACCGTCATCCTTGACGGTCTATCCATGCTACTAACATTGTACCATGGATAGAGCGCCAAGGTGAGACGCTGGAATGACCGCGGCCTTAGGGATAAGGTCGCCTCTCTCCGTTCAAACCGGACGATGACACCGACGCCCTACATGACGTCACGGGTGAGGCGCACTCGGTTACACGCGCACCACTCGTAATAAAATGACTCTACAGATGTACACTCACATCTGTTGCGCGGCGTGTTCTAGGTTAATATAGGCATGCTACGCAACTAATACAGACAACCTTAACTCCACATGCATTCACATCAACTGTGCAGCCGCGGCGCGGGTGCGCTTGCGGCGCACACTAACACTGAGCGGTGGTACTTTACAGCACAAACCGCTCACACACTCATATCAGCCTCACTCTCAATCTGTAAACGGCTAGCTCTGTGAGCAGGGCGAGAGGAGGCTACATATGCCTGTAGGCGCGCCGAGTCGGCACCCACGATGCTGGTTAGCCTCGCTGGGCCTCCCCCAGGCAACTGGGGGTCTCACCTAGTAGGGACAGACCGCCGAGGTGCCGTGAAGAAAGCGATACCACTATAGGCGTCGCGACGCGCTTACGAAGCTACATGCAGCTACACAATCGGGCGCGATAATACGCGCCCATTTCCACTGCCGCCACTAGGCAAACACAGTGAGGGGTCCGCTGTAGCGGGCCACCGTACAGCATCAGCGGGCGAGGAGCGATGCTCCGATCCTGCCGGCCGCACCCCCTGACGGGGGTGTAGCGACATCTCGAGCGCCAAAAACACACTCGACATTCGACACTCAAGCAGCAAGCCACCCTGGGATAAGAAATAAACAACGAATTAAGAAACCAAGAAGAAGTTTTATTGAAGAAATACAGTCCACCTTGTCAATCCTACTTGTTTTATTCTAAAACATTCTCCTTTTAAGAGTCGGTTAAATAAAATGTAATCAAACCGAGACTCAAGTTTCATCATGCACCTATTACTGTCAACCATGTAAATTGTATTTTGTACGCAATACAAAAAGATTTATTGTCAAATAGCTAACGTTCAAGTAATACGATCATAACGCTGTTCGTCACTACATAATTTGAAAACACGCGACAGTTCAATACCCTCGGCATGGAGACACAAATGCTTAGTTAACATTTTTATGGTTATCGCGTTCTAACTTGTATAATGACGTCCTCGTAATAGAGTAAATAATAATTATGTTTAGTCATTTACGAAATATTACTCTCCTGGAGTACTTGTTCAAATTTAGAGGGCATCTTAATCATGTCGGTAAGTAAAATATTTTTAACTCGATTTTTTTATATTATTTCGTAACTAACGATTGTTGTGTTCGCGTCTGTTAATAACACACACATAACATTACGTTTGAGAGAGGTGTATAGCACACTTACATCTTGCCAGAGCCTATTACCACTAATCTAAACCAAATCCAGACTCCAGGCTGCTTTTGAGAAATACCTCGATGGAAAACCCCAAAGCGTTTTCGACCGCTATACTAACGTGATAGTGTTTTATATTGTGTTTTTAATTTGTGCCATATTTCTGAATCCGAGATTGTGTTCAGCCAGTATGCTCAGGATCCTTACGAGGGATTCTCTGAGATGCTTCGCAGCGAACCCGAGCATAGCAAACAAGTTACGAAAGATAAAAAATCAAAACAACGATGCAGGGAAAAGTCGAAGAAGCAAAATCCAACCAAATCCTTTGTTATGAGTCGACTACATCGACGTGGTATTAAATTAATAAAAATTTCAGTCGTAGATCTCTGTAATAACAATCCTCAAACCATAGACAGCGATAGTGACAGTGAGAACGTTATTATAATTGCTCAATATATTGTTAAAGATGCTATCGATAGTGTTATGGACGAAACTGAGTCTTTAGTTAAGAAAATATCAAAATCTTTAATAGATACTAATTTTTATTAACCGTTTGTGTAAGTAGTTGGTGAGGTAAATATTCTGTACATTTATATTTTTATTAAGATGTTTTTATTTAATTTCGTATTAGGTTGTGTTATTTGGAGAAGTGTGAGGTATGTAACAAAATAAAAGCATTTATTAACCTTAAAAAATATTTTTATTTAAAAACCTAAAAACCAATAACCTAAGTAGGTACACATTGTATGCCCATTCTAAATACTTCCTTAAACAAAGCACATTTTTAAGCGCACAATGCTTTAGATGTTTATTACAATTAAAATTAGATCTTCCTTCACAGTATTTTTATGCAAAGCAGAGAAATTAGGACATTGTTCTCTAACAAGGTCTGATACTTTACAATTCACACAAAGTTCCTTTATCCACTTCACCTTCTCCATTCCATTTACAATGATTTCCTTATTTTCTAGATATGAATTAATCACGACTAGCAAAAGCTAATTCTTTCATTATAAAATTATTGTACGGGTCTTTAAACCCTTGAACATCTATTATGATAGTATTCGGTTTCATGATATTTTTCTCACAGTATTACTCAGCGGCTTATACTCAATTATACAGTCGTTCAATATAAGACAATATGTAGAAGTTTGATCTGGTATATCCGAATCACTCTCAATTTCCACTCTTACATCCACAATAGGACCTGTCTTTATATTATCAGCTTGTCTAGAGCAATCGATGACAAATAGCGGCGCCAAATCTTTAAATTGTTTCTCTCTTAATAAGGGTTCCGAGCGACGGCCGTAATAAGACTGTTGAAATCGGATGTATTGCTCGTATAATAAAGCGATTCTGTTATTCGCGAAACTAATATTATTTAGGTTTTCATACTGGAAGTAAGTTGAATTTAGGTATACTCTAACATCACGAACATGACAGTGATCGAACTGGGACATATCAGCACTTGCATTGTTTTTTCTATTTGTTTGTAGGCCCATAATTATGTATCTTGGTTTCTCTATTTGTGAGGAAGTTTTGATAGACCACGTATGTTTTGTAGTTTTAGGTAAAGCTGTGTTGGTAATGAAGTTTACAATGTATTATGTGTGTTGGTAACACTATGGATAAGTTTAGTTCTTTGTTTTTGTCATGTTTCCGGTTCCTTTTAATATGGCTACCGAAGGATCGATAGTTGCTCTTGTAATGTGTGTGTTTCGTTTTCTTCATTAAAACTAACAGTTCATCTGAAAACAATCTTTAATTTATAAAACAAGAGGTTATGGGCCCAGGCACGTAAATAAGAAGAAAACGAAGTAAATAGTCAGAATAATACTGCAAGTGAAATTACCGGCACGCGCTGTTTGAGAGGTTATGAAAATTGCGGCCGGGAAGGTGTAAAAGGACAAGGAATTGTTGATCACAAGCAGGAAAGAAGGCAAGAGCAATGATGGATGGAAATCTTAGCATCACCAAGTTGGAGGGATCCAAAAACTGGAATGTTTGGAAATTTCAAATAAGAGTTGTCTTAAGAGGCCAGGATTTATTAGATGTGGTCGAAGGAAGAAAGACAGAAGAAAATGAAAAAGCATGGAAATCGAAAGATGCTAAAGCGCAAACGTTAATAGTCACACGTATTAGTGACGAAGTTATGATACACATCATTTCATGCAATACGTCTGCTGAAATGTAGAATAAGTTAATAGCTGTGTATGAACAACGAAGTGAAACAAACATTTATATCATCCAGCAACGTTTCTTTCAGTTTAAATACGAAGAAGGAATTCAGATGTCTATATTCTTATCAAAAATAAAAGAAATGCAAAACCAGTTGCAGCAATTGGGGGAGGATATATCTGAAAAGTTTGTTATCACTAAGGTTTTGATGTCATTGCCTGATCGCTATAAGCACTTCGTATCTGCCTGGAAGTCGGCCGCTGATGAAAAACAGACGTATGACAACTTGGTGGCAAGGTTGTCAATCGAAGAAGAACGCATGAAGGAAAGAGGTGATCAAATACCCGAAGCATCAGCGTTTCTTGCGAAGAGAACAGTGAACAAGAAGAATGTCAAGTGCTATAAATGTAATAAACTCGGACACTATCAATCGGAGTGTAGAAGTAAAGTTAAAGACAGTGACACGGCAAATAGGTTTGGTAAAAGGTGTTTTTACTGTAATAAACCCGGTCATCTAAAAAGTGAGTGTAGATTTCGGTTAAACCAAGACAGCAATGCATTTGTGATGTTAGAATCAGTTGATAATTCGGTCGAAAATTATACGCATTCAAATCGGGTGGTAGACACAGGTGCAAGCGAACATATGTGCTTTGAAAGACAATTGTTTACCTCATATTCGTCTCTTGATAACAAGTCAGTTATTGTAGGAAACGGAACGACAATTAGTGCATTAGGTTGCGGACAGGTGGCAACGATGGTATTCAATGGACATGCGTGGATCGAAACTACATTAGAAAACGTATTGTTTGTGCCGGAACTGAAAACGAATTTATTATCTGTGAACCGTGTGACAGAAAAAGGTTATAATATGGAGACTAATCAAAACAAATGTAATTTCTACAAAAACAAAAGACTTTGTGCGGTTGCAAATCGTTGTGGAAACATGTACATAACGGACTTTCGTCTCAAATGTAGTGCTGCAAATACAACTCAAGTGAAGTCTAATCTTACCGAATGGCACGCCAAACTCGCGCATCAAAATATTCAATATGTGAAAAAGGTGCTTGCAAACAATAAGATTGAGGCAAATGACGACTTCGTTGGTCATTGTCAGGGATGTTTGAAGGGAAAAGCACACCGTTTGCCCTTTAAGTCGAGTGAAACGAAGACCTCAAGGACGGGCGAATTAATTCACGCCGATGTTTGCGGTCCCATGGAGGAGACCTCCATTGGAGGAGCGAGGTATTTCCTGCTATTGAAGGATGATTTTTCAAATTATCGAAGTGTCTATTTTATGAAAGGGAAACATGAAGTCAAGACATATGTTGAAAAGTTTATTAAGAGGAGTGAAAATATAACTGGTAATAAGATTGTGTACTTCCGGAGTGACAATGGTTTAGAGTTTGTTAACAATGATATAAAAAAACTGTTTTCCTACAATGGAATTTTGCATCAGACTACGGTAACCTATACTCCAGAACAAAATGGAAAAGCCGAACGTGAAAATCGGACATTAGTTGAAGCGGCTAGATCCCTATTGGGTGTCCAGTCATTTCACCAAAAAATTATTTACAAATTTTTTATTTGACAAGCAACGATTGGCAAAAACATGATTGGTCATTTCATTATTATACAACTAAAAGTTTGGCAAATAAATCATTTAAGAAAATAATTATCCGATAAACTTTTGTTTAATAACGTATTATTTGACAAACAATTCATTTTTTTTTCATATTTTCTCATAAATGAACGTTTGGAATAGAAACGTAGAAACGTTTTACATAGGTATTGCATGACAATTTCCTAAAAATGAAACTTATTAAATAGGCAAAAGAGTAATTTTAATTTATAAATCAACAAATATTATTACTATAAAAATAATTAAATGCCAGAAAACGAATTGTACTAATAGAAAAAAAAAAATTGGCTATGCGGAATCGAACTTTACTTAATTTTACTCGCAAGAAAAGGTTAGGTTAGGTTAGGTTAAAACTGTGACCCCCTACGCAGGAGCCGAGCGAGCGCAGCGAGCGGTGCCGCAGTAGCGGCCGGCGACTGCCAAAAACGACTAGAATATATAGAAAAAAAAAAAATTGGTTTAAAGAACTTCATTACTTGCGTGTAAATCATTTGAACCAAGTGGAAATTGCAAATAGATAATACGATTCAATTTCGTATTTTTTTTTAATAAAATTGTATTTAGAGTACATGTGATTTTTCCAAAAGAATATATTATTAAATGAAAAATGTCTAAATGATTAAATATAATGCGAAACATTTGTAAAGAGAAGCATTTGCTAAATAAATGTTTGTAAAGCGAATGTTTATAAAATAAAACATTTGCAGAATAAGTTGTTTGTGAAATAAATAGTATACGAATCGTTGGTTGTAAACTAAAAATTTGTGAATTGTGTTTTGGTGAAATATTAGTGAACCTCCCTATTGTATGCCAAAAGTCTACCAAAAAAATTATGGGCGGAAGCTACAAACACTGCCTGTTATGTACTGAATAGAACAGGGTTAAGTTCTGATAAAGTCAAAACTCCATATGAGGCCTGGACGGGCAAAAGTTTTGATATACAAGACTTGAAGATCTTTGGTACACCTGTGTTTGTACATACTCCGCAGCAAAAGAGAACAAAATGGGATTCTAAAGGTGAAAATGGAATAATGGTTGGGTATGGAGAGGAAACCAAAGGATACAGGGTATATTTTGAAAAGAAAAACATAGTCCAGATAAAGAGAGACATAGTATTTTTAGAGAAGCCAAAAGAAGTGAATTACAATGCACCACTTCTTACATTGTTGGAAGATAAGCAAGAAGAGAGAGAAATGCCAAATCAGAGTATGGAGGAAAACTGTCAAGATTTGAGTGTGATAAGTTCTGACTCATCTTCTGACCATGGTAGTTTGTATGAACCAAGTGTATGTGAAGAGTGCAGCAGTGATGAATCAGATGGACAACTTGAGAAAAGAGAGCCTAGTAAGCGTATAAAAAAGCAAACCTATTTCCAGTGTAACAATGTATTCTTGGACGAGGATGAACCTAAGACATACCAGGAAGCTATGGAAAGAGAAGATGCTTCAGAATGGAAAGAAGCAGTTGAAAGAGAGGTGAACACTTTGATGGAAAATAGGACATGGGAATATTGTGACAAGCCAGATAACTGTAAGTTAATTTCTAGTAAATGGGTATTTAAAATTAAAAATTCTAATGGTATAAAGCAATACAAGGCTAGGTTAGTGGCAAGAGGTTTTGAGCAAAATGATGATATAGATTTAAATGATATTATGCACTTGTAGCTAAGTTGAGCACTTTCAGATTGTTTGTTTCTATTGCAACTATGTTAAACTTACCTATTCACCAAATGGATGTCACTGGAGCTTTTCTTTATGGGGAAATAAATGAAAATGTATACCTAGAATTACCAGAGGGATTGTATAAAGAGAATAGTAATATTATAAAATTAAATAAATCTTTATATGCCTTAAAAAAATCCCCTAAGTACTGGAATGACAAGTTTAATTCAATAATGATGAGAGAAAATTTTGTGAAATCAAAGTGTGATTCGTGCCTTTATGTGAAATGTCATGGTAAAGATAAAATATTTGTGTTATTGTATGTCGATGATATTTTAACTCTTGGAACAAATGAAAACTTTGTAAATGTATTTAAAGAAATGCTATGTAGAGAATTTAAAATGAAAAATTTAGGTTTTATATCAGATTTCATTGGCATTAATGTAAAACAGAATTTAAAGTCAGGACTGTAACTGTAGTAAGTAACTGAATTATCTCAAAAGAAGTATTTAGAAAATATTTTGAAACGTTTTCAGATGGAAAACTGTAAACCAGTATCATCCCCTATGGATCAAAATGTTGATATTAACATATTTAAAAAATGTAATGAAAAGTCAGATAAAACTCTTCAAAACTTGTGTAGAAGAGTAATAGGTTGTCTTATGTATGCAGTATGTGGTACAAGGCCAGATTTGTCTGTAGCTGTATCTTTATTAAGTAGGTATCAGAACAAAGCTAATGATGCATTACTGTCAGCGTTAAAGAGAGTTTTAAGATATGTTAAACATACATTGGATTACAAACTTGTTTATAAATGTGATGATAGCACTAAGCTGATAGGATATTGTGATGCAAACTGGGGTGGGGATTTGTTGGACAGAAAATCCACATCTGGCTTTTGTTTTATGTTTAAAAACTGCTTGATTGCATGGTGTTCTAAAAAACAATGTTCTGTTAGTCTGTCCTCAACAGAATCAGAATATATTTCTATGAGTATGGCCGCTAGCGAGGCATGCTGGTTAATAAATATACTGAAAGATTTCTTTCCTGATGAAAACATGTGTCCAGTAACAATATTATGTGATAATCAATCTGCTATGAAAGTAGCCATGACAGATAGTGTCAAAAGGTTGAAACACATTGATATAAGATACCATTATAAGAGAATTAATTAATAAAGAAAAAATTGTTGTTAAATATATTCAAACAGAGGATCAGATAGCAGATGCATTGACTAAGCCATTGAATGCTAATTTGTTGTTAAAATTTGTTAGAATGTGTGGTTTAAATTAAAAATATTAGTTACAAAGAGTTAAAAATATTAGGTAAAAAGGGTTTAAAATGTTAAGTTTAGTTATAATATTACATTGACAGGGGGTGTTGGTAATAAAGTTTACAATGTATTATGTGTGTTGGTAACACTATGGATAAGTTTAGTTCTTTGTTTTTGTCATGTTTCCGGTTCCTTTTAATATGGCTACCGAAGGATCGAACAATCTTTAATTTATAAAACAAGAAGCTGGATATTCGTACAGGTCCCAATTTCTGAATATCATTTGGAGTGGACGATCTTTTTCTAACAGTTTTAGCAAACTTATTTTCTCTTTGTCGGACACTTTAACATGCGGTACACGCCAGATGATTTTATTTATCTGAACATCGTCTACAAATTCACCCGTGTTAAGTTTCACAGCATTCAGGTTAGTGTTACTTCGTAGCAATATCAGTTCATGCCTACTATTTATCACGACTTTCTTGAAATCTTCTGCGAAACCGATGATGTTACAGAGTGGTATAGAAGCGGAAAACCTACCCCCATTAATATGTTTTTGTACCATCGATATTCCAGCCCCATGCATTAGATATCTTTGATTCACTTTCATTCATTGATATTAATGATTTCATGGTGGTAGTTATACCAGCATTATTAATTCTATCAATTTCCAATCCATTTAGCTCGTATCTTATATCTTGGAACAAGTAGAACAGAGCATTATTCGTAAAATGAACACTAGTGGCTTTCTCTTTCATATCCTTTTTACTGACGATAACAGTTCCTTCCAAATACAAGGTACTAGCTGACGGAAGAATATACAAGTCTTGTTGGTTAATAGGTATGCGGATTTCATCGTTTCTATTGAAACTAGTTACGTAGGGCTTGTGAGAATGAAATTCGATTCCTTCAACAGTGCTGTCGTAAGTCGGAGCGGATAAAACGTCTAAGATATTAATTTTAGCAAACCGATCGCTTTGAGAAATGCCTTGTTGTCTTTAGTTAATTTTAATCTTTAGTGAGTCAAATAGGGGATGAAAGTTTGTATGAAAAATCTTATTCCTTGAGGTAATAAACATTAAACTTCACACTAATACTTATCTAAATAAATTATAAAGTTTGTAATTTTTTGTTTTTCTAAATGACCCCATAAAGGGGGGTGGGGGCGTGTAAAAGTTTGTATGGAAGAATTTTAACGCGCTGTCCGATTAATTCGAAACTCAGTATTGATACTTAAAACTGATAATAAAGAATAACGTGTATGAGGGTTTTTGAAAATCTACCCCTAACGGGGTGAAAAGGGGTAACCAATTTTACAGGAGAGGATTTGACTGCGTGGTTTAATTAACTTGAAAATTGGTATATCACATTTAACATAAAAGTGAAATAAAGTTTACATAAGCTAAAGGGACTTCCTTAGGATATGTAACCTGAATTAACACATAGGGTACTTTTAATCCCGGTAGTACCTTCCCGTGAGATATTTTCCGTCAACCACGCGGGCGAAGCCGCGGGCAAAAGCTAGTATGATATAATATGATAAAATAAATAAAAATAAAAAAGCCTTTTATTTCATGCATAAATGTTTGCTTTACATTTTTTTTTTCTTTAACATTTTTAAATAGGTATTTTATAGGTTAACTAGCTTCTGCCCGCGGCTTCGCCCGCGTGGATGTCGGAAAATGTTAAAATTTATAATTTACTTAAATAAGTATTCGTGGCAAGTTTCAAGTTTATTAACCAAATGAATAATAAATAACGCCGACAGGGGTGGAATATGGAAAAATCGTTTGGTATATTTCCATAACGTTTGGTGGTTTGAGCTGTGATGTATAATGCCCCTTTGCACCCCGTTAGGGGTAGATTTTTGAAAAACCCTGATACACACTATTCTTTATTTTTTGTTTTAAGTATAAATACTGAGTTTCGAGTTAATCGGACAGCGCGTTAAAATTCTTATATACAAACTTTGACACCCCCCAATCCCCGTTTAGGAGGTAGTTTATGAAAACTAAAAAATGAAAATCTTTATAATTTACTTAGATAAGTATTAGTGCCAAGTTTCAAGTCCATTAACTCAAGGAATAAGATTTTACATACAAAAGAAATCCCCCCTTTTCACCCCTTTTAAGGTCTAATTTCCAAAAACACTTTCTCAGTGGACGCCTAGGTCCTATTAACTATCTGTGTGCCAAATTTCGGCCCAATCGGTTCAGTGGTTTGAGCTGTGACGTAGACTACCTGTTTTCACCCCCTTAGGGGTAGATTTTTGAAAAACTCTGATACACATTATTCTTTATTTTTGGTTTTAAGTATAAATACTGAGTTTTGAGTTAATCGGACAGTGCGTTGAAATTCTTCAATATAAACTTTGACACCCCCCAATCCCCGATTAGTAGTTTAGTAGGGTAGTTTATGAAAACTAAAAATTACAAACTTTATAATTTATTTACATAAATATTCATGCCAAGTTTTCAACTCAAGGAATACGATTTTTCATACAAAACAAATCCTCTCTTTTCACACCTTTAAAGGTCGAATTTCCAAAAACCCTTTCTTAGTGGACGCTTAGGTCCTAATAACTATCTGTGTGCCAAATTACAGCCCAATCCGATATGTGGTTTGAGCTGTGACGTAGTAGACTACCCATTTTCAACCCGTTAGGGGTAGATTTTTAAAAAACCCTTATGCACATTATTCTTTATTTTTGGCTTTAAGTATAAATACTGAGTTTCGAGTTAATCGGACAGCGCGTTGAAATTCTTATATACAAACTTTGACACCCCCCAATCCCCGTTTAAGGGGTAGTTTATAAAAAATAAAAATAACAAACTTTATAATTTACTTAGATAAGTATTCGTGCCAAGTTTCAAGTTCATTAACTCAAGGAATAAGATTTTTCATACAAAAGAAATACCCCCTTTTCACCTCTTTAAAGGTCGAATTTCCAAAAACACTTTCTTAGTGGACGCCTAGGTCCTAATAACTGTAGCAACCTACATACAGCATCAACATCCGACCACGACGACGCGCGGCCAGGCACTGAGGTCCGTGAGTGACAGACAGAACGTTGTTCCACCTGCGCGCCGAGTTAGTGACTGAAGACGGCGCTCTTTTTTTTTTTTTTTTTTTTTTTTTTTTTTTTTTTTTTTTTTTTTTTTTTTTTAAATGGCATCTCGCAGATCAACCTAGAGAGGTTATGTCTGCTTAACCGGACTATCCTGTGGCTACTTTTAGGGTTTTTAAATCTAAAAGCCTCCAGCCAGGGCGCAAAAATATGCTACTAAACTAAGATAAGATGCGACGCTCGCTAAGGGCACCCCCTGTGGGGTACGGGCCTCGGCTTAGGGCAACTCGCAATCGGGAGGACAGCAACTTCAGGGACAGGCTGGATCAAAATATCATCATTATTATTAGTCGGGGAATTTAAAGCTAATTGCTCAGCATCATCGGCGCGGGCTGGCATCCCATCGAGACCGGGGAGCAAGGGTCGGGGGGGGGGGGGGTATTACATCGGGTTCGCGAGCGCGGAGGACCTCTGCGGCGAGGTCGGAATGACGGCGATCGTCTGTGTCTGTGTTTGCTAACTGTGCTGGTCTCCCTATTGCTCTCCTGGAGGAGGGTTATGAGATCGTCAGGGTCTGTGAGAATATGCCTTGGTCGGCGAAATTGACTAATGCGGGAGGGGACATATTTGGCGGCCTCCACAACCAGAGGGTTGCGGTGTTTGGCGGCGGAATCGAAATAGCGCTTGGCGGCGCGTTTTATGAATTGGGCAATAGTGGGAATTCTCAGATCGAGGTGAAGGTTTTTATTCCTAACATAGAATGGTGCACCGGTAATCCTACGGAGGACTCGGTTTTGGAGGGCCTGCATCGTATGGATGTGATGGGGTTTCGCTTGACCGAATACAGAGCACGCATAGGTCATGATCGGGCGTATGCATGTTACGTAGAGACGTAGCTTGCATCTGAGTGACATTTTAGATTTGGGATTCATAAGACAGAAGAGTCTACTTAGAGCGAAAGCGGCGCGCGAGCGCACCTGCTTTATGTGCTCTGAGAAGGATAGATGTTGATCGAGGATCACGCCTAGATATTTAGCTTGCTTACCCCAAGGGATAGGCTTGCCGAACATGGTGATCGGTCGATATTGAGAGAGGGGAGTTTTTGAGCGGTGGCGTCTGCGTCTCAAAAAGAGAACGGCCTGGCTCTTGACGGGGTTTATTTCGATACGCCACTTCCTAAACCAGGCGGCAAGTTTGTCGACTGCTTTTTGGAGGTGGCGGGAGATCGCGTCTATAGATTGCCCTTTGGAATAGATTGCTCTTTCCATGCTTGTGGGAAGATATTATTGCTTAGGGCACCATTGAAGATGGTAGTCAAAAGCATGATCAATTGAGCGGGAAATAGCTGGATCACCCTATTGGTGATACCATCTGAACCGGGGGCTTTGCGGGCTTTTAGACCTTTGACTATATCGTGCACTTCGTCTGGAGTGACGGGAGGCAGAGGATTGTCAGGGTCTTCTACGGGAGGGAGATTGACTCTACGTTCGACTTCCGTATCGACCTCAGAGAGGTGATCCGCGTCTACAGGTAGGGAGCTGGGTGAGCATTGAGCCTCTAGGCTGTCGGCAAGGCATTCGGCCTTGTCGACGTCGTCGAATGCTATCGTCTTGTCAGGACGGACTACGGGAGGCATGGAGGCGGACTGTTGGGACCTAAGCTTCCTCTGAAGCTCCCAGAAAGCCAGATGGTTGGGCTCGAGCTCGCTCAGCATCTTATCCCAGCCCGCGTCCCGCAGCTCTTGCACACGGTTCCTCACAGATCTCTGTAAGTAGCGCATGAAGGCTTTGTTAGCGGAGCAGGGAAAGTTACTGTACGCACGGACAGCCGCATTCTTCTCGGTCAACAGATCAAGTACATCGTCAGGCAACTTGAAGCGTCGGTCTTCCGACGCTGGAAGTTCCCTTGAACAATCGTTCACGACGGATTGTACGTGATCAGTGAGCGAGTCTTTCGCGGCTGTCGTGTCAGCTATAGAGTCAAACTGATCAGGGATGGAGTCTAGAAGAGTGTTGGACGTGTCTGATTTCAGCTTATCGCTTACTTTCTTCCAGTCCGTTACTCTGACGGTGGGCGGGGGATTATCGGGATCGGGGAGACCTATGCGTGGTGCGAGTCTGATAACAACCGGGCGGTGGTCAGAGTTAAGCTCGTCTACCGCTTCTATTGAGTCTAATCGTAAGTGGACGTTCTTAAGGATCGCCACGTCTAGTACGTCGGCAGTATGATTAGGGTCATAGGGAAAGTGAGTTGGGGTCATCGGGGCGATGACGTCAAAGGTCATAGAGGTTGAGAGGTCATACAGGAGCCGGCCCCTGCTAGACATTCTGGTACTATTCCAGTAGGGATGTTTCGCGTTGAGATCACCCGCGATAATGACGGAGTCGCTCAGTCCGAGAAGGACAGTGAGGTCGTTAGTGAGGACCAGAGGGTCCTCGGGAGCGGACTGGGGAGGGAGGTAAACCGAAACAATAGTGATCGGTTGGTGACCGGTCATACCTAGTCGACATATAGAGACCTCTAGATGCGAGAGTGGAGGGGGGTCTATGGGGATACAATAGAGGTCTTTTTTATAATAAATGAGAGTGCCACCTCTGTGGCAACGTGTCCTATCGTTACGGACTATGCGGTAATTAGCAATCCCCGGGTTGCGTTTATTGGGTTTTAGGAATGTTTCCCGAATTAGGAAGACGTCTATGTTATGGTCACGCAGGAAGATCGAAATGTCATCACGTTGACCATTAATGCCATTGGCATTGAAGTAACCTAACTTTAGGGATCGGGGTTTGTTCCTAGCTAAGACTGCATTATTCATAATGAGTGGGATTGGAGGGACCGGGTGATCTCGGGATACGCAGCAAAGATCTGCTTAATCCTAGGGATATCGTTTGATTGCCTAGCTACCGCGAGTTCGCGGGCCATTTGGTCAGCGCGGGGTGAGCAATGGGCGAGATAACACGCGTTTATCTCGTTTAGGGAGGCGGAGGGAGCCGCCGGGGTGGCAGAGGGACGCGGGGCTTTATGAGCCGGCGCTTGTTTCGCGGGAGGCGCGGGGGGGGCGGGGTGCGCGGAGGGCGCGGGGTACGCTGAGTGCGCGGGGTACGCAAAGTGCGAGGGATGCGCGGAGGGCGCGGGGTATGCGAGGGGCGCGGGGGGGGGGGACACGGATGCGCGGATCCATGAGGGAATAGAGAGGAGTGTGAGAGGCTGGGGGTTTAGTGGGAGCCAGGGCCGGGAAGGCTTGCTGGTGTTTGAGGTAGTTCCAGGGACTGGGCCTCTGGGGACTGAGCCTCGCGGGAGGTTGGGAGGAGGGAATTCTACCCGAGAGAGGATGTTCCCTCTGCTGACGGGCGTCGAAACGCTTAGTCAGTTTGGGAGAAGACGCTTTAGGAGCTTTAGGGCAGCCACGGTAGTTGGCTGGATGTCCCGATTCGCCGCATAGCACGCAGCTAGGGGGTTCGGTACATAGAGACCTATCCTTAGGACGGGGGCAATCAGAAGTGCCATGCTCGCCCAGGCACTTGACGCACCTGGGTGTCGCGTGGCAATTCTTTTGCGAATGACCATAGAGTTGACAGCGATGGCATTGACCGACGATGCCATTTTTTAGGGGCTTTTCAATTATGAAACCTACCAGGCTACATATTGATTTAACATTAAATATTGGGTTGTGACCCTCTGAGGGAGGGCAAACAACGAGAATCATATCAAAGGATTCACCGCCTCTAGCGCGGTGCATTCGGTGGACTTCATCCACGGGGATGTTTTGCGACCTAAGGTCGGCTAATATGTCGGCTACCGGGATTTCGCGTGGGATACGCTTAATGACCACGCGGGTCTGACGTTCCTCGGGAATAGTGAACGTATAATAATCGACCTTACGGTCGTCTAGGAGCCTAGTAAGGCTTCTATGATCTAGTTGGGTAGGGACGGCAACTTTGATTCCCGTTTGGGTGTTGCGGGCGGACGTGAAATTGATTTTGTGGTCTACACACCACTTAGAAATATCGGTCCACTGACCCTTGTTCCTAATGAACACTGGGGGAGGATGATGGGCCTTCTTAGGGCCAGAAGTTGACGATGCGGCGGGCATGTCATCGTCCTGTGCGGAGGACGCGGCGGTCTGAGACGGGGGAGGGGAGGGGATAGCCGCGCGCGTGCTAGAGAGCGCCGCAACTACTACTGCGGGGGCGGTGCTAGGGGCACTCTCCTCGAACGCAACGACCTAATTGGCCTGCGAAGAGGTCTGCTTCTTCTTCTTCCTCTTGTTCCCCTTACCTACGACAGGTGTGAACCCGCCATCGGAGAGGGACGAAGAGGAAGAAGAAGCAGCTGAAGAGAAGCGTGCCGCTTCTGAGTCAGAGCTACTACTACTAAATACGTCGCCGTATGGGGAGACCGGTCGCTTTGAAGAAGCGACTGGTTCGTCCGTGTCCATAGCCGGACACGGACCGAGCTCTATGATCGGGAGTGAGAGTGCCTGGGAGGGCTGGGAGGGCTCAAGCACGTCACTGAAATCAGTGACGTTCGCGTCGGGGGGAGAACTGAAAGACTGCTTTATCGCAGCGAACTCACTGCCATACTTGGCATTAAATGAGGGTTCCTGATTAAACAGAGCCTCTAGAAACCTAAGGAGGGTCGTGATGCGAGGGTCCTCCATTATCGAACTAATTATTTATAATTTAATTTGAGAGGGAATGGTGGGATGGGAAACCTATTTCTCCTATCAAATCCTATTCCTAGCTCCCCGGGTGGGTTAGCCCGGGGATGTGTAAACCCTCCCTGTCGGGTCTAGACAGGGAGGTGAGTACCTAAGGTGAGCCCTAAGCTTGCTTTTGCCCGTTGCCTATCTTATTTGTGCAACGGGGTCCTATGTGGGTCTAGAGCGAAGAGGTAGACACACTCAACCGCTCTAGGTGTGTTGCTGTGAAAACAAGCCTGTTACCCAAGCAGCGACTAGGAGATCCCCCAAGGCCGCTACTGGGACCCGTCCAACTGACTGCCTTGCCCTGAAGGGGCTCGGCGGGTGTGATTGGGTCAACACCCCCTCGGCTTCGTTGACACCGTAAGGTTTCAACCGAGGACCACGAAACTGTGGTTTTACCCAGAAGGGGCCAACTGACGACGCGACGTATACGTTTTATTGACAATTACGTTATAGAAAATTGCTATTAATTGTGTCTTGAAAAAGACAGCAATTAATAAATCGAAGATATAGTCGGGGCGACTATATGAAGATCGTCGCGGGGCGCGACGACAACAGGAAATCAGGATACCACTGCGGGAGCCACAGCAGGAAATCTGTAAATTCTCCTACGTTCGAACAGCACGACCGCACGCGACGGCTGTCAAACGTAGAATGACACAAAACTAGTTGGACGTCGCGACGCCCCCGTCAGGGGGCGTGGCGAGCGGGGTCAGGGCTTCGCCCCTCGCCCGCGGAGGCAATACTGTGGCCCGCCACTGCGGACCCTTCATTATGTTGGCCTTTGCGGCCTAGTAGAAAAGGGACGCTTTTCAGCGTCCGTGTGATTGGTTGCTCTGAATTTTTCTGTAGGCGCATCACGACGTTATATCCTATAACGTCGCTTTCTTCACGACATCTAGGCGGTCTGTCCCCGCCAGGTGAGACCCCCAGTTACCTGGGGGAGGCCCGGCGAGAACGACCAGCGACTTAGATGTCGGCTCGATGCACCTACAGGACGGAATGTAGCCACCCCTCGCCCTGCTCACAGATCTAGCCGTTTACAGATTGAGGGATGAACTGTCGTGTGTGTGTGAACAGTTTGTACTGTAGAATTACACCGTTCAATGTTTACGTGCAACGCGGCCCGCACCGCGCTTGCACGTGTTGAATAGGTGTCGTTTAGTAAAGGTTGTCTGTGTTTAGTTGCGCGGTATGCCTATATTAACCTAGAACACGCCGCGCAACAGATGTGTGTGTACATCTGTAGAGTCATATTATATCGAGTGAGCTGCGTGTAACCTGGATGCAGCTTACTCGAGGCGTCAATCAGGGGGGGGGGGGGCTCACAGTCCGCTACCAGGTCGCGGGGCAGGGGTAGTGCGTCAGGGGGGCGCGCATGCAATGGCGCTATCTGCCTGACATGGGGCCGGGCAGAAGCGTCGGCACGCGCGAACATCCCCTTCGCGAGGCGCCGCACAAACTCGTCCAGGCTCTCAATCTCGAGGTCCCGGTGGAGAATGTCGTTTCTCACAAAGCGAGGAGCGTCGACTATGGTCCGCAGCGCAAGGTTTTGTTGCGCGCGGAGCGTCTTGCGGCTCGACTCGTTTGTGAGAGCGAACCACGCTGGGGCGGCGTACGTCAAGATTGGGCGCACGTACAGCTTGTACACGCCCAACTTGACGCGCGTCGGGATGCGGGATGAGAGCACAG
This sequence comes from Eupsilia transversa, assembly GCA_914767815.1. NCBI lineage: Eukaryota > Metazoa > Arthropoda > Insecta > Lepidoptera > Noctuidae > Eupsilia > Eupsilia transversa. The sequence continues at coordinate 15,690,475 of OU611873.1, read as the reverse complement.
GTCTGAGTAGGGCGCGGGCTACCCTGCCCTGCGCGGCGACATTGCGAGCATGTGGCCCCATAGTAAGCCGACGATCGATGGTCACACCCAGGTATTTAGCCCGGGGCGCCCACGCGATGTCGGCTCCGTGTAGTTTCAAGGGTGGTGGGAGCGGCGCCGACCCGGTGAGGAGCGCCTGCGTCTTACCCACGTTAACCGAAAGCCGCCACTTCGACAGCCACTCGGGGAGCGTATCGAGAACGCGCTGCATTTTGACTGCCGCGTACTTCGCATTAAGCGATGAAGTGATGTACGCGGCGTCGTCTGCATACAGCGCGAGCATAGCGTCTGAAGTGGTGGGGATGTCGTCGGTGTAACGTGAGTAACACGCTGGCGACACGCAGCTACCCTGCGGCACGCCCGCACGCACGGGGCGGGCGCCGGATAGGGCGCCGTCGACCACCACCCTGAAAGTCCTGTGGGAGAGAAAGCTAGACACCACCTTGACAACGCGACGGGGCGCGTCTGATGTCGATATCTTGAAGATCAGACCCTCGTGCCATACTCGGTCGAAGGCCTTCTCCATGTCGAGGAATACTGCCACCGATGATTCCTTCTTATTACGCGCTGTTGCGAGGTGGTGCAGTACCCTCGACAACTGGAGCGTCGTACTGTGTTCCGCCCGGAACCCAAACTGTTCCGGCCTCGGTTCAATGTGCGGCTGTAAGTGTCGCAGCAGGAGTGCCTCGAACACCTTAGAGATTGTGGGCAGCAGAGTGATAGGCCGATAGCTCGCCGGCTGTAAGATACTCTTTCCCGCCTTGGGCAGCATTATGACGCGCCCCTCCTTCCACGCGGCAGGGAACGTCCCGGTGCGCAGTATCGCCGTGAACAGGCGCGCCAGCGCCGCTACTGCACGGAACGGCAGATGGCGCAGCACTGTGTTGGTGATACCGTCAGCACCTGGGGCTTTTCGTGGCTTCGTTCTTAGGATGGCGCGTCTAACTGCGCCAGGCGAGAAGAAGACAGGGTTCTCCTCGGGAGCTATCGGCAAAGCGAAGTAGTCCCTAAGGTGTTGCTCGACTGCTGCGACATGCTCGCTGTCGTCAGTCGGGTTGGGCTGAAACTGACGCTCCAGGTGTTCCGCGAAGACCTCCGCCCGGTCCTCCGATCCGTACTTAAGCACCCCGTCGCTATTGTATAGAGGGCGCACCGGGGCTGGGGTATTCGTAAGTTGGCTGCAGAGTTTATGTACCGACGGCCAACTGTCTGTTGTCGCGTCGATACGTTCCTCCCAGCCCGCGGCGGTGTGTGCCACTAACTCGGCCTTCACCTTCTCCGCGAGACGGTTAAGCTGCGTTCGCAGCGTTGGGCATCTAAGCTGTTGCCACTGCTTGCGAAGGCGCCTTTTCACGGCGATCATCGATTTGATGTGTGCTGGCAGGGGCGGCAATAGCCCTCTCCCCTGCGGCAGTGTCGTAGTCGCCGCTTCTAGGGCGCGTTGTATGCAAGCAGTGACGTCACCCGCTGTCTCGTCCACGTCCGCAGAGGTGACGATGGGCCGAGTTGGCACGGTGGTGTCTAGCTTCTCTCCGAAGGCAGTCCAGTCCGTTAATCGACGTGGCGCTATGGGCTTCAGTTGGGTCGGCTTCCCCGCTATGACGACGAGCACTGGTTGGTGGTCCGACTGTAGCTCGTCGTCGATCACTTGCTGAGTGATCTGGCAGTGTAGCCCTCGGTGGATTACGACGTCCAGCACGTCTGGTAAGTAGCGTGCCGTGTCCGGGTAGTGGGTTGGAGTTTCAGGGCCGGACACCGTATACCCGAAGGCTTCCGTGTCCGCGAAGAGCCTCCTCCCCTCGGTGTTCGTTAGCAACGAATTCCACGCCGGGTGCTTACAATTGAAGTCGCCGGCAAGGAACGTGACAGCAGTGGTGGTGAGTACAAGCGCCCGCAACTCAGCTAAAACTAAGCGGGACGCGGGCGGCTTGTAGCAGGCGTATAAGTTTACGTCCTTGCCGGCCACATGCAACTGAACACCCAGCGCGTAAAACGAGCTAAGTGTCGGCAAGGGGAGCTCCTGGTGTACGACTCTCCGCCTCACAAGTACCGCCAGACCACGGTAGCGGACGTTCAGAGCCGACCTTTCTTCCTTCCTGTAGACGTGATAACCCGGGAACCTAACCCTATCTTCGGGTCCCAGGTGCGTCTCACTAATTAGCGCCACGTCGATATTTTGTTCCCGAAGGAGATGGCGGAGGGGGGCGACCTTATCCCTTAGGCCGCGGGCGTTCCAATGTATCACCCTTAACGGTCTAGCCATGATAGAGAGTTAATAAAGTGGCTAGACCGTCAAGGATGACCGTCTCGATGTCTTGACCCTGCCTAATAGCCCTAATAAGATCCATTAGAAGCTGTATGGCACAGGTCGTAAACTCGCTCTTCCTCTGCTGCGACGTCCCTATCGCGCTAATCTTCGTTGCATCAGCGCCACCATGCGGCGCTTTGCGCAACTTCTCCTGCTCGCTCATTGGTCGCTGCGCCTGCGAACATTTTGTATCGATGGCGCTGATGCTCTGCGGCTGCTGGGTGAACCTTTTTAGTTCCTTTTTGGACCGCTGCGCCGTCATAGCGCTAGCGGTAGGTTCACCCTGTACTATCGTTGTGGAGTCGACAGGGACATCCTTTACGACCTGTGTCGGCTGTTTGGCAGGGTCGGCCGTAAGGGTAACTTCCTGGGTCGCCGGGGGGGAGGTTTTCTTGCCTCTGTTACGCTTCCCCCCGCGTCTCTTCTTCCTCCGCCCGGAGGTGGAGGCCTGGGTCGTGGGCTCATTGGCCGTCGCCATCAGTGTCGCGCCTTGTGCCTCAACATGCACTAATTGCGGCCTATCTGAGGCCGACTGTGCTCGGCGTGTGGCCGTGACGGCGACGGTCCCCGCCCGCTTGTTCCGTATCTCATGTTGAAACACGGGGCATTTTATGTTGCTCGCGGGGTGCGGGCCACCACAGTTTGCACATGTGGCCGGCTCCTCCCGCGGGCGTGGGCAGTCGCGTGCGGCGTGCTTTTCTCCGCACCGAACGCAAGCGAGCGGGCGGTGACACAGGTGCGAGCTGTGTCTGAAGCGTTGACACCTGTGGCACTGAGCTGGTCCCTTCTTTCCACGCCAGGCCTCAATTTTGACCCCCCGCATGTACATGAACACGGAGGTGTCAAATATGGCCCGGACGTCAGGCGTCTTTTTGAGGATTGCGTGGAACACGCAGCCGGGTCTTCCTTGTGCGCCCTTAATATGGCGCACGTACTCCGGCTGGTATCCCAGCGTCCGGAGCTCCTCCTCAATCTCCTTCGGGTCCGTGTCCGCCGGCAGGCCCCGAATTGCCACTTTTAAATTCTTGTCCGCCGGTAGCGAATAGGCGAACCAGCTGACGCCGCTGTCCTTCTCCAGGCCGGTCAGGTACCGCTGGACCAACCTATACTCCTCCTCGGTGTCCGGGGTAAACCTCACCCCGGTCCCGTAGGGGCGAGCACTAGGAGGCCGGCCCAGTTTCCCACTTATGACCCGGAAATGAGCGGCCCAGTTGGGTAATTTCTCCACTACCAGCGGAGGAAATCTTAGTTTCTTCCCCGGCTTCTGCTTGGTCGACTTCGATGTCGGCACGGCGCCGGGGGGGGGCAGTTTGGGGTGCGGTGGGCACGGTTTGAACAGGGGTAGGCAAAGAGGCATTTACTGCACTTACCCCTGTAGTGTCCTTCCTCGGTGACTGCGGCGGTGACTGGCGGACCGCGTCGGCAAAGGTAGGCGAGTCAGGTACGCCCCGACCCCGCGGCGCGCTATCGCGCATTGGCCGCGGCGGGTCTAGGCAGTACCTTTTTGCCTCCTCCGACGCAGTCTCGCCAGAGCTTCGTCTCCAGAATGACACAAAATTTTCAGATCCGCGCCTTTTATACGTGCGCCGCGTAGCTGTGTCAGTGGGAGGGGAGAGACGGCGCTCGCGGCGCTGCACGTATATATATGGAGACGCATATCTGCCGTGGACGGTATGGATTGGCTCGTGGCCGTCCACTGAGCACCTTGTTTCGCGAGTGAGTAATCGTTGACGTCCAGTCGAACTTTCCCGAACTTTTTGGCGTCAACAACCTACGTCACCTCGCGTGACTGGGTCCGGTTATTTTCCGCGCGGACCGCCGAACTTTCCAGTGCTTTTCCTTTGTTTGTGTGAGTGAACTTTTTGGTTACTGGTGCAAACAGGGGGAGAGCCGACCGTGCTGCTCGGTGAGGAATCACCGTAGCGGTCGCGGGAGGCCACGCCCGAAGGATGCCGAAGCCCGGCAAGCGCGGCTCTTTAGGCCGCGATGCCGGGGCTCAGGAGGAGAGCCGTCCGACGCTAGACCGGGCGTCATCGCTGCCGAATATCGGCGACGTGATGCCCGGTGAGCTGCTGGCCGGTTCGTCCACCAAGAGGACCAAGACCCCACAGGTGAGTGGGGTTAAGATTATTAGTGACGAAATCGTCAAAGCCGCCGAGGCGACCGGCCCATCGACGTCACTGGCGCCTGCGCGCGTTGCGCCAGCGCCGTCGACGAGCCGGCAGCACGCGGTTGCGATCCGCCCGGCGGGGTTCCGTCCGGTGCCTATACAGGCCCCGGGACCCGCCCCCAAGACTGGCCGTGCACCGCATGCGCGCCCTGCTGCCCCGCCGTGCGCCATGCCACGTCGCGGAGTACCACCCCCGCGCAACCCGCGCACCCCCCCGTGCTATCGGTACGTCATCGTACCCCCCCCACCCCCGCCACCGCACCACCACCGCGGTTCGCGTCACCGCCCGCGCCGCCCGCTGTGTCGCCAAGAAAAGAGAAAGCTGTGCCAGCTTCGCGCACCGCCAACCCCGGCCCCCGCCTCTCGCTGGCGAGGCCGACCGTGGCTGAGCGGGAGCGGCCAGCTAGTGCCGGCCCTATTTTTAGGTCGGCCATTGATGCAGACAGGGTGCCAACGTCACCGGCACCCCCCCGCGCCTCCGCTTACGACTCCCCAGCGGCGCGATCGACTTGCTCGTCGCGAGGCGGTTCGAGCATGTCGCTCGCTTCCGCCCGCTCGGGATCGGCCGCGTCCGGTCGCGGTGACTTATCTCCGGATACGATTCCGCGATCCGGACCGCGGCCCACCGTGAGAGGAGCTGATGCTGCGGCCTTTTCGCCGACGTCGCCTACGGCGTTGCTGGGGTTCGGATTCGACTTCGAGTTCGACCTCGAGGCCAGACCCCAGCGGCGCAGGAGGAGCTCCGGAGAGACCGTGTCGGAGGCAGCGAAGAGGCACTGCCTCGACCCGCCGCGGCCACAGCCGCGGGGTCGGGGCCCCCCCTCGCCGCCCTCTTTTGCCGACGCGGCGCGCCGCACGCCGACGCCAAATATGGACACGACGCCACCGGGGGAAGCTTCGAGAAGCATACCCCCCCCCCCCCCCCCTAAGGCTACCTCACCCCCTGCCGCCGCTTCCGGCGCCGGAAAATCGGCGCCGTCGCAAGCGAAGCAGGGAAATGGCAAGAAAGCCAAGAAACTGAGGTTTCCTCCACTGGTGGTGGAGAAGCTGCCAAATTGGGCCACCCATTTCCGCATTATTAGCGGGAAGTTGGGCCGGCCCCCATGCGCTCGCCCCTATGGGACCGGGGTGAGATTCACCCCGGACACAGAGGAAGAGTACAGGCTGGTACAGAAGTACCTTACCAGTCTGGAAAAAGAAAGCGGCGTATCATGGTTCGCTTATTCTCTGCCAGCGGGGAAGAACCTGAAAATTGCCATTAGGGGGCTACCGGCTGACACGGACCCCAAGGAGATAGAGGAGGAGCTAAGGACGCTGGGATACCAGCCGGTGTATGTGCGCCACATAAAAGGCGCACAAGGACGACCCGGTTGCGTGTTCCACGCGATCCTAAATAAAACGCCCGACGTCCGGGCTATATTTGATACCACGGTGTTTATGTACATGCGTGGTGTTAAAATTGAGGCCTGGCGGGGCAAGCGGGGGCCCGCTCAATGCCATAGGTGCCAGCGTTTCCGGCACAGCTCGCACCAGTGCCACCGTCCGCTCGCTTGTGTACGGTGCGGAGGTGAGCACGCGGCACGCGATTGTCCGCGCCCACGCGAGGAGCCGGCTACCTACATAAACTGCGGTGGCCCGCACCCCGCGTGTAACATAAAGTGTCCCGTGTTCCAGGACGAGATCCGGAACAAGCGAGCGGGCACGGTCGCCATTACGGCCAAGCACAGGTCGCAGCTGGCCGCACAGAAACCTCCCCAGGCGGAGGTTATAGAGGCTTCTGGGCCGACGTTGATGGCGCCGGCAAATGAGCCTACACAAAGGGATGCCCCCCCCTCCTCAGGGCGGAGGAAGAAAAGACGCGGGGGGAAAGGGAGGAAGAAAAAACCCACCCCCCCGGCGACACAAGAAGCCACCCCAATGACCGCACCTGCCCCTATTAATGTGCAGGTGTTGAACAAAAATGTTCAACGCGAGCCCGCGAACAGCGCCACTGTAGCGCAGCGGCAGAATGCGCAAACAAGCGGGTTCGAAAACAAGCCGCACGTTGGCAGCACCGTCGCGGTCAGCACCACTAGTTCGCAGCGGAAACCGGCTGTACTATCTAAGTTAGCCGAGGTAACGAACGGTGGTGCTGGCGTCGCGACGCCGCACAGTAAAGAGTTCACCACCTGCGCCATACAACTGCTGATGAACCTCATCAAGGCCATCAGACAGGGGCAGGATATAGAGACGGTCATTCTTGACGGTCTAGCCTCACTGCTTACCCTATATCATGGCTAGCTCGTTAAGGGTGCTTCACTGGAACGCCCGCGGCCTTAAGAACAAGGTCGCCCCACTCCGCCACCTCCTTCGGGAACAAAACATTGACGTGGCGCTGATAAGCGAGACACTACTGGGACCCGAGGATAGGGTTAGGTTCCCGGGATATCACGTTTATAGGAAGGACGAAAAGTCGGCACACATGATATACCGTGGTCTGGTTGTATTAGTGAAGCGACGAGTCGTTCACCAAGAAATTCCCCCGCCGACACTCAGGTCGTTTTACGCGCTGGGTGTTCAGCTGCACATAGCCGGCGGGGACACAGACATATATGCGTGCTACAGGCCACCCGCGTCCCGCTTAGATTATGCGGAGCTGCGGGGCCTGTTAGATCGCTCCACACACGCAACCCTCCTTGCCGGGGACATGAATAGCAAGCACCCGGCGAGGAACTCATACGCTACAAACGAAGAGGGGAAACGACTCTTCGCGGACTCTGGAGCCTACGGCTACGTGGTGTCCGGCCCAGAGACGCCGACCCACTACCAAGACGCCATACGGCATATGCCGGACGTGCTGGACGTTGTAGTCCACAAAGGACTAAACTTCCAGATCACGCAGCAAGTAATCGACGACGAGTTACAATCGGATCACCAACCGGTACTCGTCGTCCTATCGGGTGTGCCGACCCGACTGAAGCCCCTAGCGCCACGCCGATCCTTGGACTGGAACAAGTTCAGAGATAAAGTAGAGATCACCACGCCCACTCGGCCTATTGCCGACTCCGCGGACGTGGATCAAATGGCAGTCGACGTCACTGTTTGTATCCAGAGCGCCTTAGAGGCGGCGACAGTGATACAACCGGAGGGGAGAGGGCTATTGCCGCCTCTACCGGCACGTATCACTAAGTTAATCGCTACCAAGAGGCGACTACGCAAACAGTGGCAACAATTAAGATGCCCTACGCTCAAGACGCAGCTTAACCGTCTTGCGGAAAAGGTGAAGGCCGAGTTACAGGCACACGCCGCCGCAGACTGGGAGGATCGAATCGACGCCACTACGGACAGTTGGCCGTCGGTTCACAAACTCTGCCGCCAGCTCACGAACACCCCAGCTCCGGTGCGCCCGCTGCTTAACAGCGACGGGGCGCTACGATATATAGCGGAGGACCGAGCGGAGGTCTTCGCTGAGCACCTGGAGCGTCAGTTCCGCCCCAACCCGACCGACGACAGTGACCACGTCGCAGCGGTCGAGAAGCACCTTGGAGAGTACTTCGCGCCGCCGATTGCTCCCGAGGAGGACCCTGTATTTTTCTCGCCCGGTGCAGTAAGACGCGCCATCCTTAGGACGAAGCCCAGGAAGGCCCCCGGTGCTGACGGTATCACAAATGCAGCGCTGCGCCACTTGCCATTCCGTATGGTAGCCGCATTGGCGCGCCTGTATACAGCGATACTGCGCACAGGGACCTTTCCCGCAACGTGGAAGGAGGGGCGCGTTATTATGCTGCCTAAACCGGGTAAAAATATACTGAAGCCGGAGAGCTATCGGCCTATTACACTACTGCCGACGATCTCCAAGGTGTTCGAAGCACTCCTGCTGCGACACCTCCAATCACATATAGCGCCGCGTCCGGAACAGTTTGGTTTTCGGGCGGAACATAGCACGACGCTACAATTGTCAAGGGTACTGCACTTATTCGCAGCGGCAATGAATAAGAAGGAACATTCCGTAGCGGTATTCCTTGACATGGAGAAGGCCTTCGACCGCGTATGGCATGAAGGCCTTATTTACAAGTTGGCCACCTCTGACGCGCCCCGTCGCGTCGTAAAGGTGATCTCTACTTTTCTTTCCAACAGAACGTTCAGGGTGGTGGTCGAAGGGGCGCTTTCCAGTGCCCGCCCGATACTCGCTGGCGTGCCCCAGGGCAGCTGCGTATCGCCGGCGTGTTACTCACGATACACCGACGACATCCCCACCACTGCCGACTCGATACTCGCTCTGTACGCTGACGATGCCGCGTACATTACTAAATCGCTATCAGCGAAGCACGCGGCAATCAAGATGCAGCGTGCACTCGATTTACTTCCCGAGTGGCTGTCAAAATGGCGGCTGTCGGTGAACGTGGGTAAGACGCAGGCGCTAGTCATTGGAAATGCGCGCAATCCCCCACCCTTGAAAATGCAAGGAGCAGATATCGGCTGGTCCCCCTGGGTTAAATATCTAGGGGTTACTATCGACCGCCGGCTCTCCATGAAGAAGCATGTCTCCGACGTAGTCGCGAAGGGTAAGGTCGCCCGCGCTTTACTCTACCCGGTGCTCAGGTCCCGAATCCCGGCGCGTGTCAAACTAGGCGTGTACAAGTTGTACGTGCGCCCGATATTGACATACGCCGCCCCCGCTTGGTTCGTCTTCACTAGCGAGACGAGCCGCAAATCTATCCGCGCGCAGCAAAACCTAGCGCTGCGGACCATCCTTGACGCCCCTCGCTATGTGAGGAACGATGTTATCCAGCGGGACCTCGGTATCGAGAGCCTGGATGAGTTCGTGCGGCGCCTCGCGAAGGGAATGTTCGCGCGTGCCGACGCATCTGATTGACCCCACGTCAAACAGATAGCGCCATGGCACACGCGCCCCCCCGATCGCTCGAGGCGCCCCTTACCCCGCAACCTGACTGCGGACCAAGACTCCACACCAAACTGACGCCTCGAGTGAGCTGTACTCAGGTTACACGCGGCTCACTCGTATAAAGTGACTCCACAGATGTACACATACATCTGTTGCGCGGCGTGCTTCTAGATTAATATAGACGCGCTACGCAACTAAACTCAGACAACCTATACTAAACATGCATTTATATCAAGTGTGTCGTCGCGGCGCGGGCGTGCCAGCGACGCACACGGACACCGGGCGGTGTTACATTACACAACAAACCGCTCACACATTCACGACAGTCACTCTTTCAATCCGTAAACGGCTAGCTCTGTAAGCGGGGCGAGGGGTGACTACATACCTATCCGTGGGCGCGCCGAGTCGACATTTCCGATGTTGGTCGTCCTCTGCTGGGCCTCCCCCGGGCAACTGGGGGTCTCACCTGGCAGGGACAGACCGCCGAAATGTCGTGAAGAAAGCGGCGTCACTATAGACGTCGCGACGCGCCTACGAGTAAACACTTAGCAACCACTCACATGGACGCGTTAAAATAAACTAACGCGTTCAATCACCATCCGCCGTATTAGGCAACTATATTGAGGGGCCTGTTGTAGCAGGCCACCGTATAGCTTCCGCGGGCGAGGAGCGAGGCTCCGACCCCGCTGGCCGCACCCCCTGACGGGGGTGTATGTGTGCGACTTCCAACTGGGCCGTGGACGGAATGCGAATGGCGTACGGCTTTTCTGATTGGTCCATTATAAATGAGCGTTAGTGAACATACCACTATGTACAAGATCCCCAGTGCTATATATGTCTTAGGGAAATTAATAATAAATATTTTAGTTCTCCCCACGACGCGAACGTCACTGATTTCAGTGACGTACTAGAGCCCTCCCAGCCCTCCCAGGCACTCTCACTCCCGATCATTGAGCTCGGTCCGTGTCCGGCTATGGACACGGACGAACCAGTCGCTTCTTAAAAGCGACCGGTCTCCCCATACGGCGACGTATTTAGTAGCTCTGACTCAGAGGCGGCACGCTTCTCTTCAGCTGCTTCTTCTTCCTCTTCGTCCCTCTCCGATGGCGGGTTCACACCTGTCGTAGGTAAGGGGAACAAGAGGAAGAAGAAGAAGCAGACCTCTTCGCAGGCCAATAAGGTCGTAGCGTTCGAGGAGAGTGCCCCTAGCACCTCACGGGCGCCCTCTGCGCCCGTAACTTCCCCCTCCACCGCCCCCGCAGTAGTAGTTGCGGCGCTCTTTAGCACGCGCGCGGCTATCCCCTCCCCTCCCCCGTCTCAGACCGCCGCGTCCTCCGCACAGGACGACGACATGCCCGCCGCATCGTCAACTTCTGGCCCTAAGAAGGCCCATCATCCTCCCCCAGTGTTCATTAGGAACAAGGGTCAGTGGACCGATATTTCTAAATGGTGTGTAGACCATAAAATCAATTTCACGTCCGCCCGCAACACCCAAACGGGAATCAAAGTTGCCGTCCCTACCCAACTAGATCATAGAAGCCTTACTAGGCTCCTAGACGACCGTAAGGTCGATTATTATACGTTCACTATTCCCGAGGAACGTCAGACCCGCGTGGTCATAAAACGTATCCCACGTGAAATCCCCGCGTCAGATATATTAGTCGACCTTAGGTCGCAAAACATCCCCGTGGATGAAGTCCACCGCATGCACCGCGCTAGAGGCGGTGAAACTTTCGATATGGTCCTCGTTGTGTGCCCTCCCTCAGAGGGTCACAACCCGATATTCAACGTCAAGTCGATATGTAGCCTGGTCGGCTTCATAATCGAAAAACCATTGAAAAATGGCATTGTCGGTCAATGCCATCGGTGCCAGTTATACGGTCATTCGCAAAGGAATTGCCACGCGACACCCAGGTGCGTCAAGTGCCTGGGCGAGCATGGCACTTCTGATTGCCCCCGTCCTAAGGATAGGTCCCAATGTTCCGAACCCCCTAGCTGTGTGCTATGCGGTCAATCGGGACATCCAGCCAATTACCGTGGCTGCCCAAAAGCTCCTAAAGCCTCTTCTCCCAAACTGACTAAGCGTTTCGACGCCCGTCAGCAGAGGGAACATCCTCTCTCGGGTAGAATTCCCTCCTCCCAACCTCCCGCGAGGCTCAGTCCCCAGAGGCCCAGTCCCTGGAACTACCTCAAACACCAGCAGGCCTTCCCGGCCCTGGCTCCCACAAAGCCCCCAGCCTCTCACACTCCTCTCTACTCCCTCATGGATCCGCGCATCCGTGCCCCCCCCCCGCGCCCCTCGCATACCCTGCGCCCTCCGCGCATCCCTCGCACTTTGCGTACCCCGCGCACTCAGCGTACCCCGCGCCCTCCTCGCACCCCGCCCCCCCCGCGCCTCCCGCGAAACAAGCGCCAGCTCATAAAGCCCCGCGCCCCTCTGCCACCCCGGCGGCTCCCTCCGCCTCCCTTAACGAGATAAACGCGTGTTATCTCGCCTATTGCTCACCCCGCGCTGACCAAATGGCCCGCAAACTCGCGGTAGCTAGGCAATCAAACGATATCCCTAGGATTAAGCAGATCTTTGCTGCGTATCCCGAGATCACCCGGTCCCTCCAATCCCTCTCACACTCATTATGAATAATGCAGTTTTAGCTAGGAACAAACCCCGATCCCTAAAGTTAGGTTACTTCAATGCCAATGGCATTAATGGTCAACGTGATGAGATTTCGATCTTCCTGCGTGACCATAACATAGACGTCTTCCTAATTCAGGAAACATTCCTTAAACCCAATAAACGCAACCCGGGGATTGCTAATTACCGCATAGTCCGTAACGATAGGACACGTTGTCACAGAGGTGGCACTCTCATTTATTATAAAAAAGACCTCTATTGTATCCCCATAGACCCCCCTCCACTCTCGCGTCTAGAGGTCTCTATATGTCGACTAGGTATGACCGGTCACCAACCGATCACTATTGTGTCGGTTTACCTCCCTCCCCAGTCCGCTCCCAAGGACCCTCTGGTCCTCACTAACGACCTCACTGTCCTTCTCGGACTGAGCGACTCCGTCATTATCGCGGGTGATCTCAACGCGAAACATCCCTACTGGAATAGTACCAGAATGTCTAGCAGGGGCCGGTTCTTGTATGACCTCTCAACCTCCATGACCTTTGACGTCATCGCCGCTATGATCCCCACTCACTTTCCCCATGACCCTAATCATACTCCCGACGTACTAGACGTGGCGATCCTTAATAACGTCCACTTACGGTTAGACTCAACAGAAGCGGTAGACGAGCTTAACTCTCACCACCGCCCGGTTGCTATCAGACTCGCACCACGCATAGGTCTCCCCGATCCCGATAATCCCCCGCCCACCGTCAGAGTAACGGACTGGAAGAAAGTAAGCGATAAGCTGAAATCAGACACGTCTAACACTCTTCTAGACTCTATCCCTGACCAGTTTGACTCTATAGCTGACACGACAGCCGCGATCGACTCGCTCACTGATCACGTACAATCCGTCGTGAACGATTGTTCAAGGGAACTTCCAGCGTCGGAAGACCGACGCTTCAAGTTGCCTGACGATGTACGTGATCTGTTGACCGAGAAGAATGCGGCTGTCCGTGCGTACAGTAACTTTCCCTGCTCCGCTAACAAAGCCTTCATGCGCTACTTACAGAGATCTGTGAGGAACCGTGTGCAAGAGCTGCGGGACGCGGGCTGAGATAAGATGCTGAGCGAGCTCGAGCCAAACCATCTGGCTTTCTGGGAGCTTCAGAGGAAGCTTAGGTCCCAACAGTCCGCCTCCATGCCCCCCCTAGTCCGTCCTGACAAGACGATAGCATTCGACGACGTCGACAAGGCCGAATGCCTTGCCGACAGCCTAGAGGCTCAATGCTCACCCAGCTCCCTACCTGTAGACGCGGATCACCTCTCTGAGGTCGATACGGAAGTCGAACGTAGAGTCAATCTCCCTCCCGTAGAAGACCCTGACAATCCTCTGCCTCCCGTCACTCCAGACGAAGTGCACGATATCGTCAAAGGTCTAAAAGCCCGCAAAGCCCCCGGTTCAGATGGTATCACCAATAGGGTGATCCAGCTATTTCCCGCTCAATTGATCATGCTTTTGACTACCATCTTCAATGGAGCCCTAAGCAATAATATCTTCCCACAAGCATGGAAAGAGGCCACCGTTATCGGTATTCCCAAGCCCGGCAAGCCTAAGAGCGAGCCCACTAGTTACCGTCCCATCAGTCTGCTCAAGGTACTCGGCAAAATCTATGAGAGGCTTATTTATAAGCGTCTCAGAGACTACGCCGAGACCAAGGGCCTCATCCCTAACGAACAGTTCGGCTTTCGGACTCAGCACTCTAGCGTGCATCAGGTGCATCGCATCGTCGGGTGCATAGGCGCTGGTTTCCAGCGCGGCACTATGACCAGTGCGGTGTTTTTCGATATTGCGAAAGCGTTCGACAAAGTCTGGCACAACGGCTTATTATATAAGCTTTACAAAATCGGTGTGCCAGACCGTCTCGTGCTCATCTTACGAGACTTTTTGTCGAATCGCACATTCCGCTATCGCATAGAAGGGGCTCTATCCTCACCCCGACCCATACGCGCTGGTGTCCCTCAAGGCTCAGTGCTCGCTCCCCTCATTTTCACCTTGTTCACCGGAGACATTCCGAGGAGCAGGTTTACCGAGTTAGCTCTGTTCGCAGACGATACGGCAATCTATTCCAAAGGGCAATCTATAGACGCGATCTCCCGCCACCTCCAAAAAGCAGTCGACAAACTTGCCGCCTGGTTTAGGAAGTGGCGTATCGAAGTAAACCCCGACAAGAGCCAGGCCGTTCTCTTTTTGAGACGCAGACGCCACCGCTCAAAAATTTATTGCGCCCTGGCTTGAGGCTTTTAGATTTAAAAACCCTAAAAGTAGCCACAGGTTAGTCCGGTTAAGCAGACAAAACCTCTCTAGGTTGATCTGCGAGATGCCATTCACAAAAAAAAAAAAACACTTTATCTAGTCTCATTTAATTCCCGTCAGTAAGAAGTTTCCCTAAAGTGGTGACCCCGCGTTCAAAATGGAAGAAGCGATCGAAATGATCAGTGTTAAGTCACGCATTCCGCAATTCTGGCGTGACAATCCCCGTCTTTGGTTTGCCCAGTTCGAAGTCATGATCGCCAACCAGAAGCTCGGAGACGAAGGAAAATTTGGACTGGTAGTAGCGAATCTCACAAAGCCAGAGGTGGAGCAAATAAGCGACATTATCATGACCGCTCCGAACACAGGAAGGTATTAAGAAGTCAAAAAGAGACTAGTGTCCGTCTAAGAGGAAACAGAAGGGAAACAGTTTCACCAGTTGCTGAATGAAATGGAACTCGGTGACCAACGGCCATCACAACTACTGCGCCGGATGCGAGACCTGGCACGAGACAAAATGCCAGATGCTACGCTGCGCATGCTTTGGATCGGACACCTACCTGCCGCAACTCGCGCAGTACTAGCCGTAAGCGACGAGTCGAAATTGGACTCACTTGCCGCCATGGCAGACAAGATGCACGAGCAAATGAAGGAGGTAAATTCCGTGTGTTCCTGCCACAGTCGGCCTTCATCGTCACAACAGCAAACCTCGTCAGAACAGAACATCATCAGCATGATCGAAACTCTGACCAAGGAGGTAGCCGCGCTAAAAATGGATCGTGGAAGTAATTACCGTCAACGACCCCAACGCTATAGAAGCCGATCACGTTCGAAATCCCGTGATCGAAGGAGTGGATCGTGCTATTTCCACCGAAAATTCGGCAAAGAAGCTTATCGGTGTAGAAGTCCTTGTAGTTACAAGAAAAAAACGCAGCCGGAAAACTAAAGAAGACCGAAGCGGTGGCTGAAGTCGACAAATCATCAACACACCGCCTATTCATAAGAGACGTAACAAGCGGCCAGCAATACCTCGTCGACACAGGCGCAAATGTTTCGGTGCTACCCGCAAGCGTGAAAGAAAAAATTAATCGGGATCCGAGCAACTACCTTTACGCAGCAAATGGAACACAAATTCCTACATTCGGCGAGCGAACCGTCGTATTGAATATTGGATTAAGGCGACAGTACAAGTGGCGATTTGTGATCGCAACAGTCAGTAGGCCGATCATAGGCGCTGATTTTTTGCATCACTACGCACTAATGGTGGACCTACATGGACGACGACTGGTGGACCAAAAGACAACCTTATCAACATCTGGGTCCCTGTTGTCTGCATCGGAAGGAAGCATACGCACCATCGACGACAATCTTCCATATCACGACCTACTAGGCAAGTACCCTGACATCACCAGACCAAGCTCGTGGAAATTGTACAACAGTGAAGTCGAACATTACATCGAGACTACCGGCCCACCAATGTACGCAAAAGCTCGCCCCCTCTCGCCACACAAATATAACGCTGCCAAGGAAGAAATACAATTAATGATGGACCAAGGCATCTGTCGTCCTTCAAATAGTCCATGGGCAAGTCCACTACACATGGTTTTGAAGAAAGACGGCAAATACAGGCTATGTGGTGACTACCGCAGACTCAACGCGGTAACAATACCAGACCGCTATCCAATTCCACGTCTGCATGACTTCACCTACAATATGCAAGGCAAAAAGATTTTCTCCAAAATTGATCTTCAAAAAGCATACTTTCAAATAAGAAACAGAGAGGAAGATGTAAAAAAAACAGCCGTTATTACCCCGTTCGGTCTGTTCGAGTTTACGAGAATGTGCTTCGGATTAAGAAATGCCGGCCAAACATTCCAGCGGCACATTGACAATGTGCTACGAGGATTGCCAGTGTTCCCATTCGTCGACGATATTTTGGTGGCCTCTGAAAACGAAGAAGAACACAGAAGAAATCTCGAGGAAATATTCCAACGGTTTACAAATCAACGTCGCTAAGTGTTCCTTCGGCCAAACCAAACTCGATTTCCTGGGCTACTCAATAAGCTCAGAGGGCATTCATCCTACAGAAGAGAAGATAAAGACCATCAAATTATACCCACTACCAACAACTGTTCAAGATCTTCGCCGTTTTGTCGGAATGTTAAACTTCTACCGTTCGAACATCCCACGCGCTGCCGAACACCAAAAGGAATTGAGCAAATATTTCCATAACGCCAAGAAAAACGACAAAACAAAGATCCAGTGGAGTGAAACGGCAAAACTAGCTTTCAACAAGTGTAAGCAAGATATTGAAGAAGCAGTCCTCATCTCGTACCCATCTCAGAGCGACCCATTCGCTATCATGACAGACGCGTCGAACACCTGTGCTGGCGCAGTCATACAGCAGAAAATTCATGGGACATGGAGACCGCTAGGATTTTTCTCCAAGAAATTCAGCGAGGCACAACAAAAATAGAGCACGTACGACCGAGAACTGTTATCTATATATATGGCAATACGACATTTCCGACGCATATTTGAAGGTCGCGATCTAGTCATTTATACAAACCATAAGCCATTGATTCATGCACTGACGGCCACCGGTAACAACGAAACCCCACGAAGAACGAGATATCTTGAATATATAGGACAGTACACGTCAAATATTCAACACATCACATTTTCATATTCGTCAAATATTCATTAGGTCGTTGCGTTCGAGGAGAGTGCCCCTAGCACCGCCCCCGCAGTAGTAGTTGCGGCGCTCTCTAGCACGCGCGCGGCTATCCCCTCCCCTCCCCCGTCTCAGACCGCCGCGTCCTCCGCACAGGACGATGACATGCCCGCCGCATCGTCAACTTCTGGCCCTAAGAAGGCCCATCATCCTCCCCCAGTGTTCATTAGGAACAAGGGTCAGTGGACCGATATTTCTAAGTGGTGTGTAGACCACAAAATCAATTTCACGTCCGCCCGCAACACCCAAACGGGAATCAAAGTTGCCGTCCCTACCCAACTAGATCATAGAAGCCTTACTAGGCTCCTAGACGACCGTAAGGTCGATTATTATACGTTCACTATTCCTGAGGAACGTCAGACCCGCGTGGTCATTAAGCGTATCCCACGCGAAATCCCGGTAGCCGACATATTAGCCGACCTTAGGTCGCAAAACATCCCCGTGGATGAAGTCCACCGAATGCACCGCGCTAGAGGCGGTGAATCCTTTGATATGATTCTCGTTGTGTGCCCTCCCTCAGAGGGTCACAACCCAATATTTAATGTTAAATCAATATGTAGCCTGGTAGGTTTCATAATTGAAAAGCCCCTAAAAAATGGCATCGTCGGTCAATGCCATCGCTGTCAACTCTATGGTCATTCGCAAAAGAATTGCCACGCGACACCCAGGTGCGTCAAGTGCCTGGGCGAGCATGGCACTTCTGATTGCCCCCGTCCTAAGGATAGGTCTCTATGTACCGAACCCCCTAGCTGCGTGCTATGCGGCGAATCGGGACATCCAGCCAACTACCGTGGCTGCCCTAAAGCTCCTAAAGCGTCTTCTCCCAAACTGACTAAGCGTTTCGACGCCCGTCAGCAGAGGGAACATCCTCTCTCGGGTAGAATTCCCTCCTCCCAACCTCCCGCGAGGCTCAGTCCCCAGAGGCCCAGTCCCTGGAATTACCTCAAACACCAGCAAGCCTTCCCGGCCCTGGCTCCCACTAAACCCCCAGCCTCTCACACTCCTCTCTATTCCCTCATGGATCCGCGCATCCGTGTCCCCCCCCCCGCGCCCCTCGCATACCCCGCGCCCTCCGCGCATCCCTCGCACTTTGCGTACCCCGCGCACTCAGCGTACCCCGCGCCCTCCGCGCACCCCGCCCCCCCCGCGCCTCCCGCGAAACAAGCGCCGGCTCATAAAGCCCCGCGTCCCTCTGCCACCCCGGCGGCGGCTCCCTCCGCCTCCCTAAACGAGATAAACGCGTGTTATCTCGCCTATTGCTCACCCCGCGCTGACCAAATGGCCCGCGAACTCGCGGTAGCTAGGCAATCCAACGACATCCCTAGGATTAAGCAGATCTTTGCTGCGTATCCCGAGATCACCCGGTCCCTCCAATCCCTCTCACACTCATTATGAATAATGCAGTTTTAGCTAGGAACAAACCCCGATCCCTAAAGTTAGATTACTTCAATGCCAATGGCATTAATGGTCAACGTGATGAGATTTCGATCTTCCTGCGTGACCATAACATAGACGTCTTCCTAATTCAGGAAACATTCCTCAAACCCAATAAACGCAACCCGGGGATTGCTAATTACCGCATAGTCCGTAACGATAGGACACGTTGCCACAGAGGTGGCACTCTCATTTATTATAAAAAAGACCTCTATTGTATCCCCATAGACCCCCCTCCACTCTCGCGTCTAGAGGTCTCTATATGTCGACTAGGTATGACCGGTCACCAACCGATCACTATTGTGTCGGTTTACCTCCCTCCCCAGTCCGCTCCCGAGGACCCCCTGGTCCTCACTAACGACCTCACTGTCCTTCTCGGACTGAGCGACTCCGTCATTATCGCGGGTGATCTCAACGCGAAACATCCCTACTGGAATAGTACCAGAATGTCTAGCAGGGGCCGGCTCCTGTATGACCTCTCAACCTCTATGACCTTTGACGTTGTGGCGGCATCTACATTGCCACATGCGAACTATGCATCAAAGACCTGACGTCACAGATCCTGCATCGCGCTATTTAAGTTTACCGCGCGATTCATATATATAAGACTATCCGACATCAGTCCTAGGGCAATTGCCCGCCAGACACAATAACCGTCTGGTTGGAGGATCCTCCCTTTTCTATGGGGGATGAGAGAACTTTACACCCTGTTCCTCATACCCCCAAACTGGTGACCCCGAGTATGAACGTCAGCGCAGCCTTCGTGCAACTACTTCAGCGTGACGTCATCAACATCACTCCCGCAAGCTTTCGTGAGGCGAGTCACACAGCCAGCCAGCACCCACGGCTTCAACGGGTATCCTGACCACCAGCATGCAGCGAACGCGCATTCCTGGTCATCACCCTCAGCCTCATCAGCAACCTTGGCACAGCACACTGCACCTTCGGCCGGTCCACAAGCAGAGCTCTTCAACCCTCTCCTGGTCGACGCCAGCAGTCAGCCACAACCCGGCGCTGTACTACATCCGACTCACTGGATCACAACGCAGCGCCACCCCGACTCACTGGGGAATCACCGCAGACAGTTCCGACCCACTGTGAACTATGCGGCACCCGGTTCCGACTCACTGGAACCTCAACTGGCACTGTGAAGCATCGCAAGATACAAGACTCAGCCCACTATCGACCTCCGGTCTCCGGAGGGGAGTGATGTGGCGGCATCTACATTGCCACATGCGAACTATGCATCAAAGACCTGACGTCACAGATCCTGCATCGCGCTATTTAAGTTTACCGCGCGATTCATATATATAAGACTATCCGACATCAGTCCTAGGGCAATTGCCCGCCAGACACAATAACCGTCTGGTTGGAGGATCCTCCCTTTTCTATGGGGGATGAGAGAACTTTACACCCTGTTCCTCATACCCCCAAAACGTCATCGCCCCGATGACCCCAACTCACTTTCCCTATGACCCTAATCATACTGCCGACGTATTAGGCGTGGCGATCCTTAAGAACGTCCACTTACGATTAGACTCAATAGAAGCGGTAGACGAGCTTAACTCTGACCACCGCCCGGTTGTTATCAGACTCGCACCACGCATAGGTCTCCCCGATCCCGATAATCCCCCGCCCACCGTCAGAGTAACGGACTGGAAGAAAGTAAGCGATAAGCTGAAATCAGACACGTCCAACACTCTTCTAGACTCTATCCCTGACCAGTTTGACTCTATAGCTGACACGACAGCCGCGATCGACTCGCTCACTGATCACGTACAATCCGTCGTGAACGATTGTTCAAGGGAACTTCCAGCGTCGGAAGACCGACGCTTCAAGTTGCCTGACGATGTACGTGATCTGTTGACCGAGAAGAATGCGGCTGTCCGTGCGTACAGTAACTTTCCCTGCTCCGCTAACAAAGCCTTCATGCGCTACTTACAGAGATCTGTGAGGAACCGTGTGCAAGAGCTGCGGGACGCGGGCTGGGATAAGATGCTGAGCGAGCTCGAGCCCAACCATCAGGCTTTCTGGGAGCTTCAGAGGAAGCTTAAGTCCCAACAGTCCGCCTCCATGCCTCCCCTAGTCCGTCCAGACAAGACGATAGCATTCGACGACGTCGACAAGGCCGAATGCCTTGCCGACAGCCTAGAGGCTCAATGCTCACCCAGCTCCCTACCTGTAGACGCGGATCACCTCTCTGAGGTCGATACGGAAGTCGAACGTAGAGCCAATCTCCCTCCCGTAGAAGACCCTGACAATCCTCTGCCTCCCGTCACTCCAGACGAAGTGCACGATATAGTCAAAGGTCTAAAAGCCCGCAAAGCCCCCGGTTCAGATGGCATCACCAATAGGGTGATCCAGCTATTTCCCGCTCAATTGATCATGCTTTTGACTACCATCTTCAATGGAGCCCTAAGCAATAATATCTTCCCACAACCATGGAAAGAGGCCACCGTTATCGGTATTCCCAAGCCCGGCAAGCCTAAGAGCGAGCCCACTAGTTACCGTCCCATCAGTCTGCTCAAGGTACTCGGCAAAATCTATGATAGGCTTATTTATAAGCGTCTCAGAGACTACGCCGAGACCAAGGGCCTCATCCCTAACGAACAGTTCGGCTTTCGGACTCAGCACTCTAGCGTGCATCAGGTGCATCGCATCGTCGAGTGCATAGGCGCTGGTTTCCAGCGCGGCACTATGACCGGTGCGGTGTTTTTCGATATTGCGAAAGCGTTCGACAAAGTCTGGCACAACGGCTTATTATATAAGCTTTACAAAATCGGTGTGCCAGACCGTCTCGTGCTCATCTTACAAGACTTTTTGTCGAATCGCACATTCCGCTATCGCATAGAAGGGGCTCTATCCTCACCCCGACCCATACGCGCTGGTGTCCCTCAAGGCTCAGTGCTCGCTCCCCTCATTTTCACCTTGTTCACCGGAGACATTCCGAGGAGCAGGTTTACCGAGTTAGCTCTGTTCGCAGACGACACGGCAATCTATTCCAAAGGGCAATCTATAGACGCGATCTCCCGCCACCTCCAAAAAGCAGTCGATAAACTTGCCGCCTGGTTTAGGAAGTGGCGTATCGAAGTAAACCCCGACAAGAGCCAGGCCGTTCTCTTTTTAAGACGCAGACGCCACCGCTCAAAAACTCCCCTCTCTCAATATCGACCGATCACCATGTTTGGCAAGCCTATCCCTTGGGGGAAGCAAGCTAAATATCTAGGCGTGATCCTCGATCAACATATATCCTTCGCAGAGCACATAAAGCAGGTGCGTTCGCGCGCCGCTTTCGCTCTAAGTAGACTATTCTGTCTCATGAACCCGAAAAGTAAAATGTCACTCAGATGCAAGTTACGTCTCTACGTAACATGCATACGCCCGATCATGACCTATGCGTGCTCTGTATTCGGTCAAGCGAAACCCCATCACATCCATAAGATGCAGGCCCTCCAAAACCGAGTCCTCCGCAGGGCTACCGGTGCCCCATTCTATGTTAGGAATAAAAACCTTCACCTCGATCTGAGAATTCCCACTATTGCCCAATTCATAAAACGCGCCGCCAAGCGCTATTTCGATTCCGCCGCCAAACACCGCAACCCTCTGGTTGTGGAGGCCGCCAACTATGTCCCCTCCCGCATTAGTCAAGTTCGCCGACCAAGGCATATTCTCACCGACCCTGACGATCTCATAACCCTCCTACAGGAGAGCAATAGGGAGACCAGCACAGTAAAGAAATACAAATACAGACGATCGCCGTCATTCCGACCGCCGCAGAGGTCCTCCGCGCTCGCGACCCCGATGTAATCCCCCCCCCCCCCGACCCTTGCTCCCCGGTCTCGATGGGATGCCAGCCCGCGCCGATGATGCTGAGCAATTAGCTTTAAATTCCCCGATTAATAATAATGATGATATTTTAATCCAGCCTGTCCCTGAACTTGCTGTCCTCCCGATTGCGACGCCCTAAGCCGAGGCCCGTACCCCGCAGGGTGTGCCCTTAGCGAGCGTCGCATCTTAGTTTAGTAGCAATTTATTGCGCCCTGGCTGGAGGCTTTTAGATTTAAAAACCCTAAAAGTAGCCACAGGTTAGTCCGGTTAAGCAGACAAAACCTCTCTAGGTTGATCTGCGAGATGCCATTCATAAAAATAAAAAAATAAAAATTATGTTATGATCTTTATAGGTAAAAGCTTTCGCGGCGACACGGCCATTCTGATCGGCGGTGCGCGCTCTGCACCTGCCGATGCCCTCATTGTAGAGTTGAGTAGTTTGTTATCTGAAACAGTGGAGTTAAATTTTGTCGGCAGATTATCGTTGTTTTTATTATCCTACTATATTCAAACTGGATTTGGTAACGGGCAGTTTAGTTAACATTGAAAGCTTTTAATAGATCTGAGTTCTCTTTTACTCAGTTCGCTTATAATTGGAATATTTATTTCATTTATGCAACAAAGCACAGCTACCTACTCTAGGTATTTTACTTGCGATTTGTTCATTGAAATTGCATGTTCAGCTGTTTATCTGAATAGTTTAATTTTCGCATGCATGTGCAGAAACAATAGAAGTTGGTAATGGAATCAGAGTTTTAGTTCTTATTGCAATCTTGTTATAGATCTTCTGTCTACTAAAGTTGTCTTAAATTGAAATATTGAATGCCTTTAACATGGAACACCTACATAAATAGGTACGGCTACAGAGACTTAGTACTCTACTTGCAATAAAGATAAAGATCAATGTTTTTCCCTGTAACCTGAGTAGATTACAATATAAAGATGTGCATGCAATGCTGTTAAAAATAACTAGTGCTTCATGTCATGTAATTGATGGCAATCTGTGTTTCAGTTTATTGTTAGCCAATTCATGTCATTTTCATATGTATGCAGGATGTTGTTCCTTGTATAATCCTACAATTTCAACATGTCCTATCGAAGAGTGGGGTGATCAGTACCTCATTTACTTTTCTCTATTTAGTAGATGCTGAGTTAAATAAAGATTTTTGATTATAATTTTTGATATTCATAGAATTATAGGATTTGGTATTAATGAGTTCTCGTTATCATCGATAGCTTGTATTAGATCAGCTAATAAAGATTTATGATTATAATTTTTGATATTCATAGAATTATAGGATTTGGTATTAATGAGTTCTAGTTACCATCGATAGCTTGTATTAGATCAGCTAATAAAGATTTAAGATTATAATTTTTGATATTCATAGAATTATAGGATTTGGTATTAATGAGTTCTCGTTATCGTCGATAGCTTGTATTAGATCAGCTAATAAAGATTTATGATTATAATTTTTGATATTCATAGAATTATAGGATTTGGTACAAATGAGTTCTAGTTACCATCGATAGCTTGTATTAGATCAGCTAATAAAGATTTATGATTATAATTTTTGATATTCATAGAATTATAGGATTTGGTATTAATGAGTTCTAGTTTCCATTGATAGCTTGTATTAGATCAGCTATCTACTAAATTTGTAATTGAAATATTGAATGCATTGATGTTGCACCTTAAATCATCACACTTATTAGAAATATTGTGTAGTAGTATTGTATGATCAGCTGTTAGCTGAATAGTTTTCTTCTCATAGGAAGGTAAGCACACTTGTTAGAAACAGTGTGTAGTAGTATTCTATGATCAGCTGTTAGCTGAATAGTTTCCTTCTTATAGGAAGGTAATGCTCTGTGATTGACACAAAGTCTTTGAATTGATAGGATTAAAGTTTAAGGAGTTTAAAACCATTGCTACGTGTCAGCATGAAGTCTATTATTTGACAGTATTTAAGGAACCCAAGTGTAGGTAGTGTTTTATTGTTTGTTCGTTCTCGTGGGAAGGTAATGCTCTGTGGTAGACACAAAGTCTTGGATTTGACAGGATAATAGGATAGGATCAGGAACACCGCTCTGTGGTGGACACAAAGACTTTGATTTGACAGGATTAAAGGGTAAGGAGTTTAGGACCATTGCTCCGTGACAGGCACGAAGTCTTGTATTTGACAGGATATAAGGAACCAGGCTCTGGGCGGTATTATCCGCCGTGGACCCAGCAGGATAACATGAGAGTATTGTCTATTAGTTACCTCCAGGGCTTACTAATAGTTTATAGTTTTCATTATCAGTTACCTCAAGGGCTTACTAATAGTTTATTGTTTTCATTATTAGTTACCTCAAGGGCTTACTAATAGTTTATTGTTTTCATTAGTTACCTCTAGGGCTTACTAATAGTTTATTGTTTTCATTATTAGTTACCTCAAGGGCTTACTAGTAGTTTATTGTTTTCAATATTTGTTACCTCAAGGGCTTATTAATAGTTTATTATTTGTTGTGATCATTATTAGTTAACCTCCATGGGGACTAATAGTTTGGGGTGAGTATTTATCAGTGAGTCAGTTATCAGTTACACCCCACAGATACTAATAGTACTTTACAATTGAATAGAATTAATTGTTACAGGTAGAGTTGTAAAATATAACGATGGTAAAAATAATTCAAACAGTACTTTGGTGCACGATACGCATCACATGTGAGCATTATGTAGGCATGTACTTGTTGATTTGGCTATTGTATTGAGCCTTTGATACAACATGAAAGCAGTATTGGCAAGGTCAGTAGAAAGTAGTTTGAAAACTCCTCACCTTTTATCTTAGCTATGTTGTGTGGAACAGCTAGTACAGTCATCTCTGGTTGGCTGTCCTCAAGTTGGCCATTTGGTGCAATGTTAGTTGGTTTCTCCTGGGCTGGCGACATGGTCATTTATTCAACAAGCTACAGTGGTTGAAGTTGTTGTTTGAGTCAGCTTTTAAGGCGACTTTGATCAACAATCGATTTGCTGAGGTAGCTCTCATTTTTAAGTAGGTACCGTTGACATACTCTAAAAGAGATGGGCCCTATGGGCGGTACATAATTCAGTTTCGATATCTGAAATATGCTTTAAAAAGCCAGTTTATGGCATTCTTTGAATGTTGAAGCTATAAAGCTTCAACATTCAAAGAATGCCATAAACTGGCTTTTAAGCAGCTGGATTAAAGTTGATTGTATTGTTCAGCTAAAACGCGGTGATGTAAGCGTGGGACAGCCAGCTTATTTTTCAGGAAGGTTTTGTCACAACCATGATTTTCATTTCCAAATGCATAGAGCTTAGAACACTCAAGTTCCTTTAGGGTTGCTCGCAATTTGTTATGATATTGTTGAGTAGTTCTGCGGGTTATCATTTTGTTTTTGATATGACAATCACCTGGAACCTGGAATATGAGAAGTAATGCAGATAAATAACAGTGTAAGAAAATATGTTCCTACTAATATTTAGATTAGAAGGAGCTAGTAGAGTAGGGTAATATTGGGCATTCTATGCCACTGTCGGCAAGTAGCTCGGCTAGTGCGCCTCGCTACGCGCCAGTGGCATAGAATGCCCAATATTGAATGATCGACTCGACTGTGTAGTATATTACTGTACTCACCTAGAGATCATGTGAGTTGTACCACTGGCCTTCAGTAGCTCCTCGCTGCGAACGATGGTATGGATCATTTTGACATGCGTTTCGTTGTTAGAAACGACTTGATGATTAGTGTTATGCGCTTCAAATGGTGGAAACGACTTGTTGGTTTTTGTAATGCGCTTCAGCAATGGAAACGACTTGATGAATTGGGCACGTTCAGTATTAGAAACGGCTGGTATTACTGTACTCATAAAAAGATCATGCGAGTTATACGACTGGCCGCCAGTAGCTAGGCGAGTTTGCTTCGCTTCGGACATTGGTGACAACTATCGACACGATCAATGATTAAGATTTAATTTAGTCATTATGAAATGCGTTTCCTGGTTAGAAACGACTTGATGATTTTTGATATGCGCTTCACCAACGGAAACGACTTGATGATTTGGTCATGCATTTCAGTATTAGAAACAACTAGGTTTTTGTAATGCGCTTCGTGGGTGGAAACGACTTGGGTGTTTTTGACATGCGTCTCAATATTAGAAACGACTTGTTGGTTTTTGTAATGCGCTTCAAAAATGGAAACGACTTGGTGTTTTTGACATGCGTCTCAATATTAGAAACGACTTGTTGGTTTTTGTAATGCGCTTCAACAATGGAAACGACTTGGTGTTTTTGACATGCGTCTCAATATTAGAAACGACTTGGTTTTTGTAATGCGCTTCGTGGGTGGAAACGACTTGGTGTTTTTGACATGCGTCTCAATATTAGAAACGACTCTCTGACTCACTGCTGGATCTGCATAATAAACAAGGTACAAATTATATTTGGTTTATTTTTCGTAAAACATTGGTTTTTCAAGGAATAAAGTATCTACCGAGCGCACGAACTCTTGTAGTTTTCGCCATTGACACGAATCCGCGTCGGTCTGGACCTTGAGTCGCACAAGCGCCTTCTTCCACACCTCCAGGGAGTCGGTGTGGCGCGCGTCGTCAGTCTTGTACACCTTGCAGTCACATAATTCACGAATTCGCACTTAACGTACCTCCTGGGTATAGGATTATAGAAATTCCGAAAAACGCAATATACTTTCCAATTAACCAAAACAACATAAGCTGCATACATATCCGGTTGATAGATATAAATAACCGCTTAATAAATCTACGAGGTGAAGAAGTGCAGCTGTATTTGCATCTTAGAAGAAAAAAATGATTGATTACAATAAATATGTGCATCAACAAATTCAAAATATCAGTCCCGCTCAAGCACCCAACCAAATAAGAGCTCGCCGTAAGAAGAAAATAAAATTAACTAAAGACAACAAGGCATTTCTCAAAGTGATCGGTTTGCTAAAATGAATATCTTAGACGTTTTATCCGCTCCGACTTATGATAATACGGTTGAAGGAATTGAATTTCATTCTTACAAGCCCTATGTAACTAGTTTCAATAGAAACGATGAAATTCGCATACCTATTAACCAACAGGACTTGTACATCCTTCCATCAGCTAGTACCTTGTATTTGGAAGGATCCGTTATCGTTAGCAAAAAGGACATGAAAGATAAAGCAACTAGTGTTCATTTCACGAATAATGCTCTACTCTACTTATTTCAAGACATAAGGTACGAGCTAAATGGAGTGGAAATTGATAGAATAAAAAATGCTGGCGTAACTACCACCATGAAATCGTTAATATCAATGAATGAGAATGAATCAAAGACATCGAATTCGTGGTGCTGGAATATCGATGGTACAAAAAACATTAACGGAGGTGATTTTTCTGCTTCTATACCACTCTGTAACATCATCGGTTTCGCAGAGGATTTCAAGAAAGTCGTGATAAATAGTAGGCACGAACTGATATTGCTACGAAGTAACACTAACCTGAATGCTGTAAAACTTAACACCGGTGAAATTGTAGAAGACGTTCAGATAAATAAAATCATTTGGCGCGTACCGCACGTTAAAGTGTCTGACAAAGAGAAAATAAATTTGCTAAAACTGTTAGAAAAAGATCGACCACTCCAGATGATATTCAGAAATTGGGATCTGTACGAATATCCGGCTTTACCTAAAACTACAAAACATACTTGGTCAATCAAAACATCCTCGCAAATAGAGAAACCAAGATATATTATTATGGGACTACAGACAAATAGAAAAAACAATGGCAGTTCTGATATGTCTCAATTCGATCATTGTCATGTTCGTGATGTTAGAGTGTACCTCAACTCTACTTACTTCCCGTATGAAAACCTAAATGTGAGTTTCGCGAATAACAGAATCGCTTTATTATACGAGCAATACGTCAGATTTCAACAGTCTTATTACGGGCGTCGACCGGAGCCCTTATTAAGTGAAAAACAATTTAAAGATTTGGCGCCACTATTTGTCATCGATTGCTCTAGACAAGCTGATAATGTAAAGACAGGCCCTATTGTGGACGTAAGAGTGGAAATTGAGAGTGATTTGGAAATACCAGATCAAACTTCTGCGTATTGTCTTATATTGAACGACTGTATTATTGAATATAAACCTTTAAGTAATACTGTGAGAAAAATATCATGAATCCGAATACTGTCATAGTAGATGTTCAAGGGTTTAAAGACCTGTACAATAATTTTATAATAAAAGAGTTAGCTTTTGCTACCCGTGATTATACCCAAACATTTTTAATAAAGCCACCATACTTGTTTAAACACTTAACAAGTGACGAAAAGAGACAAGTTAAATGGCTGGAAAGAAACAGAGGTATTTATTGGAACGAAGGGTATATCGACTATAGAGAATTTCGTCGTATAATCGTTCTCTATCTAGAAAATAAGGAAATCGTTTGTATTGGTTTGGAGAAAGTAAAGTGGATAAAGGAACTTTGTGAGAACTGTAAAGTATCAGACCTTGTGACCGAAAAATGTCCTAACTTCTCTATTTTACATAAAAGATACTGTGAAGGAAGAACTAATTTAAATTGTAATAATCATTTAAAGCATTGTGCTCTTAAAAATGTGTTATGTATAAGAAAATATTTAGAGTTATAAATGTGTGCCTACTTATAAGGTTATTGGTTTCATGAATAAAAAATAATTTGTATAGTAAAACTGCTTTTATTTTTTTGAACACCCAACACATCATCAAATAAAACATTAAAATTAAATAAAACATCGTAATAAGTACTCAGTATTTACATAAACAACTGCTTACGCAAACAGTTAAGTACTAAAAATCACTATCTATTAAAGATTTAGATATTTTTTTAACTAAAGATTCAGTTTCGTCCATAACATTGTCGATAGCGTCTTTAACAATGTATTGAGCACTTATAATTACGTTCTCACTGTCACTGTCACTGTCACTGGTTTGCGGATTGCTATTGCACAGATCTACGACTGATATTTTAATTAATTTGATCCCTCGTCGCTGTAATCGGCTCATCACAAAAGATTTAGTTGGATTTTGCTTCTTCGACTTTTCCCTGCATCGTTGTTTTGATTTCTTTTCTTTCATCACTTGTTTGCTGTGCTCGGGTTCGTTGTGAAGCGTTTCGGAGAATCCTTCATAAGGATTTTGAGCGTACTGGCTAAACATAATCTCTGATTCTGTAATCTGGAAAGAAATAGACACTCATTAATTTTAAACTTAAACGTAGACGTTGATATAGTGTTGCATAAACGAATTGTCAGCGGGTTAAAATATTCATAGCCGATTCACTAATAACTGTGAGCAAAATTGCTGCGAATTCAATCGCTAGTTACTAAACAATATAAAAATAAATTGGGACACTTACGGATGACATGCTCGCAAAAAGTACAACACTGGGTGCGTATTACAAGTATTCAAGATGAGTATTATTTCGTAAATGGCAAAAAATAACCATCGCAATAATTCATAATTTAGATTAGAATGTTAACTAAGCATTTGTGAGGGCAATGCACTGTTGTGTGTTTGTAGTAGGTATTTTGTATGATCAGCGTTATGCAATTGCCGCAAACATGGCTCTTCGAAATTTGTATAATCAGTCTTATTGTATTACGTATAAAATACATTTTACCTCTGACAAATGAACGATTCAAGTTTCAACAGGCACTTCATGTTGAAAATTGAATCTTGGTCGGGTTTCATTTTATTTAACCAACTACAAAAAGGAGGATGATGTTTTAAAACACAAATTAAACAAGTTGTCATAATCATTCACATTTTATTTATATTTTTACATTAACTTAGGTTTTTAAAACTAGGAATTATATTATATAACATACATTATAAAGTTACTTAGGTATATTTTTAAGATCTAAATTATGATTATAATACATAAATTATATTCGAACTCTATTACTAATTAGCTTAATCTTAAAATTCATATTTCGCTCTTTAAAATAAGTGAGTGCGTTGATATTCGATCTACAGATATTGATCGTTTATCATCATTTCGAGATAAGGCAATTTTGTTGACACTCTTAGTAAATATTTCGTGCTTTATGGATTTAAACATAATATTTTTTCTACGAATAATTCCACCATCTAATAAAATATTTTCATAATCTGATATATTTAAGTCTCTTACTACACTTGATTTTACTCCTTTTGCCTTTTTAATGACTTTATCGACTGTTTTTATTGAGTAAAGTTTTGATCTCAAACCAACAAAATCTGAGATATATTTTCCTCCCATTTCGTCTTTGAATAAACCTGGAACTTTTTTGTTCATAATTGGTATGTTAAAATCATTTTTATCATCATAGTTACTGGTATCGAAATATTGCAAAAAATTATACTTCAAGTCATGATAAAAATCAAACGTGAATATTTTATAGACAAACGAATCTGTATCTGTATAACACAGCTGCACTCGGTCTTCATAAAAAGGTTTTACAATATTGTAATGAAAGTCATACATATGTGTCTTAGAAAGTTCTAATACAGTGAATCCAATATAAATAGGTTTATCTAAAATAATTTGGTCAGGTTTCATTTGTATTGCAACTAAGTTTTCAGTTAGAATAGAAGCGCTATGGAAATAGGGGTTGGCTACAAGTCTCTCGGAGGATATAAATTTCTTAGTACGATTAGATTGATCGCACCATTGATTAACTAAATGTACGGTTACTCTATTTTCAGTATTTTCTAATGTCTTACCAAAAACACTGTTGTTTAACAACTTAAAAAAGTCTTGTTCGAAAGAACTTTTTGCCTTTTGTCTTAATCGAGTGTTTAATTCTATGTACTGTTTTAAATAGGGACTTTGTCTGAAAGTAATAGCTTTATGAACTTTACGTAGTATTAAACCATGTTCTAAACACTTTTTTAAATGAACGTAATGTATTACGTAGTTGTACTTATTATGCAAATTTGCAACTAGTTTTTTTGTTTTACCTCCTGGAGGTATACATTTCTCAGGACAAAATGGTAAATCATTGTGGTGTTTGTGTAAATGTTCAGGATAAAAAAGATCGACCTCTAATATAAAGCCCCACTCAGAGTTATCCTCGACATTTTCAACACGAAAATTAGTTATATATATTCATTTTCATCAAGAAATCTAAAACTAGAATACGGTAAATACTGACACATGCTAAAGCCGTATAGGTTATTACAGTCTAGATATACTATGAAACTCTGAGGCTGTGATGCATTATGTTCCGGCATGTATTTGTGATTTGCTTTTGCATACCGATGGGAACACATGCACAAACCCCCTCGTATACCGCTTTGAATCATTCTGACGATAGCTAAATCCGAAATGAGTTCTAACTGAACACCAGTTTTTAGCAACATTGCATCGAACGATAAACTGGGTGCAGTTATGTAAAAGGCAGGATCGAGTTTGTAATATTGTTTACATGTTTTCCGAAACTTTTGAAATATGTCTGTCAACAAAAGCACGTCTGTTTTTAAGTATAGATCTGTATACTCGCCTAGGTCATTAATATTGAATTCAGCCCAAACATTCTGAGCATGATTGTAATCTTCATCGCTAATACCTTCGTTAGTCAAAGAATTATGGAAATAATCTTTAGATGGTAATGACTTTTGATCGTAACATTTCCAGTCGTTCATATAGTCATATGGGTACACACCTTTACGAGTCAGCAAACTAAATTGTGTTTCATCAGTAAAAATTGATTTAAGGTTAACAAAATCGTCTACTTGCAATGTTTTAGCAAGTTTGTCTAAACTAGTTCCTAAAAAGTTAAAGGAATCTAAAAACCTTATTTGTATAAACTCGTTATCAGCAATAGGAATAAACTTTGTAAACGCTATATATTTTTCCTTAGTCTTGGGTATTATTTTAATTTGTCCTGGAATTTCACCTAACTTTTTAATAAATAAATGACAGTCATATCCGGTTAAGTTATGAAAAAATATTGGGATGAATTTTGGTACTTTGTGTTGTAGGTTACAGTGTCGATGTGCTGCACCTCGGTACCGGCCAGTTATATGACAGTGATCCCTTACTCTATCGGACAACAGTAAATTTTCACAAAGGTAGCACTTAACAGCGCGTTTGAAATCAAGAGCATCTATTTCTGTGAATATCATAGGCTCGCTTTTAGTTAGAATTCTGTGTATTGCTTTAGCATCTTCAGTCAGTAAATGTATAAATTTTGAAACACAATCTTTTCCGCGATAACTTCTATAGTCGCCAACCCTATCGTTAAATGATGACACTACATTATAGGCGAACGCGGCCGCCACGTGACGATGTGAGTATGACGTGTTAGCGGTGTTGAATTCATCGCCGGAAATCGGTTCGAGTATCGTTTCGAAATCGGCAAATATGACGAAAGGAATGTTTTGTTTTCTATCATAATTTTTGAATTTTAAAAATGTTCCTTTTTCTGGTAATACTGTGGCAATCCCTCCACACAGATGTGATTCAATTCGGCTGCGCGTTGGAAAAAACAATAAGCACGTTTCGCAGAAGTACAGTTTACCATGATGTTTGGTTATCTGATTTCTGACTAGACGAGGTAAATCAATGATTAGACAATAATGAGTACTAGAATTATTTTCTAAGAATAATAGATGGATGCTCTTAGATTTATGATTCGATGTTGAATACAAAGGTCCAATGATAGTTTTATCATTTTTTAAACCATACACGTAAATATTCAAAAACGGATTATTCTTCTCAAAGACAGCTATGTCCGAAAATGTTATCGGAAATGTCAAACCATCAACATTCAAAACATCCTGGAAGTAGGGATAAGATGAAACTCTGTCGGGATGTTGGTTAGTGGGGTACAGAGCCGCCACTACGCACCATAAAAAGCAATACTCATCATTGTTACGAATATTCAAACAAGCTTTTTTATTTTTTATACATTTTGGTAAAGTTATAAATTTAGATCCGCCGAGAGGTTGATATTTGTTAATATTTATTTCTATATGGGAATTGCTCGAAAATGTCCAACCACTATCTCTCTCCTGAAACTCTTCAATTTTCTTTAACAATAAATCAACCGTTGCTTTATATATTGAATCAAAATCGTAATTAAAATTAATAATAATGTTTTTTGTGGCGAACGATTTCATTTCCTTTTGATCATTTTTAAACATAAGAAAAAAAGAAAAAAGTTCGAAATTTATTTTCACAGCTTTATGTTTCAATAATGATCGGTTTATTAGAGTTTTAACTTGTTCCCTAATATTAATGAGAAAAATTTCAGGAAAATTATTTATTTCTGCGCCAGTTGCGATGATCTTGTAACTAACGATTCTTTTTTTAAACGCAGAATTAATAATTTCGACATTGTCAAAAACAGTGGTCGCACTATTGTTTTTATGAACATTACTACGTAAATGACCAGACCATCGACGATTATCTACAAATAAGTTGCAAACCGAACAATGAGGCATTATTTTACTAATTGGAATTAATTATCTCCCAATATAGACGCTAAACGCGAAATGAAACGATCTTACTCACGTATACCGACTAATGAACAATCGAAGTAAGTGCGACAGAATTATCGAATTGTTTAATATGGACCAGATCTGCATCTGCTTCAAGTTTGATGATTGATGATCAACCAGTGCATCTGATTAGGTTTCAATGTGTTTCTGAAAAAAAGAAATATCGGTTAGTACCTATTTTAAAATCAAAAACATTTAAAACGAAAATACGAAACATATTAAATAATTATTACCTTCTTGCAAATTACTTAATGTTGTACATAAATGTTCCAATTTTATGTAGTTCAAAAATGTGTAGGTGAATTCAGATCACAATACTAAAGGTCTGCTTCGGGAGATTATAAGACTGTAGGTATTTCGACATTCGCTGTGACTCCATATATTTATAAATGATTAATGGATTTACACTCCGTCACGCAGCGTAGCTTTGAGATAATGTCAAATTAATTTTTAGTTTCTAACTTTTAAACGTTACTAACTAACGAAGTAAGTATTCGTTATTGACTACTTAGTCATACGATCAATTTCCTAAAAATCAATAAAATATTTGATTGAAATAATTGTTATTGCGTAAAACATTACACGTGTAACCTTGTTTCTTTTAGGGTTCCGTAGCCAAATGGCAAAAAACGGTACCCTTATGGATTCGTCATGTCTATCTGTCTGTCTGTCCGTCCGTATGTCACAGCCGCTTTATTCCGAAACTATAAGAACTATACTGTTGAAACTTGGTAAGTAGATGAAACAATTTTTTTTTTCAATAAACCCATACGTGTGGGGTATCTATGGATAGGTCTTCAAAAATGATATTGAGGTTTCTCTCATCTCGTCTTTTAATACGTCATTAATCGTAAACCGTAATTTACCTTTAACGAACTACAAGAACTTTTATATTATGTTACTTGCTGCTACGGAACCCTTCATGAACGAGTCCGACTCTCACTTGGCCGCTTTTTTTTCGTTAGCTAAGTTGCATTCGCAACAGTAAGCTATTTTACCTAAGGTTGTCACGCATACATATTAAGGTAAGGATAAGTATCTGAAACTAGGTACACTATCACAAAATAAATAAAATGTAGTAAGTATATAGGTTTCTAACCTTAAGAATAGAATTAAAAATTAAGTTCCTTTAAAATTGAGTTAACTTATTGTTCAGTTAACTTATTTCCTGTACCTACTTCACTCGAGCATAAAAGTATTACAAGTAAAACTTGGATGTATAACATGATAAATACTAATCTTACGATTGTCTCTAGATTACCAAATAATTAAATTACCCCTCAAGAACATTCCCTATTAACGTTATTGGTAACTTATCTACTGGTTACCGTTTTGTCAACCCTAAGTCGTTTCGCTGTGTCGTCATTCGATGCTACCTGAAACATCCTTAGTCTTCACTTTTTGGTCAACCTATAATGCGTCTAAGGAAAAAAGTTTGTATTACACAACATTATATGAACGGTTGCAGTAATTTTTAACATAGTGAATTATCGTTCGTTTTCCGATTTATAAGCTACATGTTTTCGAAGTACTCGCTACAAACTAACTGAAGTCTACAAGTGTGGAAGTAATCTTCAAGTAGTGTACTGCGATCCTGCTGCGTTATCCTATCAATATCAGTGTTGATAGCTAACCGCTGCCTGCTGCCGTCAGTCACTACGCCTGCCAGCCTGCCATATCGATTGGAGATAATTGGAAAATGTAAGTATAAACCTTCCACTTGGTACATAGTTCAGAGATCTGACCCGATGTACTAATTGTAATCCTTATGTTTGACTATTTTTTTTTTTGTATCTTTATTTCAGGTCTGAGTCTGAGAGCGAGTACTTTCAAGAAGCTTCGATCACCGATCAGAAAACCAAACGCAGCCGCAAACCGTCTGCAGACAACAATAGGAAACGCAAGTCGCACCCACCATCAACGAATTTAATTCGTACGAGGTAAACAAACTATTCAATCATTTAGTTCGCCATACCAGTTTGAAATCATCAGTCATTTTTATTCGTATGTCTCTCTCTCATGTTCTGCAGGTACCTATTTTGACTGAGTGTATTTTTTTTTTCCTGTGCATAACTAAACGGTAAATGTAACCTGTACCTGTATATGATGAACTAATAGAAGCTTTCGTTGTTGTTTCAGTAAAAAAAACAATACTGATAATGACGTATTCGGTATCAGTAAGAACTATGGGTCTGACACCTTGCCAAAAGACGATTCATCGAGTACGTGTCTATCATCATTCTTCGTTAACCGAGTCGCCAACGGCTGCGAGCGGCGAGCAGCGAGCATCAACGGAGAGTACTACATCGACTGCAAGGTGTACAAGACTGACGACGCGCGCCACACCGACTCCCTGGAGGTGTGGAAGAAGGCGCTTGTGCGACTCAAGGTCCAGACCGACGCGGATTCGTGTCAATGGCGAAAACTACAAGAGTTCGTGCGCTCGGTAGATACTTTATTCCTTGAAAAACCAATGTTTTACGAAAAATAAACCAAATATAATTTGTACCTTGTTTATTATGCAGATCCAGCAGTGAGTCAGAGAGTCGTTTCTAATATTGAGACGCATGTCAAAAACACCAAGTCGTTTCCATTGTTGAAGCGCATTACAAAAACCAAGTCGTTTCTAATATTGAGACGCATGTCAAAAACACCAAGTCGTTTCCATTGTTGAAGCGCATTACAAAAACCAACAAGTCGTTTCTAATATTGAGACGCATGTCAAAAACACCAAGTCGTTTCCATTTTTGAAGCGCATTACAAAAACCAACAAGTCGTTTCTAATATTGAGACGCATGTCAAAAACACCCAAGTCGTTTCCACCCACGAAGCGCATTACAAAAACCTAGTTGTTTCTAATACTGAAATGCATGACCAAATCATCAAGTCGTTTCCGTTGGTGAAGCGCATATCAAAAATCATCAAGTCGTTTCTAACCAGGAAACGCATTTCATAATGACTAAATTAAATCTTAATCATTGATCGTGTCGATAGTTGTCACCAATGTCCGAAGCGAAGCAAACTCGCCTAGCTACTGGCGGCCAGTCGTATAACTCGCATGATCTTTTTATGAGTACAGTAATACCAGCCGTTTCTAATACTGAACGTGCCCAATTCATCAAGTCGTTTCCATTGCTGAAGCGCATTACAAAAACCAACAAGTCGTTTCCACCATTTGAAGCGCATAACACTAATCATCAAGTCGTTTCTAACAACGAAACGCATGTCAAAATGATCCATACCATCGTTCGCAGCGAGGAGCTACTGAAGGCCAGTGGTACAACTCACATGATCTCTAGGTGAGTACAGTAATATACTACACAGTCGAGTCGATCATTCAATATTGGGCATTCTATGCCACTGGCGCGTAGCGAGGCGCACTAGCCGAGCTACTTGCCGACAGTGGCATAGAATGCCCAATATTACCCTACTTAGTAGTGATAAATAAATCAATTAATCAATTGCTAAGTAATAATAGCCAACTAAAGTTAAACTAAGTTAATTAGAATTAGATGAGAAAGGTAAACACAAGGGAAGTACTATGAATAACAGTGCATTGGTTGTTTTCCTGTGTATGCATAAAAATATGTTGAAAACTAAGCTTTCTGTCAATGTATCAAAATATTGTGCTTGCATTGTCACACAACTTCTTGTTTGATGGTTCATACTTATCTCGTGACATATTTCACAAATGAATTTCATATCAAAATGTTTCTGTGTGTATCTTGCAACATTTTGTCTACTATGTTTCAATGTTTACAGCCTTATTTGGAAACGAATCCCCAGTCAAAGCTCCCTGTAACTACGAATTTCATGATGTTTGAGTAGTACTAATCCTATGATTACTCATAATAATAAATTATTGTTACATATGATTTGTTACATCATTCAATTATCCAGTAAGTTGTAACGTACTCGAAACTTTGTTATCGCTTGGGTAATTGACAAAGACTCGTTACTTTTACCTGCCATTTTAAGTACTTTAATTGGAAACTATTCGTTTTTATCTAATAAACACTTTGCCTGGAGATGAGTTCCATTTCTTAAGAGAAGTTCATGACACATTACAGGTGTTATTAGAATAACAACATTGACATTGTAATGAGCTTATTTTGTTGAGTCTATTAGAATAAGACCTCTCACTAAAAATAAATTAAAATTGTTTAATAATAATGTTCTGAGCAATCTTTCAACTGCTAGTTTTGATTCACAAGACCCCAATATAAACTACAGTACATTATTTACTACAGTATGCCAAGAATTCAATAAAGCATGTCCTGTAAAAAAAGTAACAATCAATAGTAAACCAAAATTTAATGAATGGGCCACTGCTGGCATTAGAAAAAGCAGAGATATTTTATATAATTTGTACCACGAGAAATCATTAACTTCTGATCAAGCCCTTCATAATTATGTCAGAAAGTATTCTAAGATATTCAAAATAGTCTGCGCTCAAGCTAAATCTAAATTAATAAGTAACAAAATTAGTAATTCAAATAATAAAATAAAAGCTGTGTGGCAGGTAATTAACAAAGAAACTGGAAACACAAAACAGCGAGACCAGAATGAATTGTCTCTAAAAATCAATAATGAAACCATTTCAGATAAGCTAAAAGTTGCTGAGACATTAGAAAATTTCTTTACGAACATCCCAATAGAGGTTACGAAATCGCTCCCCTCATCATCTATATTAGCTGAATCTCTTCTGAAAAAAAACTTCAATAAGGACATTCCAAGTTTTGAATTCAAGCCCATCTCTGTTGTTACAATTAAAAAAGTATTCAAAAGTCTTAATATAAAAAACACTGAAGACTTATGGGGAATTTCCGTTAAGGTCCTTGGAGATATTATTGACACAATTGCTCCTGTCCTAACAGGCATATTTAATCAATGTTTAGATAGTGGTACGTTTCCTGACTTAATGAAACATAGTAAAGTAGTACCAATTTTCAAATCGGGTAGTAAGAGTGATCCCTCTAATTATAGACCAATATCTGTGCAACCAGCACTGAGTAAAATATATGAAAAAATCATGCTGGACCAGATGTTGTCACATTTTAATTCAAATGAGATTTTACATAGTCGACAGTTTGGTTTCACGAAAGGAAGGTCGACGACTGACGCAGGAGTAAAACTCATCAGTCACATTTTGGAATCCTGGGAGAAGTCCCAGGATGCAATTGGCATATTCTGTGACCTCTCAAAAGCGTTTGACTGCGTTGACCACAACACACTGATCTGTAAATTACACCACTACGGAATTCGTGGACAGCCTGCTGATCTTGTTCTTTCTTATTTATCAAACAGGCAGCAAAAAGTAAGCGTAAACGGGGTGACTTCCTCGGGGTCTCTAGTAAAGATGGGCGTGCCCCAAGGTTCGATTCTTGGCCCTTTCCTATTTCTAGTTTATATTAATGACCTTCCCTACATGATGGCTAACTTATCGGATATAATTCTATTCGCTGATGACACGTCTCTTATTTTTAAAATAGATAGAAAAGATACGGATGTCTTACATGTCAACGATAGTTTGGCAGTTCTTTCTAAATGGTTCGCAGCTAATAATCTTTTACTTAATGCGAACAAAACTAAATGTCTTAAGTTCTCTTTACCAAATGTACCCCAAGTAGGTCTAAACTTAAAACTTGATGGCAAGAAACTAGATGCAATTACAGAAACTGTGTTTCTAGGAATTACTCTAGATTCTAAACTTAATCTACCTGAAAGAGCTCTAATGTGGGCACCCCACATTAGAGCTCTTTCAGGTAGATTAAGTTCAGCTGCATTCGCAGTAAGAAAAATAAGGCAGTTGACTGATGTAGCCACAGCTAGGTTAGTATACTTTGCTTATTTCCACAGTATTATGTCTTATGGCGTTCTGCTGTGGGGATCGGCAGCTGATGTAGACTCAATTTTCATATTACAAAAGAGAGCAATCCGCGCGATCTATAGAATGGGTCCTCGTGAGTCCCTTAGAAACAAATTCAAAGAAGTTGATGTACCAACTCTGCCTTCTCTTATATCTTAGAAAGTATTTTGTATGTTCGCAAAAACTTAGGACTTTTCAAAATTTGAAGTGATTTCCATAATATAAATACACGTAGTAAACATGAAATTGTGATACCTAAATTTAGATTAACTAAAACTAGCAAGTCATTCCTTATAAACAGTATTCGCTTTTATAACAAGTTGCCAAAGTCGTTTACAGAACTTAACGATGGAAAGTTCAAAACCCACATAAAACGTGTCCTTATCAAAAAAGCATATTACAAGATTAAAGACTACGTTGACGACAAGGAAGTTTGGCAATAATTCCTTCTGCACATGTGGCCTCCCTGGTACCTCATTAACGGCATAATTATGTAAATGTCTATTAACTGCTCCCAAATTACGATATGTATTTTATTTTACTTTTTTATTTAGGTACTACTTGACATGTAGTTTCATTATTTGACATGTATGCCTACAATTCAAATTTCAACTTACAGTAGAGACTTGTGGAATAAGGGGTTCTCATTCGGATTGGTTAAAGTTGTAGTGACAACCATTTGGGTTAAATAGGTTTTTAATATTTAATATTTTTTTCGACCTTTATATAGATTCCTTTATATTTTGTGAATGTGAGAACGTTGTAGGCACAACAGACTGTCGATTTGCAGACTATTTTCTATTTTTTTTATTTTTTTTAAGTGTCTTGTTGACAGGCCTACGCTGTCCTCTCATACCTATTCAAACTGTACATTTAAAGCATTGTAAAACCCATTTATTTTTAAAAGAGTAACCGTGGAGTTTCTTGCCGGCTCTTCTCCATAGGAAACGACCAATTGGAACCGTGCACCTAGATTCTGACGTTTCATAAGTGCCCTTGTAGGTTTATGTGAAATAAAATATTTTGATTTTGAGTAATTTATCTTGTGTTGTTATTTTACTTCCACAAGTTGTCAAGCAAAAGGTGACATTAACCTTGCCAGTGTGTGATGAACATAGTTCAAAGACTGTTAGCAAATAATTATGTTCTACAATGTAAAAATAATAAAACAAAATACTTCCCAGATTGATGTTGAAATTCATCAACGGACTGACTTTAATCTTTGCATTGTGGTGTCAAATTTTTGTTTGTTCTGCTGCTTCGGTCATTCTGTACTGTACAAATTGTTTTGCTGGCACTATTAGGCTTCTGGTCATCTAGAATTTTATCATTTGTTTCTTAATTTTATTTAAGTATTGTTTCTTCCTTGAGAATAGCCATCATATAACAGGTAGGTATAGATTTATTGTGATCTCAGCATCAGTTGTTATCATACTACAGTAGGCATGTTGCCGTCCACCAGCCACATCCACATGGATGGGAATGCAGCCAACTCCTAGGTTATTGGCATCAGAACTATTTAGTTCATTATGTGCGTCTCTGCGGAAAATCATTCCCTCCAAAATCTTCCTCTTTATGAGTCCATTGTCACTACCAGCACCTCTTGCAAAAAAAATATTTCAGTTGGCTGTGGCTGGCCAAAAAGTCGCTCACTCTTGGAATGCATCATGTTCGCGATTCCAGAGAAAAATCTTTTGGCACGCACTCGGCCATGGCCGTGCAAGCAGGCCTCGCAGTTGGACGTAATTCTTTGGATGTCCAGCATAAGCATGAGCGGAAGGGGATCGTATTGTACGATCCCACTTGTGATGACACGACGGGTATCCTATCCTGTGCCGTTTCTGACCAATCTCCGGTTTATTCTTCGTTAAGGGTTGGTTTTCAATCACACACAATAGTTAACTCAAACTCAAAGCATTTATTTCAATTAAAACATTTACAGGCACTT
Organism: Eupsilia transversa; assembly: GCA_914767815.1. NCBI lineage: Eukaryota > Metazoa > Arthropoda > Insecta > Lepidoptera > Noctuidae > Eupsilia > Eupsilia transversa. Next base: position 15,648,806 of record OU611873.1, on the reverse strand, counting down.
TTAAATGATCACTTTACAGATTTCAGTCATCATTTTTCGTTTGAGTTATTTGGTGAAGCTAGTCGCCCATTCCAAAACGCAGTAGGTTCCTTATGGAGAAGAACGGGCAAGAAACTCCATGGACACTCTTTTAAATCAAAACATTATGTTACAGATTATATTTCATCTCAATTACCCACACACCGGCGCCATTGTGCGCGCGTGCCTGTGTCTCTAGTCGTCCGAAGTACGCGTCATCGAATACAGAGTCTTAGTAACTAGTTAGTTCAACACAACTTAAAAACAATGCTAAAATGCTTATCAGTTAATTCTTTTATAATTAAACAATGTCAATTCACCATACAAAGGCGTTTCCAGAAATAAAGTTTAATTACCATTATATTACCATTTGTCAATTTCCGGCAATACAAGAAATGTAAGTAGGTAATCAAGCAGGTATTCATTGGTAAATTCCTGTGTAAAATAATCTTATTACTTTATAGTTTGTATTCTATTATTGAAACTTATTTAGTCCTTGCATTAAATTATAACATTCAGTTATTGATCTTAAAATTCACAGCCGGCGCCATTTTTGGGCAGAGGTAGCGCTGTGTCATAAACAAACTTACTATATCAAATAAGCAATTATTGTTATTATGACAAAACCCAAAAATCATTAACTAAATGTTCCCTTTTAATTTTAACTTTACTTTTAACTCCAACATCGAAATTGGTTCAATCGTTTCTCTTCAAGAAATATACTGTGAGTTCGATTTCACAAACGGCAATAGATGGCAGTAGGGTAATATTGGGCATTCTATGCCACTGTTGGCAAGTAGCTCGGCTAGTGCGCCTCGCTACGCGCCAGTGGCATAGAATGCCCAATATTGAATGATCGACTCGACTGTGTAGTATATTACTGTACTCACCTAGAGATCATGTGAGTTGTACCACTGGCCTTCAGTAGCTCCTCGCTGCGAACGATGGTATGGATCATTTTGACATGCGTTTCGTTGTTAGAAACGACTTGATGATTAGTGTTATGCGCTTCAAATGGTGGAAACGACTTGTTGGTTTTTGTAATGCGCTTCAGCAATGGAAACGACTTGATGAATTGGGCACGTTCAGTATTAGAAACGGCTGGTATTACTGTACTCATAAAAAGATCATGCGAGTTATACGACTGGCCGCCAGTAGCTAGGCGAGTTTGCTTCGCTTCGGACATTGGTGACAACTATCGACACGATCAATGATTAAGATTTAATTTAGTCATTATGAAATGCGTTTCCTGGTTAGAAACGACTTGATGATTTTTGATATGCGCTTCACCAACGGAAACGACTTGATGATTTGGTCATGCATTTCAGTATTAGAAACAACTAGGTTTTTGTAATGCGCTTCGTGGGTGGAAACGACTTGGGTGTTTTTGACATGCGTCTCAATATTAGAAACGACTTGTTGGTTTTTGTAATGCGCTTCAAAAATGGAAACGACTTGGTGTTTTTGACATGCGTCTCAATATTAGAAACGACTTGTTGGTTTTTGTAATGCGCTTCAACAATGGAAACGACTTGGTGTTTTTGACATGCGTCTCAATATTAGAAACGACTTGGTTTTTGTAATGCGCTTCAACAATGGAAACGACTTGGTGTTTTTGACATGCGTCTCAATATTAGAAACGACTTGGTTTTTGTAATGCGCTTCAACAATGGAAACGACTTGGTGTTTTTGACATGCGTCTCAATATTAGAAACGACTTGGTTTTTGTAATGCGCTTCAACAAAGGAAACGACTTGGTGTTTTTGACATGCGTCTCAATATTAGAAACGACTTGGTTTTTGTAATGCGCTTCAACAATGGAAACGACTTGGTGTTTTTGACATGCGTCTCAATATTAGAAACGACTTGGTTTTTGTAATGCGCTTCGTGGGTGGAAACGACTTGGTGTTTTTGACATGCGTCTCAATATTAGAAACGACTTGGTTTTTGTAATGCGCTTCAACAAAGGAAACGACTTGGTGTTTTTGACATGCGTCTCAATATTAGAAACGACTTGGTTTTTGTAATGCGCTTCAACAAAGGAAACGACTTGGTGTTTTTGACATGCGTCTCAATATTAGAAACGACTTGGTTTTTGTAATGCGCTTCGTGGGTGGAAACGACTTGGTGTTTTTGACATGCGTCTCAATATTAGAAACGACTTGGTTTTTGTAATGCGCTTCAACAATGGAAACGACTTGGTGTTTTTGACATGCGTCTCAATATTAGAAACGACTTGGTTTTTGTAATGCGCTTCAACAATGGAAACGACTTGGTGTTTTTGACATGCGTCTCAATATTAGAAACGACTTGGTTTTTGTAATGCGCTTCAACAATGGAAACGACTTGGTGTTTTTGACATGCGTCTCAATATTAGAAACGACTTGGTTTTTGTAATGCGCTTCAACAATGGAAACGACTTGGTGTTTTTGACATGCGTCTCAATATTAGAAACGACTTGGTTTTTGTAATGCGCTTCGTGGGTGGAAACGACTTGGTGTTTTTGACATGCGTCTCAATATTAGAAACGACTCTCTGACTCACTGCTGGATCTGCATAATAAACAAGGTACAAATTATATTTGGTTTATTTTTCGTAAAACATTGGTTTTTCAAGGAATAAAGTATCTACCGAGCGCACGAACTCTTGTAGTTTTCGCCATTGACACGAATCCGCGTCGGTCTGGACCTTGAGTCGCACAAGCGCCTTCTTCCACACCTCCAGGGAGTCGGTGTGGCGCGCGTCGTCAGTCTTGTACACCTTGCAGTCGATGTAGTACTCTCCGTTGATGCTCGCTGCTCGCCGCTCGCAGCCGTTGGCGACTCGGTTAACGAAGAATGATGATAGACACGTACTCGATGAATCGTCTTTCGGCAAGGTGTCAGACCCATAGTTCTTACTGATACCGAATACGTCATTATCAGTATTGTTTTTTTTACTGAAACAACAACGAAAGCTTCTATTAGTTCATCATATACAGGTACAGGTTACATTTACCGTTTAGTTATGCACAGGAAAAAAAATACACTCAGTCAAAATAGGTACCTGCAGAACATGAGAGAGAGACATACGAATAAAAATGACTGATGATTTCAAACTGGTATGGCGAACTAAATTATTGAATAGTTTGTTTACCTCGTACGAATTAAATTCGTTGATGGTGGGTGCGACTTGCGTTTCCTATTGTTGTCTGCAGACGGTTTGCGGCTGCGTTTGGTTTTCTGATCGGTGATCGAAGCTTCTTGAAAGTACTCGCTCTCAGACTCAGACCTGAAATAAAGATACAAAAAAAAAAATAGTCAAACATAAGGATTACAATTAGTACATCGGGTCAGATCTCTGAACTATGTACCAAGTGGAAGGTTTATACTTACATTTTCCAATTATCTCCAATCGATATGGCAGGCTGGCAGGCGTAGTGACTGACGACAGCAGGCAGCGGTTAGCTATCAACACTGATATTGATAGGATAACGTAGCAGGATCGCAGTACACTACTTGAAGATTACTTCCACACTTGTAGACTTCAGTTAGTTTGTAGCGAGTACTTCGAAAACATGTAGCTTATAAATCGGAAAACGAACGATAATTCACTATGTTAAAAATGACTGCAACCGTTCATATAATGTTGTGTAATACAAACTTTTTTCCTTAGACGCATTATAGGTTGACCAAAAAGTGAAGACTAAGGATGTTTCAGGTAGCATCGAATGACGACACAGCGAAACGACTTAGGGTTGACAAAACGGTAACCAGTAGAAAAGTTACCAATAACGTTAATAGGGAATGTTCTTGAGGGGTAATTTAATTATTTGGTAATCTAGAGACAATCGTAAGATTAGTATTTATCATGTTATACATCCAAGTTTTACTTGTAATACTTTTATGCTCGAGTGAAGTAGGTACAGGAAATAAGTTAACTGAACAATAAGTTAACTCAATTTTAAAGGAACTTAATTTTTAATTCTATTCTTAAGGTTAGAAACCTATATACTTACTACATTTTATTTATTTTGTGATAGTGTACCTAGTTTCAGATACTTATCCTTACCTTAATATGTATGCGTGACAACCTTAGGTAAAATAGCTTACTGTTGCGAATGCAACTTAGCTAACGAAAAAAAAGCGGCCAAGTGAGAGTCGGACTCGTTCATGAAGGGTTCCGTAGCAGCATAATATAAAAGTTCTTGTAGTTCGTTAAAGGTTAATTACGGTTTACGATTAATGACGTATTAAAAGACGAGATGAGAGAAACCTTAATCATTTTTGAAGACCTATCCATAGATACCCCACACGTATGGGTTTATTGAAAAAAAAATTGTTTCATCTACTTACCAAGTTTCAACAGTATAGTTCTTATAGTTTCGGAAAAAAGCGGCTGTGACATACGGACGGACAGACAGACAGATAGACATGACGAATCCATAAGGGTACCGTTTTTTGCCATTTGGCTACGGAACCCTAAAAGAAACAAGGTTACACGTGTAATGTTTTACGCAATAACAATTATTTCAATCAAATATTTTATTGATTTTTAGGAAATTGATCGTATGACTAAGTAGTCAATAACGAATACTTACTTCGTTAGTTAGTAACGTTTAAAAGTTAGAAACTAAAAATTAATTTGACATTATCTCAAAGCTACGCTGCGTGACGGAGTGTAAATCCATTAATCATTTAAAAATATATGGAGTCACAGCGAATGTCGAAATACCTACAGTCTTATAATCTCCCGAAGCAGACCTTTAGTATTGTGTGAACATTTATGTACAACATTAAGTAATTTGCAAGAAGGTAATTATTTAATATGTTTCGTATTTTCGTTTTAAATGTTATTGATTTTAAAATAGGTACTAACCGATATTACTTTTTTTTCAGAAACACATTGAAACCTAATCAGATGCACTGGTTGATCATCAATCATCAAACTTGAAGCAGATGCAGATCTGGTCCAGATTAAACAATTCGATAATTCTGTCGCACTTACTTCGATTGTTCATTAGTCGGTATACGTGAGTAAGATCGTTTCATTTCGCGTTTAGCGTCTATATTGGGAGATAATTAATTCCAATTAGTAAAATAATGCCTCATTGTTCGGTTTGCAACTTATTTGTAGATAATCGTCGATGGTCTGGTCATTTACGTAGTAATGTTCATAAAAACAATAGTGCGACCACTGTTTTTGACAATGTCGAAATTATTAATTCTGCGTTTAAAAAAAGAATCGTTAGTTACAAGATCATCGCAACTGGCGCAGAAATAAATAATTTTCCTGAAATTTTTCTCATTAATATTAGGGAACAAGTTAAAACTCTAATAAACCGATCATTATTGAAACATAAAGCTGTGAAAATAAATTTCGAACTTTTTTCTTTTTTTCTTATGTTTAAAAATGATCAAAAGGAAATGAAATCGTTCGCCACAAAAAACATTATTATTAATTTTAATTACGATTTTGATTCAATATATAAAGCAACGGTTGATTTATTGTTAAAGAAAATTGAAGAGTTTCAGGAGAGAGATAGTGGTTGGACATTTTCGAGCAATTCCCATTTAGAAATAAATATTAACAAATATCAACCTCTCAGCGGATCTAAATTTATAACTTTACCAAAATGTATAAAAAATAAAAAAGCTTGTTTGAATATTCGTAACAATGATGAGTATTGCTTTTTATGGTGCGTAGTGGCGGCTCTGTACCCCACTAACCAACATCCCGACAGAGTTTCATCTTATCCCTACTTCCAGGATGTTTTGAATGTTGATGGTTTGACATTTCCGATAACATTTTCGGACATAGCTGTCTTTGAGAAGAATAATCCGTTTTTGAATATTTACGTGTATGGTTTAAAAAATGATAAGACTATCATTGGACCTTTGTATTCAACATCGAATCATAAATCTAAGAGCATCCATCTATTATTCTTAGAAAATAATTCTAGTACTCATTATTGTTTAATCATTGATTTACCTCGTCTAGTCAGAAATCAGATAACCAAACATCATGGTAAACTGTACTTCTGCGAAACGTGCTTATTGTTTTTTCCAACGCGTAGCCGAATTGAATCACATCTGTGTGGAGGGATTGCCACAGTATTACCAGAAAAAGGAACATTTTTAAAATTCAAAAATTATGATAGAAAACAAAACATTCCTTTCGTCATACATGCCGATTTCGAAACGATACTCGAACCGATTTCCGGCGATGAATTCAACACCGCTAACACGTCATACTCACATCATCACGTGGCGGCCGCGTTCGCCTATAATGTAGTGTCATCATTTAACGATAGGGTTGGCGACTATAGAAGTTATCGCGGAAAAGATTGTGTTTCAAAATTTATACATTTACTGACTGAAGATGCTAAAGCAATACACAGAATTCTAACTAAAAGCGAGCCTATGATATTCACAGAAATAGATGCTCTTGATTTCAAACGCGCTGTTAAGTGCTACCTTTGTGAAAATTTACTGTTGTCCGATAGAGTAAGGGATCACTGTCATATAACTGGCCGGTACCGAGGTGCAGCACATCGACACTGTAACCTACAACACAAAGTACCAAAATTCATCCCAATATTTTTTCATAACTTAACCGGATATGACTGTCATTTATTTATTAAAAAGTTAGGCGAAATTCCAGGACAAATTAAAATAATACCCAAGACTAAGGAAAAATATATAGCGTTTACAAAGTTTATTCCTATTGCTGATAACGAGTTTATACAAATAAGGTTTTTAGATTCCTTTAACTTTTTAGGAACTAGTTTAGACAAACTTGCTAAAACATTGCAAGTAGACGATTTTGTTAACCTTAAATCAATTTTTACTGATGAAACACAATTTAGTTTGCTGACTCGTAAAGGTGTGTACCCATATGACTATATGAAGGACTGGAAATGTTACGATCAAAAGTCATTACCATCTAAAGATTATTTCCATAATTCTTTGACTAACGAAGGTATTAGCGATGAAGATTATAATCATGCTCAGAATGTTTGGGCTGAATTCAATATTAATGACCTAGGCGAGTATACAGATCTATACTTAAAAACAGACGTGCTTTTGTTGACAGACATATTTCAAAAGTTTCGGAAAACATGTAAACAATATTACAAACTCGATCCTGCCTTTTACGTAACTGCACCCAGTTTATCGTTCGATGCAATGTTGCTAAAAACTGGTGTTCAGTTAGAACTCATTTCGGATTTAGCTATCGTCAGAATGATTCAAAGCGGTATACGAGGGGGTTTGTGCATGTGTTCCCATCGGTATGCAAAAGCAAATCACAAATACATGCCGGAACATAATGCATCACAGCCTCAGAGTTTCATAGTATATCTAGACTGTAATAACCTATACGGCTTTAGCATGTGTCAGTATTTACCGTATTCTAGTTTTAGATTTCTTGATGAAAATGAATTAACTAATTTTCGTGTTGAAAATGTCGAGGATAACTCTGAGTGGGGCTTTATATTAGAGGTCGATCTTTTTTATCCTGAACATTTACACAAACACCACAATGATTTACCATTTTGTCCTGAGAAATGTATACCTCCAGGAGGTAAAACAAAAAAACTAGTTGCAAATTTGCATAATAAGTACAACTACGTAATACATTACGTTCATTTAAAAAAGTGTTTAGAACATGGTTTAATACTACGTAAAGTTCATAAAGCTATTACTTTCAGACAAAGTCCCTATTTAAAACAGTACATAGAATTAAACACTCGATTAAGACAAAAGGCAAAAAGTTCTTTCGAACAAGACTTTTTTAAGTTGTTAAACAACAGTGTTTTTGGTAAGACATTAGAAAATACTGAAAATAGAGTAACCGTACATTTAGTTAATCAATGGTGCGATCAATCTAATCGTACTAAGAAATTTATATCCTCCGAGAGACTTGTAGCCAACCCCTATTTCCATAGCGCTTCTATTCTAACTGAAAACTTAGTTGCAATACAAATGAAACCTGACCAAATTATTTTAGATAAACCTATTTATATTGGATTCACTGTATTAGAACTTTCTAAGACACATATGTATGACTTTCATTACAATATTGTAAAACCTTTTTATGAAGACCGAGTGCAGCTGTGTTATACAGATACAGATTCGTTTGTCTATAAAATATTCACGTTTGATTTTTATCATGACTTGAAGTATAATTTTTTGCAATATTTCGATACCAGTAACTATGATGATAAAAATGATTTTAACATACCAATTATGAACAAAAAAGTTCCAGGTTTATTCAAAGACGAAATGGGAGGAAAATATATCTCAGATTTTGTTGGTTTGAGATCAAAACTTTACTCAATAAAAACAGTCGATAAAGTCATTAAAAAGGCAAAAGGAGTAAAATCAAGTGTAGTAAGAGACTTAAATATATCAGATTATGAAAATATTTTATTAGATGGTGGAATTATTCGTAGAAAAAATATTATGTTTAAATCCATAAAGCACGAAATATTTACTAAGAGTGTCAACAAAATTGCCTTATCTCGAAATGATGATAAACGATCAATATCTGTAGATCGAATATCAACGCGAGCCTGGGGTCACTCACTTATTTTAAAGAGCGAAATATGAATTTTAAGATTAAGCTAATTAGTAATAGAGTTCGAATATAATTTATGTATTATAATCATAATTTAGATCTTAAAAATATACCTAAGTAACTTTATAATGTATGTTATATAATATAATTCCTAGTTTTAAAAACCTAAGTTAATGTAAAAATATAAATAAAATGTGAATGATTATGACAACTTGTTTAATTTGTGTTTTAAAACATCATCCTCCTTTTTGTAGTTGGTTAAATAAAATGAAACCCGACCAAGATTCAATTTTCAACATGAAGTGCCTGTTGAAACTTGAATCGTTCATTTGTCAGAGGTAAAATGTATTTTATACGTAATACAATAAGACTGATTATACAAATTTCGAAGAGCCATGTTTGCGGCAATTGCATAACGCTGATCATACAAAATACCTACTACAAACACACAACAGTGCATTGCCCTCACAAATGCTTAGTTAACATTCTAATCTAAATTATGAATTATTGCGATGGTTATTTTTTGCCATTTACGAAATAATACTCATCTTGAATACTTGTAATACGCACCCAGTGTTGTACTTTTTGCGAGCATGTCATCCGTAAGTGTCCCAATTTATTTTTATATTGTTTAGTAACTAGCGATTGAATTCGCAGCAATTTTGCTCACAGTTATTAGTGAATCGGCTATGAATATTTTAACCCGCTGACAATTCGTTTATGCAACACTATATCAACGTCTACGTTTAAGTTTAAAATTAATGAGTGTCTATTTCTTTCCAGATTACAGAATCAGAGATTATGTTTAGCCAGTACGCTCAAAATCCTTATGAAGGATTCTCCGAAACGCTTCACAACGAACCCGAGCACAGCAAACAAGTGATGAAAGAAAAGAAATCAAAACAACGATGCAGGGAAAAGTCGAAGAAGCAAAATCCAACTAAATCTTTTGTGATGAGCCGATTACAGCGACGAGGGATCAAATTAATTAAAATATCAGTCGTAGATCTGTGCAATAGCAATCCGCAAACCAGTGACAGTGACAGTGACAGTGAGAACGTAATTATAAGTGCTCAATACATTGTTAAAGACGCTATCGACAATGTTATGGACGAAACTGAATCTTTAGTTAAAAAAATATCTAAATCTTTAATAGATAGTGATTTTTAGTACTTAACTGTTTGCGTAAGCAGTTGTTTATGTAAATACTGAGTACTTATTACGATGTTTTATTTAATTTTAATGTTTTATTTGATGATGTGTTGGGTGTTCAAAAAAATAAAAGCAGTTTTACTATACAAATTATTTTTTATTCATGAAACCAATAACCTTATAAGTAGGCACACATTTATAACTCTAAATATTTTCTTATACATAACACATTTTTAAGAGCACAATGCTTTAAATGATTATTACAATTTAAATTAGTTCTTCCTTCACAGTATCTTTTATGTAAAATAGAGAAGTTAGGACATTTTTCGGTCACAAGGTCTGATACTTTACAGTTCTCACAAAGTTCCTTTATCCACTTTACTTTCTCCAAACCAATACAAACGATTTCCTTATTTTCTAGATAGAGAACGATTATACGACGAAATTCTCTATAGTCGATATACCCTTCGTTCCAATAAATACCTCTGTTTCTTTCCAGCCATTTAACTTGTCTCTTTTCGTCACTTGTTAAGTGTTTAAACAAGTATGGTGGCTTTATTAAAAATGTTTGGGTATAATCACGGGTAGCAAAAGCTAACTCTTTTATTATAAAATTATTGTACAGGTCTTTAAACCCTTGAACATCTACTATGACAGTATTCGGATTCATGATATTTTTCTCACAGTATTACTTAAAGGTTTATATTCAATAATACAGTCGTTCAATATAAGACAATACGCAGAAGTTTGATCTGGTATTTCCAAATCACTCTCAATTTCCACTCTTACGTCCACAATAGGGCCTGTCTTTACATTATCAGCTTGTCTAGAGCAATCGATGACAAATAGTGGCGCCAAATCTTTAAATTGTTTTTCACTTAATAAGGGCTCCGGTCGACGCCCGTAATAAGACTGTTGAAATCTGACGTATTGCTCGTATAATAAAGCGATTCTGTTATTCGCGAAACTCACATTTAGGTTTTCATACGGGAAGTAAGTAGAGTTGAGGTACACTCTGACATCACGAACATGACAATGATCGAATTGAGACATATCAGAACTGCCATTGTTTTTTCTATTTGTCTGTAGTCCCATAATAATATATCTTGGTTTCTCTATTTGCGAGGATGTTTTGATTGACCAAGTATGTTTTGTAGTTTTAGGTAAAGCCGGATATTCGTACAGATCCCAATTTCTGAATATCATCTGGAGTGGTCGATCTTTTTCTAATAGTTTTAGCAAATTTATTTTCTCTTTGTCAGACACTTTAACGTGCGGTACGCGCCAAATGATTTTATTTATCTGAACGTCTTCTACAATTTCACCGGTGTTAAGTTTTACAGCATTCAGGTTAGTGTTACTTCGTAGCAATATCAGTTCGTGCCTACTATTTATCACGACTTTCTTGAAATCCTCTGCGAAACCGATGATGTTACAAAGTGGTATAGAAGCAGAAAAATCACCTCCGTTAATGTTTTTTGTACCATCGATATCCCAGCACCACGAATTCGATGTCTTTGATTCATTCTCATTCATTGATATTAACGATTTCATGGTGGTAGTTACGCCAGCATTTTTTATTCTATCAATTTCCACTCCATTTAGCTCGTACCTTATGTCTTGAAATAAGTAGAGTAGAGCATTATTCGTGAAATGAACACTAGTTGCTTTATCTTTCATGTCCTTTTTGCTAACGATAACGGATCCTTCCAAATACAAGGTACTAGCTGATGGAAGGATGTACAAGTCCTGTTGGTTAATAGGTATGCGAATTTCATCGTTTCTATTGAAACTAGTTACATAGGGCTTGTAAGAATGAAATTCAATTCCTTCAACCGTATTATCATAAGTCGGAGCGGATAAAACGTCTAAGATATTCATTTTAGCAAACCGATCACTTTGAGAAATGCCTTGTTGTCTTTAGTTAATTTTATTTTCTTCTTACGGCGAGCTCTTATTTGGTTGGGTGCTTGAGCGGGACTGATATTTTGAATTTGTTGATGCACATATTTATTGTAATCAATCATTTTTTTCTTCTAAGATGCAAATACAGCTGCACTTCTTCACCTCGTAGATTTATTAAGCGGTTATTTATATCTATCAACCGGATATGTATGCAGCTTATGTTGTTTTGGTTAATTGGAAAGTATATTGCGTTTTTCGGAATTTCTATAATCCTATACCCAGGAGGTACGTTAAGTGCGAATTCGTGAATTATGTGACTCGGTTTTCCGTTTGTGTACGAGCCGCTTACGATATCACATTCGATCCTGATCACTGTCGTAGGTAAAATGTTGACTGGAAACTGTGACACATGCCATTTATTTGGTTCCAAGATCTGCTTATTAAAACCTAATAAATTTCTGATAGTATCTTCTTTACTAAAATTTATGCTTTTTGTACAGAATACTGTAGTTTTTAATGTATTGTTATTGCACTGCAGTTTGATTGATGCATCTTTAATTTTAGATTTTAAGTAATCATTAATATCTTGCAATTCGTAGGTGCCTTCTGGTATTTCAATAACTTCGTTAGAGCCATAATAGAACTTATTATTCGTTTTGTCAATATTTGGAATAGAATTAAATGTTGAGACATGCAATAGGGCACACTCATACTGTTCATTTAGTTGCAATGTGTCAGGATAGTACGTAGATAAAGTTGACGAATTTCCAGTTATTGACAATGTGAGTGACATCTTGCAAATGGTTGAAATAAAAGAAAATTATAATTTTTATACGTTTTTATTCCAAAAAGTCCTTAGATATTCTAAACATAAGTGTCCACAATTTTCTGTGTTAAATTTCTGATATCTAGTATAGTTATAAAAAACATTACATTTCTTAAAATATCGCATTAGTTCCAATGGAGGTTTCAAATCCCCAAAGCTATCAAAATATTCACAATAGTTGTTAACTTTAACATAAGCTACCCAATGTGTACCAACATTCTTATAATTATCCAAGTTAACAACACCACATTCAATCCGTTTTGGTATCCTTGGTAATTGATCCTTCATGTAGACTCCTCGAAAGTAGGGGATGTTACGTGCATCCTTTTGGATATCTACATTAGTTAGAGGACGATTAGGTAGCTTGTTTCTTAGTTTTTTGAAGATTTTATAAATAAACCTTTACCATTTTTATGTGACTTAATGTATAAACCCTTGCCTAACTTTAAAGACTCCATAGCCTTATTGTGTCGTACTGTTTCTTGCAAATTTTGCTGACCAGCTTTGTAATCGTTAACAGTTTTTGCAATACCCGCTGCACCACCAGCTAAAGTACCTAAAGCCGATAAACCAGCAAAAATTGGGATTAAAGGTAGAATTCCTCCAGTCTTTGGTAATGGTATCACTCGCGGTACTCGAATTTTGGAGATTTTTGGAAATAATTTCTTTGCCGCTGCGTAAGCAACGTTGATTAATGTTTTGCTATCCTTTGGGTTCAGTTTCTTGATCTTTGATCTTATTTTTGACACGAAACATTTAAACGTTTTAATGCCGGAACCAGATTTCAGTTTGGCTTTCATAACTTTGCTCACTATCCATGAACTCAGTTTTTCACCTTTTCCAGCATCTTTCGACTTAAGTCTTTGTTTAGTCATATTTAGTAGTTGTAAATCGGCTTTGTGGCGATTGGGTAAGTCTGTATGGTTTGCATACGCAATGTCGTGATGCATACAAGCTTCGTCTAGCTTATTCACACCGCGATCACCTCGTTGTAATCGTTTCTCGAGTTTTGTTCCTGGTCCGCAATAATTATAACCAGGCAAATGAAGTTCGAACGGTAGATTATTAATTAATGTATTAACCAGTTCACCACCTTGCATTGTCCGAATTATAATGATGAAAATAGTGGAAAAATAATGTTTATATTAATATTATTTTAACCTACGATTGCAGTTTTGTCAATCCAACTGTTTTCTTCATTGTTTAGACCCAACCATTTCACGAAAATTTTTGATCCTTTTCTTTTTAAAACTCTTTCTATCAAATAAACACCAGGATATTTAGATTTTTGAAGTTCTTGTCCGTAAAAGGTTCCCAATATAGCTTGCTTTCGCTGATCTTCTAAATGATATGTTACAGGTATGGTAAAATTAATCTTTTTTATGGTAAATATTTCACTCGACCAATTAGGTGTATAACCTTTCTCAAACTGGTGTTTGTATTTACTGATCCGAACAAAATCACCCACTTTGAACTTAGGTTTTTTACAAATAGGTGGTTTAAACGATTTTTTTATATTTTCTTCTATAACTAACATATTAGCTTTATTCACTTCGATTGGTTTAACTCCAATTGTTCGATGTTTTGTGTTGTTATATATCTTTAATGTAACTTGTAACGGTAAATCCAGCCATTTATAGTTTCCATTCAGACTAAAATATTTATATAATTTATTTTTAATGGTTTTAATCAACCGCTCTACAATCGAAGCTTTTTTGGTAGAAAATGATGAGTAATGGTTAATATTGTATGACTTCATAAGCATCTGAAATGAGTTGTTATAAAACTCTGTTCCCATATCCGTTTGTAAATTATCAGGTTTACGTTTGCTGTTAATCAATATTTGTTGAAATGCACGAGTAACATCAAGTTTATTTTTTGATTTTAATGGCTCTGTCCAAGCATACTTTGAGAAGCAGTCAATCACCACTAAAATGTAATTGTAACCTTTATTATATTTCTTTAAGTTTTGCATGTCCATCAGATCAGCTTGCCACAAGTCATCAATTCCCTTTAGAATGACAGGACGTCTAAGGAAATTTCTTCGTGCTGCTTTGTGTATTTCATTAACAATTTGCTGTTTTGCCATTACTTAGTTTTTTGAAGTAATTTATCAACCTCTGCTTTAGTATAAAACTTATCTTGCAAATGACTTACAATCGCAGGTATCTCGGCTTTTAAAGTAGTTTGAACAGTACCTTTTGCATCTTTCATGATTTGAGAACGCAATGTACCAATAAGTGTATTAAATTCTTTTATCATATTAGCACTCAACCGATCTACATAATCCTTGTTCACTGCATCGGCAGCTTCTACTGGATTTTTAATTCCTCTCAGTCTTGATGTTTTTAAATCAAAATCTCCGTTTTCTGATTTTGATAATGTATTTTCATTGATCTCAAATAACTCTGATAATCGCATTCTTTTATGAATATAATGTCCGAATTTATCTACGTTCATGTTTAAGGTGTATTGTGTTGTGAGGTTTAAAATAAAATGAACACACATTTTTAAATACATAGGTGTTTTATTTATTTATAATTTTACTTTCACGTAATTCTTCAATGATAGATATAATTTCATTATCTAATCCTGTGTTACCAGCGTCTCGAGATGCAATTAATAATTTTAACCTATCCACCAGTTCATTTGGATCGTTCCAATATACAAAATCGACCTTTTTCTTCCACATTTTTGTCAAGGGTAGCCCTTTTCCCTTCGATTGAGGGGTCTGAATTGTACTTTGTAGTTTGAAAATAGGCTTAATAACTTGCATATACTTTTGACCTTTATTACTTTTTATTGGTTTATCCGGCTCATAGTCTCGTCGATGTGCGTTTGTATCAAGTAGCATTGACTTATAATGCTGCATGTCACTCTCTGTAACCATGCTTAAATCTACATTCTTCTTCAGTAACAACTGTTTCAAACCAGACGTATTTCGGTATTTGCGTCCAGCTACAGTGATATACTCATCGCTGATCGTTATACGAGCAGAACCTAACATCAATTTCCCATTCTCTACTCTGACACCGAATGGAATATCTGATAGTGCTTCTGAGGATACTGACCAGGATGACGTGTCACGACCTGGGTTGTTTTCAACTAATGATTTATATGAAGAGTCACTTTCGATATCAGATTCATATTCGTCTGTATTGTCTTTGTTATCATTGGCTTCTTCGTTCTGCAAAGTTTTATCGATAAACGGAAGTTCTTCATTTTTTGTAGGACACAGGAAAGAAGTCTGCTTACTGGCATTAGCAATCTGGTTGAGTGGTTCTGTTACAGGCTTGAAAACGGATTCCAGTGTTTGCTGATTGTTAATTTCAACATCTCTCATTTTTCGTACTTTTTTCTTAACAGCGTCGACGGCAACTACTATTTGTCTTTTTAGCGATTTTTCCATGGCAAAAAACGAACTGATAGTGATTGATTAAGCGATGTCTGGAGAATAATAATATCACAAAGGTAACGGACTTAAATAACCATATTCTTAATCAAAGACTACAAAGGTGTCAAATTTGTTTCTATAACATCCTTTATTTTTTAAACAATCTTTATTAATTACTACGTAATTGAAGGGCTCATTCCATATTTTGGAACACATTTCACGAAATTCAGTCCATGTCATATCAGTGTTGACATGTTCTTCATAAATATGACGTAAATTAATGTCATCTTGTTTAAAAAGTATAATTAAGTTCGCGTTGTCTCTTACTAACTGCTTAGGGATTTTACTATAAGTTTGATTTAGATAAAAACAATCGATGAACTTGTGTCTTCCCATTGCGAAATAATCACGCATGCTATCTTGATTTTCGCAAGCAACATCATCAAATATTATCACAGAGTTAGGTTTTGCGTCTTGAACTCTTAGCACTTCCTCATTTCCATGATATTTCTGGAGTGAAATACCTGGCACTCGTTGTAAAACTTTTTCTAAAAAAATGTATTTGGGTTGGTACAGAGTTTTCGAATAAACATAAACATTTTCAAATCTTAATCCATTTTCGTGTATGAGAAGACCAATCAATAAATTGGTTTTTCCACAATTGGATGGTCCGCAAATGATACAACGAACTGAGTTAGGTAACAATTCTCCATGACGAAAACTAGTCTTACAAACATCCTCGCAGATTGTTTTAACATGCAGCGATTGTGGTTGCTTTACAAACTTCATGATTACACTTGGAAACAAACTGATTGGCAATGAGTAAATGTATTTGTTACATTAATATTTATAAACTGAAACAGTACCGCAATCTTTTTTCGCGATAGAGCGATCGTTATAGCGATGACAGACTCGCAAGGTTGAGGAGAATAGGTATGGAGGCGATCATTCATTATTCGGTTTTCTACGCTACAGTCATGTAGCAATGCGAACTCGTCTAGCTACTGGCGGCCAGTGGTTTATCTCGCAAGATCTCTAGGTGAGTACAATAATTTACTCTACAGTCGAGTCGATCGTTCAATATTGGGCATACTATGCCACTGGCGCGTAGCGAGGCGCACTAGCCGAGCTACTTGCCGACAGTGGCATAGAATGCCCAATATTACCCTACTGATGGCGCTTGATCATAGATGAACTCAATCCAACTCACAGATCCTTGCAAATGGTTGTAGCAGTATTAATAGTACAGCAAGTACATTGAGAATAACAATTATAATAAATAGCTACACATAAGATTATGTCATGATCTTTATAGGTAAAAGCTTTCGCGGCGACATATATATATATATATTATTTATATATACTTTTAAATTGAACTACTGATAAGAATGAATGAAATAATGTTATGAATGAATAAAATGATAGCGACTTACAATTAGTAACAATTTACACATCACTACATAGTATAAAACAAAGTCGCTGTCGCTGTCCGTCCCTATGTATGCTTAAATCTTTAAAACTACACAACGGATTTTGAAGCGGTTTTTTTTTAATAGATAGAGTGATTCAAGAGGAAGGTTTATATGCATAATACATGCATAATATTGTAAAGAAACACTGATAAATTTAGAGGTTTCTAATGTGATGTCGTAAATAAACTAATTTTTTTGCGCTTACATTGCAAACGCTGGCTGAACCCCACGAGATAAATCAAAATAATGTACTACAGTATTGTACACCTTAAAAAGTTCAACAAAAAAGTCCACGATGGTATATGTCTATCTCTTAAGGATAACCCACAATAACCATTTTTTATCCTTTACATTTTACGGGAAAAAATGGCTTATTTACGAAGTGATTTTAAGCAATACAGCATTAATCCTTATCCAATTAAGTACCTTAAATACATTGTACATTTAATATAGATCAAGATGGCCCTTTACAGCATGTAATTTAAATGAGTATTTCCGAAGATATTACAGATTTAAAATGCAGGGACATAACGGTGGTAAAAAAAATAAATGGCAGGGGGTGTTACTAGACCGACACCGAACCCAAAAATTTGATTAAAAAATTTTATGTCTGTCTGTCTGTCTGTTTGTTCAGGCATCACGCAAAAACTACCGGTTCGATTACGATGAAACTTGGTATAATTATTCTTTAATATCCTGGGCACCACACTGGGTACTTTTTATCCCGGAAAAGTATCCCATCCTACTATCTATATTTAAACCTATTAATTAAAAGACAAGTTCTGACTGACTGACTCATCAACGCCCAGCCCAAACCCTTGGACCTAGAAAGCTGAAATTTTGCATAGAGGTTCCCTTTATAATGTAGGCAAGGAATAAGGAAGCATATTTTGAAATTCAACCCCTAAGGGGGTAAAATAAGGGATGAAAGTTTGTAGGAAAAATCTTATTCCTTGAGGTAATAAACTTGAAACTTCGCACGAATAGTTATCTAAATAAATGATAAAGTTTGTAGTTTTTGTTTTTCTAAATTACTCCCTAAAGGGGGGTTGGGGGGTGTCAGTGTTTGTATGGAAGAATTTTAACGCGCTGTCCTTTATACTTAAAACCCATGGGGATGTATGGGGTAATTTCCGACACTCACGCGGGCGAAGCCGCGGGCAGCAGCTTAAATGATAAAGTTTGTCATGGTATTATTATTATTAAACGGGGAGTTTAATGAAACTGCTGGCTCAGCTTCGGCGCGTGCTGGCGCATCTTCACCGAGCAAGGGTCGGGGGGGAGGGGGTGTGTTTAATCGGGGTCGCGATCGCGGAGGACCTCGGCGGCGAGGTCGGAATGACGGACGCCTAGGTTTGCGTACGGTGCTAGTGGCCTTATTGCTCTCCTGGAGGAGGGTAATGGGGTCATCTGGGTCGGACAGGGCGTGCCGCGGACGGCGGACTTTGCTAATCTGGGAGGGGGTATATTTCGCGGCCTCGACAACCAGAGGGTTGCGATGTTTAGCGGCGTTATCGAAGAAACGCTTGGAGGCACGTTTGAGAAATTGACTAATAGTAGGGATTTTGAGATCGAGATGTAGGGTCTCGTTTCGTACGAACCAGGGGGCTCCCGTGGCTCGACGAAAGAATTTGTTTTGGAGGGTTTGCATCCTATGTATGTGGCGGGGCTTAGCGTGTGCGAAGACGGTACAGGCATATGTCATAATGGGTCTGATGCATGCGGTGTAAATGCACAATTTGCACTTGAGTGACAATTTGCTTTTTGCATTTAGGACGGAGTGGAGCCTAAAGAGAGCGAAGGCGGCTCGCGAACGAATCTTCCTTATGTGCTCAGCGAAGGTGAGATGGCTATCAAGGATTACACCGAGGTATTTGGCTTGCCTAGCCCAGGGGATTGGTTTGTCAAACATCGTGATCGGGGGGGGGAGTTTGGGTTTTAAGCGCGATTTGGAATAAATAACCGCCTGACTTTTGTCGGGATTGACCTCGATCCTCCACTTCCTGAACCAGTCGCCGAGCTTGTCGACTACGGTCTGGAGAGTGTCGGCTATCGAGTCGGGGCTGGACCCTCGGTAGTAGATGGCCGTGTCGTCTGCGAACAGAGCCAGCTGCGCCTTCTTACTCTTCGGGATGTCGCTGGTGAATAGAGTAAATATTAGTGGGGCAAGCACAGAGCCCTGAGGGACTCCGGCACGAATGGGTCGGGGGGAGGACAGAGCTCCTTCAATGCGATAGCGAAATGTGCGGTTCGACAGAAAGTCTCGTAGGATGAGCACGAGACGGTCAGGCACACCGAGTTTATAGAGCTTATATAATAAGCCGTTGTGCCAGACTTTGTCGAATGCTTTCGCAATGTCGAAGTAAACAGCACCCGTCATCTTGCCGCGCACGAAGCCGGCGCTTATGTGCTCGATGATGCGGTGGAGCTGGTGGATACTAGAGTGTTGGGTCCTGAAACCAAACTGTTCATGGGGAATGAGGCCCTTGGTCTCGGCGTAGTCTCTGAGACGCTTATAAATAAGCCTCTCATAGATTTTGCCTAGAACCTTGAGCAAGCTGATGGGGCGGTAACTGGAGGGCTCGGACATGGGTTTGCCGGGATTTGGGATACCGATGACGGTGGCCTCTTTCCATGCTTGTGGGAAGATGTTATTAATTAATGCTCCATTGAAGATGGTAGTCATTAACATTATAAGGTGAGCGGGGAAGAGTTGGACCACCCTATTGGTGATGCCATCTGAACCTGGGGCTTTATGTGTTTTTAGACCCTTGCTGATCTCCTGCACCTCGTCAGGAGTGACGGGAGGCAGGGGATCATCAGGATCTTCGTCCTCTGTCGCTGGAATTTCCCTTGAGCAATCGCTCAGGACAGATTGTACGTGATCAGTGAGCGAGTCGATCGCGGCCGTCGTGGCGGCGACGGAGTCGAACCGATCGGGCATTGAGTCCAATTGAGGTGACGTGTTGGATGTCAGACGATCGCTTACTTTCCTCCAGTCCGTTACTACTACGGGGGGCATGGGATGATCTGGGTCGGAAAGACCTAAACGGGGGGCTAGTCCTATGATTATGCAATTTACCAGCTAGGTGCCAGAGTTTCTCTAAGAGATTTTTTTAAAGATATTGGTATTCTCACGGTGGCATCACAATTCATCTTCGCGAACATCATATATATTAGGCAAAATATACACTTATACACTAAAAACAGTGATATTCATAATGTTAACACCAGAAATAAAGACAAATTAAGAGCTCCATTTCACCGGCTTCATAAGGTGCATAACTCATTTGTTGGGCTTGGTATAACCTTTTATAACAAGCTACCCTCTTCTTTGTTAGATTTGCCTTTTAATGCGTTTAAAGCTAAAGTAAAATCCAACCTTTGTTCAAAGGCATACTATTCTATCAACGACTATTTGAACGATAAGAATAGTTGGGCGCTGTGATTAACTCAAGACAATGTTTATGTTCTTTCTCCAGAATTAGCTTTCCTACCGACATGTTTATTTTTGTTGACTAATAAGTCTATTTATTTTGGTGTTATTTTTTATTTTTGACATAATCTACTCATTAAAATGTTTTTTTTAATGAGTTGTATTGCAATAAGTGGTTAGCTAGCGACCTCGACAATTGATCATATTATTTTGCCTGAGCAACCGGCAGCAAGTTCGTCATGCTCCCTTAGATGTCACTGCTTGCGGTAGCGTCGGGGGTCGGGTTGCCTCCTTCCCTCAAATATGGCGAAGGGGGTGATGGCTGATCTTCGCGTTATGCTCGTGAACGGGTGCTGCTCGTGGTGACTGGTCGTCTTGCTGTCCATGGTTTTGTTATTGTTATTAGTAATTAACTGTTTATTTATTTTACTTCGATGGTCCTAGTTTAACATTTTTGTGGCTTTGAGTTCCAGTTTTAATAGCTATTATGTAAGTGGGCACGCCCTTTATGCTTGCATGGAGGCTTTTATTCGATTAAGTTCTGTTTACGTTTTTAATTTATTCGCTTGAGTAAGGATTTCGATGTTTTTTGTGGGTATATTGGCGTGTGCTAGCTGACATAAGGCAAATAATTTAATATAAGTTTGACGTTTTTTTGCATTGCATTGCATATTATTTTGGATACTATTGTATAGATTCATTTTCTTTTCTAACTGATCAGACAGCTGTGCTGCTGGGGAGTTTGTTGCGCCACTTCTTCTTCCCAGCTAAAGCACTAGGAAGTGGTGAAGGGCGGGCGTTTTTGGGGGACTGTCTTATGTAATTTTGACGTTCGAAAAGTGCTGATTCTCAGCCTAGTTTGAATAAATGACTTTTGATTTTGATTTTGATTACCGGGCGGTGCGCGGTGGTCCGAGTCGAGCTCTTGCACCGTTTCGATGGAATCTAACCTTAAGTTGACGTTCTTAATGAGCGCCACGTCTAGTACGTCAGGGGTGTGATTGGGGTTATGGGGGAAGTGAGTGGGAGACATCGGAGCGATGACATCGAAATTTAATCGAGAAGTGAGGTCAAACAAGTGTTGGCCCCTTCTAGAGATTCTGGTGCTATTCCAGGCGGGGTGTTTGGCGTTGAGATCGCCTGCTATAATGACTGAATCGCTCAGGCCGAGTAGGACTGAGAGATCGTCAGTAAGAAGTTGGAAGTTTTCCGGAGTGTTAATGGGAGGGAGGTAGACCGATACTAAAGTGATCGGTTGGTGGCCGGACATACCTAGTCGGCAGATTGAAACTTCTAATCGGGAGAGAGGAGGGGGATCTATGGGAATGCTATAGGAGCGGGAGTGGAGTTAGTGGGGGGCGCGGGAGCGCTAGTTCGGGGGTCTCCCATAAGGGGAGGGATTGGGTTGGGTTTGGGGGAGGGGTTGCGGTTTGCCAGGGCTGGGAAGGCCTGCTGGTGGTGGAGGTAGTTCCACGGACTGGGCCTCTGGGGGCTTAGTCGCTGTGGCATCAGGGGGGGGATATGCTGCTGGGAGTATGTGAAGGGAGTTTCCCTCTGCTGACGAACGTCTAGACGCTTGGTCAGTTTGGGAGCTGAGGACTTGGGGGCTTTGGGACAGCCACGGTAGTTGGCTGGGTGACCCACTTGTCCGCACAGCACGCAGCTGGGCGGTGTGAGGCACTGATTGCGGTCCTTCGGGCGTGTACAGTCGGACGTGGCATGCTCGCCCAAGCACTTGACGCACCTGGGCTTTGCGTGGCAGTGCTTCTGAGAGTGGCCATATAATTGGCAGTTTTGGCACTGACCGACAATGCTGCTCTTCATCGGTTTTTCGATGATAATACCTACGAGATTGCAGACAGATTTCAGATTAAATATGGGATTGTGGCGGTTCTCTGAAGGAGGACAGACCACTAAGTCCATGTCATATGACTGGCCACCTCTAGCGCGGTGCATGCGGTGAACCTCGTCGACTGGAATGTTTTGCGACTTTAAGTCGGCAAGAATGTCGGCTACGGGTATTTCGCATGGGATCCTTTTGATCACCACGCGGGTCTGACGGTCTTCAAGGAGGGAGTAAGAGTGCCATTGCACTCCTCTCGCTGACAGTAGTCGGGTTAGGTTCCGATAGTCCTGTGAAGTAGGGATTGACACTTTAATGGCATCTTTGGTGGATCGGGCGCTGGTGTAAGCGATCTTTTGATCGAGACACCATTTGGACACGTCAGTCCATTTCCCCTTTTCACGAATGAAAACAGGGGGTGGAACGGGGAGCTTCCTTGAGGAGGAAGTTGACGCGACCGGGGCAGTCTGTGAGGCAGATGCGCCCGGGGCAGGGGAAGGGGCAGCTAAGGTAGCAGGGGCAGGGGAGGGGGCAGCTAAGGTAGCGGGGGCGGGGGAGGGGGAAGCTAAGGTAGCGGGGGCGGGGGAGAGGGAAGCGGTAGATTCCTCTACCGCGATGACCTTACTGGCCTGAGAAGAGCTTTGCTTCTTCTTCTTCCTCTTGTTACACTTCCCCGTGACAGGCTTAAAGCCATCGTCGTCGGAGTGGGTCGACGAAGAGGATGAAGAAGAGAACCGAGGCTCATTGTCGTCGGATGCGTAGGGATAGGGGGTCGTAACCCGCTTTGAAGAAGCGGGCTCGTCAGTGTCCATTTGCTCTGAAGGAGTAGGACTGAGAGGGCTAAGAAGAGGGCTGAGAGGACTGAGAAGTTCAGTGGTCGGGGTATTGGGGGTTTGGGTGGCGTCGAGCGCATCGCTGAAGTCAGCAATGCTCGAGTCGGAGGGCCGGCTTAGAGCTGCGAGCTCCGAGCCGTACTCAGCAGCTAGTGCGGGCACTTTGCTGAGAATCTTTCTCAGAAGTGAGAGGAGCGCCGTGAAGCGGGCGTCCTCCATATCGGGGAGCAAACTAGGAACTAAGAAAAATAATAATGGTGAGGCCCTATACCTAACACCTAACACCTAACTCCCCGGGTGGGTTTGCCCGGGGGTGAGTGACCCTCCCTGTCGGGTATAGACAGGGAGGTGAGTACCTACTGGTGAGCCCTAAGCTTGCTTTTGCCCGTTGCCTATCTTATTTGTGCAACGGGGTCCTAATGGGGTCTAGAGCGAAGAGGTTGACACACTCAACCGCTCTAGGTGTGTAGCTGTGAAAGGAAAACTGTCATCCAGTGCTAACTAGGAGACCCCCCAAGGCCGAGACTGGGACCCGTCCAACTGACTGCCTTACCCTGATGGGGCTCGGCGGGTGTGTTGGGTCAACACCCCCTCGGCTTCGTTGACACCGTAAGGTTTCAACCGAGGACCACGAAACTGTGGATTTACCCAGAAGGGGCCAAGTGACTCTACGTAACGTTTTTTGACAGGATTCGTTAAACCAAAATTGCTATTAATTGTGCCTTTAAAAAGGCAAATAATTAATAAATCGATGTATAGTCGGGGCGACTATATGAAGATCGTCACGGGGCGCGACGAAACAGGATCAGGATGCCACTGCGGGAACCACAGCACGAATCAGGAGAGAGCTCCAGCGCACGAACAACACGACCGCTCGCGACCGCTGCCGAGCGTTGAATGTAAAAGTTATATTTATTATTTATTTTTTATTTTTTTATGAATGGCATCTCGCAGATCAACCTAGAGAGGTTTTGTCTGCTTAACCGGACTATCCTGTGGCTACTTTTAGGGTTTTTAAATCTAAAAGCCTCCAGCCAGGGCGCAATAAATTGCTACTAAGCTAAGATGCGACGCTCGCTAAGGGCACCCCCTGTGGGGTACGGGCCTCGGCTTAGGGCGTCGCAATCGGGAGGACAGCAAATTCAGGGACAGGCTGGATCAAAATATCATCATTATTATTAATCGGGGAATTTAAAGCTAATTGCTCAGCATCATTGGCGCGGGCTGGCATCCCATCGAGACCGGGGAGCAAGGGTCGGGGGGGGGGGGGGGGGTATTACATCGGGGTCGCGAGCGCGGAGGACCTCTGCGGCGAGGTCGGAATGACGGCGATCGTCTGTATTTGTATTTTTTTACTGTGCTGGTCTCCCTATTGCTCTCCTGTAGGAGGGTTATGAGATCGTCAGGGTCGGTGAGAATATGCCTTGGTCGGCGAACTTGACTAATGCGGGAGGGGACATAGTTGGCGGCCTCCACAACCAGAGGGTTGCGGTGTTTGGCGGCGGAATCGAAATAGCGCTTGGCGGCGCGTTTTATGAATTGGGCTATAGTGGGAATTCTCAGATCGAGGTGAAGGTTTTATTCCTAACATAGAATGGGGCACCGGTAGCCCTGCGGAGGACTCGGTTTTGGAGGGCCTGCATCTTATGGATGTGATGGGGTTTCGCTTGACCGAATACAGAGCACGCATAGGTCATGATCGGGCGTATGTATGTTACGTAGAGACGTAACTTGCATCTGAGTGACATTTTACTTTTCGGGTTCATGAGACAGAATAGTCTACTTAGAGCGAAAGCGGCGCGCGAACGCACCTGCTTTATGTGCTCTGCGAAGGATAGATGTTGATCGAGGATCACGCCTAGATATTTAGCTTGCTTCCCCCAAGGGATAGGCTTGCCAAACATGGTGATCGGTCGATATTGAGGGAGGGGAGTTTTTGAGCGGTGGCGTATGCGTCTCAAAAAGAGAACGGCCTGGCTCTTGTCGGGATTTACTTCGATACGCCACTTCCTAAACCAGGCGGCAAGTTTGTCGACTGCTTTTTGGAGGTGGCGGGAGATCGCGTCTATGGATTGCCCTTTGGAATAGATTGCCGTGTCGTCTGCGAACAGAGCTAACTCGGTAAACCTGCTCCTCGGAATGTCTCCGGTGAACAGGGTGAAAATGAGGGGGGCGAGCACTGAGCCTTGAGGGACACCAGCGCGTATGGGTCGGGGTGAGGATAGAGCCCCTTCTATGCGATAGCGGAATGTGCGATTCGACAAAAAGTCTCGTAAGATGAGCACGAGCCGGTCTGGCACACCGATTTTGTAAAGCTTATACAGTGTGAGTCTTCATAATGTGCACATATCGAAATGGGGGAATCTATACTTAATTTTATCGACGGAAAAAATCCATACTTCCATACTTTATACTTTATATATTATTAATATTATAAATTCGAAAGTAACTCTGTCTGTCTGTCTGTATGTTACCGTTTCACGCCTAAACCACTGGACGGATTTCGATAAAATTTGGCAAGGAGATAGATGGCATCCCGGAGAAGAACAAAGGCTACTTTTTATCTCAAAAATAACCCTAAGGGGGCGAATATAGGGGATGAAAGTTTGTATGGGAAACCTATAATTTCTTAAGTTAGGGCTATGAAAATTTAAATTTATGCTTTTGGTAACAAATAAAGAATTACGTATTTCACCGTTTTCAAAAATCACCCCTCAAGAGGGTAGAATGGGGGATGATTTTAAAATTCACATGTAATATTGACATTTTTCAGTGACTCTTTTCAAGATATTTAAGGGTTTGAGAATATAGTTATAGTCCGTATCATGGGGTTACATTTAGTGTTTATTTCATTAAAATCGGTCCACCCGGTCAAAAGTTATTACTACTTGGCTTGAAACGCATGGGAGGGATGGTGGCATTGATAGCCGGAGATTTTATACAGACCCTGCCGGTAATAACTAGGGGATCACCGGCAAATGAAATAAATGCATGTCTAAAGACGTCGACATTATGGGGGCATATAAAAAAGTTTTGTTTGATTACAATTATGCGAGAACAACTGCACAATGATATAGAATCGGGGCAATATGCGGCAGCACTTCTAAAAATTGGCGAAGACCGTATGGTAACAGTTGGTAACGGCATGATTACATTAATCAAAAAATTCTGTAATATTGTTCATATCAACAACGTGGATAGACTGAATTGAATTTCTCAACTCTTTAGAGTTATCAGGAGTGCCTTCGAATAAGCTGAGGCTGAAAGTGGGTGTTCCAGTTCTGATAATGCGTAATCTTGATGCGCCAAGATAATGTAATGACATACGGTTACAAATTACTCACCTGAGGCGGAATATTGTAAAAGCAATAATCATGACAGGAATAATAATTTTAAAAAAAGTTAAGATTGGCGTATTCCAATAATTCCGACAGATTTACCTTTCCAATTTAAAAAGAGTGCAGCCATTGTATGTGGCGTGCTCACGAGTATCCAGCCCACAAAATCTACATGTTTTAGCAAAAAATGGGAAACCCAAAAATGTTGTTTACAGAAATGTTTTGAAATAAGATATTCCAGTTTTATTCATATTACTTTACAGATTGGGATAGACGTTGTTCACCTTCCACAGGCAAATGTGTCATATTTTTTTCATAAGACTTTCACACAGTTTCATACTTCCGTCCATACTATCCACACTAATATTATGCGTACGAAAGTTACTGCTGTCTCATGTCTGTAACCTTTCTGTAACGCCTAGATAGACCGTGACATGGGTTATGGGATCTGGGATATATTTTTATCCCGGTAGTACGTTCCCGTGGGATAATTTCCCACCTCCACGCGGGCGAAGCCGCGGGCACAAGCTAGTAAAAAATAAAATCTAAATACATTTTTTTTTCCATTTTTTTTATTTAAAAAAATTCGTCTAATTGATATTTTTTTACGATAATTGTAAAAATTTATTAAAAAAACAGATTTTTGGACGAAATACCTGTTTATTTTCAATTGAGGGTTTTTTAGGTTTAATTGGGAGGGGTTTTTCCCACAATTTTCATTTTATAAGAACACTTAATTACTACCAATCATTATGTAGTTGTTTGTTTCATCGCGATAGATCATTTAAAAGTTACACCGTTTTTTTACATTGGGGTAAAAAATACTAAATAAATAAAAAAATAAAAATAGATTTTTTTTAATATTTTTTCCGTTTGTCAAATTAAGCATAGAATCCCTCATTTCGATATGTGCACATTATGAAGACTCACACTGTATAATAAGCCGTTGTGCCAGACTTTGTCGAACGCTTTCGCAATATCGAAAAACACCGCACCGGTCATAGTGCCGCGCTGGAAACCAGCGCCTATGCACTCGACGATGCGATGCACCTGATGCACGCTAGAGTGCTGAGTCCGAAAGCCGAACTGTTCGTTTGGGATGAGGCCCTTGGTCTCGGCGTAGTCTCTGAGACGCTTATAAATAAGCCTCTCATAGATTTTACCGAGTACCTTGAGCAGACTGATGGGACGGTAACTAGTGGGCTCGCTCTTAGGCTTGCCGGGCTTGGGAATACCGATAACGGTGGATAACTCTTTCCATGCTTGTGGGAAGATATTATTGCTTAGGGCTCCATTGAAGATGGTAGTCAAAAGCATGATCAATTGAGCGGGAAATAGCTGGATCACCCTATTGGTGATACCATCTGAACCGGGGGCTTTGCGGGCTTTTAGACCTTTGACGATATCGTGCACTTCGTCTGGAGTGACGGGAGGCAGAGGATTGTCAGGGTCTTCTACGGGAGGGAGATTGACTCTACGTTCGACTTCCGTATCGACCTCAGAGAGGTGATCCGCGTCTACAGGTAAGGAGCTGGGTGAGCATTGAGCCTCTAGGCTGTCGGCAAGGCATTCGGCCTTGTCGACGTCGTCGAATGCTATCGTCTTGTCAGGACGGACTAGGGGGGGCATGGAGGCGGACTGTTGGGACCTAAGCTTCCTCTGAAGCTCCCAGAAAGCCAGATGGTTTGGCTCGAGCTCGCTCAGCATCTTATCCCAGCCCGCGTCCCGCAGCTCTTGCACACGGTTCCTCACAGATCTCTGTAAGTAGCGCATGAAGGCTTTGTTAGCGGAGCAGGGAAAGTTACTGTACGCACGGACAGCCGCATTCTTCTCGGTCAACAGATCACGTACATCGTCAGGCAACTTGAAGCGTCGGTCTTCCGACGCTGGAAGTTCCCTTGAACAATCGTTCACGACGGATTGTACGTGATCAGTGAGCGAGTCGATCGCGGCTGTCGTGTCAGCTATAGAGTCAAACTGGTCAGGGATAGAGTCTAGAAGAGTGTTGGACGTGTCTGATTTCAGCTTATCGCTTACTTTCTTCCAGTCCGTTACTCTGACGGTGGGCGGGGGATTATCGGGATCGGGGAGACCTATGCGTGGTGCGAGTCTGATAACAACCGGGCGGTGGTCAGAGTTAAGCTCGTCTACCGCTTCTATTGAGTCTAATCGTAAGTGGACGTTCTTAAGGATCGCCACGCCTAATACGTCGGCAGTATGATTAGGGTCATAGGGAAAGTGAGTTGGGGTCATCGGGGCGATGACGTCAAAGGTCATAGAGGTTGAGAGGTCATACAGGAGCCGGCCCCTGCTAGACATTCTGGTACTATTCCAGTAGGGATGTTTCGCGTTGAGATCACCCGCGATAATGACGGAGTCGCTCAGTCCGAGAAGGACAGTGAGGTCGTTAGTGAGGACCAGAGGGTCCTCGGGAGCGGACTGGGGAGGGAGGTAAACCGACACAATGGTGATCGGTTGGTGACCGGTCATACCTAGTCGACATATAGAGACCTCTAGAGGCGAGAGTGGAGGGGGGTCTATAGGGATACAATAGAGGTCTTTTTTATAATAAATGAGAGTGCCACCTCTGTGGCAACGTGTCCTATCGTTACGGACTATGCGGTAATTAGCAATCCCCGGGTTGCGTTTATTGGGTTTAAGGAATGTTTCCTGAATTAGGAAGACGTCTATGTTATGGTCACGCAGGAAGATCGAAATCTCATCACGTTGACCATTAATGCCATTGGCATTGAAGTAGCCTAACTTTAGGGATCGGGGTTTGTTCCTAGCTAAAACTGCATTATTCATAATGAGTGTGAGAGGGATTGGAGGGACCAGGTGATCTCGGGATACGCAGCAAAGATCTGCTTAATCCTAGGGATATCGTTGGATTGCCTAGCTACCGCGAGTTAGCGGGCCATTTGGTCAGCGCGGGGTGAGCAATAGGCGAGATAACACGCGTTTATCTCGTTTAGGGAGGCGGAGGGAGCCGCCGCCGGGGTGGCAGAGGGACGCGGGGCTTTATGAGCCGGCGCTTGTTTCGCGGGGTGCGCGGAGGGCGCGGGGTACGCTGAGTGCGCGGGGTACGCAAAGTGCGAGGGATACGCGGAGGGCGCGGGGTATGCGAGGGGCGCGGGGGGGGACTCGATTGCGCGGGTCCATGAGGGAGTAAAGAGGAGTTTGAGAGGCTGGGGGTTTATTGGAAGCCAGGGCCGGGAAGGCCTGCTGGTGTTTGAGGTAATTCCAGGGACTGGGCCTCTGGGGACTGAGCCTCGCGGGAGGTTGGGAGGAGGGAATTCTACCCGAGAGAGGATGTTCCCTCTGCTGACGGGCGTCGAAACGCTTTGTCAGTTTGGGAGAAGAGGCTTTAGGAGCTTTAGGGCAGCCACGGTAGTTGGCTGGATGTCCCGATTCGCCGCATAGCACGCAGCTAGGGGGTTCGGGACATAGAGACCTATCCTTGGGACGGGGGCAATCAGAAGTGCCATGGTCGCCCAGGCACTTGACGCACCTGGGTGTCGCGTGGCAATTCTTTTGCGAATGACCGTATAACTGACAGCGATGGCATTGACCGACGATGCCATTTTTTAGGGGCTTTTCAATTATGAAACCTACCAAGTTACAAATTGACTTAACGTTAAATATCGGGTTGTGACCCTCTGAGGGAGGGCACACGACGAGAATCATGTCGAACGTTTGACCGCCTCTAGCGCGGTGCATACGGTGGACTTCATCCACGGGGATGTTTTGCGACCTAAGGTCGGCTAGGATATCTGACGCGGGGATTTCACGTGGGATACGTTTTATGACCACGCGGGTCTGACGTTCCTCGGGAATAGTGAACGTATAATAATCGACCTTACGGTCGTCTAGGAGCCTAGTAAGGCTTCTATGATCTACTTGGGTAGGGACGGCAACTTTGATTCCCGTTTGGGTGTTGCGGGCTGAGGTGAAATTGATTTTATGGTCTATTAACCATTTTGAAATATCGGTCCACAGACCCTTGTTCCTAATGAACACTGGGGGAGGATGATGGGCCTTCTTAGGGCCAGAAATTGACGATGCAGCGGGCATGTCGTCGTCCTGTGCGGAGGACGCGGCGGTCTGGGACGGGGGAGGGGAGGGGATAGCCGCGCGCGCGCTAGAGAGCGCCGCTACTACTACTGAGGGGCAGGTGGAGGGGGAAGTTACGGGCGCTGAGGGCGCGTTTGAGGTAGAGGGAACGCTCTCCTCGAATGCAACGACCTTGTTGGCCTGCGAGGAGGTCTGTTTCTTCTTCTTCCTCTTATTCCCTTTTCCTACGACAGGTGTAAACCCGCCATCGGAGAGGGACGAAGAGGAGGAAGAAGCAGCAGATGAGAGCGTGCCGCCTCTATGTCCGAGCTCGAACTAAATACGTCGCCATATGGGGAGACCGGTCGCTTTGAAGAAGCGACTGGTTCGTCCGTATCCATAGCCGGACACGGTCCGAGCTCAATAATCGGGAGTGAGAGGCCCTGGGAGGGCTCTAGTACGTCACTGAAATCAGTGACGTTCGCGTCGGGGGGAGAAAAATGACTGCTTTATAGCAGAGAACTCTCTGCCATACTTGGCATTAAATGTGGGTTCCTGTTTAAACAGGGCCTCTAAGAACCTAAGGAGGGTCGTGATGCGAGGGTCCTCCATTATCGAACTAATTATTTATAATTTAATTTGAGAGGGAATGGTGGGAAGGGAAACCTATTTCTCCTATCAAATCCTATTCCTAGCTCCCCGGGTGGGTTAGCCCGGGGATGTGTAAACCCTCCCTGTCGGGTCTAGACAGGGAGGTGAGTACCTAAGGTGAGCCCTAAGCTTGCTTTTGCCCGTTGCCTATCTTATTTGTGCAACGGGGTCCTATGTGGGTCTAGAGCGAAGAGGTAGACACACTCAACCACTCTAGGTGTGTTGCTGTGAAGACAAGCCTGTTACCCAAGCAGCGACTAGGAGATCCCCCAAGGCCGCTACTGGGACCCGTCCAACTGACTGCCTTGCCCTGAAGGGGCTCAGCGGGTGTGATTGGGTCAACACCCCCTCGGCTACGTTGACACCGTAAGGTTTCAACCGAGGACCACGAAACTGTGGTTTTAGCCAGAAGGGGCCAACTGACGACGCGACGTATACGTTTTATTGACAATTACGTTATAGAAAATTGCTATTAATTGTGTCTTGAAAAAGACAGCAATTAATAAATCGAAGATATAGTCGGGGCGACTATATGAAGATCGTCGCGGGGCGCGACGACAACAGGAAATCAGGATACCACTGCGGGAGCCACAGCAGGAAATCTGTAAATTCTCCTACGTTCGAACAGCACGACCGCACGCGACGGCTGTCAAACGTAGAATCGACGATATAACATAATCTTATGTGTAGCTATTTATTATAATTGTTATTCTCAATGTAGTTGCTGTACTATTAATACTGCTACAACCATTTGCAAGGATCTGTGAGTTGGATTGAGTTCATCTATGATCAAGCGCCATCTATTGGCGTTTGTGAAATCGAACTCACAGTATATTTCTTGAAGAGAAACGATTGAACCAATTTCGATGTTGGAGTTAAAAGTAAAGTGAAAATTAAAAGGGAACATTTAGTTAATGATTTTTGGGTTTTGTCATCTATACTTATAGTAAATCTGTAGAAGTGAAAATTCTGTACATTGATAATATCAAAAAAATAAATGGCAGGGGGTGTTACTAGACCGACACCGAACCCAAAAGTGTGATTAAAAAAAATTTTGTCTGTCTGTCTGTCTGTCTGTTTGTTCAGGTATCACGCAAAAACTACCGGTTCGATTACGATGAAACTTGGTATAATTATTTTTTAATATCCTGGGCACCACACTGGGTACTTTTTATCCCGGAAAAGTATCCTATCCTACGGTTGGGGGGTGTCAAAGTTTGTATGGAAGAATTTTAACGCGCTGTCCGATTAACTCGAAACTCAATATTTATACTTAAACCCAAAAATTAAGAATAACGTGTCAAAAATTAAAAATCCTGATAATTTTTCGAAATTCAACCCCTAAGGGGGTAAAATAAGGGATGAAAGTTTGTATGAAAAATCTTATTCCTTGAGGTAATAAACATGAAACTTCGCACGAATAGTAATCTAAATAAATTATAAAGTTTGTAGTTTTTTGTTTTTCTAAATTACCCCCTAAAGGGGGATTGGGGGGTGTCAGTGTTTGTATGGAAGAATTTTAACGCGCTGTCCGATTAACTCGAAACTCAATATTTATACTTAAAACCCATGGGGATGTATGGGGTAATTTCCGACACTCACGCGGGCGAAGCCGCTGGCAGCAGCTAGTAATAACAATAATTGCTTATTTGATATAGTAAGTGTTTATGACACAGCGCTACCTCTGCCCAAAAATGGCGCCGGCTGTGAATTTAAGATCAATAATTGAATGTTATAATTTAATGCAAGGACTAAATAAGTTTCAATAATAGAATACAAACTATAAAGTAATAAGATAATTTTACACAGGAATTTACTAATGAATACCTGCTTGATTACCTACTTACATTTCTTGTATTGCCAGAAATTGACAAATGGTAATATTGAAGTTGTTGAAAGTAATGAAGCTTCTAATTAAACTTTAATTCTGGAAACGCCTTTGTATGGTGAATTGACGTTGTTTAATTATAAAAGAATTAACTGATAAGCATTTTAGCATTGTTTTTAAGTTGTGTTGAACTAACTAGTTAATAAGACTCTGTATTCGATGACGCGTACTTCGGACGACTAGAGACACAGGCACGCGCGCACAATGGCGCCGGTGTGTGGGTAATTGAGATGAAATGTAATCTGTAACATAATGTTTTGATTTAAAAGAGTGTCCATGGAGTTTCTTGCCCGTTCTTCTCCATAAGGAACCTACTGCGTTTTGGAATGGGCGACTAGCTTCACCAAATAACTCAAACGAAAAATGATGACTGAAATCTGTAAAGTGATCATTTAAAAGTGCCTGTAAATGTTTTAATTGAAATAAACGCTTTGAGTTTGAGTTAACTATTGTGTGTGATTGAAAACCAACCCTTAACGAAGAATAAACCGGAGATTGGTCAGAAACGGCACAGGATAGGATACCCGTCGTGTCATATATATTATAATAATACTAGTAACAATAAATAAAATGTATAAATAGAATTTGAGTGATTGTAAAACTTATAAAATTCTTGAATTATAGTATTTAAAAAATAAAAATAATTTAAAAAGTAGCATGCATGAACCCCTCAAGTAGTGAGGGTGAAGGCCTCCTCCAAAGAACACCATCGGTCTCGGTCTTTGGCTTCTGTCATCCAGTTTTTGCCTGCGACTCGTGTGATGTCGTCCGCCCATCTAGCTACAGGTCTTCCTCTTTTTCGAGTGCCTGTAGGGCCTGGCCATGACGTCAAGCGAATTGTCCATCGGTCGTCGCTCATTCTCGCTACGTGTCCTGCCCATCTCCATTTCAACTTTAGAGCGTAGGTGAGAGCATCTTTTACTCCTGTCTTTTGCCTAATGGTAGTGTGACGAATTTTTTGACACTTTCTGATTTTTGTGACACTTCTCTCCATGCTTCGCTGGCAGGATGTGATTTTATTTTTGACACTTTTGGTAAACTACCACGTCTGACAGGCGTAGGTTAACGAAGGTAAAATACATGAGTCCATGACTTTAGTCTTGATCTTCATCGGCATTTGACTTTTTAGAATTTCCTTTAGACTCCAGAACTTTTTCCATGCAGTTATTATTCTTCTATCTACTTCTGTACCGTTGTTCTGTTTTTGGAACGAAATTTGCTTCCCTAGGTAGATATAGCTCTCAACGTATTCTACTGATGTGTTGTCAAGACTAATAGAGTTTTGAGCGGCATTTGTTATGAGTTTTGTTTTGCTCAGGTTAATTTCTAGTCCTGCGTCTCTGCTTGCTTGTTGTAACGAGTGTAGCATTGACTCCAGTCCTGTGCTATCTTCTAACAGGAGAACGATGTCGTCTGCGAACCTTAGGTGACTAATATGTTTCCCTTTTAAACATATACCGGATCTATCCCAATTTAATTTACCTATGATAGATTCCAGTACTGCTATAAAGATTCGAGGCGATAGGGGGTCGCCTTGTCGAACTCCCCTTTTGATGGGGATAGGTCGTCCTGTGGTCTCTAGTTTCACTCTACTAGTGTTGTTCTCGTAAAGATGTTTTAAGACTTGCACGTAGTTTTTCTCCACTTTTTGCGATTGTAAAGGTTTCCATATTGAGGGATGTAGAATTGTGTCGAAAGCTTTCTGGTAGTCTACAAACCCTATATAAAGGGGGCGTTGATGTTCTTGATATTTTTCGATAAGCAATTCTAAAGCGTGGATGTGATCTATTGTGGAATAGCTCCTTCGAAACCCAGCCTGTTCGATCGGTTGACTTTTTTCTAGTGTATCACTGATTCTCTTCTCTAATGTTGATGAGAATAATTTATATAGTGATGGAAGAAGGCTAATTGGTCGATAATTCGCTATGTTTTTTGGGTCACCTTTTTTAAACAACAAGATAATATTAGACTCAGACCACTGGGTAGGTGTTGTAGAGGAACTAAGTATCAAATTAAACAGATGTGTCAAAGGAATTACTAGGAAAGCACCGGCAATTTTTATGGACTCGTTTGTAATTCTGTCAGGTCCTGGACTCTTCTCTGGTTTTAACTTTTTAATTCCCATAATAATTTCTAGTTCATCCACTGGTTTTATTTCTAAATCATTTTCTGATTCACTTTGGTCTTCGTCTTGGTCTTCGTCTTGACGTACTGGGGCACTGTACAAGTTTTCATAAAAGTTGGTCGCTAATGTTTAGGATATCTTTGCGATCATGCGTTGTTGTTTGAGGGTCGTGATGTCCTTCTATCCATGTTTTATGAGATCTCAGTTCCTTGTAAGCTTTTTTAAGACTTCCTGTAGAATTAAGGTGTTTTTCGATGGTATGCATTTGATGGCTTGAGTAGTCTTTTCGCACGTATTTTAATTCCCATAATAATTTCTAGTTAATCCACTGGTTTTATTTCTAAATCATTTTCTGATTCACTTTGGTCTTCGTCTTGGTCTTCGTCTTGACGTACTGGGGCACTGTACAAGTTTTCATAAAAGTTGGTCGCTATGTTTAGGATATCTTTGCGATCATGCGTTGTTTTTTGAGGGTCGTGATGTCCTTCTATCCATGTTTTATGAGATCTCAGTTCCTTGTAAGCTTTTTTAAGACTTCCTGTAGAATTAAGGTGTTTTTCGATGGTATGCATTCGATGGCTTGAGTAGTCTTTTCGCACGTATTTGCTTACTAGTTTGTACAGTGCTTTCAATTCACTTTTCATAGCGCGTGTCTTTGGTTTGATGTTTTGAAGCACCCTTCGTCGTTGTATTAGCTTTGTAGTATGAGTTGATATCACGCTGCTTCTTACTTAAACTTATAACGTCGCTTTCTGTCCCCGCCAGGTGAGACCCCCAGCTACCTGGGGAAGGCCCGGCGAGAACGACCAGCGACTTAGATGTCGGCTCGACGCGCCTACAGGACGAAATGTAGCCACCCCTCGCCCTGCTCACAGATCTAGCCGTTTACAGATTGAGGGATGAACTGTCGTGTATGTGTGAACAGTTTGTACTGTAGAATTACACCGTTCAATGTTGACGTGCAACGCGGCCCGCACCGCGCTTGCACGTGTTGAGTAGGTGTCGTTCAGTAAAGGTTGTCTGTGTTTAGTTGCGTGACATGCCTATATTAACCTAGAACACGCCGCGCAACAGATGTGTGTGTACATCTGTAGAGTCTCATTATATCGAGTGAGCTGCGTGTAACCTGGGTGCAGCTTACTCGAGGCGTCAATCAGGGGGGGGGGGCTCACAGTCCGCTACCAGGTCGCGGGGCAGGGGTCGTGCGTCAGGGGGGCGCGCATGCAATGGCGCTATTTGCCTGACATGGGGCCAGGCAGAGGCGTCGGCACGCGCGAACATCCCCTTCGCGAGGCGTCGCACAAACTCATCCAGGCTCTCAATCTCGAGGTCCCGGTGGAGAACGTCGTTTCTCACACAACGAGGAGCGTCGACTATGGTCCGCAGCGCAAGGTTTTGTTGCGCGCGGAGCGTCTTGCGGCTCGACTCGTTTGTGAGAGCGAACCACGCTGGGGCGGCGTACGTCAAGATTGGGCGCACGTACAACTTGTACACGCCCAACTTGACGCGCGTCGGGATGCGGGATGAGAGCACAGGTTTGAGTAGGGCGCGAGCTACCCTGCCCTGCGCAGCGACATTGCGAACATGTGGTCCCATAGTAAGCCGACGATCGATGGTCACACCCAGGTATTTAGCCCGGGGCGCCCACGCGATGTCGGCTCCGTGTAGTTTCAGGGGTGGTGGGAGCGGCGCCGACCCGGTGAGGAGCGCCTGCGTCTTACCCACGTTAACCGAAAGCCGCCACTTCGACAGCCACTCGGGGAGCGTATCGAGAACGCGCTGCATTTTGACTGCCGCGTACTTCGCATTAAGCGATGAAGTGATGTACGCGGCGTCGTCTGCATACAGCGCGAGCATAGCGTCTGAAGTGGTGGGGATGTCGTCGGTGTAACGTGAGTAACACGCTGGCGACACGCAGCTACCCTGCGGCACGCCCGCACGCACGGGGCGGGCGCCGGATAGGGCGCCGTCGACCACCACCCTGAAAGTCCTGTGGGAGAGAAAGCTAGACACCACTTTGACAACGCGACGGGGCGCGTCTGATGTTGATATTTTGTAGATCAGACCCTCGTGTCATACACGGTCGAAGGCCTTCTCCATGTCGAGGAATACTGCCACCGAGGATTCCTTCTTGTTTCGCGCTGTTGCGAGGTGATGCAGTACCTTCGACAACTGGAGCGTCGTACTCTGCTCCGCCCGGAACCCAAACTGTTCCGGTCTCGGTTCAATGTGCGGCTGTAGGTGTCGCAGCAGGAGTGCCTCGAACACCTTAGAGATTGTTGGCAGCAGAGTGATAGGCCGATAGCTCGCCGGCTGTAGGATACTCTTTCCCGCCTTGGGCAGCATTATGACGCGCCCCTCCTTCCACGCGGCAGGGAACGCCCCGGTGCGCAGTATCGCCGTAAACAGGCGCGCCAGCGCCGCTACTGCACGGAACGGCAGATGGCGCAGCACTGTATTGGTGATACCGTCAGCACCTGGGGCTTTTCGTGGCTTCGTTCTTAGGATGGCGCGTCTAACTGCGCCAGGCGAGAAGAAGATAGGGTTCTCCTCGGGAGCTATCGGCAAAGCGAAGTAGTCCCTAAGGTGTTGCTCGACTGCTGCGACATGCTCGCTGTCGTCAGTCGGGTTGGGCTGGAACTGACGCTCCAGGTGTTCCGCGAAGACCTCCGCCCGGTCCTCCGATCCGTACTTAAGCACCCCGTCGCTATTGTATAGAGGGCGCACAGGGGCTGGGGTATTCGTTAGCTGGCTGCAGAGTTTGTGTACCGACGGCCAACTATCTGTTGTCGCGTCGATACGTTCCTCCCAGCCCGCGGCGGTGTGTGCCACTAACTCGGCCTTCACCTTCTCCGCGAGACGGTTAAGCTGCGTTCGCAGCGTTGGGTATCTAAGCTGTTGCCACTGCTTGCGAAGGCGCCTTTTCACGGCGATCATAGACTTGATATGCGCCGGCAGGGGCGGCAATAGCCCTCTCCCCTGCGGCAGTGTCGTAGTCGCCGCTTCTAGGGCGCGTTGAATGCAAGCAGTGACGTCACCCGCTGTCTCGTCCACGTCCGCAGAGTAATAATAATAATATAATAATAATAATAATAAAATTTATTCAAAAATAATATTGGTAAAATACAGTAAGTATAAATCTTAGAAATAATTAAGGTATTAAAAAGTATGATGCCTGTACTAGGTTAAACCTGTATCACAGGCGGCATGAGTACTTACAATTACTATTAGGACAATTGTTTCTTAACAATATTTAACATAAGTTTTAAGAATAGTGACATAGTTAGTTAATTTTATTATGTTATAAAGGACAATGACCAAGTGACTATGGAACCTAGTATCGGTATGAAACATGCAGTGACTCAAAGATTTATGGTTTAATTTAAAGTATGATTTTTGGGCTTTCAAACGTAATTAACTATTTTATCATAATTCTCCGGATTACACAGTAATTAAGTCTCAAAATCTAGGTATAGAATCGAATCTCTTAGTGACTTTTTGTCACAATGTATACTGGTAAATTCAAAATACGAATAAGTCAAAATGACGTTTGAGCATTTTCAATGCTTGCTAATTCCGACAGTAAAAGGTTGATGAAGAGGCTTTAGAGGTAAGTAAAAACTCGAGAATGCACAACATGTAACAGATCATCGAACATTTAGCAATTTGTACATCTTGAACGGAACATTAAAAATATCAAAGCATGGTTTCCACGAAAATGTAGTCTGTTATGAAATAAGTTGCTTTTCACGACGCTTACCGTTGTGTTCAGCTTAATTTGTAATCTATTGAATATTACATAAATATATTCATATAGGAACGCTCACGTAAAATGGTACCTATTAATACGTTACAACACTAAGATCAAAATGCTGAACATTTTTGGACTAAGAAATATTCAGAAAAACAAAAGGAAAATTAAATCATCTCGCGACACAAGCTTTTCATTAAAACTGCTTTACCATTAAAACCCTTTTTTTAAGTAGGTAGATGGTTGATGATGGTTTCCATCTACTTTTCCATCTATAAGGAGGCTTCTTTTGAGTTATTCTAGGATAGCGTAATGCAGATTACAATATATTCGTTATATCATTCATGTTGAAATTATACATGTGAGCACTGTGCAGAATGTTAAAAGCGTCAGAAATAAAAAGATAAAAAAACAATCAATAAAATATGTCGTGGCAGCAAAGAGATGACACAGTCCCTACTGGCGGCGGCGGCGCCCGTTCACGAACACGACGCATGGATCAGCATCATTCAGCCGAACCATTTTGTAGGTAACTTAATGATCCAATACACACGCCACCATCAGCGAGACATTAGAGTGAGCATGACATACTCTAAGCCGCCAGGGCACATTTCAAGACAATGAAACACGTAACATAAAAAAATAACATAAAGTAATTAGTCTATAGTTCCACCCTAATAATGAGGTGTGTAACTACCTATAATATCGACCATGTAGGTTCCTCGAAGAAATCCATTATTATTAATGATTGCATTAATTTCCATGAAGTTTTCATAGAAATTGTACCACCAGAGTCCGTTTAGTATGTCCGTTCTACCTACTGCAGTGGCCCGCTACTTTTAATATCTTACCGGTGTTGGAGAAATCCAAGAAGCCAGAGTATTCTACACTTTTCACTAACCTCTCTCTACCAACGTAAATACGGCAGTGGAATCGAACAGTTAATACACCGGCGAACTAAGTCTTGCTTGTAATGAACAACTTACTAATGTAACGCAGTTAAAATGTTATTATTACTCAGGAAAACGAAATTACTAAAAAATTAAAATATTCCCAAAAAACAATAAGAACACAATCGGTGGAAAGAATACAAGAAACCACAGAGTCACAGTAGCAAACCGCGCATTAAAATATTCCCGCCAAAAATTGGCGCATGCACAGTCGCGTTAAAAACGCAATGGATGTTTTTCTACCACGTATTGGTTTCTGCCCACGGATTATAAATCTACTTGTTTACGGTTATGTAAATATGTAGGTACCAATATAGACCAGACTTTGCTGGGGTGTTTCTTGCGCCACTTCTTCCTAGTATAGCTAAAGCACTAGGAAGTGGTGAAGGGTGGGCGTTTTGGGGGACTGTCTTATGTAATTTTGACGTTCGAAAAGTGTTGATTCTCAGCCTAGTTTGATTATATGAATTTTGTTTTGATTTGATTTGTTTTACCTTATCTTTATACAAAATGACGTCACGTTAGTTATTTCTTCAAGTGGTTATTTAAAACCAGACGGTTTTACAATATTTACTTGTTTATAGAAACAAGCAAACAGTTTAACTGAATCAGAATATAGGTACCTACATTTTTATTTGCCGTTAGCGTCGGCACAATTTCAGTCTTCACTTATAATAATCTATGTAACATAAAAACATAGTTAATGAAATTAAATCCAAATTGCAAAATAATAATGGCCTAGTAGTATAACAATATATTCAAACAAAACATATTAATAAAATCATTCCATTAATATATAACGGAGAACCGGGACCATTCGGATTTTTAGAAATCGTGACGTCAGCAGAGCTGACGTCACCATCTCCACCGCCAGGCTCACTCATTGCAAAATGAATACACCCAATTTAATTACACACGTTTTTATTCTTATTACTAGTAAAACACAACTAAGAAAGCTTTAAAATCTAAATCAACAATAAAAATCGTACTCACAAGATATTCTAATGTAACACCACTCGTCTTCACAAAATTCTCCTTCTTAATGTGTCTTCGCAGCGGCTCGCCATTTCAATACCCAAAAATGGCGTCGTCGTTGCGAAGTCATTACACTTATTATTTCACAAATTGCAGGTACCATTGATTAAAGTAGCAAACTATAATTTGTTAAATCATTTTACTATTTTTAGAACTCGATTGAATTAATTCTTTATTTCTTAGAACGTTTAAACATTTTTAAACACGCACCATGTTTTTCCGCTTGACCAACAGTAATTCAATCAACTGTTTCCGTTATACAAAAGTTAACCAAAATAATTATTAAACTAACGCATATCGCTTATAAATCAAGAAATGAATTTAGCAATAGATAACTTGTTTTTTTAAACATAATTTTCAATAAATCTTCAGTTATGGTTTGCTGTCACATTAACCGCAAATCATAACACGACTTTTTACATTAAAAAGTAGCCAACTAACTACAACCATCAAATCTAAACTAATTTAAACCTATCCAGTCATATTTAACTGTTAAATTGGAACTTATAGTTAATATTTTTAGAGTTTAAGTAAGCCTTGCGTCGACACGGCCATTCTGCGAGACGGTGTGCGTGCCCTGCACCAGTCGCGGTTCTGAAAATGAAAATTAATTCTTTTGAGCTAGGTATCCATTCACAGGTACACTAGCTGATAACTTGTTTATGGTCGGAGCTGCTGTTGTTTCAAAATGAGTTCAAAAAGGTTCTTCTACCTTGGCATAATTTAACTGTTTAATGATAACCGATCCTAACAATCCAAGTTATCAGCCATTACTTTTTACCTTGCTAATCTTAAACAAACATATCGAAGTATACATGGAAAGAATCAAGTTTATATGAGTAGTAAATAAATAGGATTTGCTGTAAATAGGGAAGTGAGTGAAGATATTAAAGTACTTGTAACGCTACTCACTTACACGTTTATCTAGTTATATCAATGCAAATGCTCAACACATACATGCATGATTTGATTTCTCGTAGAGAGGGATGATGCTGTGGTGCTGGGCGGTCTTGTACGCCGTGATCCACAGAGGCTCTAAAGGAAAAGGGAACTGGGCTGGTGCTGAGGCCTAGGCCTTATATTTATGACCGTGGTCCTCAGAGGCTCTAAGAGAAAAGAAAATAGCAATAAGGTTCTCATGTAGTTGTTTATGCAAATTGTTAGGGTTTGATGCTGTGGTGCTGAGCGGTCTCGTACGCCGTGGTCCACAGGGGCTCTAAAACTTATAATGCAACTTTGTTGATAAAAACTCACGGGAATGATGCTGCGGTGCTGAGCGGTCTTGTACGCCGTGGTCCACAGAGGTTCTAAAGGATTGAGAAAGGACGATGCTGTGGCCTAGACCTTATTATTTTGACCGTGGTCCACAGAGGCTCTGAAACGAGTAGGAGGGAAGCGGGAAATACGGATTGTACAGTCTTGCTATTTTGTAGTTTATGATGGTATCAGCCAGTCAACAAAGACCAAGGTCAATAACGGATCTCCTTACTGTTGTCGCTGTCTTATAAATCATTGAAACTCAATTTCACAGTTAGTATCAGGATAACAGTAAGAAGGGAGAAACTTACTTAGTTTAAGAGTCCAGCAGCTGGGCAGCTTGGGAGGTTGACGGCTGCGGCTCATTCGACGGCGGCGTACTGATGATCTGAGCTGTAGTTTGTTGTAATGTGTCATCGGCCAAGTTCGTCGATGAGTCTTCAGCCAGCCGGGCGGCCACTTGCTGCGGGTCATTTTCGTTATTCGTCGACACGATTTCCTGCTCGCCTGGTTGTGGTGCTCGGCGCAGCTGGTCGTGAGCGACCTTACGTGGACGCCCTCTGCCGGTCACACGCTTCACTATGTATCGGTCGTTGTCCAGGATCCTATATATCTCGTATGGCTCGCTGTATTTCAAGTCTAGAGAAGTCTGATTTCGGGGATTGTTCTTGACGAGTACGTAATCTCCTCGCTGAAACGGACGCATTTTTGCCTTGCTCCTATCAAAGCGCTGCTTGTCATATTGTCCCGCAGCTGTCATTTTCTCTTGCACGTGTTGCTCAAGTAAGTCAAAGTCTACGCATTCGTTATTAATATTTACTAACCTTAGTAGTTCTGGTGGTACACTGTGTTGGCGGCGGGTCAGTAGTGTAAGCGGTGCGACCCCTGTTACTCTATGTGGAGTGCAGTTAAATGCGAGCTGTAATGCTTCTAGCGCCGTCTGCCATTCTTCAGTGTCGTAATTTTTGATCATGGTTAATGCATTTTTCAAAGTGCCCATAATGCGTTCGACCTGTCCGTTTGCTCGGCTTACTCCTGGCGCGATGGAATGTATGTCGATTCCGAAACGGTCCGAGTAGACTTTGAATTCACCAAGAAACTCTCGACCTCCATCCACCACGACTTGCACTGGGGTTCCGAACAGGTGCACGACACGTTTCAATGCTGCAAGGCTGCTGCTTGGGCTCTTGTCATTTGAGTAGCTAAGCAGGATGTATTTGGTGTATGCGTCAATCGTAACAATTACATACTCATCTCGTCCCTCTGCACTTCTCGTACCCAGCTTGCCGGTAATATCCATATGGATGACCTGGAACGCTGCAGTAGGCTTCTGAATCGGATGAAGCTGGGCTTGGAGAGCGCCCGATGGCCCTTTCGAGGTCTTACATACAACACAATTGTCTACAAACCTCCTGACGATCGTATTCATCTTGTGGAACCAGTACGTTTCCCTCAGCTTCTGTAAGGTTTTCTCCCATCCGGGGTGTTGCAGAGCGACATGAAACGAGTTTATCAGGCTCCACTG
Source organism: Eupsilia transversa (assembly GCA_914767815.1). Lineage (NCBI taxonomy): Eukaryota > Metazoa > Arthropoda > Insecta > Lepidoptera > Noctuidae > Eupsilia > Eupsilia transversa. The sequence goes on along the minus strand of OU611873.1, from coordinate 15,604,795 downwards.
GAATGACCTAGGGACTACAATTGGTTTATGTATACCGAGTATAGAATCCGTGAGAGTCTTCTTAAGCACGCCTTCTTCCAGGACATAGCCCTCGGCCGGACTATTGCCACTCATGGTGTCTATAAGCGGGCGTAGCACATCGTCGCGGCGCTGCTCGATCTGCAGCCACTCAGTGTCTCTCGTCATGAAGTTGACAGATATTTCAGATGATGGATTCCTACTAAAAAAATCCGCGTGCTGTAACCGCTCACCTTTTCTATACTCGACCTCGAACTCGTAATTCTGCAGGAAGGCCCACCACCTATGGATACGAGGAAGGAGATCCTTTTTGTTCTTGGACGCTTTTAAGGCGTTACAATCTGTTATTACCTTGAATTTTCGTCCGTATATGTAATGCCGAAAATGCTTGACTGCCCTTACTACCGCCAGGGTCTCGAGCTCGTACGAGTGGTAGCGGCTCTCGGCGTCGGTGGTGCGCTGGCTCATGTACGCGACTGGATGCTGGCGACCGCCAACGGTCTGCACGAGCACCGCCCCGTAGCCGATGCTGCTGGCGTCCGTGTAGAGCTCGATTGGTGCATTTTCCTGAAATAGCATAAGGGTAGGCGCAGTAGACAGGTGTTGTATGATATGGTTTCGAGCCTCATCATGCCTTTCGTTCCATTCCCACTTCGAATCGTTCTTGGTCAGTTCATAGAGTGGAACCATCACACGCGAGAAGTTGGGAATGAAGCGTCTGAAGTATCCAGCCAATCCGTTAAACTGCCTAACTTGTTTGACGGTTTTCGGGATCGGTGCCTTCGTTAAAGCCTCCACCTTTCTTGGACTAGGACTGACTTGTCCGTCTGCAATGATGTTGCCCAAATACTCGATAGAGCGTTTAAAGAAGGCAGTTTTCTCGACATTGATCGAAAAACCGGCCTTTTGGAGGGCAATCAATATGCGTTCGATATGGGTTAGGCCCTCAGCGAAAACCCTACATTTGGACAAAACGTCATCAACATAAACCTGGCAAACCTGGTCTACCGAGCTCAAGAGGTGAGCTAGGGCCCTATTTATACAACGCTGATAGACTGACACCGCGTTACTGAGTCCGAACGGCATGGTCAAATATTCGTATAGACCATCCGGCGTAACAAACGCTGTTTTCTCAATCGAGCCCTCTGAAATCCTTATTTGGTGAAATCCAGCTGCCATGTCTATTGTTGAGAAATAATAACCCCCCGCTAGTTGATCTAATTGATCTGAAATGATCGGTAACGGATAGTGGTCTCTCAGAGTGTTCCTGTTTAGTTCGCGGTAGTCCACGCACATGCGGTCTTGTCCATTCTTCTTTTTGACTAGTATTATTGGGCTGGAAAAAGGTGATTTACTTTCGCGAATTATTTTATGCTCGAGTAATTCATTGACTATTTCCCGAACTTTTTCGCGTTCGACTGGGCTCAATCGGTAAGGCCTGCGTTCGACACACTTGTTATCATCTTTTAAGCGTATTTCGAGCTCACCGGTATTGACACGTGAGGTAGGGTAACCGTGAATGAACAAGTGTTCGAACTTGTTCAACAAAATTTTCAATTCGTTGATTTGATCGTCATTAGTTAAGTCACAATTTAGGTTATCAAACTTTTCGCTTTGAGATCGCACGTGGTAAATAGCTGGTTGATGAACCAAAGTTGCACCCTGAGAGTTCACTACCACGCTTAAGTTGGTGTTCGCCACAAGATTCATACCTATCAGAATGTCTGAGCACACTTCGTAGTCCGGCACCACGTGAAATTCAAGTTCTATTCGTAAACTATCGATGACACAAATCGTTGTCAATGTCGAAAGAGATATCACCGTAAATTGACCTAATCCCTTCAAGTAGCTTACTCGATCAACTCGTTGCCCGGGTAGTTTAGCGGCGACAGACTCGCGTATTACTGAACATTCAGCTCCACTGTCAAAAATTGCGAGTATGTTTAAGTTCCCGGCTACCACTTGCATCGAGTTCAATTTAGATGTACCTACACAGTTGACGTTGGATACCACTGCGCGTTCTCGCTTATAACACGTTTCGTAGGTGTGACCTGTCCTTGAACAGAACGTGCATGTAGGTTTACCTGCATTTTGAGGTGTGGTTTTAGTATCATGTTGACGCAATTGAGAATTATCATTTTTGTCACGGTAACGACAGTCACGTGCATCATGACCGGGCTTTTTGCAGATTTGACAAAACAACGAGGGCTTATCAAAACGCGATCGCTTAGCGGGACCCGGATGTGCACCTGATGTACCCGACTGAGATCGCTTAACGCTTCGTATAGAAGATGCAACCGAAATAAGTTCGGGTACTGATTTGGCCCTGGCATTCAACAGTTCGATTCTTAACCGCTCATCTCCAATACAACCAATAACTGCCTCAACTGCGTCGTCATTCGATAACTTATCCTTAGTTATACGTCTCCATAATACCCAAGCTTGTGACAAAAACTGCGCGATGTCTTTGGAATTATCATAATTATGTTCCCTAAAGCGCACAATATCCCGGGAGTATCTATTCTCCGGTTCAAAAGTCGTTATCAGAACATCACGCAATTCATGCCACGTGGTGGTAGACACAAGCCAATTATCAACCCATAACCTCGCGCGACCTTTGAGCAAACTACCAACTTTCATTCTCACTTCATAATCGCTGAGGCCATAAGTTTCCTTGGCCGTGGTCACATGTTGACACCACTCTCTAACCCCAATATTGGCGTCCGGATCGTATGACGGCAAAAACACATCATTAATTTTGACTTTGAGCGTATCTGGTTGAGTCGTCATGCGATCGGACATGTGCTTCATCATTTGCAACATCTGAGTGAAAAACTCCGTCGGTACCCCATTAACAGAAGCGTTTAAGTTTTCATTATTCAAGCCAGATGGACGGGCAGAAGTGGGGGTCAATCCCACTTCTGATAACGGAGAACCGGGACCATTCGGATTTTTAGAAATCGTGACGTCAGCAGAGCTGACGTCACCATCTCCACCGCCAGGCTCACTCATTGCAAAATGAATACACCCAATTTAATTACACACGTTTTTATTCTTATTACTAGTAAAACACAACTAAGAAAGCTTTAAAATCTAAATCAACAATAAAAATCGTACTCACAAGATATTCTAATGTAACACCACTCGTCTTCACAAAATTCTCCTTCTTAATGTGTCTTCGCAGCGGCTCGCCATTTCAATACCCAAAAATGGCGTCGTCGTTGCGAAGTCATTACACTTATTATTTCACAAATTGCAGGTACCATTGATTAAAGTAGCAAACTATAATTTGTTAAATCATTTTACTATTTTTAGAACTCGATTGAATTAATTCTTTATTTCTTAGAACGTTTAAACATTTTTAAACACGCACCATGTTTTTCCGCTTGACCAACAGTAATTCAATCAACTGTTTCCGTTATACAAAAGTTAACCAAAATAATTATTAAACTAACGCATATCGCTTATAAATCAAGAAATGAATTTAGCAATAGATAACTTGTTTTTTTAAACATAATTTTCAATAAATCTTCAGTTATGGTTTGCTGTCACATTAACCGCAAATCATAACACGACTTTTTACATTAAAAAGTAGCCAACTAACTACAACCATCAAATCTAAACTAATTTAAACCTATCCAGTCATATTTAACTGTTAAATTGGAACTTATAGTTAATATTTTTAGAGTTTAAGTAAGCCTTGCGTCGACATATACAATAATAATAAACTAATAATAAAAGTTCAAGACTGTACTTAAAACAAAACGAATAGGACGTGCATATATGCTAGAAAGAGAACGCTCGCCGTTCGGTCGCCAGCATAATAATGGCGACCGAACGGCGAGCGTTCTCTTTCGCGCGCGCGCATCCCGAGCAGAATATTATTCTGCTCGGGATGCGCGCGCATAGAATCCTATGGCGCGCGTTTGCTCTGTTTTCAAAGAGTTTTTAATGATGAATGAAACAGGCAAATGTCATGGCATGGCATTCTGCCTTTCGTATAAAAAAAAGTTTTGCTGTACAAAAGTACAGCAAAACACCTTAGCAAATTGTTATTACAATGTAAAATAATAATTAGTTGTTGTTGTTACTAATGCTATTCAACAATAATTTAAATAATTGGATGCGTAATTTAATTATTTTGCGTAAGTCAAGAAGGTTTTATTGTTTACATACTCTTTGAATGCCATGCCAATGACATTTGTGACATTACTTACGTGACAGTAATGGGTGAAATAGGAAATCGAAATAAAAACTAATACTGTTATGATCTTTTTTATCCGGAGAATTTATGAATTCGCATTACTAGGTAAAATCATTATATTTAAAAACAAGATTTATCAACATTATTAACTTAAGTCACACCAGAAGAAATAGCGATACCACTTATGGTCAATCTCTTTTACTTAAAGACTAATAATTAATAGGTACATAATTTTCCTACATATATTATTTACAGAAAATATTTGCTAGTACTTAGTTACAAGAATACGCTTACGTCTGCAGTATTATTAATTAGGTTGATATAAAAATTGGACAAATTAGATTTTTGTGGCGGTCGGTTACTATGCTTAGACAGCGACAAATCGATGGTAAGTAGGACAGCGCAGTGGTCAGGTATAGTGTTGAGTCAGCAACAAGCGATACGGAAGTCTGGCCTTCATTATGACGCACTAGGTGCCTTCATAATCGATGGAATTGATATATCTGTACTCCGCTATTTTCCTAGCAGGGCATTCAGCGTCTCCCGTTTTGTGATCACTGGGTTTTTTAAAGCGTAAGCATGTTGCACATTTCGGAATGTCGGCTTTCTTCGCGCAGTCGGACATCGAATGGCCTGCGTCACCACAATGACCACACGTAGTAACGGTCTCTCGGCAAGTTTTGGCTGCATGACCATATTGTTGGCATTTATAACATCTTGTTACCAATGTAAAATCCCTGACAGGACAAGACGTCCAATTTATAAAAAGCCTTGATTGAGGGATTAGGGCTTTACGTATATCGGCTGAAACTTCAACAATGTAGTTACAAGTCATAGCATCTCTTTTCCCCGATTTGTGGCTTAATTTTATCAAGGTCAAGAAGGATTCCAAGGACATCGCTGGTAACTTGTCGGCTACGTTTTGTTCGAAAATGTACCTGAACACCTCATTTTCAGCCAAGGAAGTCGGCACTCCTACAATCACGATCCGAGGTTTACGCTTGCTGGGCTCATCGGCGGTAAGTCCAGATGTAGAGAGCTGGACTGCGTTCTTCAGTTTATCTGCGTCATGTCTTGTCTCGGTACTGATAATTACGCCTCCATTTTTTGTTTTTCGGACACCACGAACGTGTAGCTTCATTTGCTCAGGCCGTATGATTTTTTGCACGAGTTCTTTCGTTTCGTCACTTGATTTAAATTTATCATTGGGATAAATGGCAACAGAGCTTAGGTTATGGGGTCGAATGAAATCATTCGATCCGTTTTTCACCATATCGGCAAAAGAAACATTTCCCGCAGAACTAGAGAGATCTAGATCCTTTATCGTCTGCTTGAGCTCAGAAATAAGTTCCGTCAGGCCGCGTTTTTCTTGAAGGGCATCAACCAGGTTATACGCATGAATGGCTTTATGCTTGAGCGACTGATAGAGGACTGCCATTTCTGAGGTGCCAGAACCTACTTTACGGCATAGGGTAGAAATTTTCATTTTCTGCTCCGAGTTCAGTTTTCCATCCGCGGCAATAGAGCAAACTTCATTTAGGTGCTGCTCGATGGTTGACATCCATTTTTGAATCTCGGGCGTCGTCGTCTTCGAAGGTGAGGCGGAGGGTTGCACTGGACCCCTTGGATTAAAGGGGCTGTTATCCATTTTCTTTTATTATAATTTCACTATTTTGTGTCCATTATTAACAAAACTACACACTAAGCAAAATTTTACGGATGCATTACGACAGTAATGCACTAAAGGAGGTCACTATTATTAAATTAATTGTTTATTAAATATTGCTAACGAGCACGTCTGTGCGCCGCAAGTGTCGCCAATGTATTAAGGTGACGATGGGCCGAGTTGGCACGGTGGTGTCTAGCTTCTCTCCGAAGGTAGTCCAGTCCGTTAATCGACGTGGCGCTATGGGCTTCAGTTGGGTCGGCTTCCCCGCTATGACGACGAGCACTGGTTGGTGGTCCGACTGTAGCTCGTCATCGATCACTTGTTGAGTGATCTGGCAGTGTAGCCCTCGGTGGATTACGACGTCCAGCACGTCCGGTGAGTAGCGTGCCGCGTCCGGGTAGTGGGTAGGTGTCTCAGGGCCGGACACCGTATACCCGAAGGCTTCCGTGTCCGCGAAGAGCCTCCTCCCCTCGGTATTCGTTAGCAACGAGTTCCACGCCGGGTGCTTACAATTGAAGTCGCCGGCAAGGAAAGTGACAGCAGTGGTGTTGAAGACAAGCGCCCGCAACTCAGCTAAAACTAAGCGGGTCGCGGGCGGTTTGTAGCAGGCGTATAGGTTGATATCCTTGCCGGCCACATGCAACTGAACACCCAGCGCGTAAAACGAGCTAAGTGTCGGCAAGGGGAGCTCCTGATGTACGACTCTCCGCCTCACAAGTACCGCCAGACCACGGTAGCGGACGTTCTGAGCCGACCTTTCTTCCTTCCTGTAGACGTGATAACCCGGGAACCTAACCCTATCTTCGGTTCCCAGGTGCGAGAGACCAAACATAAAGTTACATGATCTTTTATAACATTTCAAATGACAGATTTCTACCCTTACTACTTAACTAACATGAATATTGCAACAGATAGAATGAACTGAACTATTAATACAAAACTAATACTTTTAAGTTACAAATATTAACAATGCCTTTACAAAAATATTATTATTGCGTAAATTAATCTCTTAGATATTCTTAATACAATATTTTAATGGAACTTACAAACTATAATCTGTACGGTTCAGGGACCTTACACCTTGAGTTGATGCTGATTGATACACTGATACTGATTGATAGATTTTATTGATAAAAGTATAATTGTATGGTAGATGAGTGTATGAATGCTATTCGTGTACTGAATTGGCCGGCCTGGCGCAGGTAGAATGCTGACATATTGATATGAAAACTGTGCTGTGCTTGCACTGTACATGCTCCAGGCCGGAGAAGATAAGGGTGCACGGGTGATATGAATCTTGATGAGTTACAAAGTGATAAAACATAATTTCTTATAAAATAACGTAATAATAAGTCGCACTACATTGATCTGTATTGACTACCAAAACGTGGTGACGACGCCTTGTCAACTATGCGTGTGCTGCTATGGCAGCTTTCAACTGTAGCGATAGTCTGAGACGGTCTTCTTGCAGCTGTCGTGTAGTGCACGTTGGGTTCCTGTTTAACCGTATCCCTGTGCGCTCGCAGCCGTCGCCACGCGTAGACGAGAGCACAAATAATGGTCACTGCAATCACCATGTATATGGCGATGTAGTGGTGGATGTCGTGGGATGATACTTGATCTGTCCATGCTTCAACCTCCTTCGCTCTGGCATTCTTGATGGCGAGATTGATGTCTTCCAAATCCTTTTGCCGTTTGATAGTCGCTTCGGTGTCGTTCAGTGTGGCAGTGGATGGTATAGTCAGATTAATGATTTGATTTATCGACGGAATCTCAATATCCATGACGTCTGTTTTTGTATGGATTGAGTTAGTTAAGCTTTGGTGCGAATAAATCGTAAATGTTTGACCTTTGATTACGCAACCGTCACCGAGTGTCATTACCCCGGCCTTGCTGAGTCGTTCAGCAGTAATATGATCCTTACATATGACTCGTACGGTGCATTGTCCGCAACAGTAATACAAAATATATGAGTTGACGATGCTTAATTCCGTCCATTGATCTATGCATTCTTTGGTTTTGGTTTCACATTCATTTGCAGCTTGATCCTTTACACACAGATTTTTGTCTGAGGTCATTTGATAAATAGGTTTTTTCAGAGGACAAATGAAGTCGTCATGGTCGTAAGGCGTACATCTTCCCCAATCGTCTTCCGATATTGGTATGTACGAGTCTTTATGGATGTTTATCGCTAAATGATGTGCGATAGGTGTGATGGTGACCATACTATCGGCTACTTGCAGCGGGATTGGTATGAGGTTGTAAAGCTCATAGTTTTCCCTAGTCACAAGAGGAATCTTGACTTCAAATATCATATATCGCTTGGTTGTTCTCGCTTTTACTTTCAGTAAATGATAGATCTTTGCCAGATCTGTTTGAATATTATTTATAGGTATGGTCAGCTCCTTTGATAGTTGTCCTGTTATGGTATTGAGTTCATCTCTCAGCTGTGTTGGTGTTAAGAGGTGAAAGTTGAATTTTTCATAGAAAATATTCGCCACTGTGTCTACCAGCGTTTCCTGGATATTTTTAAGATTTGACAGCATATTGTTTGCCACAAGGGCTGATAAAGTAAAGTCACTTTTGCTGTCTGTCTTTTGAATCTGCTCTTTTAGTTTGTATATTCCCAGATTGCAATTGACGATGTGTTGATTAATGAGTTTATGTTGTTTTTCCAAGGCGGTTTCGACTCGTTTGATGAAATTCAATTCTGCTTCAACGATTGATGTTTGGTTTTTCCACAATGAGGCAAGATGTTTTTGATCATTTTTGATAAGGTCAATATCTTTCTGATAATTCTCGGCAAAGTCTTCGTCCAATATTCCGAATAAACTACGTGCAGCGTAACCTACACCATTGATAAGGCCTCTACGTCGGCGCAATCGGTTCATTTGCTGACCAAGTAAAATGCTGTTGTAGTGCTCGAGTTCGTCGTACTCATGACGTAGCTGTAATCGGACTACGTCACATTGTGATATTTGGTTTGTTGAGCATATTTTTTCCAGGTGATTCATATATTTGTTGAGTGCATCTATTCCACGTCAATATGGAGCCATATCGCAATAAACTATTAGTTTCCATTCTTCACGTTGTAGCCGCATGTTAGCTACCTTGTCAAAATACATGCTTTGATTATTACTCAGGCTTGAGAACTTGTATTCGCTTCTTGCTGTAGGCAATGTCACCATAAGAGTCAAGAGTATGGTATAAATTAAGTTGCATAATTTTGATGACCACTGTCGTCTTCGTTGACTTGATACGTTATTGATTGTTGCGGATTTTTGATGTTCTTGCTCTTTCGATTGGCTTTCATTAATAGGCAATAATGATAGCTTTGATATTGGTCTTTTCATTGTTCCATTTTTTGTCCTAACAGTAACCACCCGGACTTGTCCATCTTTTCCGGGATGTACTTCTGTGATTCTTCCCATAGCCCACTTTCCTGATGGTAACTGTACATCGTGTATGATGACAATATCGTTGATATTTAAGTTTGTGTGCGATTGCCGCCATTTGCTACGCACTGACAATTGACTTAAATACTCCGCTTTCCACCTTTTCCATAAATCATCCATGATTTTTTGGGTGAGTTGCCACCTCGTTCGTAAATCTTTTTCTGTTTCGATTATCGTCAAGGTTGGCCCGCTTGCTAAAAAGTGGGATGGCGTGACGTAATTCAAATCTTCTGGATCTTCACTTAGAGCGCACAATGGTCGTGTGTTCAAACATGCTTCGATTTGTGCTAGCACTGTTGTGTATTCTTCAAATGTCAGCCTTTGCTCGCCAATCACTCTCTTTAGGTGGTACTTTAAGCTCTTCACAGCTGCTTCCCATACACCTCCCGCACTTGGCCAGGATGGGGCGTTAAAGTGCCAATTGATTTCCATGTCGGTGATTGCTTCGTAAAATTCCACGTCTAACACTTTTTGGATGTTGATGAATTCTTCATTTAGAATTCTGCTTGCTCCTACGAAGTTTGTTCCATTGTCGCTGTATATATGTTTTGGGGTGCCTCTTCTTGCTGACATTCTGCGTAATGCTGATAAGAATGCTGAGGAGCTCAGATCCGAGACTATTTCTAGATGCACAGCTTTCGTGGCCATGAATACGAACACAGCTATGTATCCTTTTGTCGTCTTCACTCCTCGGCCTTTGTTTGCTTTAACGTTGACCAAGCCAGTGTAGTCAAACCCTGTGTGATAGAAAGGTCGTGCTGGATTGCTGCGTGCTGCAGGCAAGTCTCCCATCAACTGCTCTTGTTTGATTGGATCGTGACGTCTGCACTTGATACAGGTTCTAAGGCGTTTCTTGACTGCTCGATTCCCGCCTAGAATCCAATATTGTTGACGCAGCCAAGCTTGCGTGATTCGAGCTCCGCCATGGTACGTCATCCGATGTCCTTGGTCAATCAGCAGGTTACTTAGATGGGAGTTTCTTGGTATTATGAGTGGATGTCTCATATTTTGATTCGCATTAGAGATCCTCCCGCCAACTCTCAGTAAGCCTTCTTGATCCAGGAATGGGTTCAACATCAACAGTTTACTTTTTGCGCTGACTTGATTATTTTTCTGAAGACTGATGATATATCTTCTCTGAATTCCAACTGTTGGATTTGTTTGATGATGATATTTTTTGATTTCTTCATTTCGCCGATTGTTAAATATTTCGGTTTATGTTGATTAAGTGTTATTGCGCGCAAAGTCCAACTTAGAATTCGCGTCGCTCTGTTGAAATTGCTACTTTTATTTAATATGTTTTGAGCTATATCATCTTTTTGTTGAACGACGTTAGTTTGTCGTGCTTTTTTCATTTCGTCTTGCGTAACATAAGTTTGTTGTTCGTGTTTATTTTCATTAAATGATGATAGTCCCGCTGGACCATGCCACCATAATGAATGTTCTTTGAGCTGTTCTGCCGAGCATCCTCGGCTTGCACAATCAGCTGGATTTTCAGCTGACTTCACATCGTGCCAGTTCTTGATTGGGATTACTTCAGTGATTTGTTTCACTCTATTTGCCACAAATGGCTTCCAGCGATTCGGGTCTCCCTGGAGCCAGCCTAGGACAGCTGTTGAGTCTGACCATCCGTATATCTTGATATTGTAGTTCTGTAAAGTGTTCTGAACTACTTTCATCAGAAGTGATAAATGAGCTGCGCTGAGCTCCAATCTTGGTAATGATATCGCTTTATTGATAGGAACAAGTTTTGATTTCCCTGCTAATATGGTCACAGTAGTTTGATTGTTCTGATTGTTATGTTTGATGATCCTGCAATAAATTACGCAAGCATACGCTTTTGTGGATGCGTCACAGAAACCATGAAGTTCAATTTCTGAGTTTTGCTGTGTTTGTATCCATCGTGGTACAGTAAGCGGTCATAAGTGCATTATCACGCTTAGGATTGTATTGCTGTGAACGAGCGACAGGCCGAACCTATATCTGTGTGTGTAAGTGATGTATCAACACAGAATACACCTCAGAACTCTCACTGGCGTCGAATGAAACAAAAAGCATACCGTCACTTTTTCGCAGAGTACGTAATTACTCGTGACCTTGGTCGGTTCATACTAGTGCTAAAAATTCACATATTGGTATCAAGTTCCAATAGCTGGTAGCGTATCGAAGTGTATGGTGAAACACATAGGTCTGGTTCAAATCACGAAACCAAACTTTTATTTTTCTTTTAAACAATCATCTTCATCTGTTCTTTTATTATTCAATAAATTAATAAACAAGATTATTAATTAATAACTAATTTTATTACTACTTATATTGTTATTGAAATAAGGGGTTAAGAATAAAAATGTTTAATAAGTGATTACAAAAAGTTTATTCGTTATCATTTTATGAAGTTTAAATAAATAAATTTCTAGAATTAAAACAGTTTATTTTCCAATAAATAACAATTTATTGAGATAAAGTACCGTGAACCTTGACAATCAGGCTATATTGTATCTTAATAATAATGTCCTTTAATTACTTTTGTGTGTGGGTAATGTAACAAACCAACTCGCAAATCTACCCAAATCTACCCACGTAAAAATAACAAATGCGGAATCGTTGTCACAATACAAATAAATTACTCAGTATTACTACTTTTATTTTACTACGAGTAAGTTTGAGACCTCACGTTCGTGTAACGAATAGTTAACAAATCGTATTTAATAGGACTTATTGAGGTTATAGCTTAAGTGTTCATTTTCATTACGAAAAGAAGATTGAAACTAAACCTCAAAATAATCCTTATTACGGATATGACACAATATAATTATAATAATTATTATTATTTTATTATAATTATTATAATATAAATTGTATAATATAATTATTATAATATAATTATTATAATATAAATTGTATAATATAATTATTATAATATAAATTGTATAATATAATTATTATAATATAAATTTTATAATATAATTATAATTATTTTAGATTTTAATTCATATATTGAAGCATTTATCTGTATCTGTTCCCCTTAAATTTTCCCATGTTTCTATACAATGCAACTTCAACTGCTCATCAGACCGCTCATTCCGTGCTTCCCATCGCTGTATCATCAAACCCCATAGGTGTTCTATAGGGTGGAGGTCAGGAGATCGTGCTGGCCGTGAAATAACTGTTATCTCCGGGTGTTTAACCACTCACGCACGTAAACATTGCACACAGTGGGTAACATGTAATGCAAACCTTCTGCGCGGACTGCACGGCGCACGGTTCGTAAAGACGTGTTGAATAATTCTTCAAACGTCTTGTTGGTATGAAACCATTTGTTCCGTATTCGCTGACCATGTGTTGCCGCTGCGTCTCTTTTATCTCTAAAACAAAAAGTTTAATAAGTAATTATTGTTAATAGAAATTTCACATAAATAATTAAAATGTTATTTTCATCGTTCAAAAATCTAAGTAAATAAATTTACTTTGAAATTATATATTTCTTCTTCTATTTAGACTTTATCCACAGATTTATCTGTGGATAAAGTCTAAATAGAAGAAGAAATATATAATTTCAAGAGACATTTAAAGATCAGTGGTTGTAACTAGACGAGCATTATTAAAGTTAACAAATGTTTTGAAATAAATAAGTAAGTTATTATAAAGTTAGCTATAGCTACAAAACCAAATCAGATCAGAAACAATTTCATTTTCTTAAATTATGCAATAAATAAATAATATTAATAAGGTAAAAATAAAACGTTTCAAAAAACAATTACCAGGATCAGCAGTTACAATTTAATTAGATATATGTTTGATAAAATAATTAAATCATATTACTCACACTCAGTCCGGTTTTATCAGATATTTGTGATAAATATTAAGTCCGCTTTTACGCAGCGCAATAATATTCGCTTTCATTTCTATATTTTTTGCTTGCATTTCAAAATGAACTTTAGATACCGCTAATATATTGAACACACGTCACTAACCCACAATAACAAGCATCGTTCTATTTATTCGCGGTGAATGAGTCGTAAGTTAACTGCGTTTGTCTACCTTAATTATCATTTAACTTTATTTAGGTTTTCGTGCCGTATAATTACATAACAAGGATATAGTCAAGATACAAGATACAAGATAGATACAAGATATTTATTTTGTAAAACATGAGTGTAGAATTATACAGGTCTTAAAAATAATAAGAGGTAGCTACATGTTTTGCCAATTGTGGCGTACAAAATTAGTCGCACTAAGCGCAATAGCGTGATTATTCGAGTGATTTTTAAAACATTAAAAAACTATCACCGCGCGTGGGATTTGAACCCACGACTCTCTACGCATGAACGCGTCAACCCAAATACGGTAACCACTAAGCTATCATGACATATGCGTAACGAGTTGAATTTATGAAATACTATAATTGTTAAACTAATGAGAGTGTGTGTGTGTCTATGACTTATTATAAGAAGGTCGTAAGTTAAACCGAAGCGTCAATCTATTGCTTTGAAAAATTGCTACTCCACTTATGACCGTTACTGTACATTGATATGTTCTATTTTTGGAAGATCTTTTTTGATCTTCTGCCATTGTTCGTTGATGTGTGCTGGTACTTTGTCGTCCCATTGTAGGGTTAATGACCAGACATTTTGGAATAAAAGTTTTAGCTTGGTCGAGACCGGTGCTAGCCAGCCAAGTGGGTCAAATATTTTTGATATATCTGACAATAGTGACCTCTTAGTAGCTGGAGCCGTTGATTTTGTGTCGATCTTCATTTCGAACTTGAATTGATCGTCCAGCGGATGCCAACGCAGCCCCAATGTTTTAGTTGACTCTTGATGTTTGAATTCAAATGATTGCGCTGTATTTGGGGTTACGTCATCTAGTATCTCGTGTTTATTAGATGCCCACTTTCTCAAATTAAATCCGCCAGATCTGAGTAAATTTGTTAGATCTGATTTTAGTTGCTTAGCTTCTTCGATGCTATGATGTCCAGACAACAAGTCATCCATGTAGAAACATGTTTCAACAACTGCGGCCGCAGCAGGATACTTTGAGCATTCATCTTCTGCTATTTGCTTCAGAGTCATCATGGCGAGGAATGGTGCAGCTTTGGTGCCATATGTGACGGTTGTTAGCTCATATTCATGTAATTGCTCTTGTGGTGAGTCGCGCCAAATGATTTTTTGATATTGCAGATCGTCGTCATGACAGTAGATTTGTCTAAACATTTTTTCGATGTCTGCTGTAATTGCATATCTATGTTGTCTCCATTTCAGTATCAACGTGAATAAATCTTGTTGGAGATTTGGGCCACTGTACATGAAATCATTTAAGCTGTAGCCAGTTGATGTTTTTGCTGACGCATTAAACACCACACGTAGTGCTGTTGTTGTTGATTGGGGCCTCAATACACATAGATGAGGTAGAATGCAATCTGGCAGTTTTTTATGTGTGCACTCGCGCATGTGACCTAGTCTGATGTATTCATCGATGAATGCTTTGTAATCTTGTGCAACTTTTGGGTTCTTTTTAAACTTCTTTTCCCATTGATAAAATTGTGCGATCGCCTTCTTTTTTGATTCTCCCAACTTTTCCTTTATTTCTGGCTTTAACGGTAGTCTTACAACATATCTGCCATCCTTTCGTCGTGTCGTTTCAGTCTGATACTGCTGAATACACTGATGATCCTCCGTCGACATGTTGATATTGCTGTCTGCTATGTCTTCGATGGCCCAAAACCTTTGTATGTCTTCAATATTGTTCATCACGACGTTGCAGTGATATGATTTGAAGTTTCCGCTTAATATCCATCCAAGTTGAGTTTGTTGTGCTACAGGGACTGACCCGTTTTCTTTGATAATGTCTCCCATTATGATTTGAGAATATACGTCGGCGCCGAGTAGTAAATCTACAGGTCGGCTCGTATAAAATTCTGGATCTGCTAGTTGTATGTTTTTTAGGTATGCCCATAATGGTTTTGAGAAACTCTTGTTGGGCAGATTGTGTAACAGTGTGTTCATTATCAACACATCTGCTTGTAATGTAAATTCAGTATGCAATGATGACGCAGTAATACTGATCTCTCCCTTACAGTTGGCTTGACTAGTGCCGATGCCAAATATGACGCCCTTGATTGATTGTCTTGTAAGTTCCAGTCTTTGAGCTGCGTGTTCTGTTATTAGGGAGACTTGGGAGCCTTGGTCAATAAGAGCCCGCAATGTGTGATATGTCCCGTTGCGTGCTTTGACACGAACGAGGGCTGTTGCTAGCAGAATTTCTACGATACTTTCATTTGAGACATGGTTGACGGTGTCCCGTGTCCTATTGTCTCGTGATGTAGACTGTTGTTCTTCTGTAGACGAATTCGTACTATATGTCCCGGCGTTACTGTGAAACGTGTCGTGTAGTAAGGTGTTATGCTTTTCATGACATACTCTACATTTTGTTTCCGAGTAGCATGGCTTGTCTTTGTGATCATAAAGACAATTTTTGCACAGGTTAAATTTTATCACAATGTCTCTTTTGGCCTCTGGCCTAGATTCTAAAAATGTTTTGCAATGGAAAAGTCCGTGGTTGTCATTGCAGAGTGGACAGTTTGCTTTATTCATTGCAAAACTTTTAAATGTTGAATTGCGGAAAAATGGTCTGCCTGCATCGTTCTTATTATTGTGCTGACTTGGTTTGCTTTGTTTGTTAAGCTGATATTCCGATTCTTTCTTGTTGAATGTTTCTTGCTTTGATTTTGGAGTAAACTGCTTCCGCCGGGATGATTCCAGAGCAGTGTATTTGTTCTCCAGGAATGTTAGGAAATCGTCGAGTGTCGGGAGTGCTCTGGGATTGGTTAGCGATTGAATGTATTCCCCATGCGTCTCGCTGTACATTTTCAGTGCCAGCAGGTGCACAATAAGTGGGTCCCAGCTTGATGTGTTGACGCCGAGATTCTTTATGGCGTTAAGACATTCGTTGGTAGTATCGAACATCTTCTTAATGTGATGATCTGCTTGATTTTGCATGGTAGGTATTGCTAGAAGTGCGTTGATATGCGAGCTGAAGATGAGCTTTTCGTTGTTGTATCGATGATTCATGATGTCCCAGCATAGTTGATAATTTTCAGAACTAATGTTTAAGTGTTGGACTAGCTTTTCGGCTTCACCCTTTAGCTTGCTTTTCAAGAACTGCATCTTCTGAGCATTCGACATTGACTTGCTATTGTGGATTGTTTCTAGAAATAGATCCTTGAATGATGTCCACTTAAGGTAATTCCCGCTGAATATGGGAATGTCGATTTTAGGGGTGCAATTTTCACGATGTGAAATTGAGCCCATCTTGATATCGATTGACTTTTTTATGTCATTGTATAGCTGCTCATACCTGCTATATGTTTGCTCGTAATCTTCATCTTGCTCGTACAATTCACTGTCAATGTCCCAGTGCAACGAGTCTATGGTTGACCACCTTTTGTGTACATTATGTAGCAGATCTTCGAGTTCCCATCTTTCTGAAATGCCCTCTAATTCTACGCTCTTGATTGTACACGACAGCGCCCGGAAGTTGCTTTTTTGCTTTTGCAGCATTTCTTCCAGTCTGCTCGCATTTCCTTGAGAAACAGTTTTCCACAGTGACGTGGATTTACTATTGCCAGGATTGCTGTTTGCTTGATCGGGGCCAACTGATGAAGTCTCCGACGTTTTTTGATCGCGTTCGCCAGATGCCGATGATGCAGATGGTGGCATTGATGGATCGCCCGGAGATTGATCCCTCTTGCTTGCACTAGGAGCTTTCGATTCGTATCGCTCGATAGTTTCCCGTGCTTCAGTGTAGGCGAGTTTCGTCTTTTGATAGCAATTGTCGGTGAAATATCTGGCACTGCGAGTATCGAGTTCACATAGTTTCAAATGATTAGACTGGAACTCAGCCCAGTAATTATCTAGACTTTGTAGTCGTTTCTTGATCTTGAATGGAGTCTTACGTTCTGCCGAATCTTTCTTGAAGTTCCTTAATAGCTGCTCCATTGCTTGCATGATTTGATCTTGATTTGCTAAAATGTTTTCCATTGTGGAGTTCATGATTGTTTCTTGATTGATATTCCTGACTGCTCGTCAATAAGAAGTGCAATTGCAAACTCACCGCGATATTAGCGACTTCTCAATCCAACCAGTTAGACCCGCTTGTGGGAAGCCGGCTGAACCGATTCGCAACCGCGGAAAGAAGAGCAAGGCACACTCTATAATGACGCCAGAAGTCGATGGCTTGATGATGTTGGTAGACCGTTAACTGTCGATCCGGCTCGAAGGACCATTAAGATGTACGGTTCAGGGACCTTACACCTTGAGTTGATGCTAATTGATACACTGATACTGATTGATAGATTTTATTGATAAAAGTATAATTGTATGATAGATGAGTGCACGCGGTATGAATGCTATTCGTGTACTGAATTGGCCGGCCTGGCGCAGGTAGAATGCTGACATATCGATATGAAAACTGTGCTGTGCTTGCACTGTACATAATCATTTAGTATTTAAACACAGGTAAAACAAATAAATGAAATGGCAACAACAAATAAGTTGGTCAGTTTGACCCTAAACAAACTTCTACTTATATACTTAATTCAATCAAGATATTCGATGCGATAACAATTTGTTTATTATTTCTAGTATTGTTTTTTCTAGATCGAAATAGGATTTTTCTCGTTCTTCCAAACCAAATATAAGCAGGTTTTTACGTCTTATGTATCTTTCTAAGTTGTTTAAAGCTGAAGAATGCTCCTCTAATTTCTTCTCTAGGTGTTCATTTTTAATTTCCAAGCTCCGAAACTTGTCGTTTATATTATTGTTAATTGTAGTTTTTATATCTTCTTTCATATCGAGCATATCAATCTTTTGTTGTTTCATTTCTTTTTGCATGCTTTCCAGCATGATTTTAATTTCATCCATGATTCTAGTAGCGATTTTTGTTAGATAAAAGACACACTTATGAACAACGCCCTATGTTGGTAACGAGTTGAACTAGCGAGTTTGGGTAGTTCGATCAATGACGGAAGTTGTGGTCGATGAATCTCTTGAATATGTTCGGTTAGGTAGTGTTTAAGATTTATTGATAGATGGCGTTGGTTGTATGATGACGATTGACGATGATAAACACTTTTTAAGATATCTGGTTATAATGTTTTGATTGCAGATATTGTTGTTTTTACGCACGTTATAACATACTTTTTAGTCCGATAGATTGTTATAGCACAAGATCATTTAACTAATCGGTAGTAACTTAGGTCACCGGCCAATGTTTTGATTCACTTGACACATCACAGTTGATCGTTCTTTCTTTTTGAAAATATCCTATAGTTCACCGAGTTTTCACTTAGTTCTCCATATAGTCTTAGTAACACTTGATCCGATTTCACAGGTTTATATACTTTTTGCTTCTTATTTGTAAGAAATATATTTTATTTTTCACTTTAAACACGGAGTCGATGTGAACAGTGGCATTGTGGCGCCCTCCCTCGCTATAATATGATACTCTCCTGTATTGATAAAATTGTAAAAATGTTACATAATATTATTTTCTAAATCTAGGAGAGCGCTATCAAAAAATGCTGCTGGCCTGTTCGGTCATAGTCCTGTGAAGTACTGTCGTCGCCCTCCGGGGTCGGTTTCCGCGCACTTTTGATAAGTCCCGGTGGCGCCTCCGGGCGACAGCGCCGCCCGGCGGCGAAAAATATTAATTTTGCATAGAAGTAATGAAACTAAATCGATGCCGATTTTTTCCTACACTGGCAATAATATTGTTAAATCATAGACTTTAAAAGAAACGAAAAATATCGACTGACAACACTACAAAAAAAGTCAAAATGACGTTAGTGACGCTTTGTGAGGGAAAATAATAATCGAGTTTTTTCTTGCATATTTAAATACAAAATAAGTGTTTTTGTGCCTAAATCGACGGGAAGTGGATGTATAATCATTTATAAGTAGTTATTACATCGTTGTAGATAATATTTTCACTAAATAACTTCATAATTTACTTATTTTTGGACCAACAAAGATTATGTAAGCAAACCATTAGTCAGGAATGTGAAAGTTGTTATATTTTGAGTTTTTCAAAATCAAAATCAAAATCAAAAGTCATTTATTCAAACTAGGCTGAGAATCAGCACTTTTCGAACGTCGAAATTACATAAGACAGTCCCCCAAAAACGCCCGCCCTTCACCACTTCCTAGTGCTTTAGCTGGGAAGAAGAAGTGGCGCAACAAACTCCCCAGCAGCACAGCTGTCTGATCAGTTAGAAAAGAAAATGAATCTATACAATAGTATCCAAAATAATATGCAATGCAATGCAAAAAACGTCAAACTTATATTAAATTATTTGCCTTATGTCAGCTAGCACACGCCAATATACCCACAAAAAAAACATCGAAATCCTTACTCAAGCGAATAAATTAAAAACGTAAACAGAACTTAATCGAATAAAAGCCTCCATGCAAGCATAAAGGGCGTGCCCACTTACATAATAGCTATTAAAACTGGAACTCAAAGCCACAAAAATGTTAAACTAGGACCATCGAAGTAAAATAAATAAACAGTTAATTACTAATAACAATAACAAAACCATGGACAGCAAGACGACCAGTCACCACGAGCAGCACCCGTTCACGAGCATAACGCGAAGATCAGCCATCACCCCCTTCGCCATATTTGAGGGAAGGAGGCAACCCGACCCCCGACGCTACCGCAAGCAGTGACATCTAAGGGAGCATGACGAACTTGCTGCCGGTTGCTCAGGCAAAATAATATGATCAATTGTCGAGGTCGCTAGCTAACCACTTATTGCAATACAACTCATTAAAAAAAAACATTTTAATGAGTAGATTATGTCAAAAATAAAAAATAACACCAAAATAAATAGACTTATTAGTCAACAAAAATAAACATGTCGGTAGGAAAGCTAATTCTGGAGAAAGAACATAAACATTGTCTTGAGTTAATCACAGCGCCCAACTATTCTTATCGTTCAAATAGTCGTTGATAGAATAGTATGCCTTTGAACAAAGGTTGGATTTTACTTTAGCTTTAAACGCATTAAAAGGCAAATCTAACAAAGAAGAGGGTAGCTTGTTATAAAAGGTTATACCAAGCCCAACAAATGAGTTATGCACCTTATGAAGCCGGTGAAATGGAGCTCTTAATTTGTCTTTATTTCTGGTGTTAACATTATGAATATCACTGTTTTTAGTGTATAAGTGTATATTTTGCCTAATATATATGATGTTCGCGAAGATGAATTGTGATGCCACCGTGAGAATACCAATATCTTTAAAAAAATCTCTTAGAGAAACTCTGGCACCTAGCTGGTAAATTGCTCGTACAGCTCGTTTTTGAAGAACAAATATATTTTGAATGTCAGCCGCTTGGCCCCACAACAGAATACCGTAGGACATAACGCTATGAAAATAACTGAAATAGACTAACCGAGCTGTATCAACGTCAGTGTATTGTCTAACTTTCCTGACGGCATAGGCAGCCGAACTGAGCCTTCCCGCTAGGCTTGATATATGAGGGCCCCACTGAAGTTTGGCATCTACTGTAATGCCCAGAAAAACTGCCGAGTGTACAGTTTCAAGCTCCTCTTTATCTAAGACGATGTTGGGTCCTAGATTTCTAACATTCGGTAAGGCAAACTTTATACATTTCGTTTTCTTGGCATTGAGAACTAAGTTATTTGTCGTAAACCAATCCGTAACCATTGAGAGGGCACTGTTTACGTCGTCAAACTCTTGTCTATTCCTGTCTACTTTAAAAATAAGAGAGGTATCATCTGCAAACAGTACAACGTCACAGATATCCTTTAAAAGAAATGGCAAGTCATTGATATATACCAAGAATAAGAATGGGCCTAGTATAGAGCCTTGCGGTACACCTAACTGAACTGGCAGCCCGGAAGATTTCACACCATTAACATCAACACATTGGAACCTATTATGTAAATATGAATTTATTACTTCGAGAGCTTCATTTTGGACACCGTAATGACGTAGTTTACGTAATAGCGTTTCATGGTGCACGCAATCAAAGGCTTTGGAGAGATCACAGAAAACCCCAATAGCATTTTGCGAGTTCTCCCATGCGTTAAATATGTGCTTCAGCAGAGCAACACCCGCATCAGTAGTCGAACGACCTTTTGTAAAGCCATATTGTTCATCATGAAGGAGGCTATTTAAATTAAAATGTCTTAGCAACTGCTTGAGTATTAACTTTTCAAATATTTTGCTAAATGCAGGAAGGATAGAAATAGGCCTGAAATTGCCAACGTCATTTTTATTACCTGTTTTAAATAATGGTATGACTTTACTACTTTTCATGAGGTCAGGAAAAATTCCTAAATCAACACATTTATTAAAAGTAACAGCTAGATAGGGGGCTACGATGTCTATTATATTACTTAATATTTTAATGGAGATGCCCCAGTAATCACCAGTATTTTTAGACTTAAGTGTGTTAAAAACATTAACTACATCACGAGGTGTTACATGTTCGAAGCTAAATAAGTTACTACATTTGGGCACACTACTATGCAGAAGGGTTTCAGCTTTAGACGGTGACGAATTTAAGGAGCGGGTCTTAGTTATAGGTATGTTGGCAAAAAACTCATTAAAAGCCTCAGCTACGTCAGCTGCTTTATTAACTAATTTGTTGTTGACCATAATCTCAAGTTGTTTTTCTTGTTTAATCGACTTACCCGTTTCATTGTTAATAATTTTCCAAGTGGTTTTCACTTTATTATTGGAATTTTTAATTGTATCGCCCAAAAATTTAGATTTAGCAAAAACACAAATAATTTTAAATAATTTTGAATACTTTTTGACATACTCAAGGAAAGGAGTATCAAACCTGTACTTTTTCAAACCATATAACTCGTACAGTCTCGCTCTACTTTTATAAATACCTGGAGTGGCCCATTGGTTAAAGCCAACGGAGGTTCCAATAATGTTAATGGTTTTGGTCTTGAAAGTAGATTGGTACTCTTTTTGAACAACATCAAAAAGGGCTCCATAGATTTTATTAGGATTCTCGTGATCTACTATAGATGGTGTTAATCTATGAGCAATATTATTTTTAAACTTATTGCAACGACTAGCTGTATAGGGCCTGCATTCTATTTTATGCGGCTTTTTATTTAATGGCATGGGGAAGCTAGCTAATAAACCACAGTGGTCAGATGTTAAGTCACTTAACACTAATTTATTTTTGGCATCACAATTACTAAATATATTATCAAGACAAGTTGACGAAGATGCCGTGATCCTAGTAGGTTCATAAAACAAGTTAATTAAATTATAAGACCTAAACAGATTAAGAAGTCTAATACTTAATGGAGTGACATCTAGAATATTAATATTAAAATCTCCACATAAAATTATACTTTTCTTACTTGATTTTAACCTATTGAGTAAATCCTCCATTACCGATTCGAAACGAATGAAATCACCAGAGGGGGGTCGATAAACACAAATTATAACGTATCGCTCGAGTTCAACACAAGACAACTCAATAGTGCGCTCGATAGAAAGGTTAACTAAATCTATACGTTGTTTACATTTCAACTTGTTTGAAACAAGAACTAAAGATCCACCGCGAATTGCGCTTTTTCTCACAAACGCACTTTGTACTGTAAAATTATTATCATTGATAAACACTACTTCATGTTCTTTCAACCAGTATTCAGTCAAACATAACACCTGAACATCATAGTTTTCTATAAATAAACTTAACTCTAGCTCTTTGCCGGACAGACCCTGCATATTTTGATGTACAACATTCAATATATGCGGCTCACCCGTTGTCGCACCTAATAGTTTAAACTATATGGCGTATCAAAAGTAGTGTTAGTACCACTACTAACAGTAATCGACGGTACACTACAGGTACCAGTGTCACTGGGTATATTGTATGCTAAAAGATTAGCAATATGTCTCCTACAACTAGGTGGCAAATACATTGTATAATTTGTCAGTTTGTAATCAGTAATAAATTGATTACAATCAAAATATAAAATAGCGTCACTGTGACGACATGTCCTATTATAAATAAACATATTTAAATTATAAATGTGCCTGTTTTGCTGCTCAGACAAATATTGAGAATAAGGCAAGGCACAGAAAATAAATTTACAACTATTGGTCTCATTGAGATGTAACATCAACTGGACACATTCCATTATGTCCTTTTTTCTTACAGCTAAACTATCCCCATATAATAATATAACAGTGGAAGTGGGGTTTATTTTTGTTAATCTAATATTATTAATTAATTGGCTAACACTGGCACCGGGTAAACAATTATTAATTACATAGTGTTGCGAACACTGATTAAATATACTACCAAAACCTTGACCAAATTTGTCAGAAAATATGTATGTTGTATTAACCAAATTGATCATCTTATCATCCATACAGCTACCTACTGGCTGAG
This sequence comes from Eupsilia transversa, assembly GCA_914767815.1. Taxonomy (NCBI): domain Eukaryota; kingdom Metazoa; phylum Arthropoda; class Insecta; order Lepidoptera; family Noctuidae; genus Eupsilia; species Eupsilia transversa. Next base: position 15,580,995 of record OU611873.1, on the reverse strand, counting down.
CCACTGAGGGTATGGGTGTAACAAGTTGAGACTGGGGCTCCTGGGTGCAGGCACAGCTAAAAGAGAGGTTATTTGTCAGAGACTCATACCTCTCCGCATTGTACTTGACCAGGTCTGCCAAGTCATTGGCCTCCTGCAAGCGCTTACTCAGGTCTTGTTGAGAAGCCTCATATTTACTAAAAATATCTTTTAGAGCATATTCCCTAACAAACAATTCATCCTGAAGGTGCTGAGTGTCGGTATCATACATGGTATTACATAATTGTAATTCACTATTACACTTCTTTAATTCTTGAAATAAATTTAGATTTTTTTGCCTAAGTTTTATATTTAATTTGTTAACTTTATGGCGTTTTAATGATTTGTGAATTTTTCTAATTAATCTATTAATTTTAATATACTTTTTTAACTTATTATGGCTAGTAAACAAATTGCTTTTAGTGATGGTATCATTAGTTAAGTCTATTGTAACAATTGGCTCAATACATGTGGGTCCAGGCCCGCTACCAACTAGCTCATCATAAAGACTGCAGGTAATCGCAGAGTCCTCACTGGCTTTGAGAGATTCCAAACGGGTTATTGTGTTATGGGCCCTGCTTAATTCCAGTTCCAATTCAGATATCCGTCTCAACGCCAGTTCGTGGGTGTCACTACATTGTTGGAAATTTGACACAAGTTGACGGAGGTGTTGATGCTGGTCAAGTATGTCCACATGCTGTATATGTAGTTCGGCCAACTGGTTCTTAAGCTCAGTGTTCTTTTTATTAATATACTGCACTTCTACCTCGCTGTCATCCCTTTCCTGTAGCAGCTGATCGCATTGCTTTTTACTAGATTCCAACTCTTTTAAAGTAGCCTTCAGTTTTTCCTCCAAGGATGCAGCTCTACGGGTCAACATATTGACAAGCCAACCCTAGAGGCACCCTGGAATGAGAGAAGAGAAAGCTAAGTGAGTAAAAGGAATTAGACAGAGGGATAAGATGTGAATAGTTAGTACTAGGATGAAGGGCCTATTGGGAAATAAATTATTTAGAATTGAAAGAAGACAAAGAAATAAAAGTTATGAAGAGTGTGTAATCTCAATTATGGGATGATAATTTAATCATTCACTGGTTTATCTTACTTGAGATACTATTATTCTAAAAATTAAAGGGAAAAACAACAAAACTAAGTTAAGTTAACAAAAAAAAAAGACTTGTGGGTAGGTACTACCTACTGTTTTAAAGTGAATGTAAATTCAGTTTTTAACACAAATTTCAGGAATTGGCACTAATACAGTAATTTAATATAAAAGAGGTATGTCTAGTAATAATTTGCATTGATATCTATGGGGTCTCTGCCTTATTTGATATGATTTTAAGTTAATGTTAATGTTTTATGCATGTCCAGTGCAATAAAGAGAACAAAGGGTTAGTTAAAACGCAACTCACAGGGATGAGCTATATAAACTTTTAAGGGGAAAAGGCGTAAAGAGAACGAATTATCTAAAACTAAGCATAAAATAAAATTAAAACAAATACTCCCCGGGTTAAGTGGTGATTTCAAATCCGCCCGTTGGATGACAGCTGGTACTAAGTTCATTGATTTTTCAATGATTTTGCAGTGAAATTACTCACAAACACCAATCCTTAATAACTATAACTATATCTATCGAATTTAAGCATTTTTATCAATAATTATACACGAAAAATATTAATTTTACAATTTAATTCTAATACAAAACTTTTGACAACCGGCTGCCAGTGTTGCCAGCACAGGGTTTGCGTATGGTGGTTTTCTGTGTGTAATCGCCGGTCAGTGGATAATATTCATTTATAAGTAGTTATACCATCATTTTACATAAGATTTGCGATATAAAACATCTTACAAAGTTATTTTTGGACCAAGAAAACTTACGTAAAATGCCGTGAGTACTATACTTGAAGTTCGTAATTTTTTGTGATTTTTATTTTCTGTTGTTTTCTGTTGAAAACGCTGTTATTAGATAACTTATCTATTCATACTGTAACCAGCAAAATATCGCGTAAATTGATACAGTAGTTTTATTAGAAATCGACATAACACAAGACCTCATAACATCCTTTGTTTATAAATATACCTTTCGTCATACGAGTATTGTTTACATTTTAAAGTATAGTCTGTTTATTTAACAAGCTAAACCACTTAACGTTATGGGCCTTGAGTCGAAAGAAACAGAATGCGAGGATATAAGATAAGCCGGTAATAAATCAGATAAGGGTCACGTGACTACTCGGAAACGACCAATTGGAACCGTGCACCTAGATTCTGACGTTTCATAAGTGCCCATGTAGGTTTATGTGAAATAAAATATTTTGATTTTGATTTTGATTTTTGATCCTATTTAAGGTCTACTTTGCTGTTCATAAATTATCTTAATCTACTCTAGGTTTTTTTTGAGCATCCTCCTTTATTTCTGTAACATCCTTTGTTCAACATCCTTTATTTTTGGAGCAATCCTTATTAATTACTACGTAATTGAAGGGTTCAGTCCATATTTTCGAGCACATTTCACGAAATTCAATCCATGTCATATCTGTGTTGACATGCTCTTCATAAATATGTCGTAAATTAATTTCATCTTGTTTAAAAAGTATGATTAAGTTCGCATTGTCTCTTACTAACTGCTTAGGGATTTCACTATATGTTTGGTTTTGATAAAAACAATCAATGCATTTGTGGCTTCCCATTGCAAAATAATCACGCATGTTACTTTGATTTTCACAAGCAACATCATCAAAAATAATCACGGAGTTGGGTTTTGCGTCCTGAACGCTTAGTACTTCCGCATTTCCATGGTATTTCCATTTATAGTCTCATCTCTAATTATGGTAATGTTACTAGGTAACGCGACTCTCTTTATTATGGATATGGATGCTTCCGTATCTACTGACCAAAAATATTTTCTATTGCCATAATATAGGACTAAGAATTTTGCTTTGTCTGCTAATGTTATGTTTTTGATCGAAAAAACTGCATTTCCTCTGATTTTGAACTCTCGGGTTCGTTATTATTAGGTTGATCCTTGTTAAAAAAACTGCTGACCTATGGGGAAATTCCGCAGAGGTTGCAAAATGCATAATTAACACTGTAGCGCCTGAATTGGCAATTATTTTTAATAAATGTATTGACCGTGGTGTAATTCCTGACTTAATGAAGAGTAGTAAAATAATACCTTTATTTAAATCGGGCAGCACATCAGACCCCACGAACTTTAGACCAATTTCTGTGCTTTCCACCTTTAGTAAAATATTTGAAAAATTGATGCTAGATCAATTGCAAAGACATTTTAATAAGCATAAATTATTAAACAGTAAACAATTCGGTTTCACAAGGGGTCGCTCGACTACCGACGCTGGTGTTGAGCTTCTTGCACATATTTTTGAGGCTTGGGAGAAGTCACATGATGCCCTAGGTATTTTTTGTGACTTGTCTAAGGCTTTCGATTGTGTTTCTCATGATACATTGGTCAGGAAATTGCATCACTATGGTGTTAGAAACACTGCCTTGGATCTTCTTGTTTCTTATTTGAATAATAGGATCCAAAGAGTGGACGTTAACGGCAAGCGATCCCCGGGTTCTATAGTCACTATGGGAGTTCCGCAGGGCTCAATTCTTGGCCCTTTTTTATTTCTCATATATATTAATGACCTACCTTGTGTCTTCAGCAGCAGTTGGAGGCATTAGCGCAGGGGCTCGACAACATTGAGATGCGTGGGCGCCGGAAGATGTTGCTGTTACATGGTGTCACCGAACAGGCCAAGGAAGATACAGCACAGGTAGTCGCTGAGGTTGTGCGATGTCATCTGAAGCTGACCGACTTCGCAGTGGCTGATATCAGGCGGTGTCACCGGATGGGCAGACAAACAGGTGCTAGCAAGCCCAGGCCTATTCTTTGCAAGCTACGGGACGTCGGTGTTAGGGACAGTGTCTGGTTTGCCAAGACGAAGTTGAAGGGCACTGGCATTACAGTATCAGAGTTCCTGACGAGATCGCGGCATCAACTTTTCATGTCTGCGCGTGAAAGACTTGGCGAAACAAATTGTTGGACTAAGCAGGGCCTTATATATGTTCTTCGCGCTGACAGCTCCCGGCGTCGAGTTAATTCACTGGATGACCTGAATAACATCGAGCAGGTCAGTGAAAAGGCCATGTCTCCCATCGCATCAGCACTGTCATCGTCGCCGTGTCCATCACCGGCACCGAAGAAGGCCCGGCGTGCCGCTACGAAGAAGAAGTGATTCCGTGCACTTTATAGGTAGTGTCATCGTCCGGGTAGCACTTTCGTTTATAACTCGTACCCTCTCAATTCACTTATCGCTAATTTTACTATAATTTCTCTACCGTATAACGTTCAACATTTGGAATACCGTCTATTTATTTTCTTTGCTGTTTTCTATCTGTCACCTGTCAACTTTACACGTCATGTCATGTCATTGTTCAAAATTTTCGTTCAGAAACCGGTTGACAGTGTGCCCAGTGTGTTATGTTGTTTCTATTTTCTGTGTATCTTGATTATTTTTGCTTGTTATTTTATGTCATTTCCTAATTTATCTATTATTTTTCTGTTACCCGGACGATGAAATTTTTAAACACTATTGCTTTGTTTTGCTTTTATTTGTTAGCGCTAAACTGGCGGGTGAATTTATATTTATTTGCTCTTTTAATATTTACGTGTACTATCGACCAATGTTCCGCATGCTCACCTTTAAGGCTATAATCGCATAGCACGGCTCACGACTCGATCGCCCAATGCATGTATTTTGACCAATAGGATGCACGAAGCGTATTTTAGTAGTGTTCGTAAAAGTTCGTATTATTAACACAATGATGTACAGAAGTGTGACACACACAGGCGCGTGCTACTCTTAATTGTTTGTGAGATGTTTTTTTAATGGGCACTGCCAGCGTGAGCTCTTTATGAATTATTATTTTTTGACAAGAAGTAATTGCGTACTCATATTTTCTGTTTGGTTTAGGAAATGATATAATGTTATTGTTATATTAAATTAGTATCAACTTTCCACAAACATCTATACTTATAATAAATCTGTAGAAGTGAAAATTCTGTACATTGAAAATATCAAAAAAATAAATGGCAGGGGGTGTTACTAGACCGACACCGAACCCAAAAGTGTGATTAAATTTTTTTTTGTCTGTCTGTCTGTCTGTCTGTCTGTCTGTCTGTCTGTCTGTCTGTCTGTTTGTTCAAGTATCACGCAAAAACTACCGGTTCGATTACGATGAAACTTGGTATAATTATTCTTTAATATCCTGGGCACCACACTGGGTACTTTTTATCCCGGAAAAGTATCCTATCCTACGGTTGGGGGGTGTCAAAGTTTGTATGGAAGAATTTTAACGCGCTGTCCGATTAACTCGAAACTCAATATTTATACTTAAACCCAAAAATTAAGAATAACGTGTATCAGGATTTTTCGAAATTCAACCCCTAAGGGGGTAAAATAAGGGATGAAAGTTTGTATGAAAAATCTTATTCCTTGAGGTAATAAACACGAAACTTCGCACGAATAGTTATCTAAATAAATTATAAAGTTTGTAGTTTTTTGTTTTTCTAAATTACCCCCTTTTTTTTTTTTTTTTTTTTCTTTTTTTTTTTTTTTTTGGGTGGGAAATCATCCAATGACTTCTCCCGCTCTGGGCGGAGCGGGAGGGCGTGTCAGTCTTTTACTGACTAAAACCCACCCGTGTTCCTTCCCTTGCCATGCCAGGGGCCACGGTTTCCCCTTAGGACTACCCGCAACCCCGGCGGGCAACGGTCCTAGCGGACCCCGTCAGTTTTGCTGACATCTCTTTGAGGCGCGCGTGGAACACGACGCGCCGTCGACCCGGGCCTGGTGCTTATTGGGGGCGAGCTACCCATTGCTCACCGCCCGCAAGCCCGCGCATACGGTGGCCGGGAATCCTCCAAGGAGTCCCGACGCCCAGGGCGTCTCCTACGGCGGCTAGGCGCGTGAGGGCGCGAACTTTGCCTCTCCCTCACGCGCTCCGCCTCCTCCTTCGTCTAAATTACCCCCTAAAGGGGGATTGGGGGGTGTCAGTGTTTGTATGGAAGAATTTTAACGCGCTGTCCGATTAACTCGAAACTCAATATTTATACTTAAAACCCATGGGGATGTATGGGGTAATTTCCGACATTCACGCGGGCGAAGCCGCGGGCAGCAGCTAGTTTAAAATAATTTGGAACAAGAAATGTATAAAAAAGATTTATTTTGTCTAATGCTATCTAAATTTAGTTATTTATTGACACTTTCACTGCCTCCCCAATTTTCACGATGCAATGCTGCCATACAAAATGCAGCGAACAAGCTAAGCGCGTTAACCGGCGGTGTTTTTAAAAAAAAAAAAAAAAAAAAAAAAAAAAAAAAATTAAATAGACATTTCAATGTATTTAAACTTGGGAATTTGTCAAAAAAAAAAGCAAGTTGCGTAATTTTTGTGTTAGAAATTGACGACATTTGTTATCTTTTTCTTGGAGAAAGTCATTTCACCAAAAATTAATTTGCAAAGTTTTACTTGACAAGCAACGATTGGCAAAAACATGATTTGTCATTATTCAACAAAAAGTTTACCAAATAATTCACTTCAGAAATTAATTATTCGATAAACTTTTTTTTAATAACGTATTGTTTGACTAACAATTCATTATTTTTTTTCATTTTATCTATTAAAACAACGTTTGGAATAAAAGCGTTTTGCATCCATTACGCAATTTCCTAAAAATGGAACTCATGAAATAGGCATAGGGGTCATTTTAATTTATAAATCAACCAAAATTATACTGTAAAAATAATTAAATGCCACAAAACGAATTGTACTAATAAAAAAATAAAAAAATGTAGGCTATCCGGAATCGAACTAGTTAGATTAGGTTAAATATTTTTTACTCGCAAAAAAAGGTTAGGTTAGTTTAAAACTGTGACTGTGAACTGTGTGCTGTGAAAATGTGGTTAGCGTAGCGAGCGATGCCGCGGCAGTGAAAATGACTAGAATATAATAAATAAATAATAATATAATAAATATAGAAAAAAATACTTTAGTAGCTTTAAAGAACTGCTTGAAAGCCTGCAAATTATTTGAGCCAAATGGAAATTGCAAATAAATACGATTGAATTTATTTGTTTTTTTTTTAATAAAATGATATTTAGAGTAGGTATATATGATTTTCCAAAATAATTTATTATTAAATAAAAAATGTTTTTAAGGTTATATAATGCGAAACATTTGTAAAGAGAAGCATTTGCTAAATAAATGTTTGTAAAGTGAGTGTTTATAAAATAAAACATTTGCGGGATAAGTTGTTTGTAAAATGGATACTATACGAAACGTTGGTTGTTTACTAAAAATTTGTCAACTGTTTTGGTGAAAGATTAGTGTACCGGTCCTATTGTTTAACCAGATTTTCAGACGTTCCCACTAAATTTTTTACAGTTGCAACTTTATTACAGTTGCAAGAGTTGCGCTACCATTGTAAAAGAATAAACAGAGCAATATAAGAAAAAAGTTTCTATTGAAATTGCATAAATACAGTAGTATTTGAACCAATACTTGGCGCAATTCATACAATGTTATCAGAGCTTTTTGTTTAATGGTAGCGCAACTCTTACAAAATATTTTTAAGGTAAGTATATTATTTTACTACCTTAGATTATCTCGAATGTTTTGGAGTTGTTATTTGTATTCGGTTTAATACTTTTAATAGTTGTAATACCTATTCGTTTTATCCATTTATTTATCACACCTTTGATTTGATCGTAAAGGATGTGCTTACCGTTAGGTGGTTTATAAACGGCTGGACAGAGGACAGGTCCAAAATCTTCAGCACGTAAGACTGGAGTTTAATAAAACCCACACTTTACTTTTCGTTACGTGATACTATAATCAACGCGACAGGCGTGTTATCGGCATTTCATAAGACAAGTGTTTGTTGACAAATACAATAATGACTCAGTTCCTACGTCACTTTAAAATTCGGAAGCGTTTCAAGTAATAAAACCAATATATAATTTTCAAAAGGAAATACAGCTTAATTTTTTAAATATTACAGAAATATTTTCAATAAGCCAGGCGCGATATCGGCTCCTGTAAAAAACTGCGCGTTGGCAACAGTGAGAGTGATAGGATTGAAAAAAAATGTAGGCTACTCTACTAGTGAAATATTATTTTTACCCGACTGTCCCAGAAGCTGAGTAATATTTTTAAGTTTGTGTTGCTGTTTAAATAATTAGTTGTCCTGACTAAGGCCGGCGCCCATTATCGGCACGGCATGGCAAGGTATTTTTAGGAGACGAATAAAAATGTAACTTAATAGTATAGAAATAAAGTTGATTTTTTTTCTGACGGCAACGATGCCTTAGACGCCTTAGGCATGCCGCGTCCTATATGCATCATCATTGAAATTTCAGTTTTATTATCATACTGTTAAGTTATATTTCTATTCGTCGCATATGAAATACATTGCCATGCCGTGCCGATAATGGGCTCCGGGCCTAACTGGTTCATCAACGCAGAGCCGAAACTACTGGGACTAGGAACATTAAATTTTGATCATGGGTTCCTTTTATATACTAAGAAGAGGTTTCTGGAAATTCGACCTTTAAGGGGATGAAAAGAGGGGATTTTGTTTGTATGATAAATCTTATTCCTGGAGTTAATAAACTTGAAACTTAGCACGCACACTTATCTAAGTAAATTATGAAGTTTGTAATTTTTTGGTTTTACTAAACTACCCGAATAATTGAATTTTATAGAGAGCCAAAAACTAGAAGAATTTTAATGCGCGGTCCAATTAACTTGAAACTCAGTATTTACACTTAAGGCCAAAAATAAAGAACAGCGCGTATCAGGGTTTATTTAAAATCAGGAGAGGATTTCTTTAGGATAATATTTAAATCTTATCTCTACTTCTACTAAAAGATTTTTGTTTGGGGCGAAACTGTCGACTATGATCTCAGTGTGAAATGATAAACACTTAGAGAAAATCTACTTGGGAACAATTTTTGGATGAGCAGTTTTAGAAAAAAAAAACAATTCAATTTAGTTTAATTTATTTATTTTTAACAGATTTTTCGAAAATTTCAAATGAAATTAGATTGAAAGTTTCACACATAAATTAACAAAAAAAAAATACACAGAAAAAAATCCTCAAAATGTATTGATTACACTCAAGTTATTATTATAGAATCAAAAAAAGTCTAGATAGACTTTATGCACGTGCAATTTCTAACGAAATAAAAAAGTTTGTTTATAACATAACATTCCATACCAAAATAATGCTACAAAATAAAAATAAACTAAATTCACCTAATAAACTAAATTGCCCTCGGTACACAAAATAATTAAATTACGCAACTGATTATGATATTATTAAATCGTTGTCTATATTTTAAACTATGATTATAGTCTACACAATGATGACACTAATAAACGAATTAGAATAGTAATTAAAATAAACCTTAATAATTAAATTAACAGCTATACAGGATTATTTGTAAAACATTAATAACATCGCAGGACTATAATAACTAACATCGTAAATAACAACTTTTGTTCTATGACTTAAAAAAATAAAATTGTTGAAGATATTTAAGGGAGATCCGCAGTTGTAGCCCGCTAAATAGGCATAAGTTCTTATGTGAACACCCTACGCAATAACAAAAGAAAGCACTAGATAAGTAAACAAACAATGCGTTGCGAATGCAGGCGCAGTACTAAAAAATACAGATCTAAAAAGTGTTATTATACCAAACAGAAACTTAAAAGTCTAATTTTGGTGAATTTATTATGTTTCGTAAAAAGTCAGAGCAAAAGTTGTTGTTTGTGATATTACTAATAAAGTCCTGCGTGGTTATTAGCCAGTGTTTTAAAAATAAACTAAAAATAACCTAATACAATGTTATTATAAATTAAAAATATAAACAATTAAATTAATATTTAGTCGCTGCTCCTCCCGCATCTATCACAGCATCGCAACGGCTACGCATGGACCTAACCAGGACTTCGCACAAATTTGAACCTCTTAATGCGTCCCAAGCTTGTTCGCAATGACTGATGAGTGCTTCCTTCGTTCTTTCTGCCCGGTTGTCCCATTTCTGGACCATTAACCTCCATAAATTTTCAATGGGGTTTAAGTCTGGCGATCGGGAGGGCCATGGCACTGTTCTAATTTGGGGTTGCCCTCGCAACCACTCTTGGACAACCCGCGCACGGTGTATTGGGCAATTGTCTTGGAAAAAATAAAATTCCGGCACGTCCATTTGTGGATACACCGTGCGCACTGTGGGTACCATAATATTTTTTAGCACCTCTAAATACGTGTGGCCGTTTGCCCTCCCTGGTATAAAAGCGAGCTCGCCTGGTCCAGCAGCACTCATCCAGCCCCACATATTAACAACAACTCTACCCGATTCTGCATTTGGGATCACATTTAGAGGTTCGTATCTCGTGTTATCTACACGCCATAAGTTCCGACGACCGTGTTGGCTAGATTTAAAGCACTTTTCATCGGAAAATATGGCGTGAGAAAAATCAAAGTCCCTGTAGTCACGAGCGAATCGAATGCGAGCAGTTTTCTGCTCCTGCGTCAAAATAATTTTTTTAGCAGGCCGTCTGTGATGGACTCCAGCTCGATGCAACTCGTTCCTAATAGTTTGCATCGAAACTTCATAATCCTGTGCGAAACTGCGAGTGGGTGTGAAAGGGCTCTCTTGATATGTAGCTATCATATTATTTAATTGAGCTCCGTTTATAGCCCGGGATCGAGGTGCACGAACGCGTTCCGTTAATGCGCCTTCTTCTTCATATCTTCGCACCCAGCGGCGCACTGTTGTTCTCTGGAAAGAAAAAAAATAACAATTAACATCGATTTTTAACATGTTATAGGAACACAGCTAGTAGCCTATAGATAATTTTTTTAAGTAGGTAATTATAATGTGTGCAAAGGATTGGCTTGAAAGTATGATAAATAAACTCTTAACTTTTCTATTTAACTAATTTGGGTAATAAAATTCTTATTTATATTTAATAAATAGGTATGGGTAAGAAAAATGGCATAGCGTAAATTCCATCATTGTATGAAACTCTCCCAAGCAGTGCTTTATCTCAACTACTTAAAAGCTATAAGGCAGTTTTGAAAAATAAAATGCAGGCCATTGTTTAGGTGTTGATAGATTTATTGTAGAAGACAAAAAGAAATTAAAATAAAAGTTTTTAAAAACAAACTGATTTGACTGCATTACTATAGTAATATTAAAGTTAAAAATGTTTTGAATATTTAAATGTTATTATCATGTCAAATCAAATCAAATCAAATCAAATCACTTTTATTTGTTAACACAGGTGAAATACACATTTTGAGTTTGGTGAACAGAACGCTATGTTATGCCAGGAGGCATACAAATATGGTGTGTCATTATTTATAAATATGTATTTCATTGTTATTTATCAATAATTTGGTAAGAAAAATTTGAGTTTAAAAGTCTGCAATTATTAATATGTTTTCTACTCTAATATTATAAAGACCGATTTAAAAAAATCTTTCACCAGAGTGCTATATTATCACTGTGTAACATGTATATTATATTTTTGCATTTTTTACACATAAATACACCAATATAGCACACGATGCCATTAGAATAAAACTCGCAATATTAACAACAACAAAAAAAAATAGAAATATACAAAATAAATTAAATTAAAAGGCATAGGCATTGATTATTATTAAATAAGTAATAATTATGTAATAATCATTCAAATAAAATATTTAAGAATCGAATTACTAGCGATGTTAGCTAGGTATGTTTTGTTACGAGTTTCAGGTTTAGCACTGTGATTATTTTTTAAGGTAAAAATTACATTTATAATAATTCAAACTAGGAAATATAATAGTACTAATAATGTCTACAAGCACTTTATTTATTTAAAATTATATTATCTTAAAGAATCATTACTTACTTGCAGGTTCAATTCCATCGCAATTTGGGATATATTCAACCCTTGTCTATGCAAGAGAATAATTTGGTTTCGTTCTTCTTGAATTAGGTTTCGGGTAGTCATGATTAATGCCAAAGTTAATCACAACTCACAGTAGACACAACACAATCCAGGATACGAGCTAGGGTCAACATAAGGCTTTCGATCACAGTCCGGTATACAAGCAGAGGTCACAGTTAGGCAGGCAATCAGTCCGATAGAAATTAGCAGGTCGTAAAATAAAATGGCGAACGGGGAACGGGAAGCGGCAACAATTAGCGAGATGCAAATTGGCACTGGCTAATGTTTGTTGTAATTTTTTACAACCCTGCCCTGTACTCACACAAATGCACATTGTCTCTAATTGGGGGAAACTAGGAAGGGGTGTGGTTTGACTCTAGCTGCGCTTCCGCAGAAATATTTTCTTAAGTGAGCATGCGTAACTTTTGCCGATAGTACACTCATTATTTTATTTTCATATATTATCATTTTTAAATATTTTTATAGTGTCAATGTCGGATAAACATGACGACAGCGATTCCGAAAGCTTTTTGTCGGCCTGTAGCAATTACAGCTTTGTTAGTTTTCCGTCCCTTACTGACACGCTTGAATCTCAGTTTTCTGATGTACCAAAAAATTTTAATGTAGTCCATATAAATGCCCAAAGTATTCCGGCACATTACCCTGACATGCTAGCTAACCTAGATTGTAAAAACGTCCATGCTATCCTTGTCTCAGAGTCTTGGCTAAAGCCATGTCTCCCTTCAACTTCCTATTCCTTGCCGGGTTTTCAACTAATAAGAAATGATCGCGCGCGCGGCGGTGGTGGCGGTGTTGCTATATAGCTTCGTCCACATATTCCGTTCTCAATTGCCGATATGTCTGCACAACCTCCACCGCAGAACGCGGGCGAGCACCTCTTTTTGGAAGTAAACCTGAAGCACGTGAAAATCCTTCTAGGTGTTTATTATAACCCTTCGTCCCGTATAAATTTCTTTTCCTCCTTTGAAAAGATCCTTGAAAACCTTACTCCTTCTTACAGTCATACAATCATCATGGGCCATTTCAATACTTGCTAATTGAAAGTCGATTCCCGCTCTTCGTCTCTTCGATCATTAGTTCAGTCGTCTAACTTATCAATTCTTCCTTTAAGTGCCACACACCACTTTTCAAACTGTAATCCCTCACTTTTGGACCTTCTCATTGTTTCCTCTCCTCAACATGTCAGCAAGCATGGTCAATGCTCGGCTGACATGTTTTCTTACCATGATCTTTTATTCCTCTCCTACAAAATTCGCCCACCTAAAGCAAAACCTAAAATTCTCCTGCAGCGCAATTTTAGTGGCATGAATAGAGATGATCTCCGAAGAGATGCTAATAGCATTGACTGGTCTTCTCTAATCAGTGTTGAGTCGATTGACGATAAAGTCAACTTGCTGACAGACAACCTTGTGAAGCTGTACGATGTCCACGCTCCCATACGTGCTGTAAAAATTAAACATCTTCCGGCACCATGGATTACAGATGATATAAGAACTATCATGCATAGGAAGGCTGTAACCAAAACAAAATTTAAGTGTCGGCCCTCGCCGTCGAACCGGGAGATCCTTGTGAATGCTCGCAATCGCTGCAATAAGGTGTGTAGAGATGCCCAACGCCGCCATATCCACACCTCAGTTGAAAACGGAGATCCAGCTAAAGTCTGGAAATTTCTTAAATCCTTGGGAGTTGGAAAATCGCGCCATGAATCGATTCCTAAAAACTTAGACATTGATCTACTGAATCAACACTTCTCATCTTTGACCCACTGCAATGGGACCATGAAGGCAGCTACAATAAACTATCTTTGAAACCTTCCAACTCCGGATCATCCCCCATTTATTTTTAGTCAATTCTCTGATTGTGATGTTAAAAAAAGCGTAGTTTCAATCACATCTAACGCAATTGGTAGTGATTGTGTAAGTCGGAAAATGATACTCCCTGTCCTCGATGAAATCCTTCCCATCCTATGCTATATCCTAAATTATTCTATATCCTATGGTGTTTTTCCATCGATGTGGAAAGAAGCAAAAATTACTCCTTTACCCAAAAAATCGAATCCTACTTCCTTTTCCGAATATCGTCCTATCTCTGAAATGAAATGAAATGAAATTGTTTATTCTGTAAATAGGATATCAGAATCACTTTTACACGTCATATAAAAATATTAGCGTTTCCTATCTGACTACTCTGAGAAGAAAGGCCGAAACAAACTCAGAGGTCACAGTCTCTTTTAACCCTTTGACCGCCACAAGTCTGGACAAAAATTTATACTGGCACGCCACGCCATATTGTACACCCAAATTGTAATTCTATTCACTAGTGATGGGACATGTTATGAAAAATAATATTTTCGATTGACATTATACATACACAATTCTGTTTTAGTTATATAATAAAGCACTTTACTTATTAACGAAAAAAATATGAGTGAAGATATCCGCATAAATATTGATTTTATAACAAGAAAGTCACAACTACAAATAACACTATTATGCATATTTTTCCATCACTAGCCGACGCTTTAAAGCGTCGATGGCGTTGGAAAAGAGATTTTTTGCCATACAATAATGAAAGAAATAGTGATGTTAGATTGTTATCGATATTCTTATTAAATACGATTTGGTTGGTTTGGTATTAAGCTGAGCGATGGCCGTTTTGCGTGGATGTGACGCATATATTTTCCCTTAACTTGTTATTATCGTGTACTTTTTTTTTTTTTCATTGCGTCGTTTTTGCCGCACATAAACGTATTTTCTTTCTTTCTTTTTGGTTTGTAATAAAAGAATATAGTAGGTAAGCGAAAATAGTAAAACAATACGTATTATGCAAATATAATTGTTTTATTAAACTTTCAAAGCTGCTCACCTATTAACATATCTTGAATAGTAACACAGGCGAAATGATTCAACCACCGATGTTAAAATAATTAAATAATTAAATAAATAAATAAAATAATTAAAATAGATAGAAAAGATACGGATGTCTTACATGTCAACGATAGTTTGGCAGTTCTTTCTAAATGGTTCGCAGCTAATAATCTTTTACTTAATGCGAACAAAACTAAATGTCTTAAGTTCTCTTTACCAAATGTACCCCAAGTAGGTCTAAACTTAAAACTTGATGGCAAAAAACTAGATGCAATTGCAGAAACTGTGTTTCTAGGAATTACTCTAGATTCTAAATTGCAATGGGGTGCCCACATTAGAGCTCTTTCAGGTAGATTAAGTTCAGCTGCATTTGCAGTAAGAAAAATAAGGCAGTTGACTGATGTAGCCACAGCAAGGTTAGTATACTTTGCTTATTTCCACAGTATTATGTCTTATGGCGTTCTGCTGTGGGGATCGGCAGCTGATGTAGACTCAATTTTTATATTACAAAAGAGAGCAATCCGCGCGATCTATAGAATGGGTCCTCGTGAGTCCCTTAGAAACAAATTCAAAGAAGTTGATGTACTAACTCTGCCTTCTCTTTATATCTTAGAAAGTATTTTGTATGTTCGCAAAAACTTAGGACTTTTCAAAATTAGAAGTGATTTCCATAATATAAATACACGTAGTAAACATGAAATTGTGATACCTAAATTTAGATTAACTAAAACTAGCAAGTCATTCCTTATAAACAGTATTCGCTTTTATAACAAGTTGCCAAAGTCGGTTACAGAACTTAACGATGGAAAGTTCAAAACCCACATAAAACGTGTCCTTATCAAAAAAGCATATTACAAGATTAAAGACTACGTTGATGACAAGGAAGTTTGGCAATAATTCCTTCTGCACATGTGGCCTCCCTGGTACCTCATTAACGGCATAATTATGTAAATGTTCTATTAACTGCTCCCAAATTACGATATGTATTTTATTTTACTTTTTTATTTAGGTACTACTTGACATGTAGTTTCATTATTTGACATTATATGCCTACAATTCAAATTTCATTTTAAAGTAGGGTTCTCATTCGGATTGGTTAAAGTTGTAGTGACAACCATTTGGGTTAAATTGGTTTTTATTATTTTATTCGACCTTTATATAGATTCCTTTATATTTTGTGAATGTGAGAACGTTGTAGGCACAACAGACTGTCGATTTGCAGACTATTTTCTATTTTTTTAAGTATCTTGTTGACAGGCCTACGCTGTCCTCGCATACCTATTCAAACTGTACATTTTTTAAAGCATTGTAAAACCCATTTATTTTTAAAAGAGTAACCGTGGAGTTTCTTGCCGGCTCTTCTCCATAGGAAACGACCAATTGGAACCGTGCACCTAGATTCTGACGTTTCATAAGTGCCCATGTAGGTTTATGTGAAATAAAATATTTTGATTTTGATTTTTTTGATTTTGTTAGATTTCTCATGATATGTACGAAAACATATGACACATAGAGGAACTTTGCACACTTCACACCAAAATCGTGTTTCCCGCCTCTTTCTATATAGACGACAACACAATTTACACCGCAGTTTTTTTGATGCTGGTAAATATGCGGGCATATGGCGAGCAGCATTTCCTAATAGACGCATTGGTTGATCAAGAGCTCGCGCTGTAATAGGAAGACATTTGTCCCCGCCGTATTTTATAATAATTTGAGAAATTACCGTCAATTGGTATTTCGCGAAACAAGAGCTATCGTCATGTCTTAAAACTTTGCAGAAATAGTAAGAATTCAGTAAATGCAAGTCAATCACGTGGAAAAATAGTTTCTTGTACCATTTCGTTACTTTTCTTATAGTGTGTAACGAACTTAACATCATGTCATTTGTGTCAACTATTCCCATATTTTTATTGTAATCCAAAACGCATTCCGGTTTCATTTTCGGCAAACCAGTAGAATGGTCGATTTTGTTACTAGGGCCCATTTCGTCTTTATGGATGGTGCTAATCATGTAAACATCTTTTTTATCGTGCCATTTTAAAGCCATCATGTTGTTACTGAATTTAACATCCCTTTCTCCCTTCTTAAGTTTTCTAAATGTTGGCATTTCTTTTCGGTTTTTTCGTACAGACCCACATGCGCCAATATTTTGATCCAATAAAAAATTAAATAATTTGGGGCTGCTGTACCAATTATCCATATATATTATTCTATTTGTTAAGTAATATTTTTGTAATAAAGTAAGAACTATAGATCCAGTAACACCTAAATCCGTATTGCGTATTATTTCGGTTTCATTACCAGTGTATACAATGAAATCTAATATGATTTTGGTTTCAACATCACATAAAACAAACAGTTTAATCCCGAATCGATTCCGTTTTTTCGGTAGATATTGCTTGAAGATTAATCTTCCTTTAAATGGCACAATACTTTCGTCTATACACAACTTTTGGAACGGTATTAACGAGTTTTGAAATTTTTGTCTCGCATCATCTATGACTGTACTTATTTTTGTTAATATTGGATCATTTGCCTGCCTCTGCCTTGACTCAGAAAAATTCAACATACCTAGTATCGTCGTATATCTATTCCTGCTCATTAAAGTACCGTAAATTGGCGAGTTCAATAATGGGTTTGTCGACCAATGTTCTTCAATTGTTAAGCGGCTGTTCCTTGCCATTAACATTGTAATTGCCAAAAACATGTATATTTCTGACACGGTCACGTCGTGCCAAGCCTGCAGTCTCGAATGGTTCCTTATGTCTGTGTTAAGAATAAAGTAACGATGATAACGATTAGTATAATACACAATTTTTTTAACCAACTCTTCGTCCACAAGCTTTTCAAAAATCTCCAATTCACTAGTCGAAGATGTTATGTTCAATGACGGTGAAAGACCACTACAAAAAATATCAAAAGTAGGTTTCTCAATTGTTAATGGTTGACTTGACCATTGTAAAGAATTTGTCGAACTTGTGCCTGAACTTGCAAGATTCTGAGTTTCATCAAAAACATTTTCCGGAGTTTGTAACGCCGCCTTAAAAAAAAAAAAAAATTAAGCTAAGAATATCGAATATAATTAGGTAAGGTTAGGCCATAGATAACGAGCTTGGAAAATACTCACCTCTAATTCTTCGTCAATTTCTCTATCTGAGGCAGATTCATAGATAATCCCAACATCATCGACACCTTCCAAAATACGAAGAAGCTCATCAGTATCCATATTTTTCAGTAAATGTACAATATTGCAGTAGAGTTTAACACAAAACGTACTTAATGACACTATCAACGAGTCACTTATTGAAGACATATTATTTTCCTCTTCGAGGGTATATCTATAAAAATATGTTTTATACTACCCACACATCCCAACACTACAAATAACTGCACAAACGCCTATGATGTCATAAGCGGACGCTTTAAATCGTCAATGGCGATTGCAGTAGATACAATTCTGCGAGGAATAGTGCCGTGCAGGACGTTATCGATATTATTTTTATGATTGTTAATTCAGTATTCATATCAGCCGGGATCGGGATTTACATGCATGCTTTTTTATAGTAATAATAACAATAAATCCACAGTATAATTTTTATTGAGTATCCGCCGTTAAATCTATTTCATCAAAATGAGAGTTTTTGGCCGTTTGTAAAAAATTTAACATTTTTATATAACATCGCGTACGTATACATGGTTTTATGTACATCAACTCTTCATTTAATAGTTGAGAAAAAAACAAGTTTCTCTTATCATTGTCTTGATGATTAACACATTCCGAACATGGAGGTTTTGCTATCTCAATCTTTTCATGACATTTTTTTTGTCGAATATTTCCTGATAAGATGCTAGGTGACTGCTCTCTTCCACGCTTTAAATCTGAAAAAAAAGAACCACATAGTGTTAGACAAGAGTTTTCAAAGCTTTTGTTATAGACATAGTTGAATACTGTTTTTCTTTAAAAAGAGTTCCAAACAGTAAAACTTGCTATATTCAAAATTGAATATAGTTTCCCTTCATGCCCTAGTTAGTTTTGGTTGCCCTGTGTACTAAATAAATAGTAATAGTAGTAGTTGGAAAATAAATAAGGCAATTAATTGTCATCCATCCGCCACGTTGCCTAGAGATCGATAACGTCAGCTTCGTTCAAAATAATATCGCTATATTTTAACTACTTAGTGGTAGTATATACACATAATATTCTTCGTCAAAACGTCGTCATTACTTTTATTTAGATGATCATTAATACATCTGATCAGTATAGTGGTAAACCTACGTTAAGTTTTAATGGAAAAAACCTTGTTTATTTTATCATATTATAATGAATTTGAAGAAAAAGGAAATAATTATTTACTCACCTTTGTTTGTATCCATATTGCTTAATCAAAGTAGTGAAAAAATATGCAATTAGTGGCGACAATAACCTACACACACCAAAAATACAATCATTCGTTAGGTACCGACTAACGAAAAAACAATTATGATCGTACATAGGTCCATATCATTTTTTTAACCTACCTACTTACTGGGTAGAATTTTAATTATTTTGTGGGTAGTCACAACACTACGTGACGCTTTTATACGTCACTGGCGTTCAGGAAGGAGCTCTAAATGATCGTTTATTGAAGAAAATATTTTGGTGTGTTTCGTACATAATTAGACAGTTTCTCTTATTACTTTTTGCATAAATATACAGATCGGGAGTGAGATTAACCATTGTATCCATAAGCAATGCTAAAACTCAACATTAAACGTGTTTTTTTGTTAGTCGAAAATGCGAGAGATATTGACGTTTTAAGGCGTCATTGGCGTATGAGGCAAGTTATTCAATGACGCTTTATTGCGTCCTTGGCGGTCAAAGGGTTAAAGTCCAGACATAATCTTGGTCAGGCCATATGAGGACCATGTAGATTAGTGTCTGAAATGGTCTTTTGAGGAAAGAACCACACAGATTTGAGTGGACCTGTCCAGTCAGTGCAAGCAATTGTCAGTAATCGCGGAGCTCAACTCAGAACTTAAGGAGCTCAGCGACTGGACGAACAATACCAAAGAAAGGACATTTGCGTAGGCCGCATAAAATACTCAAACTGCCAGAACATCATTATCACTAACTGTGCAATAAACGAAAAAGAAAAGTGATCCACATAGTCCTCACATTCACAATAATTAATTTAAAAAAAATATATATAAATAATACTTAACAAAGTAATCATGTCATTTTGTTGTAGTATTCAACAATGTCAATGTGTATAAAAAAACTGGTATTTTTCTCATGAGTTTACATAATAATTAAAGTGTCAAGTTTTTATGGTTTTATCACAAGTTTTAGCAGAGCGAGCAGCTCAATTTCGAACGGGATAAAAATATGTAGCAGAAAACAGAGGCAGCTACTTTGGACATATAGGCATAATCCGAACACAAAAAATAGACTTGCTTTAAAAAAATATTCCAAGCTTTATAGAAGAATAGTAAATCTAACCCAGAAGGCCCAAAACAACCACTTCATAAAGACGTCTCAAAATAAATCAAAAGCTGTTTGGCAAGTTATTAACAAATCCAAAGTATGTCTGCCGCAAGAACCAATATTGACCATACAAAATGATAAATCAACTCTTACACATCCCCTTGACATTGCGAATGAATTCAATAAATATTTTATAGAGATTATAGAAAATAATTCAAAAACAAACCTTAATAATACCCCGTTAACAAATTCGTGTAGAAATGTTATTGAAAACTCAACTTCGCAGTCTCTATTTATGCTACCAGTTTCAGACACTGACATTAAAAAAGTGATAAGTAGCTTAAAAAATACTAGTACAGTAGGATACGACGGTATTTCAACTAGAGTAATAAAAGATGTTAAGGAGGTCATAGCGACACCGTTATCGCACATAATTAATCTTTGCATTTCTGATGGTATATTCCCTACTAGTCTCAAGAAGGCAATTATTAAACCCATTTACAAAAATAATGACAAGACTGATGTAAAAAATTACAGGCCTATTGCAAAAATACCAGTCTTTGCAAAAGTTATTGAAAAAATAATATATAATTCCATTTACACGTATTTCGAGAAGTTTCAGTTATTTTGCAATGAACAAAAAGGATTTAGAAAAAATACTAATATTAATATGGCACTATTTGACCTGCTGTCAAGTATAATGACATCTGTTGATAAAAAAAATCCTGTGTGCTCGATCTTCACGGATATGTCAAAAGCTTTTGGCTTCGTAGATCATCAGATCTTGCTGCAAAAGTTACACGGGTACGGCATTCAGGGAAACATTCATAAACTCCTAGAATCATACCTAAGTGATAGGACACAGTGTAATGAGATTTGCAGAATTTGTCCGATAAGCAAATTAGAAACTACATGTCTCTGAAGCGAGATCCGTGAGGTATGGTGTGCCTCAAGGCACTATACTTGGGCCCCCACTTTTCTTGATATATATCAATGATCTCCCAAGAAATTTGAGAAACAAAATGGTACTTTTTGCAGATGACAGTACAGCTATCATAGAATGCACTGATCCAAACGAATATCGAAATGAGATCAATAACTCGCTAAATAACATCATTAATTGGCTAAATAATAATAATCTTGTGATCAATTTGAGTAAGACTAAAATTGTACAGTTTCATCAACGACGTGAGAATCCACCCCTTAATATTACCTACGATGAGTGTAAAATAGAAGAAGTTACGAGTGTAAAATTCTTAGACATAACTGTAGACCATAAGCTGACTTGGAAACCTCACCTGGAAGTGGTTTGTAAACGACTGAGTAAATCTGCGTATCTATTGTTTCAATTATCTAAGAGAGTTAATTCTGAAACACTGTTAACAGCCTATCATGGACTTGTAGCCTCTAATCTCCGTTATGGTGTTGTTTTCTGGGGGCAATCAACTAATAGGGAACTGGTATTCAGGATGCAAAGAAGGTGTGTAAGATCCATGTGTAATTTAAAGTCAACAGATAGTTGCGTTCCCTACTTTAAGAAATTAAAAATATTAACATTACCAGCTATATATATATTAGAAACTGCATTATTTATAAAATCAAATCCACATTTATTTACAAAATTTTCAACAGTTAAGAAGACCCCCATTCGGAGTCAATATGAAAATCAACTATGTACGTTGAAATGTAATACTGCGTTAATGAAAAAGAGCTTCTTTGGTGTTGCACCACAAATTTGTAATAAAATACCTGATGCTATAAAATGTATGCCATTAAAGAAATTCAAAAAGTGTCTTCACAAGTTATTAGTTGAGAAATGTTATTATACCCTGGATGACTATTTTAATGATAATACTTTGATTAAATTCTGTAATTTTATAAATTTATATTATTAATGTTGACTTGGATGACTATTTTAATTTTGGATGACTATTTGATTAAATTCTGTAATTTTATTAATTCATATTATTAATGTAACGAACGAATAATTTCTCGCATATTCTTTTGTTATGATCTTCTTGTGTGTGTTTTTTTGTTTTTCTTTCTTGTAGTGGACATTATTAAATTGATTATTTTAATGTATTTTGTTAACGTAAAATTTAATATTGACTGACTTTAATATTTGTATGTCAACAATGACAAAGCATAGTGCAACACTTATCTATTTAAGACCTTGACATGTATGATTAATGTATATATGTTCTTCACCTATGTTTCACAAATAAATAATTCTGATTCTGATTCTGAATCCCAAGCTTTTTTGTCTTCTAAATAATCAGAAATTTTATAGTACCCTTTTCTACAAAGTTTAGTTTTGATACAGTTTTTAAAACGTTTAATGGGTAAGTTTCGAATGTCAATGGGAAGTTTGTTGTAAAAGCGTATACATTGACCCATGAACGAATTGCCTACTCTGTGGAGGCGAGTTCGATGTACGGCAAGATTGTGTTTATTCCTGGTATTCAAACTATGAATATCGGACATTTTCTTAAAATTTGAAATATTTTTGTGTACATACAACAGGTTTTCGAATATATACTGTGAGGCTACAGTCAGAATATCTATTTCTTTGAACTTTTCTCGAAGGGAATCTCTTGGACCTAGGTTGTAAATAGCTCGAACAGCCCTTTTCTGCAAAACAAAGATGGTATTAATGTCCGCACCGGTTCCCCAGAGAAGAATCCCATATGACATAAGACTATGAAAATAACTAAAATAAACAATTCTGGCTGTATCCACATCAGTTATCTGCCTAATTTTTTTAACAGCATAGGCGGCAGAACTAAGCCTTTCTGACAATTTTTCTATGTGTGGGCCCCATTGTAATTTACCGTCAATCGTTATTGCAAGAAAAACTGTCGATCCTGCCGTTCCTCTCCAAAGTCCTAGAACGCCTTGTTCACAATCAGCTCAGTGCTTTTCTTTGTAAGAATAGTCTGCTGAATCCTTTCCAATCCGGTTTTCGTCCTGGTCACAGCACCGCTACAGCCTTAGTTAACGTCACTGATGACATACGGTTAGGCATGGAAGGAGGAAGTCTGACGGTTCTTTGCTTACTGGATTTTAGTATCCTGTATCCTGCTTGGCATGCTTCGCTCGCTTAACAAATCTCCAACGGCGATTGACTGGTTTCGTAGTTATCTGTATGGCCGCCGGCAACGTGTATGCATAGAAGAGTCTTGATCTTCTTGGTGTTACACTTCTGCCGGTGTACCTCAGGGTGGCGTTTTATCTCCTTTACTCTTCGCAATATTTATAAACTCTATTTCCAAAAAACTTCTTTCTTCCTACCACCTTTATGCAGATGATTTGCAAATTTATAATCAAGCAGCTCTTTCGGATTTCCCTGATGCAATAAATATAATAAACAAGGATTTGGGTTCAATTTGCGAGTGGAGTGAGGCACATGGGTTGCAGGTTAATCCATCTAAGACTCAGGTCATTGTTGTTGGCAGCTCAAGGATGACCCCCAAGATACACTGGTCGCAGCTTCCCCAAGTTCAATTTAACGGAATGTTATTCCAATAAGCGAAAAGGTGAAGAACCTTGGAGTTTGGATCGACAAACATCTTTCTTGGGGTCCCCAGCTACAGGACGTAAGTCGCAAAATCTTTGCATCTGGTAGGTCCCTGAGACGATTGCGGAACTTTCTTCCAACTGCCACTAAAACTGCGCTTGCACAATCCCTTTTACTTCCCATCCTTGACTACGCTGATGTCAGTTATCTCGATCTCACTGAGGCACAACTAGATAAACTTGAGCGACTTCAAAACTTCTGCATAAGATTTATATTTGGCCTGCGCAAATATGATCACGTTTCTGAATTTCGTACAAAGCTCAAGTGGCTTCCTATACGTCTTCGCCGGAATTCTCATATCTTATTTCAGCTCTACAGTATTCTGTTCAATCCTACAACCCCCTCTTATCTTAAAGAACGTTTCAAGTTCGTTCATAACACACATAATAGATATCTAAGGTCATCGGAAAACTTGAGACTAGAGATGCCGATGCATTCCACCAGCTTATATGACAAATCCTTTACAGTTCAAGCAGTACGGTTATGGAATGCCTTGCCCGTGTCGATTAGGCGTGCTCAATCTTTGTCCACAAAATTTTGGTGAAAAAACACTTCTTCTCTCCTTAATTATCAACATTGCACATAGTTCCTTGCTTTTGTTTCATGTTTCTATGTTATGTATGTATTTATTTATATATATATATTTAAACAGATAACTATTGTTATGCTTTATGTATGTATGTATTTATTGTAATGTAAATGGTACACCACTGACTACCTGCAGTATTGTCTCTCCTTCTCCCTTGAATCCATCCAAAGTTTGTCTGTAAAAGATCGCTTTTAGCGATAAGACCGCCCATTGTGTCACCCTATGTAAAATGTCCAAATGTATGTCTGTAATTTTTATGGTGTACATAATAAAGAGTATTCTATTCTATTCTATTCTAAAAGATGGGATTCATAAGATATTAAAGAGCAATGAAATCCACAATCATGAACCAAATCCTGGGAGAAAAATAACCAGTGATCTTATAGAAAAGATCAAAAGTGAGGTTTCATCTGGAACAAAAATATGCAATATAATACAAAATAACAAGGCAAATGCTCCTTTGGACATTGTAGATAATTTGCCTTCAACTTCGGCTCTAAAGCAGAAGATGTATCGGCTACGAATAAAACAAGAAATAACAATGGAACCAACTGATATACATTTCCAGATAAATTTGTCACAAACATCTATCAATGGTGAAAATTTCGTAATAAAAGATAATTTTTTTGATGAAAATAAAAGAATATTGGTAATGTCAACACTAAGTTTAATGACCACTTTTAGTCACAGTTCATACTGGATTTTAGATGGAACCTTTAAAGTGGCACCAAATATCTTTAAACAATTTATTATACACTATACATGGCAATATATTGTCAGACGACAATAGGACTTTTCCACTTTGTTTTTGTATGTGTACCAACAAGGATAAACGTACGTATGACGTAATGTTCGAATTAATAATGCAATACGGAAATGAAAATAATATTGACATGACGCCAAAAGTCTGTATATTAGACTTCGAAAAGGCAGCCATTTCAAGCATAAGATTTAACTTTGAAGACGTCTTATTACAAGGGTGTTTTTTCCACTTGGGACAAATTCTGAACAGGTAATAATAATATTAATATTAACTATTCTGGTAGTGGTTTTACATTCAAAAATATGTATCAATTATTATAGTACTTGATATTTTGACAGAATAGTTTTAGAAGTAATAGTTTGTATACCTAACAACATTTAGAATTTTTGAACTTGAAGTTATGGATAATGATTTTCGGACAAACAACGGAGATAAAAGGAAAAACCGTTTCTGGCACTCGCCGGTCGCTGCCGCGGCACGCTCGCTTCGCTCGCTCGGCTCGTGCGTTATGTGGTCACTGTTCTAACCTAACCTAGCCTAACCAACAGGTTCTTGTAGCATTTCGTTTTTCGTTCGTCGTTCGTAAACATGAATTTGACTTGTTTCAGACAAATTCAAGCACATAACATACTTACAAAGAAGTACGCAAATGGAAGACGCAACCGAAGTATCCACCAAGTTTTTGGAGTTGCCATGTTGTAAACGAAAAGCAAATACCTAGAACTTCAATCTCTGCTGAGGCGTGGCATCGCATAAACAATACCCTGAACATAAACCCTCTAACAACTAGAGAAAGTAAAAAGAAAATCTCCACATGGCTTCAAACACTGGATTATCACCGAACGGAAGACCTAGTAAAACAGCAGTAATCATAAGGCACAAAACCACACACCATCACACACCCATCACACACACCCGCACGCACCCCCACACACTCGCACACACACATACACATTCATGCACAGTTATTGCATACCAAAAGAGATTGCGTGATTTTTTAATTTCTTTTATTTTACCATGTTAAAATTAATTTATTACACAGACAATACTATGAAATGTACCACAAACGGAGGAAGACACTGGCTCCTGTAACACAGGTTGCTACCTAGCACAGGAGCCAGGGTTTCAATAAGTATGTAACACCTGTATTTTGTGTCAATAAAGAATTTTTATTATTTTTATTATTATTTATTATCGCAGAACAAACATTCTTATTGATAAACACCACCCTGGAGTGTATCGCTTAATTAGAGAATTAATAAATGAAGTGTCATCAAATTTAGCTGACATTGAGATTATACTATCGGGTGAACCGCCAAAAAAAAGAAGAAGACCACAGAATTCATCGAATTCTGCAACATAAGTCTGAATACTCTGAAATAATATTGTTAATGTGGATTGCAAAAAATTAAAAATTGTAAGTTACAAATATTTTGTATAAAATAAATGATTACATTAAAATAAAACTAACATTTTTTTATTATACAATTCCCAAAAAATCTTATTTTTGTCTTTATATTTTTTGTCATAACAAATCATTTGACTAAATGTTAATTATCTAAAGATTGTTTGCTGTGACAAATCATTTGATTAAAGACCAAATGCCTTAATGACATTATCCTTAGTAATATTCTGCCGAGTAAAAATTTGACCAAATGAAAATATGCGTACTAAAATCATTCCGAATATTACATTGGTATAAAAAAAGTTTGCTAAAATTTGTTTGGATAATGAAATTTGGTAAAAAAAAAATTGGCAAAATGGCAGGCTCCCGTTCCTAGTATTATGGAAGTACGCGTACATAACACCGGTACACAAAGCTGGCAATAAGGATGATTGTAGCGGATGTGGACTGTATATGAAAAGACACTTGTTTGCGTAAGGGTGAAGGGCGTGGGAGAGGCAAAGCAATACGTCCGTGCGCAGTTGTTCGTAAAGATCACTAACAAAATTCAAATTGTAAATCGTACCGCTAGGCGCGCGCCCCACTCCCGGTCGCATGCGTCTCCCGCGCCCTTCCGAGCCCGTTGATTTATAAGCACATACATAATTAGAATTAAGTACATAGTTACATACTTGACAAATACAAATATAAAAAATAACAAATCGATATTATCACGCGTCGCCTACATTCCCCTCCCTAGTGCTGCTAGAGCAGCACTCATTATCCAATGAGATAGGTGCGACGCGTGTCGCGTTTCGCCTCAGAAGGCCGGATCTGGTCTTAACGTCGACCACTCGAATGCGGCCATCCTTGCCGGGTATTACGGCCTGAATCAGGCCTTTTGGCCATATATTCATGGGGGTGTTTGGGTCCACGATCAAGACCAGATCTCCCACTTGAAGGGGTTTTGGTTCGTCGTGCCACTTTTTCCTGGGGCGCATGTCAGGTAAGATTTCGCGCACCCAACGCTTCCAGAACATGTCGGCTAGCGTTTGCGACAGCCGTCACTGTTTCCGGAGGTAGATATCGGATTCATTAAATTCCCCCAAGGTAGGTCACGTGGCGCTCGTTCTCTCAATACAACCTTAAGTGCGTTTTTTACGCTTCTTATTAGCCGTTCCCAAGCCCCTCCCCAGTGAAGGCTAGCGGGTGGAATAAAAACCCAAGTTGTTGCCGTACTGTAGGTGGTTGCTCCTTCTTTGAGTTTCTCCTGGTCCAGCTCTAGAACACATTTCTTCAGCTCCGTATCAGCTCCTCTCAAGTTCGTACCATTGTCTGAGTACAAGTATCGTGGCCAGCCTCTTCTAGCTGCCATTCGTCTGAGAGCCATTATTAGTGCGTCTGTGGTCAGCTGGTTCACTATCTCAATGTGAATGGCTCTTACGGTGAGGCAAGTAAAGATGACACCGTACCTCTTCTCTCGACGTCGGCCAACGGTTACTTCTAGGGGTCCAAATAGGTCAACTCCGGTGAACGTGAGTGGGCGATGGTGATGAGCGAGCCGCGCTTCAGGTAAGTCACCCATTCTGGGTGGATGGGGACGAGCCAATTCTATTTCGATAAATGTCTTGCACTGTATCGCTGATCTGAGATTTTGATGAGTCTGTGCTCGATTTATAATTTGCAACAAGTATTAAATATAAACTCTCTGCCTTTCACAGCGTTCAAATAAAAACATTGAGGAAAATGTATGGCATGTTGTATCCAAGGATCGTCATAAATCTCCCAATCTTCTATAACACCTCCACATGAGAAACATGCTGCTTTATCATCTATACTATTTCCACAATAAAAGAATCCAGCGTCAGCCATTTCCATCACTAATCGTTTCTTTGAATTAGCCGTTGCCCAGTAATAATTAAATGAAAATTCACGCATTTTATAAGTATTATACAAGTCATAGCGAGGTTTGTATTTATTTTGAGACATGCTCCGTTTTACAGATAAATGCATAATGGCATGGCTTAACTACAGTCAGCAGCTTTTAATGATTTGGCTACGTTGATGGGGTTGGGAGGGATAGGAAACGTTTTACTTAAGTACTTATAGAAATTAAAAAATTAAATATTTTTATTTAAAAAATTTCTTATCATAGCACCATTTATTTAAACACAATACATTTTTTAAAGCACAAACAGAGTCATGATAAATACAACTATACAAATCTTGACAATATTTATATTGATTGTACAGACTCGACAAACTAGAACAACCTTTGTCTTCTAAATTAAATATGTTACTGTTACTGTTTTCTAATATATTTTTTAACCACGAGACTTTTTCTGAACCTTTAACATAGACACATTTATCTCTTAAAATATCAGCAACAATATTCTGGTAACTGGAATAAGGTACAAATCCTTCACACCAATATATCTTTCTGTTCCGTTCAATCCAACTAACTTGCTTTCTTTCTGCTTTTGTCAAATTGTAAAATGGAAATAGAGGCTTAATTAAAAACAATTGAATTTTTTTATTATACAAGATAGCGATTTCTTTTATTATAAATTCATCTGTTTCTGTTCGAAAACCTTGAATATCTACAATAGCCATCATGATATCCTGCGTACAGTGTTGGTGAGAGGTTTATATTCCACAAGTCGATCGTTTATAATCAAACAATATGCAGTTGTCTTATCTGGTATTGGCGTTGAACATTCAATTTCTAATCGTACGTCCACTGGACCTGATTTTAGACTATCATCGTTTTGCCTTGAGCAGTCTAAGATAAAGAGGGGGGGAGCTTTTTCTTTGAAGTCCTTTAGGTCGAGCAACGGGTCTGCTGGACAGTTGTAATATGACTGACGAAATTTTACATACATTTCGTATAATATACTGTATTTGTTGTCAGAAAACTTTAAACCTAGAGACTCATAAGGATAATATTGTGAATTTAAGAAGAGCGTAACGTTTGTCACCTCGCAATGATCGAATAGTGAACTGTCTTTAGTTTTATTATTTTTTCTATTAGTTTGTAAGCAGAAAATTACATATCTAGGCTTTTCCAATTGTGAAGCAGTCTTAACTGACCAAGAATGTTTTGTGGTTTTAGGTAGTAAAGGATATTCATATAAATCCCAATTTCTAAAAGCCATTTGAATGGGTTTATCTCTTTCTAAATTCTTTAAAAGTGTTAATCGTTCTCGATCTGACACTTTTATGTGTGGCACCCTCCATTGAACTCTTTGCATATCTATTTGAAAATGAGCAACATCATCAGTAAGAATAACGCTGTTTAAGTTAGAGTTACTTCTATTCAGTATAAGTTCGTGTTTACAATTTATAACGATTTTATTGTAATCCTCTGCAAACCCTAAAATCTTATTTAACGGTATCACAATACTAAAATTACCATCACTTTGGAATCCGTTTAAATTCCAACCCCATAATGCTGCAACTTTATTTTCACCATCATTTAATGAGATGTATGATTTTATTGTTGACGTTATTCCAGAATTTTTTATACGATCTATTTCAATACCATTCATTTCGTACCTGATGTCTTGAAACAAAGACATAATAGCGTTATTAGTGAACGTAATAGTTTTCTTGATCGGATTCCCATCTTTACCGAACAGCTTTGCTTGGCCTTCGATGTAAATTGAACTGGCTGATGGTAGCACGTATATGTCTTGCTGATGTATGGGGATTCTGATTTCATCGTTTTCTCTAAAGCTGTTATTGTAGGGATTATATGAATGGATTTCATAACTTTCGATCGAATTATCGAAGTGAGGTAATTCAGTAATCTGTAGTATATTCATACTTTAAAACCAAGGGCTCTAAGAAAATCTCTATTTGCTTCAATCAATTTCTTAACTTTTTTCTTACGTCTATGTCTGTTAATGGTTATAGAAGGAATAAGACGTTTTATTTTCATAGGAGTGTTTTTATAATATATTATCATTTTGTTTTTCTTAAATGAAGGCGTAGTTGAATATCAGGTTCTTGACCAAAGTTAATACAATAACCAAATTGATCAACAATCTTAACAGATATAGATGAAATTATATTTTTGTTAACTGGAAAGTAAATAACGTTTCGCGGTTTTTCTATGTACTGATGACCCGGAGCAGTATCAAACACAAATTCATGAATAAAATGTGTTGGTAATCCATTGCAGTAGGAACCGTGTACAAGATCACATTCGATTCTGATTACAGATAGACTGCTGATATTGATGGGCACATTTGGTCTTGAATTTAACACTGAAAAGTATAACAAACCGCACTCGTATTGATCAGATAAATGCAAATGTGGTTGAAAGTATGTCACCAATTCTGATTTATTTCCGGAGATGGTAACCGTAGTAGACATGCTTGCATACTGAACTTTTTCAGAAGATCCTGTTTATTTTATCCCTTAACTACACCAAAAATTCTTTAAGAAATTTAAACAGAGATGTCCACAATTAAAAGGGTGATCGTGTTGTATATTATCATAATTATAATGGACTTTAGGACCTACGTATTTTATAAATTCTTTTGGAGGCTTAAGATTTCCGTAACTGTCAAAGTACTCAATATAATCATTGTATTTTGCATAGGCTACCCAATGAGAGCCAGGATCTTTAGAACTATCTAAATTAATAACTCCACATTCTTTTTTAAATGGGTATTTAGGAAGCTCATCTCTCATATAGACTCCTCTAAAATAGGGAATACTATTTCCATACTTCAAAATGTCAAAGTTAGTTAAGGCTCGTTTGGGTAGCCGACCTAGTTTTTTTCATTTGATACAAAAATTCCAAGCCCGTTTTTATGTGGTTTAAGGTGTAGTCCTTTCCCAATGCAAAGAGCTTCCATTTTTTCATTGTGTCTCTTCGATTCAACAAACAGCTTTCTAGCCATTTTGAATTCATTTATGGTTTTGGCTATACCAGCTGCACCATCTGCTATTGCTCCAACCGCTGATAATCCAGCAAAAATAGGAATTAGAGGTAATACACCGCCAGTTTTTGGTATAGGAATAACTCGAGGAAGTTTAATGGATAAATCATCAGTTAAATCTCTGGCTGCGGCCATAGCTAATTCTATTGCCGCTTTTTTGCATTTTGGTTTTAATTTTTTCATGCGTCTTTTCGTTTTAGTAATAACATTTTTAAATTTATTTTTTAAACCTTTTCCAGATGTAACTTTTTGAGAGCATTTTTTGCCACATTTTTTTAGGCCAGAACCACTTTTAATTTTTGTAGACATTGTCTTGCTTACCAAGCCTGCTGCGAGTTTTTCGCTTACACTCGCATCCGAGGCAGCTACTCGCGCTTTAGCCATTTGTAATAAAATCAAATCAGCTTTGTGACGTTCCTTTAAGTTTGATGATTTGTGATAGGCAATGTCGTGTTCTTTGCAATATTCGTCTAATTTATTAATACCTTTATCTCCGCGTGTAAGCCTTTTAATTAACTTTGTACCAGGGCCACAATAATTATAAGCCAATTGAGAAGACTACTCTCTCCAATACACATCATAAGACTAATGAATCTGGATTGAACACTTTAATAAAGTCAGTAAAGTTATTTTTTAAGTAAGTTTTTTTGTTATTTTTTTCGATTTATCAATCCAATTATTTTCAGCAGAAGGCAAACCTAGCCATTTTACTAAAATCCTGTTTCCTTTTCTTCTAAGGACTTTCTCGACTAGATATACATTAGGATGTTTCGTCTTTTGAAGCTCTTGTAAGTAAAATGCTCCTAAAATAGGCTGGCCTCTGATTGTATCTTCAATTAAGTAGGTGATAGGAGTTGTATTTTGTATTTTTCGAATTTTAAATATTTCAGTCGACCAGTTGGGGGTATATCCTTTTTCAAATGTTCCTTTGTACTTACTGATACGGACATAATCACCAATTTTATACTTGCTTCTTATTCTTTCGTTTTTTACCAAACCTAAATACCTTTCTAATATACGTGTTTTATTAATGTTATCCACATTAGCAGGGATTTCATGAATTGTCCGATGGTATGTGTGATTGTATTTATAAATAACATCATTGAGGGTATTATCTATCCAATTATAGTTGCCTTTTAAACTAAATTCCTTATACAGTTTAGATTTCAATGTTCTGATAAATCGTTCAACTATTGAAGCCTTTTTTGTTGAGAAGGTTGAATAATGGTTGATATGATTAGATTTCATAAGCTTTTGAAATTTATTATTATAAAATTCTGTTCCATTATCTGTTTGGAGATTTTTCGAAACACGCCCTGTAGCCAGCAAAATTTTGAATGATTTACATACATCATCTTTGGTTTTACTTTTCAGAGGAAATGCCCAAGCATATTTAGAAAATGTATCAATAACGGTAAGAATAAATCTGTAACTTTTATTTTCTTTTGAAATTGATTGCATATCAATTAAGTCTGCTTGCCATAGGTCATCTATATCTTTCATTATAACATGTCTACGTGGAAAGTTCACCCTCGCATTTTTATGAATTTCGTTTACTACGTCAGCTTTGCTCATTTTCAGAATTCAGTACATTTGTCCTGAATCCATCTGTAATACTGAATGCAAAGCATATTATTACAACTATTTATTCTTTAATTATATCAGCTTCTTTTAATTCTTCAATTATCGATAAAATTTCATTATCATGGTTTGTGTTGCCAGCATCTCTTGAAGCAACTAATAGTTTCAATCTTTCGACTAATTCGTTAGGGTCATCCCAATATACCAAGTCAGTGTTGTTTTTGTATTTTTTTAGTGTTGATAAGTTTCCTCCAAGTTTAGCGTGGGCAAGTATATTATCGTTTGAAGATTCGGAAAACAGTGGTTTGATTATTTCACGAAATTTTATTCCTTTATCACCTCTTATTTGTCCATTAGAATTAAAATCTCTTTTATGAGCATTTGTATAATGCAGCATATCCTTATAGACAAGCTTATCTTTGCTAGAAATTAATTTTAAATCAGGTTTTTTTCGAAGTAAAAGTTCCTTCAGGCCTGGGGTTAAATTATAGGCTTTATCATCGACTTTAATTAAAATTTCACTATCGTCATTTAAACCATCAATTTTAGAAAATGATATTTTTGAATAACCCATCAATAAAGTTTTGTTTACACGTCTTATTCCAAACGGTATATTTACTCCATCATAAATATCATGGATATCACAGCCCTCTAATGAAATTTCTAAATCATCCGGTAATTCTACTTTATTAGACTTTTTAGGTGATGGGATAGAATTATTTTTGGATCGTAGCAGTCTTCAAACTTTGTAGATGAGCTAGTATTGATGTCATCCAATTCGATGTCTTTAGAATTAGCGAGTATTGTATTTTCTAAATGTTTTATTTTTTCCATAGATGTATTAGAATCAACTAGGGTTTTAAGTGGATCTGTGACAGGTTTTAGCATTTTATCGAGTGACAAGTTCATAGAGTGTTCCTGGTTCTTCATTTGTTTTATTTTATTCTTTATAGATATATATAAAAAATAAATAAATAACCCCAATCCTAAGGTGGGCAACGTGCCGAGAGGATGTATGACTGATGGGAAATCAGTCTCCAACGCCAACCTCAGTGGAACGGGCAACCACTGTTGTATTTGCCTTCTCCTGGGAATAGGCGTCACCCCAGGTAGCGACCTTTAAATCGTCCTCACTCGTGGGAACAAAATGAAAAATTTAAATACCTCTGAAAATATGATAAAATTAGATAAGAATAACTCAAAAACTTTGACTCAACAACTCTTCCACAAAGGAATGTTTATGAATCGGCCAAGATCAAGTTCCTTTAGCGGAACAACTAATCAAGACAAAGTGACCATTGATCTATCAGATGAAACAGATAGAGAATCCGAAGAACAACAGTTCACAGAAGGCAAAGATCCAGCCCAGACGCAATAACGCGTAGCCAAAAACAAACAAAATTGAGTTACTGGCTAGCAGCACCAGCAGTACCAACATCCAACAGTTTCACAGGGCTCGACGATATAGAGCAAGCAGATAAACCTGAAATACAAGCACCAAAATCTATAAGACCCCCACCACTGTTTATTGACGGCGTCAAAAATATCCATCCTTTACTAAAATTATTAGAAGAAGTTGCAAAAGGAGAGTATGAAACTAAAGTACTAAGAAGCGGCAGAGTTAAAATACAACCGAAAACAGCAGAATCATACTCCACTATTTACAAAGAACTGAAGGCTAAAAACACAGAATTCTTCAGTTACCAGCCTAAACAAGATCGCAGCTTTAGAGTGGTGCTCAAAAATTTACACGCTTCGACAGATAAAGAAGAAATAAAAATAGCTATTGAGGAGCTTGGCCATAAAGTAACAAATGTCTGGAACATCCAAAACTCAAGAACAAAACAGGCGTTACCGATGTGGAACATCGAACTAGAATCCCGTGAAAATAATAAAGACATATATAGCGTAAAATCTCTTTTACACTGTCGCATTTTGTTTGAAGCACCCAGACTTAAGCGAGTAATCCCTCAATGCACTAATTGCCAAGATTATAATCACACACAAAAGTTCTGCAATAGAAAGCCCAGATGTGTCAAATGTGCAGGTTCGCATCACACTTCACATTGCCCACGGAAAGAAAGATCTAACCAAGTCAAATGCGTCCTCTGCGAGGGAAACCACCCAGCTAATTACAAAGGCTGTACAGTCTACAAGGAGCTGTTGAAAGTCCGATATCCTCCCCCAATCACCCAACACAAAAGAAGACTTATGAGCGTTGAACAAGCACCTACAAATAAAACAACAAATAACGGAAAATTGTATGCATCATCCACAAAAGAGCTCCCCAAACAACCTACGACGCAAACCGCTAACGTCGAAGATGACAAACAAAAAACCAACGAACTCAAAGCCATCACAGAGACACTTGTTGCCCTGATGAACCAAATGCTAATTATGACCCAAACGTTAACCGATCTAATCTCAAAAATGTCATTACATTCACAGCACTAAAAATAGGTGTATGGAATGCTAATGGCTTGTCAAATCACTCGGAAGAGTTAAAAATATTCCTTAAAATTCACCACATAGATGTTTTACTAATCTCAGAAACTCACTTCACATCCAAAAGCTACTTCAGGACACCTGGATACAATATGTACCACACTAACCACCCTGACAACAAAGCACATGGAGGATCTGCTGTACTCATCAGGTCTAACATCAAGCATCATGTTCTACAAGACTACTGTAAAAACTACATCCAAGCAACAAACGTCGTAATAACGGACTGGATCAGTGACATTACAGTATCGGCCCTCTACTGTCCGCCGAGATTTACTATCAAGGAAACGGAATTTAATGACTTTTTTCAATCCCTTGGAGACAGATTTATTGCGAGAGGTGACTATAATGCCAAGCACACGTTTTGGGGTTCTAGACTTGTTCTACCCAGAGGGCGAGAACTCTTTAAATGCATCCAAACAGGAAATATGAACGTGATATCTTCTGGTCAACCCACTTACTGGCCAACAGACAAAAGAAAAATCCCGGATGTTATCGATTTTTGTGTCAGCAAAGGAATCGTAAATAACAATATATCGTGTCGGAGTTGCTGGGATCTGTCCTCAGACCACTCTCCAATCATAGTAGAACTACACACTACCGCCCAAGAATGCGCCAAAAAATGCGTTCTGCATAACAAAAGAACTAACTGGCTCCTATTTCGAGAGCTCATCGACAAAGCATTCCAGGAACCAGTTAGTCTAAAAACTGAAGACGAAATAACAGAAGCTGTTCTGTACTTCAACAACAGTGTGCAGGATGCAGCCTGATCTTCAACCCCACCACTACCACATAGAAGCACGGACAACTATGTAGCGAAACATATATTAGATAAAATAATCCAAAAAAGGAGTATGAGGAAGCATTGGCAGCAAAGCAGAGACCCTGGTGTGAAAAAACAACTCAATCACATCAACAGACAGCTGAAACACATTTTAGACAAGGATCGTAATGACGGATTTCATAATTATCTCACTGGCCTGGATGCTACTGCTTCCTCAGATTATTCATTATGGAAAGCCACCAG
Organism: Eupsilia transversa; assembly: GCA_914767815.1. NCBI lineage: Eukaryota > Metazoa > Arthropoda > Insecta > Lepidoptera > Noctuidae > Eupsilia > Eupsilia transversa. The sequence continues at coordinate 15,544,235 of OU611873.1, read as the reverse complement.
AAGACTGAAACGGCCTGTTAATGTTTCTCCTCCTATAAGAAAATCTGACGGTTCCTGGGCACGGACGGACCAAGAGAAAGCCAAAACCTTCTCAGAACATCTCTCAAAAGTCTTTATTCCTCATCCATATGAAGGCTCTCCAGTAGATGCCGCAGAAATTACTGACTATTTGAATACTCTTAAAAATACGGAGGAAATGCCCTTAAAATTTACAAAGACAGAAGTTGCCCGAATCATAAAAAAATCGGACCCAAAAAAGTCACCAGGATACGACCTTATTACAAACCGCATATTACAAGAACTACCAGAATCTGGCATAACTTTTCTGACGTCATTATTTAACGCCATGACAAGACTGCAGTTCTTTCCCCTGGAGTGGAAGGTTGCGCAAATTATAATGCTACTGAAACCAGACAAACAACCAGAAGAAGCGAAATCATATAGACCCATAAGCCTGCTACCTATCCCATCCAAAATATTTGAATCTCTACTGCTGCAACGAATTCTACCTATACTCAAAGAAAAAGGACTAATTCCTGACCATCAGTTTGGGTTCCGCAGTAAACATGCAACTGTCGACCAAGTGCACAGACTAGCAAATAAGATCATGGAATCACTGGAGGCAAAGGCTTACTGTACTAGTGCTTTTTTGGACATATCTCAAGCGTTTGACCGCGTTTGGCATGCAGGTTTGCTTTTTAAATTAAAAAACGCCCTACCAGATCACCTGTACGGAATACTAAAATCATTCCTACAACAGCGCCTATTCATAGTACAAAGTGGGGAAGCACTATCTGATCTTTGTCCCATACAGGCAGGAGTGCCACAGGGTAGCGTATTGGGTCCCATACTCTACTTACTGTTCACTGCAGACTTGCCGACATCCGAATCACTAACTACTGGAACCTTTGCTGACGATACCGCCATACTAGCTGCACATAGTGACCCAAAAATTGCCTCACAAATACTCCAAGAAGGGCTAAATGACATATCAGATTGGCTTAAAAAGTGGCGGATAAAAGCCAACGAAACCAAATCAGTCAATGTTACGTTTACATTAAGAAGAGGATCCTGTCCTCCAGTCACACTAAACAACATTGAAGTCCCACAAGCAGATCATGTGAGATATCTTGGATTGCATTTAGACAAAAGACTTACCTGGCAAAAACATATTTTCACTAAGAGGAAGCAACTTGGTATCTGTTAGGTATTTATGCGGAAGGACGGTGACACTCGTCAATCAAACTCGCTAGTCTGTTGCACACTGGTTTAATCCTAGAAAGCTACCCCCGGCGCGGGGTGGGGCGGGGCGCAGCCCGCTCGCCTGCATTGCGCTCACACACATACACAACATCCCTTCCCCTTATGCTAGGCAATACTCCTTCCTTATATCTAGAACTAATCTACACTTAATCTATGGTCGTTTCTGATTGTTCGACATCATCATCATCATCACTGACGAACTGGGATTCCGTGGGTGTGAAGGTCGGACTAATTTCCTGCCACCCGTGAGTTCCCGTGATAATGGGTGGCGGAGTCACCGGGGTGCCCCGTTCGGGGTCGGCTACCAAACCTCCTCCCTCTCCTGGCTGCGTGACGGGCTCAGGGTGATTGGCGACAAGCGACGCCAAATCGGGTACCACATCTAGGTCCCAGTCCTGGTCGTCGTTTGATGATGAATGTAGTCTGGTCCTTATTTGGTCGATGTGTCTGGTGACTTCACATCCCAAATGTGGCACGTATACCACGTACATTATATTGCCGATTTTCTTTCTTATTATTCCTTTTATCCAACTGTATTTTTTATTACTTGTGTTTTTGGTTATCCAAACATTCTCGTTTTCTGTGAAGTCTGTTCTGTGTCTTCCATGGTAATATTTAGCCTGTAAGGACTGATTGCGTGCGACGGTTTGAGTTAGGTCTGTGGACGAAGGTGACGGCGGGATCGGATTTAACAGATCCAGCCGAGAACGCAACGCACGCCCGAATACTATCTCCGCGGGTGTTTTATCAGTGGTACTATTTTTAGAGTTCCTGTAATCGAATAAAAATTTTGAAATTTTCCCGTGAATTGATTTTTTATTACAACCCTCCAAAATTATAGCCTTCAGCCCCTTTTTTACAATTTTCACGAAACTCTCGGCTTGCCCATTACTGGCTGGGTGATATACAGGAGATAGGACATGCTCGATACCGTTAAGTCCACAAAAGTCTCTAAATTCCAAGGAAGTGAAAGATGTACCGTTGCCACTCACCAACGTGTGTGGAACCCCAAATCGTGACATAAAATCATATAATTTACTTATAACCGCCTTTGAATTATAAGTTGAGGACATATCATAACATTCCACCCATTTACTATACGCGTCTACAATAATCAAAAACATGTAATCGTGGAACGGGCCCAAGAAATCGATATGAATTCGATAAAAAGGTTGCGGAGGCAATGGCCATGGTGCGAGAGGAGCGTGCGGGGGCGCGGGGCGTAGCGCACAGCACACTCCACATGCACCCGCTAATCGCTCCAGCGCTGCGTCTACGCCGGGAAACCACAACCGCTTGCGAGCCTCTGCCTTCATCTTCACTATCCCGAAATGCGAACTATGTAATTCCCTACATACTCTTTCTTGCAACGATAAGGGAATAACGACTTTATGTCCACGCATTAAGATATCCTTTTCGTACGATAACTGTGTACGACAATTGTAAAATGGTTTTAAGCCTGCGTCATTAACTTTCCTTGGCCACCCGTTTAAAATATAATGCTTGATGGTGGCCAGATGAGTGTCGCGAGCCGTCTCGCGACGCATGTCGTTTAATGTCACCGGTAGGTCTCCTTCCACTACAAAGTTTATGTAAGACGCGCGATCCTCGCAGTCCACGAGTTCGTCCGGCGCCTTCGTCCCGTTCTCTCCCCCGCTACCCCCGTATGCCCGAGATAAATAGTCCGCACTGTTAAGCTTGCTAGTGATGTACTCAATAGTATAGTTATATGCAGCTAGAAATATAGCGTATCGCTGCAAGCGGTTGGCAGACACTTCGGGAATGCCTTTGTGGGGCCCGAATATAGCTAGCAGGGGTTTGTGGTCCGTTCGCAGTACGAAGGGCTCGGACCGACCATATAGGTATTGATGATAACGTCTTACCCCAAAAATGATCGCAGTTGCTTCCTTTTGAATTTGCGCGTAATTTTTTTCCGCTGATGTCAGCGTCCGGGAAGCGTATGATATTGGCCTTTCTAACCCTTCCACACCTATTTGTGATAGTACAACTCCTAAACCCGTTGGTGACGCGTCTACAGTTAATATTAATTTGGCCTTCGGGTCGAAATGCGCTAATGTCTTATCGGATGCTAAAATGTTTTTTATTCGGATAAACGCGTCATCGTGATTGCGAGTCCATTCCCACTTTGTATTTTTGTTTAATAAATTATATAGTGGACTTAATACGGATGACGCGTCCGGCACGAAGTTCCGGTAATAATTAGTTAGGCCTAGAAAAGACTGTAATTGTGACACATTTAACGGCTTAGGAGCTTGTAAAATAGCTTTGACTTTGTCTGGCGACTTCCTAACTCCATGTTTATCTATGACGTGCCCTAGATACGAAATCTCGTCTTTATAGAATTCACATTTACTTATCTGAACTGTTAATTCGGTATCATCTAAGCGTTGTAAAACCGTGATGAGTCTCTGCCTATGCTGATCTTTACTTGCACCCGTTATTAGGATATCATCTAGTAAAAATATGATTCCGTCAATACCCGATAGCAAACATTCCATAGCGCGCTGGAAAATGGCGGGTGCGCTGGCCAACCCAAATACTAATCGAGTGAAATTAAAAAGACCGCGGTGCGTATTAATGCAGGTTAACCTCTGTGATTCCTCATCTATTCTATACTTATAATAAATCTGTAGAAGTGAAAATTCTGTACATTGAAAATATCAAAAAAATAAATGGCAGGGGGTGTTACTAGACCGACACCGAACCCAAAAGTGTGATTAAATTTTTTTTTGTCTGTCTGTCTGTCTGTCTGTCTGTCTGTCTGTCTGTCTGTCTGTTTGTTCAGGTATCACGCAAAAACTACCGGTTCGATTACGATGAAACTTGGTATAATTATTCTTTAATATCCTGGGCACCACACTGGGTACTTTTTATCCCGGAAAATTATCCTACCCTACGGTTGGGGGGTGTCAAAGTTTGTATGGAAGAATTTTAACGCGCTGTCCGATTAACTCGAAACTCAATATTTATACTTAAACCCAAAAATTAAGAATAACGTGTATCAGGATTTTTCGAAATTCAACCCCTAAGGGGGTAAAATAAGGGATGAAAGTTTGTATGAAAAATCTTATTCCTTGAGGTAATAAACATGAAACTTCGCACGAATAGTTATCTAAATAAATTATAAAGTTTGTAGTTTTTTGTTTTTCTAAATTAACCCCTTTTTTTTTTTTTTTTTTTTTTAAATTACCCCCTAAAGGGGGATTGGGGGGTGTCAGTGTTTGTATGGAAGAATTTTAACGCGCTGTCCGATTAACTCGAAACTCAATATTTATACTTAAAACCCATGGGGATGTATGGGGTAATTTCCGACACTCACGCGGGCGAAGCCGCGGGCAGCAGCTAGTTTAAAATAAATTGGTTGTATGCCATTGATAAATCAATTTTACTGAAGTGTACACCCCCGTGTAACTTGGCTAACAAATCGTGTACTGTAGGCAAGGGATATTGATCGATTATTAATTGTTTATTGATCGTTACTGAGTAATCAGCACATAATCTGATGCTACCGTTCTTTTTCAAAACAGGCACAACTGGTGATGCGTATTCCGAGTGTTCCACAGGCTTTAAGATGCCTAGTGACAATAATCGGTCGAGCTCCTTGTCTATCAGTTCTTTTAGCGCGTAAGGTACCGGTCTGGCTTTAAAAAAAATCGGTTTAGCGTCGGATTTTAAATGTAAATCAATTTTGTGTTTGTTAAACGATCCGAGGTTGCCTGAGAAAACTTTAGGAAACATGTTAAGGAGTTGCTTGTCAATATTGGCATGGTTAGTAGACTCGCATACCGCTTGCGCTTGGTCGAGCACGGCATGTACAGGTACACGTGCAGGCGCCAGCTCAAGGTCGAACTCACGAATGAAGTCGCGGCCAAGCAGCGGCGGTCCGCCTGCGCGCACTACGTACACATTCATAGTATGCGTTCGGCCCAAATACGATACAGGCAAATAAACAACACCGATCGTTTCAATGTTTTCCCCCGTATAACTAAATAACTTTTTGTTGGTGACTGACAATGGTAATCGTTTAAAATTCGAGTTGTAGGTTTTCTCCGAGATTACGCTGACTGCTGAACCGCTATCGATTTCGAACTCTAAAGCTAGACCACTGATCATTACACGCTCCGTCATTGGTTTCCCTTTCACGCACCGAATATTGTAAAAAGACTCACCGTCGTCGCCTCCATCGTCCACAGTACCTTCCTTCACGAACTTTACTTTGCCCTCGTTTTGGCACATTTTTCGCAAGTGGCCCTTATCACCGCACTTTTTACACTTATAGCTTTTATAACGACACTGATTTGCTTTGTGATTAGTGAACCCACACACACTGCACTTTTCCTTTTTGGAATTTATGTTGAAGACGCCGTCCGGGCCCGCTGCGCCGATGCCGCTAGTGCCCGGCGCTGCCAGCGACGAGGCATCGCGCGCGCAGCGCATGCTCTCTGCCAAGTCGATGGCCTTTGCGAGGGTCAGCTCCCGCTGATCTTGCATGAAAAGTTTTTCCCGTTCTCGTCCTGCCGCCATGCCCATGATAAATTTGTCTAGCAAGGCCTCCTCCAAATTCTTGAATGCACAGTGAGTCGCTAATCCTCTTATCCTGGCCGCCCATTGAGTGTGCGTTTCTCCTGGTCGCTGTGTTGCCGAATAGAAGATTGACTTCTCTGCAAACCCGAACCTTTTTGGTGTGAAGTGCTCGTCGAGTAGATTTACTATTACCTCGTAACGTAATTCTTCCACCTTGTTGGGTAACGCCAGGTCACTAGCAAGCTTGAAAGTTGATTCACATAATGACGTTAACAATATTGCCCTCCGTTTGATCGTTGTTTTGTCCGTTAATGAGGTTATGTCGTTCGCGATAAACCACTGATTTAATCGCAACTTGTAACTATTCCACTCTTGCGACTGGTGGTCAAAAGTAGAAAGAACGCCATAAGTCACTCCCGTAGCCATTTTATAAGTATGAGTCCGCTCGTCGCCACGTGTTAGGTATTTATGCGGAAGGACGGTGACACTCGTCAATCAAACTCGCTAGTCTGTTGCACACTGGTTTAATCCTAGAAAGCTACCCCCGGCGCGGGGTGGGGCGGGGCGCAGCCCGCTCGCCTGCATTGCGCTCACACACATACACAACAGTATCCAAACACGAAAACTTTACTGGCTCATAGGGCGAAAGTCTCAACTATCTCTCGAAAACAAAATACTTTTGTACAAGGCAATACTGAAGCCCATCTGGACGTACGGGATCCAATTATGGGGCACCGCTTCTCACTCAAACATAGAAATCATACAGAGGTTTCAAAATAAAGCTCTGCGTATGATAACCAACGCGCCCTGGTTTGTACCCAACGAACTACTACACCGTGACCTACGAATGCCCACTGTGGAGCAGGAAATCGTACGCCATACCAAGACCTATAAAGAACGGATCCAACAACACCCAAATACTCTGGCTCGGCCACTAATGGAGAATCACAACAAAGTGCGACGATTAAAGCGCAAAATACCTCAAGACCTAATCCAATCACAGTAAATATAACTACTGTCTAAACAATGAGGATGTGACACAGGTCACATACTGAGCGAGCCAGCGATAGCACCAACCAACTAACTGCTGAATGTCCCATGAAGGAGACAGATTGTAGTAAATAAAGAATTATAAAAAAAAAAAAAAAAAAAAAATCTTTATAGAGTTTACAGACTTCATTAATTCTATTTTAATATTTTTCTCCATGTTGTAACAACTGTGTTCAGCTGAAGAACAAACAATACTAATTTTCTTTTTGGGGTGTTTGATACTTATATTTAAAAACCTTCAGTCAAATTTTAAAAAAAAAACAAAATTCTGTCTGTATCTTCCATTATTGAATGGTGACTCTTTGTTAATAAGAAGAAATTGATATGGATTACTCCAAACAGTTTTACAAATATCTTTGAACTGATTCCATGGTAAATCGGAGTTGACATGTTCTCCATAGATATGCTTTAAATTTACATCATCTTGTTTAAATATTATAAGAAAATTGGTGTTATCACGTAACAACTGTTTCGGTATTTTGGAGTAGGTTTGCGATAAGTAAAAGCAATCAATTTGTTTATGTCTACCCATTGAGAAATAGTTACGGATATTTATTTGTTTTTCACACGCAACATCATCAAATATAAATATTGAATTTGGTAAAGCTTCTTTGGGAGATATGACTTCTTTATTGTCATTGAATTCAATGAAGTTAATCTGAGGCACTCTTCTTAATACTTCACTTAAAAAACTATATTTTGGTTGGAAAGTAGTTTTCGAGTAAAGATAAAGATTTTGAAATTTAAGACCATTTTCATGCAGCAATAAACTGATCATAGCGTTTGTTTTGCCACAGTTCGAGGGTCCGCATATAATGCAACGAATCGTATTAGGCAATAAAGCACTGTGTCTAATCTGACGAGCAGAGTCATTGAAATTGATATTATTCACGTTCAGGGATATGGGTTGTTTGATCAACTTCATCTTGCTTATTATTTATTTTTATTACTTGCTATCCTTTATATATGAATATGTGAGTACAGTATTCAAACAACAGGTTTGAACCTGTGTTGTAATTAAGATGATGTTCTCGTCTTACCTGCATAAATGTATTTGTGACTAACAACTGAAAGGAGAACATATTCTAGTTAGGTCAAAGTAATTAAACATGACACTTTATTGCAGTAGCTGATCTAAGTAGGACCTTACACTGTTGTCCCCGATTTAAATAATATTTTCACTCTACAGGTAAGTGGTTGAATAATTAGTAATAACCATTATAACAAAAATATTAAATAAAATATTTGTTTAAAAGCGTATTTATAAATAGTTTTTTTTTTTTAATAATGTCTCGAGCACCGTCACCATCCTACAGCCCCAGCATATTGGACAATGAAAATGTGATTTCTGTAGAACAGGAACAATCCAGATTACGTGAGGTAATCTTTGTTTATCTTATTTCATAGGAGTAGATTTTACTATTGCTTTTTTTTTTCACGTGCTAATTTCTTCTTTTTTTTTTTTGCAGTGGAGCTCTGAGGCTCTCAATGGAAATCCTGTTATGAGCTCTTTTTTTTACTTTTTTTTGGAAATGATCAAGCTCAAACCTCTAAAAAGACCTCAAAAAAGAGAAAATGTTCATTGGGATCATCATCATCATCATCATATATTGTTCGCAGAGGGGGAAGCGATAATGGAGGTCATCTAATTAAATTACAAGTGCATAAACTTAAAGACTCTAAAAATGAAAATGATTATAGTGATAGTGACAATGCGTGTGTAAGTGTACAATAAGTGGTACATGAAACTTATGACGAAGTGATGGAAGCAACAGAGACTCTTATTAAAAAAATTGGGAAGAAGTTGAGTGACCCGGAGCAGTTTTAGGTCATTTTTGTATACCTAGTTAATATTAAATAGTTTGTACTGTCAAAAATGTTCTTCTCTTATACATTTTGTTACTTATTGTTTTATTACTGTTTCGAGATTTGATTATATTTATTTAATTATTTTATACATAGTCGACTGTAAATGATAGATCTATGTTTTGTTTTTAAGACAGTTAAAAAGACTACAATTCTGTGAAAATTAAATAAATGTTATGATTATCAACTATTCTGGGGTTTCATTTTTCTTTGACTAGGTACTTAGTTTAAATAAGAAGTAGGTATAGAATATCACATTTAAACACAATACATTTAATTGAATATAAACGATTTATTTCATAATTACATAATAATTCAATACATTTTACTTTATAAATTTTTGCTTACATAGATACCTTAAATTAATACATTGTAATCTTATGTATACAGCGCTTAATTAAAATACTGTTTTATGATGCCCCCAAGGCAAAGTTTTGCAACCATCTTCCATTATTTGTCTTTTATCATCATCCCTACTGAGAACCAGCTTATTTATCTTCTGAGTAAAAATCTTATGATTTTTACTCAGAATTTTTACTCATGTCATCTCTTAAGCGTTCATTGTACCGTAAAGCTCGTTTATATTTTTTTATATCGAGTTTTTTCACAGCTGATTTTTTTACACCTTTTGCTCTGATGATTGAAGACGCTAGAGAGTCTATACAATACAATTTTGCTCTTAAACCTACAAACTCGGATATAAAATCACCACCCATTTCATCTTTAAAAAAACCTGGTATTTTACAATTTGCTTTGTGGATATTAAATTGATTTCCAGTTTCAAAGTTGCTCGTATCAAAGTATTTAATATTCTGTTTCATGTCCTCATAGAAATCTTCTGTATATATTAAATACAAAAGGCTATCAGTATCAGTATAACACAGTTGAATATCATTTTCGTAAAGACGTTTCATCACAGAGTAATGAAAACGATACAAATGACTCTTAGCCAATTCCAATATTGAGAAACCAATATAAATTGGTCTATCAAGAACAATTTTCGTTTGTTGTAACTGGATTGCTACTAAATTATCAGAAAATACAGATAAGTTTTTGAAATTTGGGGCACTTACATATTTTTCAGCTCCACAAATTTTGTTAGTTTTATTATGAACTAGCTGCTGCCCGCGGCTTCGCCCGCGTGAATGTCGGAAATTACCCCATACATCCCCATGGGTTTTAAGTATAAATATTGAGTTTCGAGTTAATCGGACAGCGCGTTAAAATTCTTCCATACAAACACTGACACCCCCCAATCCCCCTTTAGGGGGTAATTTAGACGAAGGAGGAGGCGGAGCGCGTGAGGGAGAGGCAAAGTTCGCGCCCTCACGCGCCTAGCCGCCGTAGGAGACGCCCTGGGCGTCGGGACTCCTTGGAGGATTCCCGGCCACCGTATGCGCGGGCTTGCGGGCGGTGAGCAATGGGTAGCTCGCCCCCAATAAGCACCAGGCCCGGGTCGACGGCGCGTCGTGTTCCACGCGCGCCTCAAAGAGATGTCAGCAAAACTGACGGGGTCCGCTAGGACCGTTGCCCGCCGGGGTTGCGGGTAGTCCTAAGGGGAAACCGTGGCCCCTGGCATGGCAAGGGAAGGAACACGGGTGGGTTTTAGTCAGTAAAAGACTGACACGCCCTCCCGCTCCGCCCAGAGCGGGAGAAGTCATTGGATGATTTCCCACCCAAAAAAAAAAAAAAAAAGAAAAAAAAAAAAAAAAAAAAAGGGGGTAATTTAGAAAAACAAAAAACTACAAACTTTATAATTTATTTAGATAACTATTCGTGCGAAGTTTCGTGTTTATTACCTCAAGGAATAAGATTTTTCATACAAACTTTCATCCCTTATTTTACCCCCTTAGGGGTTGAATTTCGAAAAATCCTGATACACGTTATTCTTAATTTTTGGGTTTAAGTATAAATATTGAGTTTCGAGTTAATCGGACAGCGCGTTAAAATTCTTCCATACAAACTTTGACACCCCCCAACCGTAGGATAGGATACTTTTCCGGGATAAAAAGTACCCAGTGTGGTGCCCAGGATATTAAAGAATAATTATACCAAGTTTCATCGTAATCGAACCGGTAGTTTTTGCGTGATACTTGAACAAACAGACAGACAGACAGACAGACAGACAGACAGACAGACAGACAGACAGACAAAAAAAAATTTAATCACACTTTTGGGTTCGGTGTCGGTCTAGTAACACCCCCTGCCATTTATTTTTTTGATATTTTCAATGTACAGAATTTTCACTTCTACAGATTTATTATAAGTATAGATATCTTTCCATACATTAACCAGTTTTACATCGACTTGTTTTCTTTTGTTTTCGATCGTTTTCCCAAATATAGAGTTGTTTTGTTTTAAAAAAAAGTCTCTTTCAAAATCGGAAGACGCTCTTTGTCTGAGAGTAGTATTCAGCAAGATATATGGAGCTAAAAATGAACTTTGCTCAAACGCTAGTATTCTATATATCTTTAATAAAATAAGTCCATTTTTTACACATTCTTTAAGATGAACATAGTGAATGATATATTTATGTTTATCATACAGGTTAGCAATTAGTTTAACATTTTTACTACCTGGAGGAGTAAATTTTTCGGCTGCAAATGGTAAATCTGTATGAGTTTCGTGAATATTATAAGGATACCACAAGTCAACTTCTAAAATAAATCCTGTGTCACTATCATTTAAAATACACATTACATTAAAATTATTTATTTCATTTTCGTTTAAAAACCTAAAGTTTCGAGTAGGAAGCGGCTGCATCATAGCATGACCATATAAATTTACACAATCAAGATAAATTAAATAGCTGTCAGGATCCTTATTGTTATAATTTGGAAGATATTTATGTAGGAGATGGGCTTGGTGAGAGAAACACTTTTTGGTTATATCTTCGTTTATTTTTAGGCTCGTTAGTTATTTTAATACAAATTTTACTTCTTGTCGTCTTGTCGTCGTTAGCTTTCTTTAATTCAATCATCCGCCATCATTTTTCACTCCCACTCTCACTCTCACTCACTCCCATCTCATTCATTCTTCTTACATTCCATTTTACTAATTAATTTTTAAGTTTCATTCCACGTTAAGCTTTAACTATCGCATTTATAAGAAAATAGTCCCACAGTTCGGCTATTCTGACCTTTAGTCTGACCTCAGACTATACTACGTTAAACTAGACTACTTTTACTTCTACTTACAATAGTTACAATCCAATGGTTCAAATTTTAAATTTACTTCTGAAAACTTTTACACATCAACTGCTTAGATTCTAAGTTTGTAAGTAACAAAATATTATGTGGAACTTGGTAACAATAATACAACTTAGTTTGTGAAAGAAACAAAATAAACTTACTTCTTAATTCAACAATGAATTTTACTTAACTTTTTCCTCTCTTCTATCATCCTTACCACCTTATATACTTCATCATCTTCACCTTGAATTTAAGTTAATTATACAACACAACTTACAATTATTAATCTTTATGATTGCATTTTATTTTAATAACATGCACTTTAGTTAAATACTCAAAACAAAGGAAAATTAATACAACTTTGTAATGCAACACCACAATGTGTTACACCTCATTATAGGTAAATATAATTTTATGTGAACATTTATGTTCATGTGACATTAGTCATTGATACAGCACTACAACAAAATTAGGTTTATTACAACAACAATGATGAGTTACTTCCTATAAGTAACTTCTAATCTTACACATCTTAAATTCTTAACTTATTTTTTTTTTTTACAGTGGCACCAACTTAGATAAGCACATACCTACTTCTTATAGCAACCAAATTACAATTTTAACAAAATTTCAAAATACACCAACACATCAAAGATTAAGTTATATCTCATCGTTAGGAAGATTTAATGAAGGTTATGCCACCTAATATAGCTAGCATCTACCTATCACATTCTATTAGACAAAATAGAATGAGTAAGAGATTAACTAGAACAAACTCATGGCCACAATTTCATACAGTCTGCACCTGTTGAAGACTTAATAGGTCCTTCTGCATTAAGGTCTACCTTTTGCACATGATACCTTCCTTTACCTACATTCTTGACAACTTTATATGGCCCTAAAAATTTTGGTTTTAGTTTCATTACATTTCCAAATTGTGTTCTGCGAATGGCAACTATGTCCCCTTTTTTATATTCTTGTTCTTCTTTCCTTTTTTTATTAAATGACTTGATATTCTCCTCTTGTATTTTTAAAATTTGTGCTTTAGCTTCCTGTCTTAAATGATGTCGTTTTTCAATAAAATCTTGCCTGCTTTCTTCTTCTATTAATTCCAAAATTGAAATATCTTCTTTCTGCTTCATTTTCGTTCCAATAAATAAATAAAAAGGTGAGGTATTTATTGATCTTTGATAGGTACTATTGATAGCCCTTTGAACATGACTTACATACTTATACCAATGAGTTGGTTCCTGTACACACATCTTAGTCAACACAGAGATAATTACCCTATGAATGCGCTCAACTTGTCCGTTGCCTCTTGGGATGCCTGTAGTGATTGTATGATGCTGAATACCCTCTTGGTTACAGTAATCTTGAAAATCCTTTCCTGTAAAGGCTGTCCCTTTGTCAGTGATAATTCTTGATGGATTTCCATAATCTTTTTGATGAACTTTCAGTTTGTCCACTGTCTCTTTAGATGTTAAAGTCTTTGTGGGATATATCCAAACAAATTTGGTATAAGCATCAATGACAGTCAAAATGTAATTATACAATTTCTTTGTAGCATCTAATGGACCAAGATGATCACAGTGCAGCGTCTCTAATGGAAGTTCTCCTTTTTCTATTGGGTTGAGGAAGCCTTCTTGTTTTCCCTCCTTCTTACTGGCCAAAATACATGGAACACATCCCAATATTGTTTTATCTATCTTCTTAGTTAAATCTTTTATGTAATAATCTTTTTCTATCATATCAATAGTCTTCTTCTTTCCGAAATGTCCTACTTCATGAGCTCTTCTTATAATTTCGGTGTTTATGACTTCTGGTATAACTAATTTCTTCTCAACTCCTTTGTAAACTAAATCATTGTCAATGTAAAAATCTTTGTATTCTTTCTCTTTCAAAATATCTCTTATTAAATTTAAATTTTCATCTTCCTTCTGGGCTTTACATATTCTTGCATGTAATTCTGACTGGATAAGGTAAACATGTGGGTTTCTGCTTAGTGCATCAGCATGTGGCATCTTCTTTCCTCACCAATGAACTATTTCATAATCAAAATCTTGAAGGAACAAGACCCATCTAGCTACCTTGGTAGATACTTCATTCTTATACAATGTCTTCTGGAATGCTGAACAGTCAGTCACAATCTTGAAATGAATCCCAAATAAATACTTTCTAAACTTCTTAATGCCTTCAACCACTGCTAAAGCTTCCAGCTCATAGCTGTGATAATTTTGTTCAGTAACACTGGTCTTCTTGCTCATGTAATGAATAGGGTGTAATTTTCCATCTTGACTATCTTTCTGCATAAGAATTGCCCCAAATCCATACTTTGACGCATCTGTATGCACCTCTGTGTCCAAGCCAATTTCAAATATTTTCAACACAGGTTCACTGCAAAGTTTAGTTTTCAAAATTTCAAATGCTTTTCTCTCTTCTTCCCCAAAGTAAAATGCCCTATCTTTCTTTAGTAATTCAGTTAGTGGTCTAGCTATAATTGCATAACTTTCAATATACTTGCGAAAGTACGATGTTAACCCCACAAAACTATGAACCTGTTTGGTTGACTTTGGTTCTGGAAAACGAACAACTGCATCAGTCTTACTAGGTGATGGTTTGACCGTACCATTTTCAATTACATGACCTAAATATTCTACTTTTCTTTGTAATAGCTGACACTTTTTCCAATTAATTTCTAACCCATATTCAGAAGCGACTTTTAAAACTAAACTGAGACGATCTAGAGCCTCTTTTTCATCGTTAGCTAGGACTACAACGCCATCTATAAAAATTAAAACTATTCTCTGACCAACTAAATCTCTAAAAATGATGTTAATGAACCTACTGAAGTAGTTTGGACATATAGACAGACCAAAAGGTGCCCTTAGAAACTCGTATTGTCCTTCAGGACTGCTGGTCACAAAAGAAGTGTACTTCACCGAACCCTCATCCACTGGCAAATGAAAAAATCCATTTTTCAAATCTAGTGTACTAAAAACTTTTGATTTACTCAATTTATCAATATGGTCATCTATGACTGGCAAGGGAAACTCATCTTTAACCATCTTTTGATTTACTTTTCTGTAATCTACGCAAACTCTATAGCTACCATCTTTCTTCTTGACCAATACTAATGGACTTGCGTACTCCGAATAGCTAGGTCTTATTATTCCCTTCTCCAACCACTCCTCAACTTGTTGCTTAACTACTTCTTCTTCTTTGATAGCTAATCTTCTTGGACGCTGAGCAACTGGGATATCATCTTTCATTATAATCTTTAATTTGATAGGTGGCTCCTTAATCTTTAATGGCTTATAGTTGTCAATGAGCTCTTGAACCACAGGGATCTGAGAAATAAGCTCCTCATATTCGCAAGGTAAACTTAACAAACACAGACTGTAATCATCTTGTGGCATAAGCTTGACTACACCTTTGTCTAATAAGATAGTTGCATTTACCAAGAAAGATTGACCTAATATGACCTGATAAGGAATAACACCTGATGGAACAACATAAAAACAGGTTTCAAAACTTTTATTGTCAACTTCTAAAAATGTTTTGAACTTACCCAGAGTACACACCTTCGCCGATCCTAGTCCTGTTAATATAACTTCATCTTTGACGTATACGACGTCGTTTAAACTGAAAAACAACTCAGACGTTATTAAATTATAGGCACAGCCCGTATCTATCAGCGAATCAACAATAACACCGCACATTTTAACACTTTTCACAGACGTATTCGTTTTGTTGTTGTTTACGTTCGAAACGTCAAATCGATTTTGACAGCCACTGCTTATTTGACAGCTGCCAACAGTAGTACCAACATCAGTGTTTCTGGTCGATCCATTCTTCCCATCATCGTTCAACTCGTTCACTCGTTCGGTGTTGTCACTGCTACCAACATTATCGGTCACACACATAGACTTTCCAGTTCCGCTTGCGTTCCTTGTGTTCGATTTTGATGCATCACGAGGAACAATATGGCCGCTGCAATCTTTGCTTAGGTGACCGAACTTATTGCACCGAAAACATTTCACACCATTCGGACACTGACTAGCCACATGATCCTTTTCACCACACTTAAAACACACACGAGTGGATGGTGATGACCGCTTTTCACCTGATGTTTTCTGCTTACTATCACCGCTTTGTTTACTCGTACTGGCCGCACTATGTTTGCTTTCGTTGCTTCTTTTCATCTTTGACTTCATCATGTCGTAAATTGAGAGTTTTTCTTTCAGCACGCTGTACGATGTAATTCCGTATAATATTGCCTTATTGCTTTCGTAATCAGTTATGCCGTCTACTATGTACTGTATAGCGATGTAATCGGGAAATTTTGCTCTTTTTCCCAATTCCTTCATAATGAGCATATACTGATACACAGTTTCGTTTTTCTTTTTCTTGCGGCTTGCCATGAATTCATGCATTTCTTTTGAATTTAATGCGTCTGGGAACTCTTTGAGAACAGCCGTCTTCAAATCGTCGTATGACTTAAACGTCTTCTCGGATTTAAGCCATAATTCCGCAGTACCCACAAGCGATCGTCGAGCGATGATCAGCTTCTGCTGGGCGGTCCAGCCAAATATTTCGGCATTATCGTCGATGTCGGCAGCCCATTTTGACGAAGAATAGGTTTTATCATCGCCACTAAACTGCATTATGCCGTACGTAGCATCGGACGACATCACGGCTGACGCCC
Organism: Eupsilia transversa; assembly: GCA_914767815.1. Taxonomy (NCBI): domain Eukaryota; kingdom Metazoa; phylum Arthropoda; class Insecta; order Lepidoptera; family Noctuidae; genus Eupsilia; species Eupsilia transversa. The sequence continues at coordinate 15,527,615 of OU611873.1, read as the reverse complement.
CAGCCACCGCAGTCGAACTGGTGCCGGTATCCACACCTCTAATCTCCTTATCCACAGGCATCTTCTTGTGGAAGTCTTCGTATGTAGTGAATAGTAGCAGCCACCTTGCCGCTTTTTACCCAGCTACTTCGTCGTTCGTCTTTCTTCTTAAACGTATCGCGTGGCATCCGCCAGCGATCCGCTGCAGCCAAATGTTTCCAGTCAATCCCGGACGTGCCCACAATTGTAGGAAATGGGCTTGGTGAGAGAAACACTTTTTGGTTATATCTTCGTTTATTTTTAGGCTCGTTAGTTATTTTAATACAAATTTTACTTCTTGTCGTCTTGTCGTCGTTAGCTTTCTTTAATTCAATCATCCGCCATCATTTTTCACTCCCACTCTCACTGTCACTCACTCCCATCTCATTCATTCTTCTTACATTCCATTTTACTAATTAATTTTTAAGTTTCATTCCACGTTAAGCTTTAACTATCGTATTTATAAGAAAATAGTCCCACATTTATTATTTGCCTTCGCATATCTTAAAGAACATTGGGCAAGTCCCCCCCTTATGCCTTGTTCTAACATTTGATACATATCAATATCTGAAATTAAGTCTAAATTAATTTTTGTATATAATAACATTGCATCCCAACTTAGCGAGGGGGATGATACATCAAGGACCAAGGACAAGGATCAAGGTCATAATACTTTAAGCTCATTGATCTAAACTTTTCAAAAACATCACATAAAAGTAGGACATCGCATTTCAAATATAAGTCTGTGTACTCCCCTAAATTAGAAATATCAAATGCATTCCAGACTTTTAATGCATGATTATAATCTTCATTCGAAATAGATTGGGATGTGAGTTTATTATAAAATTTTGATGAATCTGGCAATTTAGTATCTTTATAACGATCCCATGAATCAATGTAATCATAACAATAGACACCCTTCTTGCATGCTAAATTAAATAAATAATCATCATTAAAAAAAAAACTCAAGTTTTGAAAATCTTCTGTTTTCATCGTTTTTATTAAATTATCTAGGCTTGAACTTAAAAAATTAAAAGAATCGATAAACTTTAACTGAGCTACATTTTTTTTGTCAATCGGGACGAATTTTGTGAAAGAAATATATTTTTCTTTGTTTTTAGGAATAAGATTTATACGACCACAAAGAGCTGAAAGTTCCTTTATAAACAAATGACAATCATAACCAGAAAGATTATGAAATATGACAGGTATAAATGGACAAGATTTCGCATTCAAATTACATGTACTGTGTGCTGGTCCTCTATACATTCCGGTGAAATGATCATGATCAGCAACAACGAGGTCAGTATTAGAAAATGTTTTCTTACATAAGTGGCATTGTTTAGCGTTGTTTAAAGACATTTGTTGAGCTTTGCTTATTATCATGGGTTTTATCTCTGACATTAGTCTATGAAGTCTTATTACGTCCTGACTAATAGATTTAACGAACTTTTTCGAACAGTCTGGTCCCCTATAGGATCTAAACACATTTAATTCAGGTTTAGACTGACAAAAAATGTAATAACCATAACAACTTGCCATATGGATTTGTATACTTTCTACACATGTGGATTTATTTTTGTCTGAATATTCTTGTAATAGACTCTCAAAATCACCGTAAATAACAATGGGAACTCTTTGAGTCCTATTATAATTTGAAAAACAAAGTTTTGAGTTTTCTTCGGGAAGTATAGTCTGCACTCTTGCACAGCTATGATTGAATTGTTTTTCTGATGAGTCAAAATACACGAAACATTCGTCACATAAATATATCTTAGACTTATGTTTTGTAAGTTATCTGTGTACAAGCTTACTGAAATATTTAATTAAGCAAAAATGACTTTTACCGTTATTATTGAAATAAAGTAAATTTACATGATAAAGTTTTCTTTTTAAAGTTTTATATAACGGCCCTGTTACATCGTAATTCTGTTCCAAACCATAGACGTTAACACTTATGTTGGGATTTAAATCTTCAAATAATTTGTTATCGTCTAAACTGGGCGGAAATGTCATGCTAGTAATGTTTAACACTTTTGAATAGTGAGGATATGATGTAACTCTATTGGGGTTATTCTTCGCTGGGTACAAATATGCTACTATGCTCCAAAGAAAACAATGATTGTCTTTATTAACTATGTTTAGACTTGATTTCGTATTCTGAATTCGTTTAGGTAATTCTAAATAAGATCCCGCTCTCAAAGGACTGTATTTAGCGAAATTAATTTCTAAATGACTTATCGATTCGATTGTCCAGCCTGACTCACTTAGTTCGAACTCGGAACATTTATTTAAGGCTAGCTTTCGCCCGCGGCTTCGCCCGCGTATAATTGAGTAACAAACATCCAAACACACAAACATACAAACTGTCACCTTTATAATATCAGTAAGATTACGTCATTATGAAGTTTTAAGTGGGTATATTACTGCAAAGTTTCATCAAAATCCGTTCAGTAGTTTTTGCGTAAAAGAATAACAAACGTCCATCCATCCATCCTCACACACTTTCGCATTTAGGGGTATGAGGAACAGGGTGTAAAGTTCACTCATCCCCCATAGTAAAGGGAGGATCCTCCTACCAGACGGGTGTTATGTCTGGCGGGCAATTGCCCAAGGACTGATTTCGGATAGTCTTATATATATGAATCGCGCGGTAAACTTAAATAGCGCGATGCAGGATCTGTGACGTCAGGTCTTTGATACTTAGTTCGTATGTGGCGGTGTAGATGCCGCCACACGCATTTATAATATTAGTAAGTAGGAGCACTCCCGAGGAGATATTTAGGACACTGGCAGCCTCATGGATGACCAAGGGCATTGAAGTCGGTAGTTGGAGGTTGATAAACCTCCGATTTGTCGACGACATAGTACTTTTTTGCCCCCACAGCTCTGGAACTACAGACTATGCTTCAAGACCTAAGCACGGCAAGCCTCAGGGTTGGACTCACGATGAATCGGTCTTAAACAAAAACCATAACCAACAGCACTAAGTGTAGTTTCGAGGTAGATGGGCAGGAAACACATGTCGATGAGTACATCTACTTGGGCCAGTTAGTTGCTTTCGAAAACAGGTAACAAAAGGAATTCTATCGCTGCATCGAAAATGCCTGGAAAAGGTACTGGTCTCTGAAGACGGTAATGAAAGGCGATCTGCCGATCTCCATGAAGCGAACACTCATCGATATGTGTATTCTGCCTGTCCTAACCTACGGTACGCAGACCTGGCCTGGACCTGGTCTTACCGAGTCGCAAAAGTTTCTTCTTGGGGTTTGCCAAAGAGCAATGGAACGAAGCATTCTAGGCGTAAAACGAACTGACAATTATCGAAACACTACGCTGCGCTCTAAAACGGGGATTCTTGATGTAGGCAAAAAGGCTGCCAAGCTAAAATGGGATTGGGCGGGTCATGTAAGCCGCATGCATAGCGACCGCTGGGCAACAGTCTCCACACGGCGGGTGCCTGAGGATGGACGGCACCGCCGAGGCCGGCCTAGGAAGAGGAGGCGAGACGACCTAGACGCAAACCGCAAGGGTTGGATCGAGGAGGCCCTGGAGAAAGATGCTTGGAAGTATTTGGGGAGGCCTTTGCTGAGCAATGGGACGGTGTAGGCTAATCGATAAATATAAAAATGTCGTGCCACGGTGCTTGTGGTCGCACTCCTCCGAAACGGCTCGACCGATTTTTACGAAAATTTTATGTTTATTTAGTAGGTATGACAATAGGTCGTAAAGAGGTAGGTATGCAGGTAGGGTAGGTAGATAAGTAGATAGGTAGGGTAGCGTAGGTGGATAGGTAGGGTACGGTAGGTGGATAGGTAGGTGTGCCGTAGATAAGCACTTAGTGCTACCAGTGCGAAACCGGGGCGGGAAGCTAGTATAAAAACAAAAAAATATAAATTGCAATATTACTGTGAAGTTTCATCAAAATCCGTTCAGTAGTTTCTGCGTGAAAGAGTAACAAACATCCATTCATCCTCACAAACTTTCGCATTTATAATATTAGTAGAATAATATAAGTAATTAAAATAAAAACCAATTGCGTAACACACTATCAATCAAAATCTGAATGATTTTATGGATATTGCTAATCCATTGCTTCATTAATTATTATGTTCGAGAAATCTGTCAACAACGTAAATAACGCAATTAATTTTGTTGAACTGTCAAAATGAGACCCATTGCTATTGTAAGTGTGTTACGCAATTACCCCGTTGATATAGGACATCTAACACGTTCCTGTGGGATAATTTCCGACATTCACGACGTTAATTAAAGCATAAATTTGAATTTTAAAACTAACCGTTATTCTTAAACTAACAAAAAAAGAAAGACTTCTAATATCTAATTAAAATAAAAACTACTATAATATATTTCTACTTTAAATACTACCAAAAAATTTTTATTAGACCATGGCGCGTCATTATCTGGCCCACCGCTCACCCCCGCTTCATTCTTATCGTTGTAACTTTTAAACTATTCTTCCAAATGTCTTAGTTAAAAACAAAGTAATAAAGACAAAGTTTATCTACATTAAATACCGAAAGCGATGAAGTTATTCATTTTGATTAGAATTAACTAAATACTCCAAAATGTGCAATGTAAAAAAGTCTCCATTTTAAATGTATTTATGGCTCACTATTTTAGCTATAATGGCTTCCACATAAAAGATAGATATATGCTGTCGCGGACTTTTATTTAGAACTATTTTAGACAAACAATCCCACGATACATTATCTTCGTATAACTCTAACGGTTTAGGCAGCGCACGCCAAGATAGCTCTCAGAGGGCAGAAATTTTTCCGACTTACTTCATACTTATCGTTATATTATGGCAAAATCAAACAAAATCATTATAAATTGTAGCCTATGTGTTATTCTGATGTATAAGCTAGATCACTGTAAAGTTTCATCAAAATCTGTTCAATAGTTTTTGCGTGAAAGAGTAACAAACATCCATACATCCATCTATCCATCCATCCTCACAAACTTTCGCATTTATAATATTAGTAGGATTTTTTCTGCAAATGCATGATATGTGGATAAAATATCTGTGCTTTGAAGTATAATTACATATCTTGTATTAAAAGATTTAAGACTAATTTCGTTATTTTTTAGGTAAAGTGTACGAAACAAAAAGTTCGAAACTGACTTTCAAAGAAACGTGTTGTTTTAATAATTCTTTAATTAGATAGCAACATGTGTCTGAAGCTTCAGTTAAAAAATTTTCAGGTGTAATAGTAAAACTTTGAGGATTTATTTTGTAAGTGACTATTTTGTTTTTAAATGCACAAGCTATTATATGAACATTATCAAATTGAGTTTTTATGAGATTATTAGATTTATGGATGTTAGTTTTTTTGTGAGAAGAAGGAGTTTGACAGAAAACCATTTTAGAATAAGTTTATTTCTATTTTCTTAGTTAAATTGTATTAAGAATATTTTATTATTTTCAAGTTTAGGTTTTTATTTAGGTTTTTGCTTTATCTACTAAGTAGATTATGTAAGAGAACAAGATAATAATTATATTATGAACTAGCTGCTGCCCGCGGCTTCGCCCGCGTGAGTGTCGGAAATTACCCCATACATCCCCATGGGTTTTAAGTATAAATATTGAGTTTCGAGTTAATTGGACAGCGCGTTAAAATTCTTCCATACAAACACTGACACCCCCCAACCCCCCTTTAGGGGGTAATTTAGAAAAACAAAAACTACAAACTTTATAATTTATTTAGATAACTATTCGTGCGAATTTTCATGTTTATTACCTCAAGGAATAAGATTTTTCCTACAAACTTTCATCCCTTATTTTACCCCCTTAGGGGTTGAATTTCGAAAAATCCTGATACACGTTATTCTTAATTTTTGGGTTTAAGTATAAATATTGAGTTCCGAGTTAATCGGACAGCACGTTAAAATTCTTCCATACAAACTTTGACACCCCCCAACCCCCCTTTAGGGCGTAATTTAGAAAAACAACAAATTACAAACTTTTTCATTTATTTTGATAATTATTCGTGCGGAATTTCTTGTTTATTACCTAAAGGAATAAGATTTTTCATACAAACTTTCATCCCCTATTTGACCCCCTTAGGGGTTGAATTTCGAAAAATGCTTCCTTATTCCTTGCCTACATTATAAAGGGAACCTCTGTGCAAAATTTCAGCTTTCTAGGTCCAAGGGTTTGGGCTGGGCGTTGATGAGTCAGTCAGTCAGGACTTGTATTTTTATTAATAGGTATAGATATAGATAGTAGGATAGGATACTTTTTCGGGATAAAAAGTACCCAGTGTGGTGCCCAGGATATTAAAGAATAATTATACCAAGTTTCATCGTAATCGAACCGGTAGTTTTTGCGTGATGCCTGAACAAACAGACAGACAGACAGACAGACAGACAGACAGACCGACAGACAGACAGACAAAAATTTTTTTAATCAAATTTTTGGTTTCGGTGTCGGTCTAGTAACACCCCCTGCCATTTATTATTTTGATATTTTCAATGTACAGAATTTTCACTTCTACAGATTTATTATAAGTATAGATATTTTATTATTTTCAAGTTTAGGTTTTATTTTAGGTTTTTGTTTTATCTACTAAGTAGATTCTGGAAGAGAACAAGATAATAATTATATTATGAATATTTTATTATTTTCAAGTTTAGGTTTTTATTTAGGTTTTTGTTTTATCTACTAAGTAGATTCTGGAAGAGAACAAGATAATAATTATATTATGAATATTTTATTATTTTCAAGTTTAGGTTTTTATTTAGGTTTTTGTTTTATCTACTAAGTAGATTCTGGAAGAGAACAAGATAATAATTATATTATGAATATTTTATTATTTTCAAGTTTAGGTTTTTATTTAGGTTTTTGTTTTATCTACTAAGTAGATTCTGGAAGAGAACAAGATAATAATTATATTATGAATATTTTATTATTTTCAAGTATAGGTTTTTGTTTTATCTACTAAGTAGATTCTGGAAGAGAACAAGATAATAATTATATTATGAATATTTTATTATTTTCAAGTTTAGGTTTTTATTTAGGTTTTTGTTTTATCTACTAAGTAGATTCTGGAAGAGAACAAGATAATAATTATATTATGAATATTTTATTACTTTCAAGTTTAGGTTTTTACTTAGGTTTTTGTTTTATCTACTAAGTAGATTCTGTAAGAGAACAATGCCAAAAATTAAAAAATATAAGTTACATCCAGGTTATTAGATAGAAGAGACACCCTAATCAAACATATATTATTTAAAACACGAGTAATAATATCTATTATATGTATTTATATTATACTGCCATATTATAAACGATTAAATTAAAATTTAATAAAAGTTAATTAATTTGTTAAACTTAATTTACAAACTTAGTTTAACTGGAATAAAAAGGTTTTAATATTTTTTTATTGTGGGTACAAAATTGGTTGATTAGAGGAATAATCCTCTTTAACTGCGTCAACCAATTGAGTAACCGCCCTCCAAGTTTGGCTGTTGTCATTTACCGCTGTTTTGAAGGAAACCAAAGAATGTTTCCAACGGTTGGTTGCTATGGCCTCCAACTCCTGACAGTTCGATATCCGAACCTCAATATAATATTCCCCGTGCTTTGTAGGGTTGCTTTGCATAGTATAACCAGAACCGACTCGACGCGTTAGGTAGCTCTTCAGTTTTGCTGCCCGAATTGGTTCACATTGCTCTTCATCCTGGAAATAAACAAAAAATTGTTTCATTATATATCATCATTACAACTACACTTGACCAGCCCTGAGAATCGGACACAGGGCTGGTCAAGTGGGTGGTCACTTCACAATTATCAGTAACTATGCTTACACCACTACTAAACCTGAACAACTATCTGTAGGTCATACAATATTTATTCCGCACGGAAATCGAAGCCGCACAGCAGCCAATTCGTTCACCCCTAGGCCAACCGAGTCGTCAAAAAATAATTATTAAATGACAATTTTATCTCAACTTACCTCGGAATCAGGGTAGATGGATCGTTTTCGTTTCTTTTTAGCAGATGTAGACGTCAATACAGGTGCGGTCGAAGGGCCGGCCTCTGATTCAGACCCACTACCAGCAAACGACTGTTCTTGGAGTGGTTTTTTAGTTTTTCCTTTTGGCTTCGAGGGTTTAGGTGTTAAAGGCTTACTTGGTTTTTTTTTTTGTGATATAGGGATCACTTCAGTATCGGAGTCAAATGGATTGGAAAACCTGAAAATAAAACATAATTATAAAGCAGGTCTACTTACAAACATTCATACGTTTAGTTAAATTTTGTAAAGCAGGTCTACTTACAAACATTCATACGTTTAGTTAAAACTATTATCACCCAGTCCGTTCATGATACTACACAATAGTTTCCTGTCACACCAAACTATTTTCCTGCAAGGAAATCGAACTCATAAACTCACTCTCAACAGCGACAACCTCTGAACTTATAAGACCTTCGATCATATTGATCAATAAGTCCTACTAATGAATACGGTCGGTTACACCCCACACACTCTTAGTCTTACACACCTGCACCCATCATAAATATACACTGATCACAAAATTTTAGAGTTAAAATGACACGTACATACTTACTGTTTTATTTATTAAACGCACTAATTAAACGACGTTACGTACCAAAATGCACTGCAGAATGCACTGCTAAAAATATTCTGTTAGATTATCTCCAGATGACACTGATTTTATATCCGTAAATTGTAAAACGGTATACACACATGGTGAATGTTTATTAGTTATAGTTTATTTAAAATTAGGCGTAAATATTGGCATACAATTTTAATCCCTATGCGTATTGTACATAAGATTTATAATTATTTATTTCTTAATCATCATTCATACTCAATTGTAACGTTGCCCTAACTTACCATTTTAGGAGGATATATTATACGGCGCCGCGCTGTCGCTGAAAACTGAGACGAAATTTTTATAAGGTAATCGTACGTACTTGTATACAAATGGGTCTCTCCATCAGGAAATTCTAGAGACCAGCCATAGCGGGTTTTGATATTAAACTTGAGGATGACTAATATAAATTGAACTCCAAATTATTTTATTGGAAAACAAAGAAAAAACCATTTTATGTTATTAATAGATGAGTTAAACAGGATTTTTTATATTGGAAATTGTGTAAATGATAAATCAGCATGTTTCTCATGATTTAGTGATAATTACCTGATTCAGAAGACATTTTATGCTACCAGGTTCTACCGGAAGATGAACTTCCTTTTATTTAAATCATACATAACCCAATACATAATATCACTCCTTGTTTCTCCGAAGGGTTACGCAGAGGTGTATGGAGGTACACCCACATTTTCGCCAGTTATGTTAGTGCCATGTAATAGAGGGCCAGCCTATTGCCGTCAACCGTCGTACAAATCCAGATTCCGGGCTTGTACTGAGAAATTCCTAATGAAAAAAAAAACCCCCAATACCACATTTCCCAACCTCGGATTCGAACCCAGAACTTCATGCTCAGCAGTAGCGCTTGCGACCGCTAGACCAACGAGGCAGTCAGTATTATTTAAATCAATTTAAAATAATAAGACTCATCAAAACCTCATGTCCGTGATACAATGGATTTCGATTATTATTTATATTAAAGTAAATAATGGTAAAAAAAAAAACATGAAAACAAAATCCAGACCGGAACAAATACTTATTTGTTCCGTGCGGGAATCGAACCCGCGACACTTGGTGCATTTAGTAGCAGCACGTTTATAAACTAATATTTACATTGTGATGCAGTTAGACGAGCTCTTTATCAATGCGCCAAACGTGTCGTCGAAAATGTGGCAAAATACTAGATCGCTTTGAAGATTGGGAGATTTACGATGATCCTTGGATGCTACATGCATTTTGGATTTTGGTTCTTATGATTTTTTACATTATTTTATATTATAATTTATAGTCAGCTACTCTATCTCCAATAGTACAGTTACTTTTACTACCGGCTACACATCAAGTTATAATTTCCAGAAAAAACTTATCTCTCATTATACGGAAAGCCATACATTCATTAATACAAGACGTGCGACACATCGGTTCGACACAACGCTGCGCGGCGATCGAACATGATATTGAGTAAACCTTTGCTTCGCTATAATAATATCAGTTCGACACCATGCCAACCGCTCGGACATTGTAAACTATATCGCAGATCACGATACAGTGCAAGACATTTATCGAAATAGAATTGGGGGTTCTGCATCACGGCGCGAGCGCAGCGAGAGCAAGTGATGCAGAACCCCCAATTCTAACCTACTAGTAGGTCGTAGCCGTATAATCCAGTATAATTGTTTCAGTTCGTTCACGACTATTTCCTGGTTTCCGTGGTATGCTTTTACGTGGTAGTACTTCACGATGAGGTGAGTGACATGGCACCGGCCGTGCAGTATCACAGGACGTTTTACGTTGGTTGATATCTCAGGTGCGGCATCAATGCGGCCACCCAGTCTCAGCAAGCCATCATCGTCAATAATTGGAGTCAAGGTAAGTAATTTACTTTTTTTATCTAATGCTTTATTTTGTTTCAGGTTGTGCAGGTCATCTGGGAAAGCTTTCATCTGAGAGTACTTCAACAACATGTTCTCAGCGCGTTCCATCATTGCGCCATCTATATCAACACTAGAAACTTTCTTGCATTTGTTTATGAAAGATAAAACCACACACATGGATCTCACCAGTCGAAGCCATGAAGAGAACCTTTCTGGTTCAGGAACAGCGGGTAAACACACAGGTGCAACGTGAATATTATTTATACATTCTAGGTCCACGTCGCGAACATCAGGTCAGGTATCTTCGATTCTCCAGGCCACGATTGTTCTTCTTCATATAGAAATGACGGCCCATATAACCACTCATTTTTCAATGTTTTTATTTCACAGGTTTCTCGTGTGGCAATATCGGCGATATTCAACTTCGTAGGTATATATCTCCATTCTTCAATTTTAGTAAGTTCATCTAATTCGCCAAGGCGGTGAGCTATGTAGGCTTTATAACTTCGCGCGTTATTGCGTATCCAGTGTAAAACTGTAGATGAGTCACACCAGAATATTTTTCTTTCAGCCTTTATTCTATGCTCGTTTATTATGTTATTGGCCAATCTTCCCGCCAAAACAGCTGCTTGTAGCTCTAAGCGTGGCATAGATACATACTTTACAGGCGCGACTCGACATTTACTGGACACAAAGGCAACTTGAATAGTTTGTTTACAATCAATCCAACGCCAGTACGCGACAGCGCACATCGCTTGAGTCGACGCGTCGCAGAACATATGGAGCTGTAGGTTCGTATAGCGCTCGGTCAACTGAGCCTGCGACGCGCTATTCGGTGCGTCTGCACTGAGGTCGTGCGTCTCACTCTCGCACGTAGGTACAGTCAGCATCAAAAGTTGATGACTACATTTAGATTTTCAAAATCGCTGTACACCGTATTATACCTAAATCGCTCAACATGACAAGCGCCAGAAATGAATGATTATCATAAAAGGGCATAAGTAGGTGACCATTACTTTTCAAAAGTCGCTAAACAAAGTTATAGTAAAAAAAGCATAACATTCTTCGTCTCTAAAGTTTCTGAACAAATTTTAGACAAAAATAGCATACCATCGTTTATCTCTAAAGTCCCTGAACAAAATGCCATTTCATTTTGTTCAGGGACTTTAGAGATAAACGATTTTGGGTTTAATATGTGTGTGTATTTTTTTCGGCAGGTATGTGTGTTTGGTATATAAATTAAGTAGACACATGCACATGTAAATCACCACCCTTTTATTTATTATCAACAAAATTAAATTAAATGGTTCGATAAATCAATACAGATAATTATTATTTGTTTTAATTACAAATCAACTCATAATAAAATAATTTAAACTTTCATAATCAAATCAATGTTTTATAAACAAAAACAAGGTATGATTTTTTATCAATTACAATATGATTAGACCTTAACTACTTAGAATTAAAACCTAGTGTGTCCCCCATTGGCATCGATGACATTTTGGAGACGTTCTCGCATGGAGTTGACCATATTTGCACAAGTATCTCGTCCCCTAAAAACTTCCCAGATTTCTATGGCGTGATTTAGTAAATTTTCCTTTGTTCGAGGAGTGCTTTCATCCCAAGCCTGGACCATAAGCCCCCATAAGTTTTCGATGGGGTTAAGGTCTGGGCTCTTTGGTGGGAATGGAATTTCGACAATGTGATCAGCGTTATCCCGGAACCAAGCTCTGCACACTCGGGCCATGTGGATTGAACAGTTGTCATGTATGAAATGTAATGGGGCCATATCAGGTAACACTATTTGTGCTGTGGGCAGTAAAACATCTTGCAAGATGTCTTTGTAGCCTTCGGCATTTAGCCGACCAGCAATGTCTATCAGTTCCCCTGGTCCACTTTTATTTTTGGGGGTATGAGGAACAGGGTGTAAAGTTCTCTCATCCCCCATAGAAAAGGGAGGATCCTCCAACCAGACGGTTATTGTGTCTGGCGGGCAATTGCCCAAGGACTGATGTCGGATAGTCTTATATATATGAATCGCGCGGTAAACTTAAATAGCGCGATGCAGGATCTGTGACGTCAGGTCTTTGATGCATAGTTCGCATGTGGCAATGTAGATGCCGCCACATCACTCCCCTCCGGAGACCGGAGGTCGATAGTGGGCTGAGTCTTGTATCTTGCGATGCTTCACAGTGCCAGTTGAGGTTCCAGTGAGTCGGAACCGGGTGCCGCATAGTTCACAGTGGGTCGGAACTGTCTGCGGTGAATCCCCAGTGAGTCGGGGTGGCGCTGCGTTGTGATCCAGTGAGTCGGATGTAGTACAGCGCCGGGTTGTGGCTGACTGCTGGCGTCGACCAGGAGAGGGTTGAAGAGCTCTGCTTGTGGACCGGCCGAAGGTGCAGTGTGCTGTGCCAAGGTTGCTGATGAGGCTGAGGGTGATGACCAGGAATGCGCGTTCGCTGCATGCTGGTGGTCAGGATACCCGTTGAAGCCGTGGGTGCTGGCTGGCTGTGTGACTCGCCTCACGAAAGCTTGCGGGAGTGATGTTGATGACGTCACGCTGAAGTAGTTGCACGAAGGCTGCGCTGACGTTCATATTCGGGGTCACCAATTTAGGGGTATGAGGAACAGGGTGTAAAGTTCTCTCATCCCCCATAGAAAAGGGAGGATCCTCCTACCAGACGGGTGTTGTGTCTGGCGGGCATTTGCCCAAGGACTGATGTCGGATAGTCTTATATATATGAATCGCGCGGTAAACTTAAATAGCGCGATGCAGGATCTGTGACGTCAGGTCTTTGATGCTTAGTTCGCAAAAACGAATAATCTCTGGGTTTATAATGAGATCAGCATAACAGGTAAATTAATTTAAATAGTCATTTGCAAATAACGCACTATACGCTGCTGGAATCAGCCGAACTAGACTGGAAATTGCTATTGCTTGAACCGATAATTTGTGCAGCTTAGCAATGCGTGTCAAAATGCCAATAGGAACGCCTGTTTCTTGCTAACAGCCAATCACAAGCATTCATCAAAGTTCTCAGCTAGCAATATAGTGCGTCAGTTGTCTTAATTCCTATTATAAGTTTTGCTTTGTACAATTTGTGTTAAATTATACGATTTGGCTAACAATACAGTTTATAACTAGCAGTCGTGGTCATAAAATGTGCGAGACGGTCTAAGATAACAACAGTACAGGGATGATACACGAAAACAATAGGCGATCAAGGTGACAATAAAATCATGCACAGCAGAGGGGCGCGTGAGCAAGTTCCGACTGAAGGTCGTGTCAAGGCGATCGAACGTTCGCGACCTCACACCTCCCACTTTGGCGCATGCCGGCTACGTCACGATGACGCAGCTCGCCGTGCGCGAGTCCAGTAGCTTACGTTACCGGTGGCGCGTCATCAACCGGTATACATGTTTGATGGTGGTGAATGTGAATGTATTGTTGACTGATTTATTATGTACTTATATTTAATAATTATTATAAATGACTGTAAATAAATATTATTATTGTGTTTGTATATAAGTGTGTATTATTGTGTAAGTTTATAATATATAAATGAATAAGTGGTATGGTAGGTATGTACCCCACACCACCCCCCTCCAGAGACCGTCAAGGGCGATAAAAATCTGGGAATCTGACACGACGTCCGGAACGAGTTGTGTACTCCTTTTGTTGTACACCTATATCCGGAGTAGGAGTATCTTCTACCGGGTCAGCTTTGTCGGCCAATATGTAGGCTGGCTTAAGGCGGTCTATGGAGACCGTGACCTCTTTACCCTTGAATAAAATTTTAAAAACTTTATCGCTCCTTTGCAGAACTTTGTGAGGACCTGTGTAAGCTGGTTGCAGCGAACCACGTAATGCGTCTTCACGAAGGAACACGTGATCAGTGGTCTGCAGATCCTTAAAAACAAATATGCTCGTCTTGTTGTGACGGGAAGCTGGAGTTGGTTGCAGTTTTTGGGCAAAATTGCGGATGCGCGCGGTAAATTCCGTAATGTCGGTCGTACCGACATCTGATGGTGTAAAAAATTCTCCTGGGAGTCTTAGCTGCTCGCCGTAAACTAATTCGGCGGATGACGCTTGAACATCCTTTTTGAATGCGCTCCTTATACCAAGCAATACCCACGGCAAAGACTCTGTCCACTTGTCATTAGCATGACACATGATGGACGCCTTGAGTTGCCTGTGAAACCGCTCGACCATGCCGTTGCAAGCTGGATGGTATGCAGTTGTCCGCTTGTGCTGAAAGCCGCAACATTTTGACAGCTGTTCGAACAGAGCCGACTCGAATTGACGGCCTCTGTCCGTAACAATGTCAGTGGGACAACCAAATCTGGAAATCCATCCAGACAGCAGCGCTTTAGCTACTGTCTCGGCAGTAATGTCGACAATAGGTACGACCTCTGGCCACCTGGTAAATCTGTCGACTGCCGTCAGACAGTATCTAAAGCCTTGTGACATTGGAAGCGGGCCCACAAGGTCGATGTGGATCGTGGTGAACCTGGCGCGTGGGAGATGATACGTCCCTAATGGTGCGGAAACGTGACGGCTCACCTTAGCCCGCTGGCATGCGAGGCAAGCTCGCGCCCACTCCCTGCAGTCCTTCCTGACGCCTGGCCAAACAAAGCGCTCTGAAATTAATTTGGCAGTCGCTGAGACGCCTGGGTGACTGAGGGAATGTAGGCTGTCGAAAATTTGTTTCCGCAGCATATTAGGTACAAATGGTCTGGGGGACGCTGTACTGACGTCGCAGTACACGAACGAACGCTCCCCAGGAGCTTGTACCTTTTTGAGAACTAGTGAAGACCCTTCCTGAAGAAGCTTCTTCAGTTCCGGATCTGACGCCTGTGAGTTCGCGAGGATGTCAAGATTGACTGGAGCTTGGAGCTCTTCCACGCGTGATAAGGGGTCAGCCACGACATTGTCTTTGCCGGAGATGTGACGTATGTCGGTGGTAAACTGGGCTATGAAGTCTAGGTACCGGAATTGCCTTGGCGAACAGTTCTTCTTCCTTTCGTGGAATGCGAAACTGATCGGCTTATGGTCCGTATACACGACGAAGTGTCTAGCCTCCAGCATGTGGCGAAAGTATTTGATGGCCTCGTAAATGGCCAGCAGTTCCCTGTCATAGGGAGAATACTTTGCTTGCGAAGGGCTGAGCTTTCGGGAAAAGAAAGCTAACGGCTGCCAACCATCGTCGCTGAGCTGCTGTAGCACCGCGCCGATTGCAGTATCCGACGCATCGGTGACCAATGCGAGTTTGGCATTGCAATCGGGGTGAGCTAATAAAGCAGCGTTAGCCAGGCTTTCCTTGCAGTCCTCGAATGCCTGCAAGGTATTCTCCGCAAGACATATAGGATGCGAGCCCTTTACGTTGCCGATCAAGAGGTTGTGAAGCGGCGCCTGTATTTGAGCTGCGTGGGGCATGAAACGCCTATAAAAATTAATCATCCCCAAAAATCGACGCAGCTGACGTACATCTTTAGGCGGAGGGAACTTCTTGATTGCGTCTACCTTACTGTCAAGTGGTTTGGTGCCCTTTTCGGAGATATGGTAACCTAAGAAAGTTACTTCCGGGACACCAAAGACACACTTGGACGTGTTGATTAACATGCCGAAGTCCTTCATCCTGCTGAAAATGATGCGTAGGTGTTCCTCGTGCTCTGCTTCTGTCCTGGAGAAGATCAAAAAATCGTCCAAATACACACCACACATTCACACATATTCATCCACCCCCAAAGACCCACAGAAATCCTTCCACTGGATCTATTTTCTATTAAGTGCTCCTCTTGATAACGGGAATTATTAATTCTCCATAACGTAATTCGACCGTGTTGAGAAGATTTGAAGGTCTTTTCATCAGCAAATATTACATTGGAAAAATCAAAATTTAAATATCGTTCTGCAAACTGAAGTCTTTGCAACTTATGTCGAGCAGTCAATTTTAACTTACGGGCCGGTTTTCGGCAATGTATACCAGCTTCGTGGAGACATCGACGAACGGTGGTTAAAGAAATATTGTTAGCTATAGCTACATTTCTGGTTTGAAGGAACGGAGTCTCTCTGAATTGACGAATGATATTTACGTCCTGTGTTCTTGAAGTTCTTCTTGGTCTACCGGTCTTCTTAATTTCATCAACGTTTCCTTCATTATCCCATCGCCTTATCCACAAGTACACGGTATTACGCTACAAAAAAAAAACATGCATTAGAACCTAACACCTTATTGATCGGAAGTGACCTATGCTATGCGTCCGATTTTGATTCTACCCTGTTAGATTCCCACTTAGGACAAACATTCGTGTGACGAATACGTGTGTATAAGTCTTGGTATTAATCCTTTCTTAATAATATTATAAATGTCAAAGCTTATATGTTTGTTATTCATCACGATAAAACTACTGAATACATTTGGATGAAATTTGGAACAAAACAATTTGGATGTAGGTATGTCATAATCTCATATTATTCACAGTATCTTATCTTCTCATTTACATCCTGTATAATCTCAAAATACATAAAATAAAATAACTTACAGCAACCCCCATTTCTCTAGCTATTTCGGCAACAGAAAGTCCTTCTTCTCGCAATATCACTATTCTGTGACGTTCATGTGCAGTAATATGAACATTAAATGGCATTATAATGTTTATTTGTTACTAAAGCGCAATTGATAACTAATACAATATTTATAGATGAAATATAATTGCAACCGCAATGGTCTACATCCGATACAAAGTGATAATTAAGTAGAAATATTCTTTTTACATTCAAGGGTAAACAATTTTTCAAATACCCACAACTATGTTTCCCAAAGAATTGAATTAAAACGGAATTTGTGGTAATTTTGAAAATGAGTCTTATATGTATACAGATTAGGTTCTAATTCAATCGTAACTATAAAAATCATAAACTAAGTCGACGGTATGAATTTGAACAGAATCTGCGTGATTTTTGAAAATGAGTCTTATTGCTTTACGAATAAGGTTACAATTCAATCGAACTAAAAAATAATTAATTACGCGATGGTATAAATTCAAACATAATCTGCGTGATTTTTGATAGTCAAATATGGTTACTATTCAATCGTAATACAGCAACATCGTCAACGTTTTTTAGTTTGCAGTTCAGCTACTTTTGATAGTATAAGTTTACACGCTACGAATCCGAAACAAAGTAATGTTCAGTAACTTTTGTTATTAATGATGTTAAGTTATTTTTGGACACTGCTGTGACTAAACTAGATAACCAAAACAAGCATTTTATATTGTTCAGTGACTTTTGTAAAACTTAATGATATGATGTTTTCGGATATTATAACGATCAGCAATTTTTGACAAAATGGTGTTCAGTGACCTTTGACGAGTAGTGTTCAGTTAATTTTGAACTTTAATGATGTTCATTCAATACTGGCACCCTCTCTTGTTACGCGATTTATGGGTGATATAATGTACAGTGATTTTGAAAATTTGAATGTGGTCATCGACTTTTGATGCTGACTGTACTGAGTGGCGAGTATTTCTTGTTGCCGACTCGTAATGTCGAGGCAAACGAATTTTATCAATGTTTATCATAACGCTCAGCCATTCGACCCATTTTATAAATATTTGGTCTGTTATTTCGTCGTCCCAGCTTATTCCAGACCTCCAAGTGTCTTGTAAAAGGATCTTGCCTTTTATCGTAATAGGCGAAAGGAATCCATAGACATCGAAGATGGAAATTAGTACACGTAGCATTTCCCGTTTAGTAGGTTTCTTTTGTCCAAGCAATATTGGTGTGGGAATTCTTTTAAAAGACACATCGAATCCCAGGTTATCATTGGCCGGAAACCAAATTAGGCCGAGTGTACGTTCTCCGTCATATAGTTGTCCATTTTTGAATATCACAGACGTCGATTTCAGGTTTTCTTTGGGTACATCTTTAAGTACAGACTGCTTATTAGACGTCCAATTTCTAATCTCGAATCCACCCTGTCTGTGGACGAATGTGACGTCATTCACAAGTTGGGTAGCCGTTTGTTCATCGGGTAAGGAGTCTATGTAGTCGTCGGCGTAGTGTTGGGTAAGTACAGCTTGCACAGCGGCCGGCATTGTGGACCGGAATCTTTTAGCGTTTTTGTTCTTTATAAACTGGGCAATGAATGGGGAACAGTTCGCGCCAAATATAAGGCTAGTCATGACCCAAGTTTGTGCTGGTTTGTCTGGTGATTCTCGCCATAAAAAGCGCAAGGCATCTCGATCAAGATCTCGTATTTTAATCCTTAAAAACATGTCTTTTATATCACCCGTGACCGCCACTTTGTTTTCTCGGAATCTCAGCATTATCCCGTACAGAGAGGTAAGTAGGTCGGGACCTTGCAGTAGGTAGTCATTTAAACACATGCCTTTGTTCTTAGCCGCGGCATCAAACACCAGTCGTAGTTTTTGTTTATTAGGGTTGTCAACTCCGAAATGTGGTAAGTACCATATTCTATTCGGACTTTTAGTTTCAGTGAGTTCTGATGCAAAATCGTTACTGAACAGGTGGTCAATTCTTTCTTTGTATCGCTCGGCGAAGCTTGAATTCACTTTCATTTTCTTTTCAACACCTTTCAGTCTTGTGAGTGCATTATCGTATGAGTTAGGCATCTCACCAAACGTACCTTTCCACGGGAGACCCACGTACCACCTTCCATCTTTCAAAGTGGCCGTTTCTTGTAGGTATTCTGTAGCTTTTACGTCTAATAAGTTTTGGCGGGGCTTGCTAGTAACTCCGACAGACTCCATTTCAAATGACTGGCGCATCTCGTTTTGCATTTCTCGTAGTATATGCTCACACTCATTGTTTTCTCCTTCCGACAGGAACAGAGTAGACTGCAGCTTCACATCATGATCGACAGCGGGCTTGGTGCGCATGCACCCGTGCATGCACCACCCTAACGGAGTGCGTGTGAAGTAGGGGTCCGTAGGTTTACCCTTAATTATTTCTAATGGTAAAATTAAATCGTAATTGTCCTGCCCTATCAAAAGTTCCGGTTTGTATTGACCAGCACAAATCACATTTTTTATTTCCGGTTTCATCAGTTCGTAATCACTTAGGTCCACGGCAGTAACATTTTGTACAGGTAAGTTCATGTTTGTTACACTGCGCGTACGAATTGTAAACTTAGTTCCTTCACAGTTAGAAAGTTCAAGGTCGATTACCTCACTATGGCATACCACTTCACTATTGTCCCATGCACCGCATACACGCATAGTTTGTTTATTACCGCGGAATCCTAGTTTCGACGCGAGCGTAGCGCTTATCAAGGTCACAGTTGAACCGTCATCGAGGAGCGCGACACTACGAAAAGTACCGTTAGGTCCGTGTAGGTAAATCGGTACAGTTTTTAGTAAAACTTTACGGCAGTTCTGGTGCAGATGATTCACAGTTTCCACGCGCGACTCTGTCTTGGTTTCAGTCTCAGATTCAGTTACGTCGGTTATTTTCACGCGCGGCACTGAGTTTTTGTTTGGAATATAGTGCAACAAACGATGGTGATTCAGTCCACACTTGTCTACGACACAAGCCGGTGCGGTACAGGTATCTTGTTTATGTTGTGACGTCAGACACTTGTAGCAAATACCATGGCGTTTTACGAATGCCCAGCGGTCTTTGCGTAATGATTTTTTTAAACTTTTTACAGTCTTGTAGTAAGTGCTCGGATACGTGACAGTACCGACACTCCATAACACTTTTCTGTCCATTGTTTTTGCTCACTTGTTCACTATTCAATAGAGTACGATGTTTTGAATGTTCGTTGTAACTTTGTTTTGTGTGTATGGTTGTTAAATTTACGGAAGTTTTTGTCATTTTTACTGCTTCATCACTTAGAAACTCGGACAATATTAATAGTTTAGGTTTTTCTGTGTTACTGATATGGGGGTAGCAGTAATCAGCCCACTTTGAGATCAGTATCATTGGTAGTTTCGAGAGGATGACCGATACAATGTTCATTCCTTTTAGGTATTCTTCACGTCCGATGGCAGTCACAGCAGCGACACAGTTTCTTACTTTCACAGAGAAGGGAATAATATCCTTCTGATACTCTTGTGCCATGGGGCATATTTTACATAGTTTACTTATGTCCTTCAGGATCCTGGATATTATTACATCAGGATTTCCAAACTGAAGTTCCAGTGTGTTCATTACATCTACTGCGGAGGTAGCACCAATGAGTAAGGCCGTCACCGCTTCTTTTGCTGGCCCTTGTAAGCTCCTCCTCAGACGCCACAGGTTTTCTTTGTCACTAAAATTACACACTTGTGAAGATTCTTCAAATGCTTGCTTGTACTGAAGCTATTCAAGGGGGTCACCAGAGTAATTAGGTAAGTCCCTCGGTGTAATTATGCCTGTTTGGTAAAATACTTGAACGTATCATCTACACGCAAGTTTACAGCACTTTTTCTACGACCTTCATTCCTGAACAGCATGGCTTTCTTAAAAACCGATCGACCACTACTAACCTACTGTCTTTTGTCGACTTCACTACATCCTGTATGGACAATGGCGGTCAGGTAGACTGTATTTTTACAGACTACAGTACTTAAATGTTTCGACCGTATTGACCATAATATACTTTTACAGAAGATCTTTTATGCAGGTATTCATGGTAACTTATACCGGTGGATAACATCTTACATAAAGAATCGTTCCCAGGCAGTCGTAATCAACGGTGCTGTTTCGAAGCGTCATGTAGTCCCTTCAGGAGTTCCCCAGGGATCGCTTCTTAGGCCCTTATTATTTAATATTTTCATAAATGACATTCACACGTGCTTTCAAAATTCATAATTTTTATTCTACGCAGACGACATGAAAATCTTCAAAAATATATACACGAACCGCGGCGGAGCTCGGAGGGGCGGCAGTACGGGTAGGGGGTGTGCGTGTCCGCACGGCTGGCACGGGGGGGAGCGTGGGTGGCGGGGGATGCGCATGAGGGGCAGCAGCACGCGCGATTGGCGCGGCCGCGCGCGCGGGCGCAACATGGCGCGCCGGCGCGGGCGGCGCGGCGGCGCGCGTGTGCGGCACTCGGCCTAATTTAGGCGCAGGTCCCGGTGCCTGTATCGGCACGGGGCGGAAGGCCGCGGGGCGTATGGTAACGCGTGCTGTCGGCTCGACGACGGCGCTGGCGCAACACGCGCAGGCGCCAATGATGTCGGCGGGCTGGAAGCCGCAGCGGTGCTAACCTTTGGTAAGGTAAGTGGTTCACCACTTACCTTGGTCTTGACAGGTCCGGCCAGCGGCGCACCGGGCGACACGTCGCCGATGTTCGGCATCGACGTCGCCCGGTCCAACACTGGACCGGTAGTCTCCAGTGGTGGTATAGATTACTACCCTTCGCGTCAATACTGGGCTGGATTGGTTGAGTGGATCCAGAGCATCCCCTTCATTGGGGTACCAGGTGAGAGGTACCTGAAGGTGGAACCGGAAGGAGCCGGGAGCAGCTGGTGGTGCAGTCGGAGCAGCGTCACTGGTGGGCGGCAACATCCGGAGGGACGGCAGCAGTTCGTGGACAAGCAGGCAGAGGGCGCCACTAGTGTGGTACAAGGCAGCGCGACGTGACGTCGACAAAGTCAGTGAGTGCAATAAGTGGAAAAAATTTGAGTACTTTGAGTGTTTAAAAAAAAAAAAAAGTGTTAAAGTAGTTCAGACGGGTAACTTATGCCCATTTACTTATGAAAATTAAAGTCTCAAGACTTGTAAAAGTTTATCCAAATATAACTTTGTGTTCGGAACAAGTGCAAGAAAATGTTATTAGTGGACATTAAGTTATATTCTTCCACTCTTATTGTGTTGTATTTTGAAAATTATTATTTGTTATTTTTCATTTTTTGTTGATTGTGTATCGTATAACCGGTGTTCAAAATGGATCTTTTTGTTATCCAAGAAGACGTAAAAATTAAAATGGAAAAGTCTTTGTCTAACTTTAAGAAATGCCCGAAAGATCGTCTTACAGTATCGTATTTTGAATCACGCTTAGAAAGTCTAGAGCAACAATGGCAACTTTTCTCCAATACACATGTAAAAATTATAAGCGAAATTAAAAAGCCAGAATTATATAGTCCTAAGTATTATAAAGAAAATGAATATGATGACGTGGAAGAACTATATATTCATTTTAAAAGTACTCTTAAAGAACTTATTAGAAAAAGTAACGCGAATGACCCTAGCCCGGGACCTAGCACCAAGGAATGTAGTAATTTTCGGTTGCCAGAAGTAAAAATAGAAGAAAGAAAGAAAGAAAAATTGTTTATTCTGCACAAACTAAACGCACATTACATAAAAAAAAAAGAAAAACACATAATTTACAAAATCAGCCAAAAGCCTCATATTCAGCCCAAAGTAATAAAAAAATTGAAAAAAATTGTCCATTGCTTGATGTCAGGGCCAGATACCAAAGACAATTTACATAACATTGCATAATGACGTGTTCCGACAATAACAAACAAACAAATAACAATCAAAACATACATAATTACAAAATGTCGATTACCGAGTGGATAATTATGTAGTTATGTAACATGCAAACAACAATAACAAGATCAAATTAAGCTGTGCAAGAATAGGTCATTGCTCAACAAAATGCTGTGACTTCGGACGAACCTATCATCAACAGCGCTGATTTTAAGCAAAAACCCCGCGAATGACGTAATGACGTCCCCCCGTGTGATAACAGTAAATCGGGTAAGCGAAAATTCTTACTGAATTATGAAGAGTGAGTGAGAGATTAACTGGACATAGTGTGTACATAAAAATATCTCGTATGTTTAAAAACAACTAAAATAAATAAACACATAAACTGAGAGATAAAATACTTACAATGAGAATAAAAATAGACTACTTAGTAAATAATGATTGTGGTGTGTTTTCTAAAATAAACTATTCAGCAGGTAAATTTAAAATTTCTTATAGCCCCATGGGAATTGCGATGGCTTGGCGGCCATTTGCAAAAGTCATGGCGTATGGCGTTCGCAACCTACAACCATGCTTTTCAAACTCAAACTCAAAGCATTTATTTCAATTAAACCATTTACAGGCACTTTTGAACTGTCAAGGAGTCGGTCAGTCAGAAAATATGAAGCTAGTTGCCCATTCCAAAGCGTAGTAGGTACCTATGGAGAAGAACGGGCAAGAAACTCCACGGACACTCTTTTAAATCAAAAAATTGTTACAAAAATTGGTTACATCATTCATGTTGAAATTACTTATACATGTGAGAACAATGTAGAAAGACGTGCATGATACAAGCGTCCGTTGATATAAATTATAAAAATAAAAATAAACAATTCAAAAATTAAAAATAAGCCATGGCAGCCAAGAGATGACCAGCCCCAACTGACGGCGCCCGTTCACGAACATGACGCATGGATTAGCACCATTCAGCTCAACCATTTTGAAGGGAGCTAAATGATCCAACACACACGCCACCATCAGCGAGACATCTGAGTGAGCATGACATACTCACAGCCGCCAGGGCACATTCAAGTCAATGAAAGACATAATATTACCCGGTAAATGGTAGCTCTATAGTACATAGTACTCACACATGTGCTATGCAGTTATATAATGCAAAGGAAATTGAGTTTATACAATGCAAAGATGTTCTTACAATCTTCAGCAGCTCCAACAGACTTTTCAAATGGTAATCAATTAGTTGCGGTTGTGGAGCAGGACTAGCATTGGCCCAAGCTGTCAAAGCTGAAAATTTTATTATTTATACTGGTGCATCCTCAGTGTTATTTTTTAATTCTTTTTGTTCTGTATTAATCCCATGATTGGTCAAATCCAATTTTGATTGTCTATGGACGCTCGCCAAGGCCGCACGCGATTGGTCGGTTCCCATTCCCGCCAAAACGCATAATTCGGCGACGTTGCGAAAAGCGCGCCATATAAAAGACGCTGCTGCCGGCCAATCTCCGCTTGAACACCAACTGCATTTGAACTCCGTGAGTGAAAATCGCTAAAACAAGGACAAATTGTGCATTACCGTGTTTTGTACTCGTGTCGTGAACTAGGTGAACAATATTCCACTCAAAGGAACGAACACATTTAAGAAGCGGCCGCAGCGGAGAAAAGGTGAGTCGTACTTGAGACTTTTCTGAGTTGAATTCGTATCCTTGATTGGGAGAACGAGCAGAACTCAGTACCTACAGAACTACCTAGTCGCTTTTTATAACCAGCGCTATTTATTACATACAGTCCACTTCTTTACCTCACATTCTGGTCACTCGAGCCCGTATTCTCTTTTCATTGTTTTAAAATCCCGCGTCCAAAATGGCGGAAGATTTAGAAACCAAACGTAAAATTTTAATAGTGAAAAAGCAATATTTATTCACTAAGATTCAAAAGCTTAATGATCTTTCTAAAAAGTTGGGAACTGAACCAGAAAAATTGCAATTATTTACGTTATTATTATCTGAAATTGAAAGTGTCCGCTCGAAGTTTGAATCCACCATATTTGAATTGTACGAAATAGAAGTGCAAATAAAACCTATTGCAAAAATGTCGATTAGTGAACTCGAAACATTTGACGAAATGTTAATTACATGTCAATTAATTGCTAAGGAACATTCTAATCTGATTTCTTATCTGCCGGTTCTGCCGCAGATAAAAATGATTTAGTAGTACCCGCGTTACCAAAGATATCACAGGTGAAATTGAAAATTGGATAACCTTTTATGATACGTTCTCATCATTAGTTCACGAGAGAAATTTCTCAGATATCGATAAATTCCATTATTTACTTTCATGCGTTAAAGGTTCAGCTTTAAATATTGTTAAAAATCTACCTATTACAGCCGCTAATTACACATTACTTTGGCAAAGTTTAGTTGATAAATATCACGACCACAGAACACTAGCATGTAGGTATTTCGATAAAATGTTAAATTTTCCACCGTTAACTAAAGATACGACGTCGAACTTAACTACATTTATATGTAGAAACCTTTGATCATTCACTTAAAGCGATTCAGAACTTAGACGATTTCTTATTGTGTCATTTGGCATTACAAAGACTCAACCCTCATACGCAAAAATTATTCGAAGAAAGTCGGGATCAAAAGTTGATACCTACATTTGCGGAACTAGTTAATTTTGTAAACAAACAGATTAAAGTTCTAGACACACTTTCTCTCTAGTAATACCCAAAATAAAAATCAAATAAAGTCTACGTCAAGGTCAGTTCTCAATACGGCACGAGCTCCGTACAATAATAACAACCGTAATAAAAATAATAATTCAACTTGTGTGATTTGTAAACAAAATCACATGATTTATCGATGTGATCAATTTCGTAAATTATCTGTCGATGAAAGAATGAACCGTGTTCATTCACTAAAACTGTGTCATAATTGTCTTAAATCTGACCATCAGTCTAAGGATTGTAAAAGTACAATGACTTGCGGAGTATGTGCATCACCGCATCATTACTTATTACATAAAGATAACGTTAAAAAGGATTGCGAGGGAATATCGTCCGTGGCGAACACCCCGACCATGCAGCCGTCTCTTTCACACGCGCAGCAAGCGCTTGTGTCGACTCACTTCGTAAGTGACACAGCTGATTCACCCGTTCAGCAAGCATTAATAAGCAATAACTGCGAATACGGAGTAGTGTTAGGTACAACACTTACGCATGTTATTGATTGTGTTGGTCAATATCAAGACTGCCGTGCAGTCATCGATTCCGGAGCTCAGAGTTCCTTTATAACTACTGAATGTGCTCAGAAGTTAGGATTACAACGTAAAAAATGTCCTTTCACCATTCACGGTATAGGTGGGGGAATAGTCAAAAATCAAGGCACGGTTACTTGTACATTAAAACCAAGACAGGCGGATAGTCCAACCTTTAGCGTTAATTTAGTGGTCGTTTCAAAGGTGTCGGCTGATATGCCTAATGTACCTTTCACAAAAAATGTTATTAACGAGTATAACACTTATAACTTAGCGGATCCACTGTTTTTCAAGCGTTCGCGAATAGATATTTTATTAGGTAACGACATGGTTCCAGATATTATCAGAGATAAACCGCTGGTAATTAAGAATGGTATTCCGAGTGTCATTAAAACGGTTTTCGGCTATGTTATTAGTGGAAAATTATATCCTACGAATAACTTATTATATCTTTAATTAAAATACCAAATATCGTAATTTGTGTATTGAGCTAAGTAGCCTCGAAATTAATTAAATAAGCCTTTTATTGCTGCTTCTACAAAGTTTTTTACAGTGATTTTCATTTATATTATACCTAAATTTGTTTTTCCCTTAAATATCGACGTTCGGTGCACTTTCCTAAACAGCTTGTCCTTCGACAAAGGCCTCCTCTAAAGATTTCCATCTCTCTCTATCTCTCGCCCTCTGAATCCACTCTGGACCAGCTACTCTTTTGAGGTCGTCTTCCCAACGTTTTGCTTGTCGTCCTTTACTCCTTTTTCCATCCATTGGGTACCACTCTGTTATTAATTTGGTCCATTTCTCTTTCTCCTCTCTTAACATATCCATCTCCATTTTTGTATTTTACATACCGTTTTCGCATCTTTAAACTTAGTAATACTTTTTATTTCTTTTAATCTTACTTTGTCTCTTTTCTTGACTCCAATTACACTTCTTTCTATACTATTTTGACAGACGTTAATTTTCTGCAATAATTTTTCTGTTAAAGCCCATGTTTGGCAACCATAGGTCAAGCACGGCAGAATACATACGTTGTAAATTTTTCTTTTGTCATTAATTCTCATCTCTCTGTTCTTCATCACTTCGCTAAGGGACCAAAATCTCTTCCAAGTATTAGCAATCCTTCTATCAATTTCCTTCTGCATAGTATCAGTTGTAGATATTAGCTGTCCTAAGTAAATGTAGTCTTCTACGTAGTCTATTGGTTCCCTATTTACTGTAATACTGATCTGAGTGGAATTGGTCATAATTTTGGTCTTTGTCGTGTTCATTGACAGCCCGGCTTTCGCACTTTGATCTGATAATTGCTGAAGCATTTGTTCTAGCTTTTTTGGGCACTCTGAAAACAGAATCAGATCGTCTGCAAAGCGTAAATGGTTTAAGTTTTCGCCGTTTATGTTGAGTCCATTTTCATTCCATTCCAAATTCCTGAATATCATCTCGAGAACTGCTGAGAATGGCTTAGGTGAGATAGGGTCCCCTTGCCGGACGCCTCGAAATACAAGTGGATAAATCATAAGCGTAGGGTAGGAACAATAATATGATGGAGGGTAGACTTAAACCTAATAAACACATGAACAATGAAGTAGGTAGGTAATTATATACAACATACCTTTCCCCCAAGTATACAAAATATATTCAAACTTTAACTTATACTTAAAGTCAACAATTTTGTATTTATTTAAATATCTAACATTAACAATACATAAGTCTATTCGATATATATTGAATCAGGCCTTTCATAAGGGCCTTTTGTATGAGATATAACATTACTTTTAATCTTACCCCCAGAATAACCAGACTCATAATCACTAGGTATACCTAACATCTCCGCCCACTTGTCCGGACTCGGTTTTTCAATTATTTCCTCACTCGATCCCGTACCTCCCATTTCCTCCTCATCTCGATTTTCCATTTCCAAACTGGTCTCTTCATTATTTACTTCTTCCCTCTCTCCTTGATTTACATTTTCTGTGACTTTATTTTTAACTAGTAGGTCGATGTGTCGGTTGACAACATTACCATCACCGGTTGCAACTTGATAATTGGATGGCCCTTGCTTTTTAACCACCGTACCAGGCAACCAACGAGGTCCACCACTGTAATTTCTATACATCACATTTTGGCCCACATTCGTTTCTCGAGTTACATTATGAGCATTATTGGTAATCTGTTGATCAGTTTTATTTTGAACACGATTATCCAGATGTATAACATCTAACAAGGTACGTAGGCGCCTGTTCATCAAGAGTTCAGAGGGGCTCTTGTTAGTTATTGTGCAAGGAGTTACACGCAATCTTAGTAGCATTCGAGGAATCTTAACATCCCACGAGATGTCATCCATTTTGCGCAATTTGTCTTTAACAGTTTGCACCATTTTTTCGGCCAACCCGTTTGTTGCAGGATGGTAAGGCGCTGTCTTGATATGTTTTATTTTATTTGCGTCCAAAAATTGCTTAATTTCAGCTGACACAAAGGACGTTCCGTTGTCGGACACCAATGTCTCACACAAACCATGAATAGCAAATAAATTTCTGAGGTGTCTAATGACCGTTCCCGTTGTCATATTGTTTACCAAGATAACTTCAGGCCATCTGGAATATGCGTCTACAACGATTAAAATATATTTACCTTGGAACGGTCCCGCAAAGTCCACATTTATTCGAGACCATGGCTTTGTAGGCGCGATCCACTCAGATTTTGTTTTCGGAGGCATGTGTTCAATCTCTTCGTTCAGTTTTGGCCACCAAACATAACTCCTGGGCAGTGATTTCGTTTGGACGATGCCGTTATGTGTTTTATGTAAAGCACGTAATATCGTTTCACGCAATGATGACGGTACCACCACTCGACAACCCAGTAAGATACAATCTTCGTGCATAGATACTTCCGAACGATGTAACCAATATGGACGCAGTTCATCATCAGTAACTCTAGCTGGCCAACCGCTTAGTACATGATGACTGACACGAGATAATAGCCTATCTCGCTTCGTTGCTAATGCTATTTGGTCAGCATCCACAGGGAAGTCGGTAGGTGTCTCTGCCATCAGCAACACGTCACATAACTGCTGTTCAGGTTGGTCGGGAACCGGCTGTGGCCATCGGCTCAATCCATCAGCGTGACCAATCTGTTGTCCCGGTTTGTACACAATTTCGTAATTGTGAGTCTCTTTATCTAATTGTGACTAACGGCGTTCGTGAATATGTAGAGTTCTGGAACCCATAGCTACGGGCCGCTCCTGTCCGTCTTCCATAACGTGAGCTAATACAGCGCCGACGCCGTATTCTGAGCTGTCGCAGGTGAGTAACAACGGCTTATTTAAATCGTAATGAACGAGCGTCAAGTCAGATGTCAGCAACCTTTTAGCCGTGTCAAAGCTACTTTGCTCCCTGTCTGTCCATTTCCAAGATTGTATTTTGTCGAGCAACCTATGTAGGGGCTCGAGCATGGTGGCTTAGTGAGGTACGAACCTCTCATAAAAATTATATAATCCCAAAAACGCTTGTAGCTGTTGAACGTTCTTTGGTTCAGGAGTGTTGACGATAGATTCCACTTTGCTGGGTGCAGGATGTATACCCTCAGCGTCTATGACAAAACCTAGAAACTCTAGACGTTCTTTGGCAAACTCACATTTGTTCCGATTGAGCCGCCAACCTGCCTTA
Organism: Eupsilia transversa; assembly: GCA_914767815.1. Lineage (NCBI taxonomy): Eukaryota > Metazoa > Arthropoda > Insecta > Lepidoptera > Noctuidae > Eupsilia > Eupsilia transversa. Next base: position 15,497,706 of record OU611873.1, on the reverse strand, counting down.
CCGATGCGCTCCAGTACAGTGTCGAGGCGCTGCGTCATCTCCGACATCGTTCGGCCACTGACGATGACGTCATCGATCAGTACTGCGACGCCGGGAACGCCAGCCAGCAACGCCGTCATCATGCGCTGGAAAATTCCCGGGCAGGCTTAAACACCAAAAGCCAATCTGTGTACTGAAAACAAACCTTTGCATGTGTTTAAAGTTAACAGCTGTGCTGTGGCGTCTGTGAAAACCACCTGTGTATATGCACGGTCAAGGTCGAGTGTCGTGTAAAATTTACCACCAGCAACCGTAGCAAACACTTCACTTGTAGTCGGCATAGGGTAGGTATCAGACTCGGTACCCTGATTAACCGTACTACGGTAGTCACCGCAAAGACGAATATCCCCGTTACGTTTGGGTATTGGAACAACCGGGGTCGCCCATTCTGAAAAAGCCACAGGGCGAAGTACCCCTTCTCCCACTAGACGATCTGTCTCTTTTTCAACGTTATTTTTAATAGCATAGGGTACGGGACGTGCCTTCAAAAACCTAGGCGTCGCACCTGGTTTCAAATGAATAGCCACAGGGTCCCCCCTGTAAGTACCGAGTCCGTCTCTGAAAACTTCGCTGTGCTTACATACAATCTGATCGTTAGCAGACATGTCAAGTTCAGATATCATATAAACATTTAAAGTAATACCTAGTGCCTCGAACCAGTTACGTCCCAACAGATTCGGTCCCGAGCCCTTAGCTACAATTACATTCAAAACACGCTTAATGTCTTTATATAGCACTTGCACTTGAGCTTGTCCCATCACTGTGACCGGCGAGCTATTCCACGTACACAAACGGTTGGGTACCGCGCGCAATGCGCTGCGCGAACGCACCCGCGCCCACGTCTGCTGGTTCATCAAGGAGAAAGCGGCACCGGAGTCCACCTCCATCGCTAGCTATCTGCGCGCCTTCCAGTAGCAGCTTCACTTCGTATGCCGGAACGCGAGAGCTCTTCGTGCTTTCCATATTATAAATGCCATTAAGGTGCATGTCAGTCTCGTTTTCAGCTAGGTTGATTTTTTCAGAACGATTTTTCTTTTTAGCGGTGCATATTCTCTCGATGTGACCTTTCTTCTTACAAAAGTGACACACTGCATTAACGAAACGACATTCGCTCGCGTGCCGGTCTCCACATCGATAACACAGACGAACATTTGTTTTGGATTGCACGGCGTTGACGTCCATAGGTTCACATGACGGCGGCGACGTCGCCGCGGCGTCCACTGCCGTCGCGTCGTAGCTGACGGCGGCGCCGGCGAAGGCGGCGCTCTGGATCATACGAGCGTCCCTGCCAGCACTTTCGGCCGATAGCATAGCATCCACTACGTCATGGTATCGCAAAATATCTTTCTTTAGCAGTTCGTACTGCAAATTGTGATTATTCATACCGCATACCAATCTGTCACGAAGCATCCGATCCATGTCCGTAAAGTTACAACCGGTACAGATTTTTCTGAGTTGCGCTATGTATTCCGCGGCGGATTCGTTATAGAGTTGATCGCGCTTATAAAATTTGAACGACACAGAAATCTCATTAGGTTTTGGACTGTAATGTTTGGTTAGGATCGTTTCAATTTCACTGAATGTTACTTCACCAGACTTTTTAGGTGTAATCAACGCCAGAAGAGTCTCGAACACTTATACACCGCACACTGTATAGAAATTTGCCCGTTTTGCCGCATCTGAGGCGACGCCTTTCGCCTCGAAACAATATTTAAGTCTGTCGATGTAATTGTCCCAATTATCACATTTCACATTGAACTCATGAAATTTCACTGATTTACACTCCATTGTCAAGTTTTCTACTCGTCGCCAATATTATATCTTTAAATAAAACACCAAATATCGTAATTTGTGTATTGAGCTAAGTAGCCTCGAAATACAAGTGGATAAATCATAAGCGTAGGGTAGGAACAATAATATGATGGAGGGTAGACTTAAACCTAATAAACACATAACCCATGAACAATGAAGTAGGTAGGTAATCATATACAACATAACTATAATAATTGTTCACAAAATATTAATTTATCTGTTTCTTATGACGAAGAACAATCGATTGAATGTCTGTCATGATTATTGCTTTTACAATATTCCGCCTCAGGTGAGTAATTTGTAACCGTATGTCATTACATTATCTTGGCGCATCAAGATTACGCATTATCAGAACTGGAACACCCACTTTCAGCCTCAGCTTATTCGAAGGCACTCCTGATAACTCTAAAGAGTTGAGAAATTCAACAGGGTGATGTTACTTGTTCGGTGTCCATAACATTGTGTAGGTGTACCGAGAGATACTCCACAACGTCACCTTCCACATGTGACATAATGTTTTCATTATACTTTTCTACAGTTTCATTCGCCGGTGCCAAAATTGTCCTTGCACACAACCATTCTCTATTCTCCATTAGTTTGCAGATCGCTCAGATTATCTGAAAAACAACGTCTATCCACGTTGTTGATATGAACGATATTAAGTATAGAATTTTTGGATTAATGTAATCATGCCGTTACCAACTGTTACCATACGGTCTTCGCCAATTTTCAAAAGTGCTGCCGCATATTGCCCCAATTCTATATCACTATGCAGTTGTACTCGCATAATTGTAGTCAAACAAAACTTTTTTATATGCCCCCATAATGTCGACGTCTTTAGACATGCATTTATTTCATCTGCCGGTGATCGCCTAGTTATTACCGGCAGAGTCTGTCTAAAATCTCCGGCTATCAATACCACCGGGATGGTGGTCCCATGCGTTTCAAGCCAAGTAGTAATAACTTTTGACCGGGTGGACCGATTTTAATGAAATAAACACTTAATGTAACCTTAAGATACGGACTATGACTATATTCTCAAACCCTTAAATATCTTGAAAAGAGTCACTGAAAAATGTCAATATTACATGTGAATTTTAAAATCATCCCCCATTCTACCCACTTGAAGGATGATTTTTGAAAAACGGTGAAATACGCAATTCTTTATTTGTTACCAAAAGCATTAATTTAAATTTTCATAGCCCTAACTTAAAAAATTATAGGTTTCCCATACAAACTTTCATCCCCTATATCCGCCCCCTTAGGTTTATTTTTGAGACAAAAAGTAGCCTATGTTCTTCCCCGGGATGCCATCTATCTCCTTGCCAAATTTTATCGAAATCCGTGCAGTCGTTTAGGCGTGAAAAGGTAACATACAGACAGACAGACAGAGTTACTTTCAAATTTATAATATTAATATTACTAGCTTGTGCCCGCGGCTTCGCCCGCGTGGAGGTGGGAAATTATCCCACGGGAACGTACTACCGGGATAAAAATATATCCCAAATCCCATAACCCATGTCACGGTCTATCTAGGCGTTACAGAAAGGTTACAGACATGAGACAGCAGTAACTTTCGTACGCATAATATTAGTGTGGATAGTATGGACGGAAGTATGAAACTGTGTGAAAGTCTTATGAAAAAAATATGACACATTTGCCTGTGGAAGGTGAACAACGTCTATCCCAATCTGTAAAGTAATATGAATAAAACTGGAATATCTTATTTCAAAACATTTCTGTAAACAACATTTTTGGGTTTCCCATTTTTTGCTAAAACATGTAGATTTTGTGGGCTGGATACTCGTGAGCACGCCACATACAATGGCTGCACTCTTTTTAAATTGGAAAGGTAAATCTGTCGGAATTATTGGAATACGCCAATCTTAACTTTTTTTAAAATTATTATTCCTGTCATGATTATTGCTTTTACAATATTCCGCCTCAGGTGAGTAATTTGTAACCGTATGTCATTACATTATCTTGGCGCATCAAGATTACGCATTATCAGAACTGGAACACCCACTTTCAGCCTCAGCTTATTCGAAGGCACTCCTGATAACTCTAAAGAGTTGAGAAATTCAATTCAGTCTATCCACGTTGTTGATATGAACAATATTACAGAATTTTTTGATTAATGTAATCATGCCGTTACCAACTGTTACCATACGGTCTTCGCCAATTTTTAGAAGTGCTGCCGCATATTGCCCCGATTCTATATCATTGTGCAGTTGTTCTCGCATAATTGTAATCAAACAAAACTTTTTTATATGCCCCCATAATTTCGACGTCTTTAGACATGCATTTATTTCATTTGCCGGTGATCCCCTAGTTATTACCGGCAGGGTCTGTATAAAATCTCCGGCTATCAATGCCACCATCCCTCCCATGCGTTTCAAGCCAAGTAGTAATAACTTTTGACCGGGTGGACCGATTTTAATGAAATAAACACTAAATGTAACCCCATGATACGGACTATAACTATATTCTCAAACCCTTAAATATCTTGAAAAGAGTCACTGAAAAATGTCAATATTACATGTGAATTTTAAAATCATCCCCCATTCTACCCTCTTGAGGGGTGATTTTTGAAAACGGTGAAATACGTAATTCTTTATTTGTTACCAAAAGCATAAATTTAAATTTTCATAGCCCTAACTTAAGAAATTATAGGTTTCCCATACAAACTTTCATCCCCTATATTCGCCCCCTTAGGGTTATTTTTGAGACAAAAAGTAGCCTATGTTCTTCTCCGGGATGCCATCTATCTCCTTGCCAAATTTTATCGAAATCCGTCCAGTGGTTTAGGCGTGAAACGGTAACATACAGACAGACAGACAGAGTTACTTTCGAATTTATAATATTAGTATGGATATTAGTAGTTAGTAATTAGTAATTATTAGTAATATTAGTAATTAGTATATTAGTATTAGTATTAGTATTAGTATTAGTATTAGTATTAGTATTAGTATTAGTATTAGTATAGTATATTAGTATATTAGTATATTAGTATATTAGTATATCAACATATCGTCTGCTTACTGCGAAAACATGATATATGCAGTTTTTGTCATTTCGAGTAAATGACTCTTGAAAGTTTAGGTTTTAATTTGATCTATTTCAAACTCATTAATTAAAAAACTGCTAAAGGTAAATGTTGCACTAACTACCCTTCTTTTAAGATTTACTCATATTTATTATTTGGTAATAGTAAAAACTATATAAATTTAAGATTAGATCGAAAGGGGACCGCATTTATCATGTTTTACCTGTACTACACAAAAGCGATATATCTTCTCAATTAAATGATTTCAAAAGCCCTTTTTTTAGAGTAAGTAAGAATTTTAGATTAACTATGTTACTTATTAGGTACTTTTGTATGAAGAAAGGAAGGTGCTTTTGATGATGAATTACTGACTTTTTTTTACATAGGTAATCTATGAAATTATCTTCTATACTTATAATAAATCTGTAGAAGTGAAAATTCTGTACATTGAAAATATTAAAAAAAAAAATGGCAGGGGGCGTTACTAGACCGACACCGAACCAAAAATTTGATTTAAAAAAAAATTGTCTGTCTGTCTGTCTGTCTGTCTGTTTGTTCAGGCATCACGCAAAAACTACCGGTTCGATTACGATGAAACTTGGTATAATTATTCTTTAATATCCTGGGCACCACACTGGGTACTTTTTATCCCGGAAAATTATCCTATCCTACTATCTATATCTATACCTATTAATAAAAAGACAGGTCCTGACTGACTGACTCATCAACGCCCAGCCCAAACCCTTGGACCTAGAAAGCTGAAATTTTGCACAGAGGTTCCCATTATAATGTAGGCAAGGAATAAGGAAGCATTTTTCGAAATTCAACCCCTAACGGGGTCAAATAGGGGATGAAAGTTTGTATGAAAAATCTTATTCCTTGAGGTAATAAACATGAAACTCTGCACGAATAATTATCAAAATAAATGAAAAAGTTTGTAATTTGTTGTTTTTCTAAATTACCCCCTAAAGGGGAGTTGGTGGGTGTCAAAGTTTGTATGGAAGAATTTTAACGCGCTGTCCGATTAACTCGAAACTCAATATTTATACTTAAACCCAAAAATTAAAAATAACGTATATCAGGATTTTTCGAAATTCAACCCCTAAGGGGGTAAAATAAGGGATGAAAGTTTGTATGAAAAATCTTATTCCTTCAGGTAATAAACATGAAACTTCGCACGAATAGTTATCTAAATAAATTATAAAGTTTGTATTTTTTTGTTTTTCTAAATTACCCCCTAAAGGGGGGTTGGGGGGTGTCAGTGTTTGTATGGAAAAATTTTAACGCGCTGTCCGATTAACTCGAAACTCAATATTTATACTTAAAACCCATGGGGATGTATGGGGTAATTTCCGACACTCACGCGGGCGAAGCCGCGGGCAGCAGTTAGTAATTAATAAGACTATTTATTCATAATTAATCAACTTTATTTTATACCACATAATTATGTCAATCAAACTTCGATCACTAATGAAGAACAATCAAAGTTTATATAGGACGAATCCTATTGGGTAAACGGCTTTTAAATCAATTATCTTAATCTTCAGATGACTCTTCGTCAACTGAAGGTTCAGGTAAACGATCTACTTCATTGGTTACAGTTGGTAAAGAAGAGTACCAACCATGGTATTCCTCAGGAATAATTTTTTTAGTACATAAACCGAGAAGATCTCTCTTTTTAGCTACACTTATGGGTAAAGGGTTCAGATAAAGCTGTTTTAAGGCAATAGAATTAGTCTGAGGCGTAGTGTTATCTATGCGTTTTTTAGCTCTAGTACCGACACGTTGAGAAGGTTCCGATTTTTTTGAGACATCGATGTATAAGAACGTTTCAGACATGTCATAATTGAAATAAATTTTTGAACGTTCTTCCTTGAGATATCGCATTCTCTTTATTTTCAGCCACTTCACTTGATTTCCATCATTATCTTTTGAGCGATTGAAAACTATTTCATCGGCTAATTTTTTTAAATCATAAAATTTGTTGAATTTAAATTCTTTGGTTTGGTAGGGCGTTTTCATGTAAGAATTACCTCCAACAGTTATTGTTCTTTTCGATCTTGCTCGTTTGAAAATTGTTACATAATCAGGCATGCAGTAAACCTCAGAATTTTTCTTTGCTGACTCAATACTGCTGTGCATGCTGTCCACCTCCATGTAGCTCTGGCCTGATTCAAGAAACTTGTGTTCAATTTTTCGTAAGTGGGAAATGTTTTGGACAGCAAATAAAAGTAATGCAGCAACAAATTGGTTCCGGTTTTATCCTCCGCACGTATCAGAATACAGGCAAACTTCGGTTACATGAGAAGGAACGCACGTGGATAGATAGTGATGCAGGATACTTCCTATTTCGGAACTGCCTCTTTTGCCATTAATTTCGGACCAAGCAAAGCAATATGCGTCGTTTGGCAGCGCTGCTTCATTAATACAGAGATTGTAAACACATAGTTTTCGACAATAATAAAGCTGTCCTACCAGTCCAGAAGGTATCTGTAACACAGCTTGTAAGTCGAATGTTACACAGCAAAACTCTTTATCTTTCTCTGCTTTTTCTTTGTCCTTCGCTTTTTCCGAGCTACAGGACTCTTTCCTTGCTAAATGATCTTCGTATTCCCCTTTCAACACTAGTTTTTCGTCATTACTAGCTTTGTTGAAATTAGAGCATGTTAAACATTGATCCTTTTTTGGAACAAAAAAGCTAAAGTTGTAATGGTTACAAAATATTCTCCTGTATGTTATTTCAGACACCGGAATCATATTGTTTTCAGTGCACTTTTCTTTATAAAGTTGATTCATTTTCATGATGGATAACGAAGCATCAAGATATTGACGCGAAGTTTTCCTTATGTAGTGTGGTTCCATGACAGGGAAGGACTCTATGTGTTTTTTCACAAAGTTCATATCAGCTTCATTAGTCTTATTAGGAGGTTGATGTTTTACCTCTCTTGTCATTATCCTTATACAGCCCCGTATCATTCTGCACTGCCGGAGAAATAGCTAGCATGTAACAAAAAAACTTCTGACATACCTGTTTCTTCTCTCCATTGTGGAAAAAGAAACATCTTTTTGTGAATTGACGCTGTTTTTTTGGTCCACGAATAGCAAGAACTCGCTTCGGAGTATCTACTTCCACATTACAGAGAATGAAATTCTTCTGTTCGGTATACTTCAAACTCCAGTAGTGACGACATAAATAATTTCTTTCCTCTGGAGAGATAACACTACATTTATAGAAAAATTTCTCACAGTTAATCCCTTCTGGTATTTGAGCACTCCTTCCTTTTTGTTTCGTAGAATAAGGTAAACCTTCAGATCGTCTTTTCTTAGCGATATTTACTTTCCAATTTGCATGATCCGGTTTCATCCAACGTTTTCTTTTCCGAGTAGCATCGAATACACCTTGCAATATAAGCTCCCAAAGAGATCTTACAACTTGATGTGCATCAGTTGTGGGCAACACCTGTTCCTTCATAACGTCGCCGTCGTTAGGTTGAACTGCTTCGTCAATATAATGGTCCTCTCCATAGAATCGCACAATATTTTCTAAGTTTTCATCCGTGTTATTCGCCCACTGTTCTCCAAATAAATCCTCTGGTTGTATTAAAGAGCCTGGATCCGGGTTGTAAGTGGGATCTTTATCAGAGTCATCGCTGTCGAACATGCGTGCCATTTCCGCCACAATTTTCTCCTCATGTATCATCTGTAAAAAAATTAGATAGTTATAATGTAAACAACAATGAATCGCGCGCTTGACCTTGACAATAACTCATCATCAATCGAGAGAAAGCGAATAATCATGGCTCACGACTCGATCGCCCAATGCATGTATTTTGACCAATAGGATGCACGAAGCGTATTTTAATAGTGTTCGTAAAAGTTCGTATTATTATAATGATGTACAGAAGTGTGACACACACAGGCGCGTGCTATTCTCAATTGTTTGTGAGATGTTTTTTTAATGGACACTGCCGGCGTGAGCTCTTTATGAATTATTATTGTTGACAAGAATTAATTGCGTAGGTACTCATATTTTCTGTTCGGTTTAGGAAATGTAATAATGTAATTGCTATATTAAATTAGTATTAACTGTCAACAAACATTTTTATTTATTTGGAATAAGAAATGTTTAACAAAATTTTATTTTGTCTAATTCTGTCTTTTAGTTATTTATTGAAACTATCTCTGCCTCCCCAATTTACACGATGTCTTAGGCGATGCTGCCATACAAAATGCAGCGAACGAGCTAGGCGCGTTGACCGGCACTGCGTAAAGGTATAAAATGTTTTTATAGACGTTTTTTTTTTTGATACTTGTGCAATTAATTGGGTTGGATCTAGTATCGTTTGGCAGTTGTAAGGAGGTAAAAGTTGTCAGAGTTGGTAGAGGTTGGGTCCACGATTATAACGCTACCACTCTTATTAAAAGGTAATGCATATTTTTCGAGTTATTAATAAAAATTGTTTCTAACTTCAAATCAGTTATAAAGCGAAAACCCATCGAGTTGGTAGTATAATTATATTTTATTACAGAAAGTATATTATATTTTATATTATATATATTATATTTTATTACATCATGTTATTAGAAGCCTCCAAGCCCACAGCTCCAAGCAATTTTTATACTATTATAATGTATTTTACTAATAACAAAATGTCGATGTTACAATCAGCACAACTATAACATAATTTTACTATTTTAAAGTTTTTTTATTTTATTTTTTATTTTTTATTTAATCCATACTGTTACACTTTTATTTTTTACATAACACCTGCCAAACTGCAGAGCAATTTGTCGGCAGAAGGTTCTCGTGGATTTAGCACGAATCTTTAACATAAAAACTAAATCTATGTTAAAACTAAGACTAAGACTATGGCTCTGTAGGCAAACACTCGGTATGTGAATACAGAGTAGTTACCCACACAACCCTAAATTCTACAACCACAGCTACTACACTCAGCGGCATCAGTCAACGAACGCCATGACACCATCCCATAGTACCTACTCAGTATTGGGTAAACAAACTTAGTACTCACGACATTAGCCGACCGAACCCGCCGATCGACTGCAGCGCTATGGACACATTGACATGTAATGTTTCCTTAGGACACTTTTTAGGTGGTTTTTGCTTTTAACACGATCGATCATCCCTTCAGGTAATTCATTAATTAATGTAGGTATGATCCATCGTCTAGTACGCTTACCATAATAATTGTTTACATTAATTGGCACCTGTAATTTCTTTTTCTTTGCAAGTCGAGTTGGGTAGTTATGTACTTTTTCTTTTTTATGTTTGTTACTATTATGTTGTTCGAGAATTATTGTCATTTTTACTTTCATGTCAACTGGTAATATATTGCACTTCTTAAATAATTTATCATACTCTTTGTTCAAGCTTTGTTTAGTTCTTTTGCTCACCAACATTTTTAGAAGTCGTGTTTGTAGTATTTTAATTTTGTCTAGATATGTTTTAAAAGTAAGTCCATAACCACACAACCCATAACTGATAATCGAATCGGCAAGTGCATAGTACACTGCATACAATAGTCCTCTCTTAACTACAGGCTTCAGGGTATACAATTTACCCAGGACTGACCGAATTTTACCGTGTCTATGTGTAAGTTCCATGCAAATTTAGTATCAATGGTCAATCCTAAGTACTTGTAAGTTTTTACCTGCTCCAAGTTAGTACATTGACAGCTTGATTTCCTATTGTGAAGACATTCATAACTATGACCTTTAATACTCAAGTCAATGTTTTTGTTACGTGAATATGGAGAATGTATTGGCATGCACTTAGTTTTGCTTACATTAATTATTATTAGTTATCGTGCGCCCATTTAATTATATTATCTAAATCGTCTTGTATTGCTTCTTGTATGGACGTTTGGTCGTTACCACTGAATAGGAGACATGTATCGTCGGCGTACATATAAGCTTTACATTTTTTAATAACATTACACATACTATTAACGTGCATAATATAACCAACAGGCCCATACACAGATCCGGTAGGAACACCATATTTGACCACGCCTTCAATACTTTCTGCATCAGCAACCCGAACTTTAATAGTTCTTAGCTCTAAGTACTGGCCAAACCATCTATTGATTGGTCCACTTATCCCACACTCATCCATAGCCTGCAGCAAGCCGTCGTGATCCAGGGTATCAAAGGCTTTTTTGAAGTCTATAAATACTGCTACCACTATATTTCTATCATTTAGGTAATTATTTACATCATCCGTAAATCTGGCTAACGCCGTTGCCGTACTTCTGTTTGGTCTAAAACCATGCTGAATATCGGTAATAACATCGTTTTTGTCTAAGTAAGCTGTGATTTGATTAACTATAAACTTTTCCATAATCTTATTAACTGTATTTAAAATAGCTATTGGTCGGTAATTTGTATATTCCAGATGTGATCCTTGTTTGTAAATTGGTCTGATAATTGACTGTTTTAGCTTGGGTATCTACTCTTTTTTACACATAGATTAATAAAATATGCTATAACAGGACTAATGAAGATTTCCTTTAAATCTCTTACCCTAATGCCATCTGATCCCGGCGACTTGCCGCAGTCCAGGGAGTCTATTATTGTGGCGATATGCGTGGGCGTTGCTTTATTAAACCTAAAACTAACATTACACGGTTTAACATAATCATGTTTTTTTAGGAACGTCTTGTTACATTTATGCTTGATATTGTCAATTTCCGTTGTGAATGTGTTACAAAAATTATTACAAATGGTTACCATACATTCTTTTTTATGTAAATATCTCTCTATTACGCTATCGACTGTAACTTTACTTCTACCCAGCCAGTTATTAATATTCCCCCATATCTTACGCATATCCCCCTTACATTTTTTTATTTCTTCACGTCTGTGACGATCTTTAGCCAAATTTATAAGTTTATGTGTTTTATTTCTGTATTTTGTGTATTGTAATCTAAGATTGTTATTGTTTGGATACATTTTCCAGCGCCTAAATAAGTCATCTTTGCGTATCATCATGTTTTGTAAAGTATTATTAACCCAAGCTTGACTATCACGTTTTTTAACTGTATATAGTTGTTTGGAAGACAAATAAATATCGCTAAAAATCGTGTACATATTATCGTATAATTCAATAGGATCATGTGTGTTTAATAGTTGTTGCCAATCAACATTGTGAAGTTTATTACTTACTAGTTTGTTTTGCATGGTTATCCTAATCGTTTGAGTGCATTCATTTATGTTCACACCAGCTGATAATCCCGTTAGGTAGTGGTCCGCGATCCTAGTCGTTACCACGTACGCTTCTATAACGCATGCCTTCTCAGTCCGTACAAATACATGATCGAGGCAGGACGTCACAGTGTTATTTAGAGCGTCTTACTAGATCGACCACTCTCTGCGAACTGACCGAGCAACCGGGCGCAAGCGTGAGGCTAGCTCCATTATCCCCCACCATGAAGCTATTTCAACGGCATCAAATCAAAATCAATTTTTTTTTTATTTCTTACCACAAATTACAGAGAAAGTAATTAAATAGTCTGCAGACACAATTTTATAATAAATTTTTGGAAGACTGGTGCCTAAACTAAGTTTTTTACAACCTGTATGTCAGGTCACCAGGCCCCCTAAAAAAAAAGTTTTACATTACTATGTTGTACTGTAGACGATCTGATTCGCATACAATATTCACATTCAAATAAACATCTCATCATTATAATTAAAATATTGCATAAAACTTGATTACAATATTAAAAAAAAAAAAAAAATGGAATAAAGAATTTAAATAAGAATACATGCAAAGGATGTATGTAAAATGTTTGTGGTGTGTGAGGTGCGTGTGTGTTTGTTTTAAGTACCATCTGAGGACGTGCGTATGAATACACAAGGCATGACCGAGAACCTTTTCAAAGCGAGGACGTTTTCGAGGGTCCTCGGTTTGACTTGACCAAAGATTCGTATTCTGCAAGCGATTTTGAGTCTTTATGTATACTTAACACAAAAAAGTTGTCTGAACCTCGGTTTGATCAAGAATATTCATAATCTTACACAAACATTGTGTATCCACCAGGTGGTGCCACTGACGCCTCACACACAGCATCTTTACACTCATTTCACGTTTGTTGTATTATCCGAGGACCTATGTGTTAACTTTAACCCAAAAGACCTCGGTTGGGTAGCTTTTCCAAACAATGTGTATTTAAGACCTCGGTTTGCTATATTTTCCGAACAGTGTGTATTAAAGTCCTGGTTTCGACAGTTTTCCTCGTGTGTAGAAGACGAGCTATGTGCTATCATTTAAATAAAATTATGAAGAAGAAAAATGAAGGTAGACTGAATCCTTAAACAAATCATTAGTAGTAGCTACTAGGTGTACGAGGAATAATCAGGATTCTTCTGCAGTATGTGTTAAGTACCGTTCTTCCTCGAGATTAGCATTTTATACACATGTAGTAACGCGTAGTACACACCATTCCACACTATTTTGAGAATATTTTGATTTATTCTGCATTTCCACTTTTTTTTTTTTTTTTTGTGGGTACATTTGTCCATTTGATTCCTGCGCCCGCTATCCGTGTCATATTCGCTTTTTAGAGCCGCGCCGTTCCACACTCGCTCGCGATTACAGTTACTTATAAAAGTTAATATCTATTTAGTGTTATTGTTATAATATTATAATAATGCCTAAAAGAAAAAGTGATGATTGTGATCGTATAAAGGTGTCTACACACCAAAGCCGCGCCGACCCGGCGGCCCAACCCTGCGAAGCTTAGGGTTGGGCCGCCGGGTCGGCGCGGCTTTGGTGTGTAGACACCTTAAAACATAAAATTAGAAGATTACAAAGAAAATTGAGACGCAAACGGCGTCGATCGCGTGATTCATATTACTCGAATGACTCACAGTTATCGCCAACAACAAGTTTGTGCCGCCATTCTCCGTTAGATGATCAAGGTATGGTTGATTAAGCCTAATAATAATTTAACTACTTACCCACTGCATAATTATTTTTCTTCAATTTGATTGCATAATGATCTTCATCTGTTATTAAAATGTAAGTTGGGATTACACGTCTTGTTTACTTTTTTAACATTGTGTATACCTACCAACAACAATATAGGTATGTACCATACTTCATAGTTTTTTCTACTCGATAAATTAGTGTTCCGGACAGTACAGTGGGACTGTTTTTTCACTAATACGAGCATGAGAAAATAAGATTTAATTATTCTTAAGGAAATAATAGTTTGCGGACAGTACTTGCTTGCATTGGGACTGTTTCTTACTGTTAATTTCTAACAATTCAGTTTAGTCTTTTAGACTATTATGTAACTAACAAGTGTTTTACATTGAAAACATTAAATACTTTAACATAATGAACAACTTGTTCTATTTTATTGTTACGATGATAATGCAGTCATTTCCCGGCACACCGAGCAGTACAATGGGACTGTCTTATGGTGCTAGATAAATTTGTTTGTGGACAGTACGTGTTATCATAACTTGGGACTGTCACTTACAATATAATATTGACTCGCATTGCCAGGCTACATGGGACTTTACGTCTCCTTTTCAGACGGAGATTATATGGGGTTGTTTAACAATGAGGCGGTCATGTCAGACCTAGATCCGACTTCTGCCGAGCTACAAACGCATGTAGACCTAACGCAGCCCGACGTGGAGCTGGAACCAGATCCACTCCCCAGCACTTCACGCGATGAAAGTTCTGTTCAAATTCATTCTGCCGTGATAGTTGCGCCGGATCCTTCACCGCCAGCAGTCCCAGAGCCTATTCCGCTTGCAGACGAGACAATACCTGCAACAGAAGACTTAGGACTTGATAATGAACTGTTGGATATATTAGGCACTGATCCTACAACCGATAAAAAATATGGGAAAAATATACAAAAAGATTTATCGATTAGATTTCAACATTGGACTACGGCTGGGATAACAAAAGAGCTGCGTAAGGAGCTTAAAGAAAATTATTTAACTCCTGAAAATGCCAAGTTCATTGATCCTCCAGAATTGAATGCAGAAATAAAAGCAGCTGTCTCAGATATTATTGCTAAACGCGATAAAGCTATTGAAAGTAAACAAAAACAACTTACCTTAGCCATTACTTCCTTAGGAGAAGCCATCACGCTTATATTATCTGCTAAGGAGAAAAACACCAGTTTACTCAAACTTCTGATGGATTCTACTCGTATCATCTGCGACTGTCAACATGCTGACTCCATAACTATGAAACAGTTATGAATATACCAAATTCATTAAAATCAGACTTTGAATGGTGGAATCATGCCATCGATAATTCTGTTTGTAAAATCAAAATGGATAAATATGACCTAGAAATTTTCTCTGATGCCTCAACAACGGGGTGGGGAATTGCGTGTGGTGATCAGAGAGCTAGTGGCCTGTGGGGAGACGTTGAACTCAGCCAGCACATCAATTATCTAGAGATTATGGCTGCTTTTATTGGCCTTAAAATATTTGCTAAAGATCTATCTAACTCCCAGATTCTTCTTCGAGTTGATAATACCACCGCTATCTCCTAAATCAACAGGATGGGGGGTATCCAGTTCCCCATTTGACAGATGTTACGAAGCAACTTTGGCAATGGTGCGAACATAGAAATTTATATGTTTTCGCTTCATATATTAGCTCTTCAGAGAACTTTGAAGCAGATCAGGAGTCAAGACGTACGCATCCAGATATTGAGTGGCAACTAGCAGACTATGCCTATTGTAAAATTGTTACAAAATTTGGTCCCCCAGACATCGATTTTTTCGCCAGTCGGTTAAATAATAAATGCCCAAGATACGTCTCCTGGCACAGAGATCCGGATGCGTACGCAGTAAATGCTTTCACAATTTCATGGTCAGAATTTTATTTTTATGCGTTTCCTCCGTTTACAATGATATTAAAATCATTACGAAAAATTCAGTCTGATAACGCCAAGGGTATCATGGTTGTCCCGCACTGGCCAACACAGCCGTGGTACCCATTATTTAAAAGTCTTTTAGTGTCAGAAATGGTAATATTCAGAGCTAATGATAATTTAATCTTATCTACTGATTTCAGTCGCCTCCACTTACGCAACAGCATTACCCTGGTGGCAGGGATCTTATCCGCGAAGCGATGATAAGAAGAGGTATCCCACTTTCATCTATGGATATAGTACTTAACTCTCTCTCGGAGAACTCTTATAAACAATATGAAGGGTGCTATAAAAAGTGGTTCATTTATTGTAATGAGAATAAATCGAACATTAATGAGGTATCAATTCCAAATATTATGAACTTTCTAACAATTGCGTATAATGGTGGTGCCCAATACGGAACATTAAATTCATACCGGTCCGCTTTGAGTTTAATTGCTAAAGAAAACATTTCTGGGAATGAAGATCTAAAAAGATTCTTTAAAGGGGTATTTCGAACTAGACCACCTCTGCCTAAGTATAACGAAACCTGGGACACGTCTTTGGTATTAAATTACCTGGAAAAATGGTACCCTAATGAAAACCTAAGCCTTGAAAAAATTTCAAAAAAATTAATTACTTTGCTAGCTCTGGTCACTGCACATAGGGTGCAAACATTATCAAAAATTAAAATTTGTAACATTGAAAAGTGTCCAAAAGAAATCAAAATTAAAATTCCCGACATTATAAAAACTTCTAGAATTGGGGCATCTCAACCCATGCTAGTAATTCCATTTTTTGATAAAAAACCAGAGATTTGTCCAGCACAAGCTACACTCGATTATCTCGAAATGACTGAAGGTCTTCGTATCAATACGGATACTTTATTTATCAGTTTTAAAAGGCCTCATAAATCGGTTGGTGCACAAACCTTATCCAGATGGATAAAACATACCCTAAGTCAAAGCGGAATTGATACTTCCACGTTCACTGCGCATAGCACTCGGCATGCTGCCACATCTGCTGCGCAAAGATTAGTTATAAATATAGATAACATTAGAAAAACTGCTGGTTGGAGCCCTAGCTCCCAAACATTTGCTAAATTTTATAGTAGACCTGTCCTGTCTAATGATTGTTTTGGTACAGCTATTATGACTGATTCAATTAATAAGTAAGTAAACCTTTAGTGAGGTACTTAATTACAATTATAAAAGAAGAAATTTTTGGTTTTTGTTATTATAACAATATAAAGTACTTTACAATCATAACTCACGTATTTCATTTATTTTATTTTACGATTCATATCTGTAAAAGTCTACATGTGTATAAAATGGTAATCTCGAGGACGAAGCCTTTTTTTTTTTTTTTTTTTTTGGGTGGGAAATCATCCAATGACTTCTCCCGCTCTGGGCGGAGCGGGAGGGCGTGTCAGACTTTTACTGACTAAAACCCACCCGTGTTCCTTCCCTTGCCATGCCAGGGGCCACGGTTTCCCCTTAGGACTACCCGCAACCCCGGCGGGCAACGGTCCTAGCGGACCCCGTCCGTTTTGCTGACATCTCTTTGAGGCGCGCGTGGAACACGACGCGCCGTCGACCCGGGCCTGGTCCTTATCGGGGGCGAGCTACCCATTGCTCACCGCCCGCAAGCCCGCGCCTACGGTGGCCGGGAATCCTCCAAGGAGTCCCGACGCCCAGGGCGTCTCCTTTGGCGGCTAGGCGCGTGAGGGCGCGAACTTTGCCTCTCCCTCACGCGCTCCGCCTCCTCCTTCGCGAGCATTACTGCTTCGCAGAAGGAGGTGACGGCCTGCCATGCCCTCTCGCTCCGCACCATGGCCTGGACCAGGGCCGGACGCGAGAGGTCACTGCCGCCGATCGCCTCCACGAGGACACGGCGGTGCTCTGCCCAAGCCGGGCAGACCTCCACCGTATGCTCCACCGTGTCCTCCGGACGATCCACACAATGGTGACACCCGGGCGTTTCCTCCCGCCTTATGCGAAACAGGTACCTCCCGAAACAACCGTGTCCGGTGAGGACCTGCGTCAGGCGGAAGGTGAGGACGCCGTGGCGCCTCTCTAGCCACTCCTCAAAGAGGGGACTTATCGCCACGATTGTGGCGTGCCCATATCTGGGTTGCGACAATCGCACACTCCAAGCCGCCATGAGATCCTGCCGGAGCTCTGTCCGCTGTACCGTGATTTCTCGCGGCAGCGGAGTTACACCCCGGCGCTTCATCTCCTCGCGCCACTCCCAGATGTGGGCGAGGACCTTCGCCTCCAGATCCCATGGCGGCGTTCCGGCAAGGAGGCTCGCCGCCTCGCCGGAGACCGTACGGTATCCCCGGACCATCCGGATAGCCATGACCCTTTGGGCTGCATGCAACCGGCGGGCTGGCCGCAACCTTAAGGTACGCGCCCACACCGGTGCCCCGTAAAGGGCCATGGACCGCACGACCCCCGCGTAGAGCCTCCGGTAGGAGGCGTTTGGTCCCCTTAGATTGGGCAGAAGCCGCTTCAAGGCAGCCCCGGCCCGCTCCAGTTTGGGAGCCAAACGTCGGAAGTGCTCCACGAAGTTCCACCGGCTGTCGAGGACGAGTCCCAGGTACTTCATCGTCACCTCGACGCCGATGTGAACCCCTCCTACCGTTATTTGGGAACCCGACTGTGGCGCGTTCCGAGGGCCATGGAAGCACATGACCTCGGACTTGTGCAGGGCCACCTCGAGTCCCAATTGCCGGATCCTGTCGACGATCGTCGCAACCCCGCGTGTCGCCAGTTCGGCCGCCGCCTCGTGCGACCTCCCCTGCGCCAGGACCAGCGTGTCGTCAGCGTAACACACTACGCTGACACCACTAGGGAGGTCGGCGCGCAGCACCCAGTCGTATCCGATGTCCCACAGATGCGGCCCCAGGACCGATCCCTGTGGGACACCGCACGACATCTCTCGCCGGTTCCATACTCCCTGGTGACCGGGGTAGATGACGGCCCTGTCCGTCAAATAGGCCTCGACCAACCGACAGAGGTAGGTCGGCATCCGGTGATACCGGAGTGCCTCCCTGATGCAACTCCAGGGTAGGGTGTTGAAGGCGTTGGCGATGTCCAGAGACACCGCCAAGACGACCCCACCCCGGGCCACAGCATCCCCCGTCGTGAGGGCTCGCACGCGCATGATGGCGTCCACCGTAGAGCGCCCTCGGCGGAAGCCGAACTGGCTATCCGCCAAATCCGGCCCCACTCGCACCATCCGCCCGACGAGGCGGTTTGCAATAACTCTTTCAAAGAGCTTGCCCACCTCGTCGAGCAGCACGATGGGCCGGTAAGCGGACGGAGAGTCCGCAGGGCGCCCCGGCTTCCTGATGAGGACCAGTTTCCCCGTCTTCCAGCGAAGTGGGAACTGGCCCCTCTCCACGCACGCGCTAAGGAGCCCCCTTAGTCGAGGCCCGAGAGCCTCCATGGCCAGGACCCAGGCTTTCCCAGGTAAGCCGTCGGGTCCTGGGGCGGTATTTTTGGCACTCAGCCTACGTACCGCCACTCTCAATTCTGCCTCGGTCACCTCCGGAGCATCGTCATCGTCGTCGGCGGTGTGGTCCGCAGTGGGCACCGCAGTAGGCGGAGCCATGGGCGGAGCGGTATGTTCCCCCCTCGAGGGGAACAGAGCGCTCACCACGTCCTCCACAAGCTGTGGCCGGAGACTCTGTGTCAGCGGGGGAGCCCATGGGCGGATTTTCTCCCGCACCAACTTGTATGGGCGTCCCCACGGGTCCCTGTCCAGAGTCGCCAGCGACTCCTCGCGGGCCAGTCCCCTGGCCCGCAGGATCTCCGCTTGGAGGGCGGTCTTCGCCGCTCTGTACCCCTCGTACAACTCCGCCTGAATGGCTTCGGTATCCGGAGGGCGGATACGGAGCCTGCGGTGCCTGGCGTACCGGCGTCGCGCAGCAACGCACGCGGCGCGCAGAGTCGTCAGCTCTTGCGACCACCAGTACACCTGGCGCGAAGCACGGCCGGGCTGGACCCGGGGCATTGCCACACGTCACATATGTCGGACATGGCCTCCCGGAACCACTCCGCCTCATCGTTGATATCGGCAGGCCTGTCCGGTGATGACACCCAGGCCTGCACGATCGAGGCTTCCAGGATTAGCTCCCGGTCCAGCTGCTTCAGCGCCCATCGCGGACCACTCGGGGCCTGTCGGACCGGCGCGCTCGAGGACTGGGCGGAGACGTCAAACCGGATATACCGGTGGTCGGAATAGGTCTCCACCCCCTCCATGACGCGCCAGTCGGCGACACGCGGCGACAGAGCGTGGCTGGCGAACGAAAGGTCCACCACTGATTCACCCCGCATCCGCACACACGTGGGGACAGAACCCCGATTAAGGACGACCAGGCCTGTCTCCAGTGCCCAGTCCTCCACCATCCTGCCCCGTGTGTCTGTATACCGGGAACCCCAAGCCACATTCTTGGCATTGAAGTCCCCGAGAACAAGCACCGGGAGGGAACCAAACCCGACGACGACGACTCTCAGCTCCACAAGGGAGTTGTGGAACTCGGCGAGAGTTCGGTTCGGGGAGAAGTACCCCCCTACCACGACAATCTCCCCGAACCGTGCTGCCACGCAACCCCGTCCTCTCTTGACAGCCTCGAGGGACGGGGTACCGGCGGCGGCCGACGAAATAAGGGTCACTGAGCCGCTCAGGTCCTCCACCCAGTCATCCCTGGGCGGGACAAAGTACGGCTCAGCGACCAAGGCGATGTTGATCGACCACTGCGCCATGCTCTGGAGCAATAGGTCCTGGGCTGCAGCGCAGTGGTTGATGTTCGCCTGGAGGAGGCGTAATGGAGCCGTTATTGGCAGTCCATTTCAGCCCCCTCCCGAGCCCCCTGTGAGGACCCTGCCGCGGCGGCAACGGCAGCGACTACGACGGCGGAAGCGGCAGCGGCGGCGCCAGTAGTGGCGGCGGCTGCGGCGGTGACGGCGGTGGCGGAGGGCTTGCCCCTGCCTCCGGCTTTGGCGGGTTTGACGCAGGCCTTGCCCCCAATCCGGTGGTCAGCTGGCTTGCCAGCAGCCGCACATACGACGCAGTGCGGCGCGGCAGTGCACGAGCCAGCCTCGTGACCGGGCTGACCACAGCGGTAGCAGTTACCGCTGCGGTCCACCTCCGAGGTGCATTTAACTCCCACGTGGTGACCCACATGGCAGCGGAAGCACCTCAGAGGTCTGGGTTCCAGCAGTTTGACCTGCGCGGAAACCCAGCCCACCAACAGCCTTCGGCCCTCCTCGGCAACCTTTTTGGCCGCCGACACGGGGCAGCTCACCGTCACGGCCTGCATCCCCGCGAAATCAGGACGGATGGTGCCCACCTTAACCTGCTCGGCAGAGCACCCCCCCGTCCTAGCGACAGCGGCCACGACCAGTGCCTTCGTCACCGAGTCGTCCAGGCCCGAGATGCGCATGTCAGCGCACCTGGTGGGCCTGGACACCCGGGCCTCGTCCGCGTCTATGGATGCTCTGAGCCTTTCGGCCAGAGCATCAGCGGCCGGGCCGCTGTCCGCACCAGGGACTTCCAGCATCCGGGCGCCGGTCGCGGTTACCTTTAGCCTGAGGCCATTCTTGGCGCCGAGCGCCTCCAGGTCCACAGCCTGCCCCACCTTGGCGAGAACGTCACGGTAGGACACGCCCTTCTTCTCCGCTCCCGGCTGTAGTGTAATCACTACAGCCGCTGACTTCGGGGCGCGGAGCCTAGCCGCGACACTTCGCTCCTTGCGCCGCTGCCGCCTCGCCTTCCTTTTGGCCGCCCTTGCGGCCTTACCCGCCTTCTTCTTTTGGCCGGCCACTTGCCATTCGGCGTCGGCCGGAGAAGAATTAGGAGGCGGGGGCGGCTGTTGGGCTAGGGCCCTCGCCGCCTGTGCCGGTGCCCTAGCAGCCTGGGCCGGTGCCCTCGCCGCCTGGACCGGTGCCCTCGCCGCCTGGGCCGGTGCCCTCGCCGCCTGGGCCGGTGCACTCGCAGCCTGGGCCGGTGCCCTCGCCGCCTCTGTAGCCGCCCTGCCCTTGGTCTGCCCCGACGACCCTGGTTTGGTCGGGGCAGCTGCAGCGGTGGCATATGATGCCACCTTCCGCTGGCCCGAGGCCGGCTGGCTCGCCGCTAATGGGGGGCGCAATACGATGGCCTCTAGGGCGGAGAACCGCGCCCGAAAGGCATCCAACTCCCGCCGCACCAAGGACAGGACCCGGTCCTCAGCAGGCAGGGGGCGCCCCTGCCCATGCTGCTCTCCCCCCTGCGGAGTCTCTTGAGGGGCGGCTCCGCGGAGCTTGGCCAGTTCTGCTCGGAGCTCCTCATTCTCCTTCCGGAGAAGCTCCATGGCGGCTGTCAACCTGGCGAGTTCCGCCCGCGTTTCGGACATCCCATCCGACGCTGGCGGAGGCCCAAGGAGGGCCTTTCCTGCCGCCAAGATAGAGGCCGTGGCCTCAGATATGGCCCTGTCCTTAGAGGACTGCAGCCTCTTCAGGGCCACAGCCTTGACAGCGGCTCCCACGACCTCCTTGAACTTAGCCGCTGCGGCGGCGTCCGGCTCACCACTGGAAGACCCCGACAGGACCGCCCAGGTGCTGGTCCCTTCAGGGTGCTCCTCTGTGGCGAGCCTCGCCAGCTCGGCCGAGCTGGTCTGGCTCGGCTCACCGGCCTCCGTGGTGAGCCCCCTACCTGCGCCTTTTTTTCGGGCCCCACCCCGCTGGCTGGAGTGAATTTTCCGCCTCTGCCTCTCATCGGCGGACGACCCCTGGCCATCCGACTTGGAGCGCTTCCTCACAAACTCCTGCCTCCTATCGGTGTTTACCACCTTCTCGCGCTCCGAGCTCTTACAAGAGCTCTCCGCGCCCGATGCAGGGTCGGAATCCGACCCCGTATCGCTCTCCACCATTCGTCGACTTTTATTTTTTTTCGATATATATTTTTCCATTTTTGTTCCCACGAGTATATAAATTTTCCAACCAACCAACCAAAAAACGTGGTTCGCACTAACGACTAATTTAGCTACCCATTAGTCAAGCTATCAACCTCCCTCACGGTGCGCCGCCGCTTGGAGGTTTGGGGTGATTTTTTATAGAGGTTGTCTTCCTCGCGGCCCGGGCGGTTAAGCCAAGACCCTCGACCCCCGTCAAATGCCAGAGACGTGACCTACACACTCTTCGGGGCTACGAGACCAACGGTGGCAGAAGAAAAGGCTTCCTTCTGCCTGCCCGACGGCAGGGTTAGTGCACGCCGGGCCCGTTCCTACTCGAACGCTGCTTAACGTGTACTCTCTCCGAGTACACGTTAGAGCGTTCCTGTGACAGGATATTAGCATACGGACAACGAAACCCCATTAGGCACAAAGTACCCAATGGCGAGTCATTGTCCGCATCCCAGGGTGCACCGACCCGTAGACTGATCTTCCCCCCGGACGGATCCGTAAGGGAACTCCAGTCCACAGGCACACGGGGAGGTTTCCTGTCCAAGCACCCCCGAGGACGAAGCCTGAAGTATAATTAGAGATTAAACGAACTTACCTGTGAGTGAAGTTCGATCCTAATTATGCGAAGGCTTCGTCCGAAGAGATTAGCAACCCCCCCACCCACTCGTTCAGTCTCTACCCTAACCAATCGTAAAATAAGAAGTGAATGGGCTAAACTCTAAACTATATGACACGGATAGCGGGCGCAGGCATCAAATGGATAAATGTACCCACAAAAAAAAAAAAAAAAAGTGGAAATGCAGAATAAATCAAAATATTCTCAAAATAGTGTGGAATGGTGTATACTACGCGTTACTACAAGTGTATAAAATGCTAATTTCTTCCGAATCGAAGCCTTCGCATAATTAGGATCGAACTTCACTCACAGGTAAGTTCGTTTAATCTCTAATTAAGATTTAGGCGTCTGGAGTCTATTTGTATCCGATTGATGGCAATAGGCTCACCACTTATTACATGGGACTTAAACATAACTGGCGAAATGTGGGTGTACCTTCTTGCCTCTGCCTTAACCCTTCGGGGAATAAAGCGTAATGTTATGTTAAATTCGTTTAATAAAACCTAGAGTACCGATGTATGTCGTAAACAAACAGAAAGCCTTGAAACTCAATTCCCTTTAAGAGCCTATGCTACCTCAAATTGTTTAGCAAGATCCGCCGTTATAACGAAACTACCTACTGCAAAATTAATTTTGAAATAAATATATGTTAAAGTTGAGGATTATTGTTAAGGACTACCTATATTTGCCGAAAACACGATTTCATAAAATTTTCTCGATAGAAAAAAAAAAACAAAGTTACCTCTAAACCGAACAATAAACCGCTGCTATAGGAGTTGAATACGTGTGCTCTAAACAATCTCTCGTTTAGGTTGTCGGCAGCAAGATTTGAAGCAAACAAAAAGTACAAAGAAATACAAAACACTAAGTAGGTTTATTTTGAAAATTAAAATGAAACAAATTTTTGAACAAACTTTTACCAGCGATCTACTCATAGAAATAATCATCAAGTTGCAGCAACATCTTTGAGAAGCATGATTAGAAAACTTACATACGAGGGTGATACTGAAAGTTCTTAGAAAATCAAAAACTGAACAAACTAGCAAGTTATTAGTTTTATTATATTTTTTCAAAATAGTGTCCATTTACATGAATACATCACTGCATCCGATGGAACCACTGAAAAAAGCACTTTGCCCACTCGTCCTTAGAGGTCCCTTCGAGGCTTCGACGGCATTTTGAAACGCAGCCACTGCTTCATCGGCGTCCATAAAATGTTTTCCTCGAAGATTTTCTTTTATTTTCAGAAATCAATAAAAATCGCAAGGTGCGAGGTTGGGGCTATAGGGCGGGTGATCCAGTAATTCCACATCTGAAGTCGCTATGTAGTCGATTGTTTGCTTGGCGGTGTGCGACGAGGCGTTGGTTGTCGTGGTGAAGGAGGATCCGGTGTGAGGTGGTGCGAGGTCGTTTCTCTCGAACTTTTTCCAAGACAAGTGGCAAACAATTGTTAGTGTACCCCTCTGCAGTAACTGTTTTTTTGATCCTCAAAACCAATTGTTGCGTAATGACCTGTCCTTCGGAAGAACGAGGCCACCAGCTTTTTTCCCTCGCTTCGACCTCTGTTCACTTTAGTTAGCAACTCCTCGGAAGGAAACACCCAGACAGCAGACTGTCTCTTAGTTTCAGGATCATAACAATAAATCCAGCTTTCGTCACCCGTAAGTATGTCGAACACAGCATTTAAATCATCTCCGTTAAATGTTTGAACTATTTCACGACACCAATCAACACGACGGAGGTATCCACCGGGGCTTATAATATTGGCATAGAGTTCCATTTTCATTTTTTTTTTATTATATCGTTTACAAGTGGCCAGTTCTAAAAACTTTCAGTGTCGCCCTCGCAACAGTTATTAAAAAACGACTCAAACAAAACGACTTGTAGAAACCATAATTAAAAGAGCTCGCCATAATTTGGGTTAAATAAGTGTTTAACCAATGCTTAGAGAACAACAAAGAAATATGATCAAGTGAGATCAAAATCATTTGGGAACCATGAAAACGATAATACGATAATAAGTTTTCTATAAAATGACTAAAGATAAATCATTCATGTCGACAGCCTGCCAAATTCAAAATTTATTGGTTTTTTCGCTAATTAGCACATTGCGGGATCATGGAAACTGATAATAAAAAGGATTAATTCTTGTATCATCAGTTTTGATCAACGTATTTATTAGTTATAAGTAAAAAGGCAGGCGAGCTGACATGTACGGTCACCAAAGGAGATAAGTAACCAGGATCGTCGGATATAGTTGAAAAGTAAAAAACCGATGGATGTTTTCGAATAAAATTTGATTTAGTTAATAGAAAACAAACATTTCATTTATCAAATTAAATTTCATTCGAAAACATCCATCGGTTTCTTACAAAACCGACAACCGACATCCCTACCCGACAACCCTAGTTACTTATCTCCTTTGGTGATTGTACCATAAAGAAATAATGAGCTTTGGTAATAATCAACACTTTTAAAAATTAATGTAATTATAAAAAAAAATAGCAAACATTCAAACTGTTGATGAGTTCCCTCATGAAGAAACGACCCTGGCTGCAGCATCAGAATAAACTGGTAATAACGCGTATACCGAATTTGAAGTCGGTGCTATCAACTGTTGAGGATTTCTCTCATGAAGAAACGACCGTAGCTGCAGCATCAGCACAAACTGGTAATTATTTTAGTTTTACTACATAAACCTAACCCGTATGCCGAATTTGAAGACGGTACTATCAACTGTGGAGGAGTTCCCTCGTGAAGAAATGACCCTAGCTGCGGCATCTGCACAAGCTAGTAATTATTTTAGTTTTACTACATAAACCTAACGCGTATGCCAAATTTGAAGACGGTGCTATCAACTGTTGAGGAGTTCCCTTACGAAGAAACGACCCTAGAAAAAAAGACCCTAATAATTTGAACTTTGAAACTTAAACATATCGACTCGTCCTCGCTTGGTACTTCATTTTAGAAAAAGTGTGTAAGAAATAAATCGGAACATTGAAATAATTATTATCCTACACGTAAAATGGTATAGGTAGATTTTCCAGGTCGTCGGTTTGAACAAAAGAGATTGACCATAAGTGGTATCGCTATTTCTTCTGGTGTGACTTAAGTTAATAATGTTGATAAATCTTGTTTTTAAATATAATGATTTTACCTAGTAATGCGAATTCATAAATTCTCCGGATAAAAAAGATCATAACAGTATTAGTTTTTATTTCGATTTCCTATTTCACCCATTACTGTCACGTAAGTAATGTCACAAATGTCATTGGCATGGCATTCAAAGAGTATGTAAACAATAAAACCTTCTTGACTTACGCAAAATAATTAAATTACGCATCCAATTATTTAAATTATTGTTGAATAGCATTAGTAACAACAACAACTAATTATTATTTTACATTGTAATAACAATTTGCTAAGGTGTTTTGCTGTACTTTTGTACAGCAAAACTTTTTTTTATACGAAAGGCAGAATGCCATGCCATGACATTTGCCTGTTTCATTCATCATTAAAAACTCTTTGAAAACAGAGCAAACGCGCGCCATAGGATTCTATGCGCGCGCATCCCGAGCAGAATAATATTCTGCTCGGGATGCGCGCGCGCGAAAGAGAACGCTCGCCGTTCGGTCGCCATTATTATGCTGGCGACCGAACGGCGAGCGTTCTCTTTCTAGCATATATGCACGTCCTATTCGTTTTGTTTTAAGTACAGTCTTGAACTTTTATTATTAGTTTATTATTATTGTATATTAATGGAATGATTTTATTAATATGTTTTGTTTGAATATATTGTTATACTACTAGGCCATTATTATTTTGCAATTTGGATTTAATTTCATTAACTATGTTTTTATGTTACATAGATTATTATAAGTGAAGACTGAAATTGTGCCGACGCTAACGGCAAATAAAAATGTAGGTACCTATATTCTGATTCAGTTAAACTGTTTGCTTGTTTCTATAAACAAGTAAATATTGTAAAACCGTCTGGTTTTAAATAACCACTTGAAGAAATAACTAACGTGACGTCATTTTGTATAAAGATAAGGTAAAACAAATCAAATCAAAACAAAATTCATATAATCAAACTAGGCTGAGAATCAACACTTTTCGAACGTCAAAATTACATAAGACAGTCCCCCAAAACGCCCACCCTTCACCACTTCCTAGTGCTTTAGCTATACTAGGAAGAAGTGGCGCAAGAAACACCCCAGCAAAGTCTGGTCTATATTGGTACCTACATATTTACATAACCGTAAACAAGTAGATTTATAATCCGTGGGCAGAAACCAATACGTGGTAGAAAAACATCCATTGCGTTTTTAACGCGACTGTGCATGCGCCAATTTTTGGCGGGAATATTTTAATGCGCGGTTTGCTACTGTGACTCTGTGGTTTCTTGTATTCTTTCCACCGATTGTGTTCTTATTGTTTTTTGGGAATATTTTAATTTTTTAGTAATTTCGTTTTCCTGAGTAATAATAACATTTTAACTGCGTTACATTAGTAAGTTGTTCATTACAAGCAAGACTTAGTTCGCCGGTGTATTAACTGTTCGATTCCACTGCCGTATTTACGTTGGTAGAGAGAGGTTAGTGAAAAGTGTAGAATACTCTGGCTTCTTGGATTTCTCCAACACCGGTAAGATATTAAAAGTAGCGGGCCACTGCAGTAGGTAGAACGGACATACTAAACGGACTCTGGTGGTACAATTTCTATGAAAACTTCATGGAAATTAATGCAATCATTAATAATAATGGATTTCTTCGAGGAACCTACATGGTCGATATTATAGGTAGTTACACACCTCATTATTAGGGTGGAACTATAGACTAATTACTTTATGTTATTTTTTTATGTTACGTGTTTCATTGTCTTGAAATGTGCCCTGGCGGCTTAGAGTATGTCATGCTCACTCTAATGTCTCGCTGATGGTGGCGTGTGTATTGGATCATTAAGTTACCTACAAAATGGTTCGGCTGAATGATGCTGATCCATGCGTCGTGTTCGTGAACGGGCGCCGCCGCCGCCAGTAGGGACTGTGTCATCTCTTTGCTGCCACGACATATTTTATTGATTGTTTTTTTATCTTTTTATTTCTGACGCTTTTAACATTCTGCACAGTGCTCACATGTATAATTTCAACATGAATGATATAACGAATATATTGTAATCTGCATTACGCTATCCTAGAATAACTCAAAAGAAGCCTCCTTATAGATGGAAAAGTAGATGGAAACCATCATCAACCATCTACCTACTTAAAAAAAGGGTTTTAATGGTAAAGCAGTTTTAATGAAAAGCTTGTGTCGCGAGATGATTTAATTTTCCTTTTGTTTTTCTGAATATTTCTTAGTCCAAAAATGTTCAGCATTTTGATCTTAGTGTTGTAACGTATTAATAG
Organism: Eupsilia transversa; assembly: GCA_914767815.1. Taxonomy (NCBI): domain Eukaryota; kingdom Metazoa; phylum Arthropoda; class Insecta; order Lepidoptera; family Noctuidae; genus Eupsilia; species Eupsilia transversa. Next base: position 15,468,925 of record OU611873.1, on the reverse strand, counting down.
GTACCATTTTACGTGAGCGTTCCTATATGAATATATTTATGTAATATTCAATAGATTACAAATTAAGCTGAACACAACGGTAAGCGTCGTGAAAAGCAACTTATTTCATAACAGACTACATTTTCGTGGAAACCATGCTTTGATATTTTTAATGTTCCGTTCAAGATGTACAAATTGCTAAATGTTCGATGATCTGTTACATGTTGTGCATTCTCGAGTTTTTACTTACCTCTAAAGCCTCTTCATCAACCTTTTACTGTCGGAATTAGCAAGCATTGAAACGTCAAACTCAAACTCAAACTCAAACGTCATTTTGACTTATTCGTATTTTGAATTTACCAGTATACATTGTGACAAAAAGTCACTAAGAGATTCGATTCTATACCTAGATTTTGAGACTTAATTACTGTGTAATCCGGAGAATTATGATAAAATAGTTAATTACGTTTGAAAGCCCAAAAATCATACTTTAAATTAAACCATAAATCTTTGAGTCACTGCATGTTTCATACCGATACTAGGTTCCATAGTCACTTGGTCATTGTCCTTTACGCGGAAAACTGTCCTCGGTTTAGTGATATAAAGTCTAACACAACGTTCGCACTTCGTACAAGCTATAAGAAATATTGTGTAAAAAACGTCCTCGGACGGACGTCGCAGGGCTTACGTAAGAAGACCTCGGTTGGCTTGCACAAAGTCCTCGTATGTGCATCGCTGGTCACATTTAGGTGTGTATATCAGGTCCTCAGTATGATAGCCGAAATTCATACAGAAAAATGTTGAGATAGCAGTATCCCAATAAGCTCATCACTATAGATTAACTCACCTGTCTCTTTCTATCTTATTCTAAAGGGCCAACGAGGTATTTAAACCAGTTTTTTGGAGGGTCCTCGGTTCGGTCAAGAACTAACAAGGTCCTCGTAAGGGTGTCTGTACAAACAGGGGTGTGTGAACTGGAGATTGTTGGTGCGGTGTAATTGTGTGTGTGTTACAAAGGGAACATTATGTTAGGATATGGTTTTGAAAAGGTCTTCAATTTGGGTATAATCTAAAGTGATAAGCCAGTCAGTTATTTTTCTTTTAAAACTTTTTTTGTTTAGGGTATGTATTGAGAGTAAATCATTCAGTCTGTTGTATAGAAATGGGCCAAGAAAAGAAAAGAAGTTTCGGGCAAATTGGGTTTTTACTGATTTAGGTTGGCATAAATTCCTTCTTCTGCTTATCATTTCAGAATTATGATGGGTATTAATAAAAGGAATAAGAGATCGTTGTTTCAAAACAACATGGAGAATAAAAAGCTGCCTAATTGAAAGGACTTTAGAGGACTTATAAACTTCTACAGTAGGATGACGGAATGGAAGGAATAATGTGACTTTAAGGACTGCCCTTTGAGCCCTTTCAAGTGCCAAAAGGTTAGTTTTGAACGTTCCACCCCATAAAGTGATGCAATATGTTAGGAGCGATTGGCATAACGCACAATATACAGATAGTAGTTGCTTGGAGTTAAGGACAGTCCGAAGATTTTTAAACACAAAGATAAATTTCCTTATTCTGCTAGCGAGACAATTTATATGCGCGGCAAAGTTTAATTTAGAATCTATGATGACCCCCAAGTACTTAATATTGTCGACTTTCTGCAATTTGGAACATGAACAATAACCGTTATGAGGGGATGGACAGGTGTGAGCAAGAATGGAGAAGCGTTGGAGAGATGACTGCGGGCTATTCCTTAAGGTAAAGGATATATACTTGGTTTTGTCGGAATTTAAGGCGAGTATGTTAGTTCTCAGCCAATTAACGGTATTAAACCCGAACTGAGCATAGTTATAAACCTTTTCCCATGAGTCTGCACTGAAAAGAAGCACAGTGTCATCCGCAAAGGTAAGAATACGTCCATTTTGAAGAGAGAGATTGCAGTGGTCGTTAATATAGACCAGAAATAATGTTGGCCCAAGGATGCTTCCCTGGGGAACTCCAAAAGTTACAGGAAGAGTGTCACTAGAGTGGTTATCAATTTTAACAAATTGGGTGCGGTTAGTTAGATAATCTTTAAAGAGTGACAACTGATTTCCACGTATGCCGAGGTTTTCAAGCTTATGTAGCAAGATAGGAACCGACACTGTGTCAAAAGCTTGAGCTAGGTCTAAAAAGATGGCTAAGGACTTCTTTTTATCATCCATCTTAGAAACAATAAAGTTTGTCAGCTCGTGTACCACCATGGCCGTCGATTTTTTTGCACGAAAACCGAAGCAGGTTATTTGATTCTAGATATTTGCCTAAGGCATTAAGTCCGTCTCTGTACATTTGTGTGCTTGAAGTATTAAATAAATAAATAAATAAATAATATTTCACCAACCTGTTGTTCAATAGCCGTTCCAGAATTTTTGATAAGGCAGGCAGAATTGCTATTGGTCAATAATTATTAACACAGTGACGGTCCCCACTCTTGTGAACGGGATGGATAAGTGCCTTTTTAGATGCAAGTGGAAAGGTACCAGATTCCATCGCCAAGTTGCAGATATGTGTAATGGATGGTACTAAAAGATTCTTATGCCCATAAGAATCTTGAAAATGAGAAAGTTTGAAGAGATACTGTCGCAGCCCACGGCACAGTCGCGCTTGAGAGAGGAAATAACAGCAGCTACTACAGCAACTACAGCTACAGCTACAGCTTTAAATTTTGTTGCAATCGTTTCGATAAATCTAATACTAAAAAAATCTAAATCTAATACTAAAAATAAATCGTATTAGATTTATTTTTTACTAAAGACAACATACACTAGGTAGTGTATGTTGTCTTTAGTATTAGATTTATTTAAGTCTGATAGTAATCCAACTGAATCTATCCGTGAGATCATGTGATTCACGTGTCTAGGAAAACATTGATTCAACGAAAGGATGACAGTATAATGATCTGTGAGGGTTGTATGAGCTATATAAACATTTGCTGGCAATTTCGTTTTAAGAATAACGTGAGCAGGTAGCAAGCCGTGAAACGATGTTAGATCAAGGTGCTCATGATCGAAATGCTTCACCTTGAAGCATTTCGATCATGATTAGAAGCACTGATATCTATATTTATGTCACCGGTGAGAATAATGTTTCCACAAGAAGAATACTTTATTAATAATTCATTAAGGAATTGTAAGAAGTTTGATATATTCTTAAACGAAGGCGGGCGATGAATAGCTAAAACAACGGTGTCATTATTAATTTGTATTGTTAAACAATTTGCGTCATTAAAGTCAGGCTCAACAACATTAACATGTAAACCTTTTCTTATGTAAACAACTACACCCTCGTTTTGAGTTTGGTTTTTGTTAGTTGAGTAACAGTCTGTTATAGCCATTTAATACCGGAAGATTTGATGTATGCGGTAACCAGCATTCCGTGAGGATTATTAGGTCCCACGAAGTTCTCGATTGTGCTAATAGGACATTAAAACCTGGCATGTTACAATTTATGCTTCTTATGTTTTGATTCATAATTTTGAGACATTTTTCATTATTCGGGATGAGGTCTAAGCAGTCAGCGAGATCACATGTAGTTGAGTCACCTATTGTAAGGTTGTCAATGTCATTGTTTATTAAATATGAGTTATCGAAGAGTACAGTTTAAACTATAGAGGCAAAGAATAATGTGCATAGCTGTACAAATCAAAGAGACATGAGCTGACATGACCGATCGCTTTCCCCCCGAATCTAGGAGAATTTCGGGGGGAAAGCGTACTGACAAGAGAAATTCAGTAGGCAAACAATCGGTTAGAAAGACAACAACGATAAAATGCTTTCCTTTTCCTGTTTAAATCCCATATAATAGAATTCTGGAAAAATAAATGAATTAAGTGTGAAAATGTGTGTGAAATTGTTTATGTGTAATTGTTTGCTTGTAAGCGTAGGTGTATGATAGAAAGAAAAGATTAACTGTAAATTATTTAACATTTTAAAATAGTTATAAAAATACATGCAGGGTTTTAATAATACGACCAGAATTTGACCAGATAGTCATTTTTCTATTATTTTAGTGAAATCCTTTTCCGAGTTCACAGTGATGCGTTGAGCGCCGTCCTCCCTGCGTAAGTAAACTTTATCATAGGCAGACCAACAATGTTTATATTTATGTTGGGAGGCGAAGTCTCTCGCTAGGAAGAACAGCTTTCGAGCTTTTGCGGGGAGATTGTCATATATGTAAACGGGAACCTTCGGGCCGGGGACTCGTAGATGTGTCGTATTCAACTTACAGCTTTTATTGTTTTTATTAAAATTTCTGATTGATTGCAGTATCTTAGTTTTAATTAAGACTGTAGTGAAGTCAACTATGATGGCGTCATTCATGGAATTGTTTGAGTTAATCCTGTATACGTCCTTAAGAGGGTTTATTCTAAAAGTTGGCAACATCGCAAATAGATGTCAAATATTTCGCTGTTTTGATTAATTTGATAATATTTCTGTAGGGAAATAAAAAATGTGGCTAACTAGCGAACTAGAATATTGATTATGAAATGTAATAATTAATATCGTAACACCGAATAGTTAGTTTTAGATGTAAAAAAAGTATTTCGTAACTTTCCAAATGCCTTTTTTTCACCTAAAACGGGTACAACATCAAATTCAATGTTATAATTGCAATTCATTATTAATATTCTAGTCAATTGGTTAGCCACATTTCTTATTTCCATACAGTATTATTTCCAAATTAATCGAAACAGGTAAATATTTGACAGCTATTTACGACGTTGCCAACTTTTAGGATGCACCCTCTTAATATCCGATTTCGTAACTATGGTATCCAGAACGGTGCCAACATTTGTGATCACATTTATTAGATCTGATTTTGATTCACTCTCAATTTTTGGGATGTTTTTTATTTCAACAGTTGTAATTTTCGATTGCTTGTCAAGCTGATCTACCTTGTCTTCCAGTTTCCTGATGTAGTCTCGATTTCCTTCTTCTCAATTTCGTATTGTTCCATTTTGAGTAGCATGTCGTCATATTTTTGAGCAGTAAAGTCTACAGAGTCCTGCGGTTTGCTGAACTGGTTTTTTATTTCTGACAGCGTTTTTAAGGTCTTTTATTACACCAGATATTTCATCTTTGAAATCATTCGCACCGAGTAGATAGTCTTGGTCGCTGCGTTTCCTTTTATTACGACAAGAAACGTTTTGTGCATCCATGGATACTTCATTTATTTCCGCAGACGTATTTATGTTTGGCTCAGATTGGTGGTGGAGTGGAGGTAACTGATTTAATATAGCAGGTGATACTGGCGGTGTGCGTTTTAGAGGCATTTTTTCTGGCTATTTGTATTTAAACTATTTGGATTTAAATAAAATCTAAAATATCGAAAAGAAGAATCAAAGTGAGGTTTGAACTAGCGACACTTTGTGCACGACCCCGGCGTATTACGCCACAGAGCTAAGTTGACACTTAGTATTACAGGTAAAGAATCATGTCCAGTCTTGACCTGAAAATTTTCTAACGCGTCTAGTGATGTAAAATATCTTAAAAAAATGCTTTTTTTTTGCTTATTTCGTATCGCTTAATTGAATTTTCAAATAAAGCCAGGAAAAAAAACATTTTGTACTATGTTTATCATTCTCAATAAACTTTTGGAAACGGAACGTGTTTTACACACGTTCCGTCATTGGGTTCAATGCGTTCCATTTCACAGAATACAAAAAACTTGTTCGTTCGTCATGTGGTTAACGAATGTTCAAAATAATAAATTGGTATTTTTTTTTATTTTACTTATTAATATGACTAGCTTTGATTTTTTTATGGTATTATATTAAGATGTGGAAAGAAAAATAAGTGTACAGTTAACAGGTTACGCGTAAAACGAACGCAACGTTATGTGAATGACAGGCTGTCATTTGTTTGACGTTTTGCAGTCGTTCGTTTGCTCTTGCTACGTATTGTACTGTGCGATTTTGGATCTTCTGATAACCTTACAGCTTTTGCATTTTCCACGGACTTCGATACCTACCGCTTACTATTACTTTGGCCTGTGTTATACGGATACCGATTTATTGCTTTTTGATTTGTATATAAAACATCGCTATTGTTGGAAAGCGTTATGGAGCCTTCTACGAGATTGCTTTGTATAAACTGCAACATAAGTGTTAACACGCTTCGGCGTTATCGGGCCCTTCAGTTTGATAGCAGAGTCATCTCGCTAATTACCACTTGGATATCTCCAGTAATAGTAAGTATATAACAATCAAGTACCTAACTAATGATTTAGTATCCAGTCAACAGACGCTAGTGTAACGAATGTTTTATAAAAAAGAATTTATATTCAGAAGTGGTATAGCAAGTTACATGCAAAATAGAACTATTACTACTAGAAATAGGTTACATGTAGATTTTCCCCATGTTTTAGCTAGTGTTCTTTTAGACAGCTATTTAAAACAAAACATGTAAAAATATAAAATAAATATACTGGTACAGGGTACAGATTTCCGCCTAGTTCCGGGGCTAGGGTCAACACTATGTGCACCTTATTGTGATCCCCACAAAATGTTGAAATACTTGTTATGTACCTATTTCTATAATTGTAACTTTTAATGGTGAGAAATAAACTATTTTTATTTTATAATTGATTTGTTTTTCAGATAACAGAAGAAGATTACATTTGTGAAGCGTGCTTTGATGTATCCATGCAGACAATTAATGCTCAGATTCATGGAAACAATGAGTGTGATCCATCTGCTGGTTCATCTCGCCGTGGTCATGCTCAAGTATGCCCCGTTTGTGGTCGATCATTGCTCAATCGTCAAAGTGACTACATTCTCAAAGACAACCCATCAAGCCTCACACTAAGGATGATCAACTTAATTCGAACTGCTGTAGCTCCTCGTCAGGTTTGTATTTAAATATTCTAACTCATTTTAAATTGCATGCAATTTTTTATACAAATACCCACATTCTAGGCTATGATGTTACTAGAGAATGTGATACTTTTCTTTTTACCTTGGTATGTCACTGCATTTTATTACAAATATGTTGTTTTTTGTTGACAGATATCACAATCTGATCGTGTATGTCATGCCTGTTGGTTGCGATTTAAAAGACGAGCTCTTTCAACTCAGCAACAGGATGAGAGAAGAGGTTTACACAGTCAAAGTGAAACAATTGAACAAGAAGTGGAACAGAATGTTGATCCAGTCCATGTTCCAGATATACAACCTCCCCCGTTCCTTGCAAGTACAGATGAGGGGCATGAAAGGGAATCATCTGTAGAATCAGTTCCAGTTCCAGAAGTTCATTCGCAACAATCTCAAACCCAACCAGTGAGAAATCAACAATCAAATAACATAACATTACTTAATTATAAACGTGCTCCCAATACAGCATCTCATTGTGCATTTTATGGGTGTGAGAATGAGAATCTGCATACTGTGTCAGATGCACTGCGGGCTACCATTTTGTCCAACTACAATTTTTATATTCCCAAACTGGCTAGGGTATGCACAGACCATTTACATGGAAACAGTTGGGATTCTCTGTATGCCAGTGAAAACAGCATGAGCAATTTCACTGTTGAACAAGTTAAGCATGTTTTTTCCTTTGTTCAAAAATACAAGCAATTTCTCGATTTTTCAAGTATAGTCGAATCAGTACAAGAAATTGATGACCATTTATTTGGATTTTGGATGGGCTTATCAAAACCCAACTTCCTTAATTTATTAGAAGACCTTCCCCGACTGTTGGAAAAACACAGGGGTATATTAGGTCTAGCTGCTGTATTGATAAAGATGCGGACAGGCGATTCCGACTTAAGAATATCCACTTTACTAGAAGTTCCTCGCACTACACTAGAGAGGTTAATGCAAACAGCACGAGAGATACTACTACAGGATTTGGTCCATGTAACCTTGGAATAAACCATTTGACGAGAGAACAATTGATAGAACACAATCTCATGATCCCAAATGGAATTTATAATGAAAATTACGAACAATGTATTGTCATGTGTGATGGAACATACATTTTTTTAAATGAAAGTAGTAATTATATGTTTCAAAAAGACACATATTCATTACACAAATACAGAAATCTGTTAAAGCCATTGTTAATAGTAGCTTGTGATGGTTACATTTTAGATTGTATACAAAGCTACCACATCTGATGCAGAAATAATGTCTTCTTTGTTCAGCAATGAAAATTCCCCACTGAGACGGTACTTTCAAAATAATGACATATTTATTTTAGACAGGGGATTCAGAGATAGCATGAGCTTATTAGAGCATTGTAATTATAAGGCATATATGCCAGAGTCAGTTTTAGAAGGTGAACACCAGTTAACCACCCAAGCAAATAGAAGTAGATGTGTAACTATATGCAGATGGGTGGTGGAGGTTGTAAACGGATACTTTAAAAGAGATTTTAGATTATTAAGGTTTGACCTTTTTAATAAAACTGTACCAAATATGATGGCTTATTTCCAAATAGCTGCAAGTTTAATAAATAAGTTTGGTGTTCGCCTTCGCAATAGAGCTGATGCGGCTCAAATTCTGGATATAATAAATGAAAGGATGCCCCTGGAAAATAACAGAATATAATTTAAATCGCCCGGCATCCTTTTTTCAAAGCATTACAGCAGATAATGCTAATATTGAGTTCCCCCGTCTAGAATTCAATGAATTAATATTATTCGCCTTGGGAACGTACCAAATTCGTCAAGCACGTTCATATTATGGTGAACACGTACGTTTCCATGGCGGATACAGAATAGAAGTTTGTGTAGACACTAATCGTATACCCGAGTTAGGCAGTGGGGAAAATTCACTTATAAAAGGGAAAATAAAATCAAGACATATCTCAAGACGTCAGTACTATGTGTATATTTTGATAGCAAATGGTATTAATGGACGAGAAGGCATTATTGAGTATTGCTGCAACTGCATTGTAGGACGTCGCACTGTAGGTTGTTGTGCGCATGTCATGACATTGGTGTGGTACTTAGGTTGGGCCAGGCATGAAACCAACATTGTGGCTCCAGCGGCATTTTTAGATGCAGTGGTTGTACGACATGACATTGAATACGCTGCATACGCGGCATACGCTGGCAGAGTGTGCCGCTTGGGAGGAGCCGCGCCGTGCCCTCATCTCAGAAGTAGGCAGTGACTTGTCGCTGCCGGCCGTAGTGAATGCGATGGTCGGCAGCGAGGAGTCCTGGGACGCGGTGGTTTCCTACTGCGAGACGGTCGTCTCGCAGAAGGAGGCTGCGGAAAGGGAGAGGGAGATCTCATCCACTCACCCGGCCCGCAGCAGGCGCACCGGGCGTCGGAGGAGGGCGGACAACGCCCTCTTCCAGCCCCCCTAAATGGGTCCAGGGGCGACGGACTCGGGGACGTCTGTCGCCCCCCACACATCAGGACCCGAGGTGGCGGCGCGTAGTGTTCCACGCGCGCCCCTCTTAGACGGCGCGGGGGGAGTTTAACACCTCACTCCCCCCTGACCCGAGGAAGAGGCCCGCGTTCGCGGGCCGGCACCAATCGGGGGTTGCGGAAGATTTGTTCGTTCCCGCGACCCCCGGCTTCGGTGTGAGATGGGACACCGGGGTGGTTTTTAGTCAGTAAGAGTCTGACAGACCCCTCCGCCCGCCCCAGGGCGGGGGACATCCATGAGGATTTTCCACCCCGGAACAAAAAAAAAAAAAAAAAAAGGCATGAAACCAACATTGTGGCTCCAGCGGCATTATTAGATGCAGTGGTTGTACGACATGACATTGAATAAATAATAATAAATCAAATCCTGTTTTTTATTTAATTTCCCTGTCCTCGCCAAAAACACATAGGTGGGCAGCTATACATTTATGTCGTTATGGCCCAGAGGTTAACACCTCGTCCCTCATAAGATAAGATAAGATAAGATAAGATGCATGCACAAGGCTGTGAGTTCAAATCCGGGCAAGTACCTTTGTGTCTTTACCTGGTAGGTACTTACTTTCTAAGTTTATCATGGACATCAGTGAAGGAAAACATCGTGAGGAAACCTGAACTTATGTAATAATCAATAAAAGTCAGAAATCATCAACCCGTCTTGACCAAGCGTTGAGGTTAATGCTCGGGCCTTCTCTCAGGTATGAGAAGAGGCCTTAGTCCAGAAGTGGGAGAGTAATAGGCTGGTAATATTATTTACTCTAGGGGGAGGGTCTGGATTTATGCTTTCGCGGTTGCACAACGACATGCTTTGCTTTGCTTTGCTTGGTAGTATAGATGCAGGCCTACCCTGCCGCCTCCTTCAGAGGTGACAGGGTGGCGGGGTCTTGAGGGAGAGCGCTACAGTCGTGTAGATCCTCAAGGCAAGTCTGGTTGGATGCACCTTCCCGAGGTTGCCACCCCGTTTCTTGGTCTAATTCCCTCAGAATTAGACGTAACTAAAACCACCAGGCGCCATCACGCCCCATCCTCAATTCCTTCTGCCCCAGTCTCCCATCTTATGCCCTCCTGTCCCAAATCTCACCAACCCGTCCCACCCTCTCCTTCCCACTTCCCCATTCCACCCCGAACTCCGCCTTTCCGATTTCCCACTCCTAACCGTTACCCCCTGTGGCTGGGTGGCGACGGGCTCGTTTTGTCACTAAAATCAGCTGACGACGAGTAAGAGTAAACAGTCACCTGCGCTAGGACCTGCGCAGTCGAGCGCCGTGAGCGGGGATGAAGGAGTCCTGGGGGGTTGAGCCGAGCAGCTCTGGTTGTAATGTGTCCGTAAGGCAACACGCCCCCTTTGGTCTGGATTTCAAGCGAAACGGTGGCCCTACCCAATAGCCGGGGGTAGGGAAATGGCCACAGTGTCCCGTCAGAGGGCCACAGGCGAGGTGCGTGAGGTCCGCTGAGGTCGTCCTCGGACGGCTGAAGCGGTAGGTAAAGGTCATGCTGACGGTGTAAGTGAGGGTTGATCAGTTCGTTGGGGGTGGGCCTTTCGACCCCCTACGCCAACCCGATCGAGCACCCGATGTCGCACTGTAAACCAGCCTTGCGCCCCTATATCTCTCTGGTAGTCCTAACGTTCTCACTTCTTTTATAGTGAGACGTTCCCAGGTGCGGGCTCCATGGAGGGTGGGAGCCAGAGAGATGAAGTTTTTCAAAAAATTTAACATGGATAATTTAAGGCCTCTTAAAACCAAACCCGGAGTGGAGGCGAAAGCCAGTGAGACTCCCAAGGGAGGTGCTTGCACTTCCCTTGCCCCTGGTGGCCAGGCGGCTAACGCCGCGGGTACCAGCGCGGGCACCGGTCCGGCTGTGGCGAAAACCGCAGCCAAGACCAAACTAAAAAAGTCCCAGTACAAACAAAGGACGTCGGCGCTGATTGGGACCAGTACCGACCCTTCTCACACAAAGGTGAAGACCAAGGCGACGACTAATACCACTGCCGGTCTGACCCCCTCCATACAGACCCCGGGGCCGGATAACACCGGTACTGGGGCTCCAACCACACACCCTCCTCCTCCTGTGGCTCCTCCAGCCTCCTCCCATCAGACGGCCGTCACCGGTCAAGCGGAGACGGCCAGCTGCACTGAGGACGCGTTTGCGCGCGCCTGGCAAGTTGTGCAGAAAAGCAAGGGCAAGGGCAAACGCACTCAACAAGCCCAATGCTCTTGCGCCGACCCTTCAGGTCCTACTGCAGCCAAGGAACCGGGCAAAAAGAGGGAGAGACCGACGAGGAAGGAGCGCCGACAAGCACTTCGGAGAGTAGGTAAAGGCTCCCGAAAGAAGCAAGCCATCGCAGCGGGTTCGGCTAAACCGGTAAGCGGTCAAGTTAACTTTTCTGCCGGTAAGCGGTCACAAGCAGAGGCAGGCACTAGCCGACCAGCGCCCAGTCAACCGCAAACCAGTCCGGCTGCAGACAACACACAGCGACCCGATTGGAAGGATCAGGCCGCGACCAAGCGAGCTCTCAACGAGAACTTGACACCTCGAGGGGAGCATAAGCGGCCGCGTCTTGACCAATCCAAACGGGTCGCACAACGAAGCTACGCCCAAGCTGCCAGCGCAACCCTCGACGTCGCGATCACCTGCGACCGCACGGGAATCCTCAGCAAGGACGTATCGGATCAGGTACTCGCTGCTATCCAGAAGCAGATCATACTCGAGGCCTGCTCCCCCAAGCAAGACTCACCAGGGCCGACCTTCAACGCCAAGCCGCTGTTCGCCGGTGGTGTCCTCAAACTGTGGTGCGGCAACGACCACACCTTAGCCTGGCTAAGGAAGACAGTTTCCGACTTGGTTCTCCCAACTAGCATCCCGCTAGTCGTCAAGAGCCAGTCGGAGATACAGAAGCGGACACGATGTGGCGTCGTGATTCCTGACGAGCAAGGGGTTTTCGGCGAGCCGACCAACATCGGGCGTGCTCTGAGCTACCAGAACCCCTGGGTCGACATCAAGAGGTGGGTACTCCTGCATGCCGACAAGCAAGCAGCGGCGTGGTTCGTGGTGGTCGGGGTACCAGTGGACCAATTCCGACCCTGATGGAGGCCGGACGCCGTCTCTCAATCGGTTTGGGGACGGTGTACGTGAAGTTCCAGGGTCGGAACGGTAGGTTCACCGACGTGCCTCACGGATGGGACCCCGCCACGGGAGCTTTCTGCGACGTGCTGACGCAGCAAACACCCATACCAACAGGGGAGTCCGCTCCCCCAGCAAACAACCCGGAAGCATCTGCGGCTGCATCTGCCACGGCAGACCCGGCCGCCCCTGCTGCCGCCACCGTGGGAGCCGTTCCTTCATCGGGCGGGGAGCTGGATGACATGATCCTGTCCCCAGCTTCGGGCCCGGGGGAGGACGGCTTTGACGAGGGCGACCTGTTTGCCGGGCTCAGACTGGAGGGGGACGAGGAGGGGTCGACCAGCGATGGCGTCCCTTTCGTCGACCTGTAGAGTCTTGCAGGCAAACCTCCACCACAGTCAGACCGCGACGGCTCAACTTCGCAAGTGGCTGGAGGTTCAACACACGGCCATAGTCTTGATCCAAGAGCCGTGGATCAGAGCGGGCCGCATACAAGGACTCTCCAATCTTGGCGGTAAGATCCTGGTCACCACAGATCACGATCACCCTAGATCGTGCATCTATGTCACAGGTAACCTTAAAACACATCTCTTAACGGATTTCTGTTGCAGAGATGTCTCTGCAGCTAAGCTGCTCATACAGCGTGACGAAGCCACGGAGATGGTGATCGTTGTCGTCTCAGCCTACATGCCTGAGGCAGAGGTGCCGCCCCCCCACGATCTCGCCCGCCTCGTAAGCCATTGCGAGAGTTGCGGGTTTGAGGTTGTCATCGGAGCGGACGCCAACGCGCACCATCAGCTGTGGGGTATGGACACGCAGAATGAGAGGGGTAAGGCCTTGGTTGACTTCTTATTTTCAACTAACCTATCCCTGCTAAACACCGGCTCCGAACCAACCTTCGTGACCAGGCCAAGCCGCACAATCATTGATCTCACCCTGGCTACCGAGGGCGCGGCGGAACTCACCACTGGGTGGCATGTCTCCAAGGAGGCCTCCTGCTCTGACCACAGGTGGATCCGCTTCGACTTCCAAGTCTGTGTGACACCAACACCACCAAGGCGGAATCCGCGTAGCACGGATCGTGCCATTTACACTCGCAGCCTTACAGCTAAGCTGGCGACACCAAGCAATCCGGCAGCGACTCTTGCGGACACCACACAGATTGAGGTAGTAGTAGACCATCTTACTAAATCAATGATAGACAGCTATCATACCGCCTGCCCCGAAACTACCCCACGCAACACACCGGGCAGTCAACCCTGGTGGGGCGCTGACCTGGAGCGCAAGCGCGGTAAGGTAAGGCTGGCACTGAACAGAGCCATGAATACATGTGCGGATGAGGACTGGGACAACTACTACGCAGCCAAATCCAGCTACAAAAAATGCATCAGGTTCAGAAGCACCACGGGATGGCGCAAATTCTGTGGCAGCATTGAATCCTGTCAGCAAGCGAACAGGGTAAGGAAACTACTGGCGCAACAGAATTCACCAACGCACACCACCCTCCGCAAACCTGATAACACACTCACCTCCTCGCCCGAGGAAGCGAGACGCGTCCTTGTTGAAACTCACTTCCCTGGTTGTCTTCGCGCAGACAATCGACTGGCAGGATGCAATTCACACACCATCTGTCGAAGAATGGTCGTACGCTTGCAGGGTGATCACGCTGGAGAAACTACAGTGGGCCATCCGGAGCTTCCATCCTTTTAAGGCAGCTGGTCCCGACGGAGTGTTCCCCGCCCTACTACAGTGGGGTGGTGACTCTATCGCAATGCGCCTAGTGCCGCTACTTAGAGCGTGCTTGGCCCATAGATACGTCCCCAAAGGTTGGAGGGAAGTGAAGGTTATTTTCATCCCCAAGCCAGGTACGGGGGACTACACAAACGCCAAATCTCATCGCCCAATCAGCCTGACCTCCTTTCTACTAAAGACCATGGAGAGGCTGTGCGACAGGGAGCTGAGGGAAGGCGCTCTGAAAACGTTACCGCTTCACGGTAACCAACATGCATATTGCTCGGGTAAGTCGACCGAATCCGCTCTTCATCTAGTAGTCAGCGAGATAGAGGAAGCGATCCAACGGAAAGGTACCTGCCTGGGCACTTTCATAGACATCGAAGGAGCCTTCGACAGAACCAACTTCTCCAGTATCAGCTACGCCCTCTCCAAACACGGAGTAGAACAGGTATTAACGGACTGGATTACAAACATGTTAAGCAAAAGGGTGGTGCGCCTTGAGGGCGAGCAGCAGCTGGCATTGATAGCCAGAGGTTGTCCCCAAGGAGGGGTGCTATCCCCCCTCCTATGGAATCTGGTGATTAACGATCTCATCACCAAACTCAACGCCAGCCGCTACTACACTATAGGTTACGCGGATGACCTCGCCATCCTCGTCTCGGGGAAGGTGACGGACACGATCTGCAACCTCACTCAGCAAGCACTACGTATCGTAGAAGCATGGTGCAGGGAATTTGACCTCTCAGTGAACCCCACTAAAACTGAACTAGTCATGTTCACCCACAAACGAGCTTTAGGTTCCTACCGCCTACCTAAACTGTTCAACACTGATCTCCAGTTGGCCAGCGAAGTCAAGTACCTCGGGGTTATCCTAGACAGTAAGTTAAACTGGAGCAGTCACCTAGACAACAAACTAAACAGGGCTTGCATTACCTTCTGGCAGTGCAGTAGAATGATAGGTAAAAAGTGGGGCCTATCCCCCAAAATCATACTTTGGCTGTACACCACAGTGATCCGTCCCATGATCTCATACGGGGCCGTGGTATGGTGGCCCCGCACGGAACTGGTGACAGCCTCCAATAAACTGCAGCGCATGCAGAGACTAGCCTGCATGGCAACTACGGGCTGCATGAGAACTACACCGACCGCGGCCATCGAAGCCATGCTGGAATTACCACCGCTCCACCTGTTCATCCAGCAGGAAGCGACGATGGCGGCGGTACGCCTAAACACAATAAACCTCTGGGGTAAGAGAGTCACACCACACACCGCGCTACTCGAGGGATTCCACAAGGAGTTCCCCATCACCAAAGCGATAAACGACCGGGTACCCAAACAATTTTTCTTCGACAAAAAATACAAAATACAACTCCACGAAGACCGGCGATGTGAGGGGCTGCGCCCCTCAGAGCTAAGAATCTTCACAGATGGATCCAAAACAGGTAGTGGTACGGGTGCCGGAATTTTTTCGGAGGACCTTAACATTCGCATAGCCGCACCTCTGGGGGTCCACAACACAATGTTCCAGGCGGAATGCATGGGCATCTCTCTGGCCGCTACAGCCATTATGGCCAGGGAAGTTAAGGACCACTCAATCCGCATACTCTCAGACAGCAGGGCTGTCCTGCAAGCACTAGACAGTCATACAGTTGATTCTGGACTAATACAGGAGTGTCACCTTCGCCTCAACCAGGTGGGTAGCCTCAATAATATAACCATCCAATGGATCAAAGGACACAGCGGCTCGCTAGGCAACGATGCAGCCGACGAACTTGCCAGAAGGGGATCGAGCATGGCACCAGTGGGGCCAGAACCCATAGTGCCACTCCCCTTCGGGCATCTACGCACTCTGGTAAGGAAACGCACCAGGGACCAACACCACAAGCTGTGGGAGAACCAAGGTGAGTGCAGGCAGGCTAAGGAAGCACTCCCCAAAATGGATGGCCGCCTCACGAAACAGTTTCTCCGACTAACTAAACAACAGCTGCGTACAGTTACTGCAGCCATAACTGGCCATGGGTCTTTTAATAAACACCTCTCTGTCTTAGGGGTCACTGACAGTCCGCTGTGCAGGGCCTGCATGGAGGAGGACGAGACAGCAGCTCATGCGCTCCTAAACTGCCCGGCGGTCGCCACTTACAGGGCAAAGTACTTCGGTAACCCAGGTACCCTCTGTGAAGTTGTCAGGAACATCAAGGCGTTGCTGGCCTTTCTTAAGGAGCTGGGGTGGATCGAATAACCGAATTCCCACCCGGACGCAAAATATGCGCATTGACGTGGAGTTGCGGACACCAGCCCGTTTTACCTTATTATTTACTCTATCCCCTTGTCTGTCCATCAGACTTAAAGAGTTCGATGGCTAAAAACACCGCTGTCAAGCCGACTTCTGGAGTCTGGTCCGCTTCGACGGCGACGACAGATTTTGACCGGTACCTACTTCAATGAACTTTAACTGTATTGCTCTAACTTGCACAATGTGTAGTTATAGAAAGCAAAGATGGCATAACATCACACGTGAAGTCTTCAAAACTCAATATCGGTGGGATATATTACAAGAATATAACTGCTGTTTGCGACCGCGCGCCGATGTGATGATATTACGTTGAAGAGGGATTTATTTCTGAGTGATAGTAACTCTCTCAGCGATTAAACAATTTGATTTTAATTACCGTACAATTTTTGAGGTTATAACAGCTGTCAATCAAACCTTATCTGACAGCTATTATAACCTCAAAAACTTATTTACATAATAGCATTTTTCCCTGGCCTCTAAATGAAAAGATGATAAGTTATTGTGTTATTATAAACAATAATTGTTTTTATACAACACTAATTGTAGGCAGACGCGACCTGTAAAACGAATCAAGTGACAGGTCAATCAATGTATGGAAAGTGGGCATGATTCTTTGGTAGCTGCTATCGTCTTGCGCGAAGTGTTATATGAAGGTGATTAGCGTTCGAGCAGTTTCTTTTGGGTTCACTGTCGAGTCCAAAGTCCAAATTAGTTAAACTTTTAAAATTTGTAGTCCATTTAGATAATAATTTTTATTATTAAAGATGATGCACTTGGTATTTCACTATTTTTTTTTCACAGTTTGTCACTGGTACACTGACGTTTAATATTATAGGTTTATATTTGACTTAAAAGCACTTTTTTGTCGAATTATGATTTATATATACGGAGAGGTCTGGTAGCACGTCCGTTTACAACAACGTCGCGACGGGGGACGGCATGGCGGTTGGCTGTGTTGCCAATTGAAATAAATAAATTGCAGAACATAGTATTTTAAACAAGAAATCGTGACATTCGGCCATTCGACAACGTGCTACTCCCGGAGCACAACTCCCACTTTAACCCGCTCAATCAGTTCTTATTTCGAATTACAGATGTGAATGAAAACAAAAACATTTATGATCAAATAATATAAAGTACAAGAGCCAGCGCTACACAGATCTTTGTTACCTTGAAGTGTAAATAAAATTAATATAATCATAGAATGAAACAAAAAAAAAGAAACATCGTGAATATTACACATTTATGACTAAGTTAAGCTGAATCATGACATTCAGGATCCTAATTATTATATGTAGTTATCCTTACACAATTATTATTGTCAAATACAATTCACAGTTAGGAAAATATTAGCTACTAGTTTCTACATCTGAACTAATATTAACATTGTCATCAAGTTCAAGAGCCTTGAGATGTATCCAGGGTTTAATTCTATCTGAAGATACAACACTTTCATAATTATTATTCCTTTTCCTATTAAAACCAGATACATCAGTTATCCTATATCTATCGTTACCTAATACTTCTACAACCTTATAAGGGCCTATAAACTTTGACAGAAGCTTTGTAAGTCTCCGAGTAAGTTTAATTAAGTCGCCAACCTGATACTCAGGGGCAGAAGTACGACCAATATCATGAATACGCTTTTGTTCTTCTTGACTCCTCTTAATAGATTCGCTAATATTCTCGCGTAATGACAACAAATCTTCGTTTTGTAACTATTGTGGAAGATTTAATTTATTTGATAAACTATCGCGCATTTTCAATCCGAACAAAACCTCTGTTGCAGTTTTTTGGGTGGTCGCATTAACAGTATTGTTAATACCCCACTGAACCTTAGCTAGACACTTGTCCCAGTCACGCTCATTCCCATTAAAATTTTGAGCACATAGTGAATTTAAAATAGTTTGATTAAACCTTTCGGCTTGTCCGTTTGCTCTGGGACAAGCAACTGCATTAAGTGTACATGTTTTATTCGAAGACAATTGCACAATGTTTCGAAAGCTGCTGATGTGAACGAAGTGCCACGGTCAGAAATAATTCTAGCGGGTGTACGAAAGTCAGTGAAAATATTTTCCAAGATTTTAATTGTGCTCTTTGTTTTCGTATCTTTCGCTGCTTTGACGAATACGTACTTGGTAAACCCATCTACAATCGTAAGTATGTAAGAGTTGCCGTTTCTGCTCCTAACGAATGGTCCTAAATGGTCAATATGGATTGTGTGAAACGGTATACTAATTTTCTCTATTGGAAAAAGTAGACCCTGCTTCTTTTTAGTCGCACTATCCTTACTATAAGCACATTCTATGCAGGAAGCTACAAATTTCTTAACAAATCGTCGTAATTTTGCGAACCAAAATTGGCTCTTTATTCTTTGTAATGTATTTGCATAGCCTAAATGCCCGATGTCATCGTGGTTAGCCTTGCAAACTTGCCAACGAGCGCTTCGTGGTACTACAAGACATAAACGATCATCAACTTTGCGATAGAGTGCATTATTTTTTACAGTATCATTTTGCTTTAGATCTTCGAATTCAGGGTCAGCTTCAGGTTTAAGAACTTTTACAATTAGGGACGTTTCGGGGTCACCCATTTGAAGGGTAAGGAGCCAGTTACCAGATTCAATATTAAGAACATTAACAGACCCAACACCTTCCGCGTTAAGGCAACTGTTTCTGCTTAAGGCATCTACATGCGCCATATTGACACCCGGGCGGTATTCAATTTCAAAATTATATTCGCTTATTTGCAACCACCACCTGGCTATCCGTGGTATGAGATCTCTCTTTGTCAATGTTGTCCTAAGGGCCGCGCAATCAGTAAAGTCTTTAAACGGGACTCCTAACAAGTAAACCCTAAACTTCTTTAACGAACAGACAACGGCCAAAGAAGAAGAAAATGAATGAAAATCGTAAGAATGAAAATGTTTTTCATCCACCGTAGTCTGTCTACTAAAATAAGCAACAGGTTTTAGGACACGGGGTGATGCTTGCCATTGCATCAGGATTCCCCTATCCCAAGGGAGCTGGCATCTGTATGTAATTCTGTCTCTAACTGAGGATCATACAATGCTAAAACTTGCCTAGTTAATAGACTTTCCTTTAAGGAATTGAATGCAGTTTGTTGATCACTGCCCCAATACCATGCGACATTTTTCTTAAGTAAGTTGGTCAGTGGTTGCGCTATCGCACCGTATCCTTTTATAAATTTACGGAATACCCCGTAAGCCCCAAAAATTGACTTCGTGAATATTACTGGGGCAAGGGAATTCTTCGACGGCCAAAACTTTTGCTTCCCCGGGTCTTACTCCATTTGCAGATATTTCGTATACTAAATAGCTGATCGTAGTATCGAAAAACCGGCATTTCGTTAATTTTAGTGTAAGTCCGAATTCGCGGAGTAATTTTAAAATTTCTTCTAAGCGCTCAAACCCTTGTTCTATAGTTATAGATGGAATAAGTAAATCATCTAAATACGCAAGTGCATAATCAAATCGTCTATTCCTAAGAATTTTATTAATCATTCGCTGAAACACAGCGGGGGCATTGGCCTATCCAAATGGCATTCTCTTAAATTCATAGTGGCCGTCTGGAGTGATGAATCCAGTGAGATGCCGACTCTCGTGTGACAAAGAATCTGATAATAACCAGACGCAAGATCTAATGTCGTAAAAAACTGATTGCCGCTTAAATTGGTTAACTGGTCTTCAATAAATGGAAGAGGAAATCTGTCCTTAATGGTTTTGTTATTAAGGGCTCTAAAATCTATACAGAGTCTTTGCTCACCCGATTTCTTACGGACCATTAATATCGGGCTTGCATAATCCGAACTAGATTCTTGTATAATATCCGTATCTAATAGTTCATCAACAATTTCAGGCACTTGTAAACGTTCTGAAAACGATAACCTGTACGGCCTGTAAACAACGGGTCTGTTATCCGTAAGGTTTATTTTCATTTCAAAATCTTTAACACAACCTACCTCTTTCATATTGGTTGCAAAGCAATCACGATACTTTTGTAATAACGTATACAGCCTATCTTTGTTGCTACTTATTACGTCCTTACCGACTTCAATATGTGTTCTATCTAGTTGTTCTAAAGAGAGGGCAGAATTTTCTAAAATTCGATTAACCTTACAGTTATTGGCCTCAGTTACTGGTAACGATCGCGCAATTAATGTTTCAGATTTGAATAAAAGAGGTGTTCTTGACAAGTACGATACGGCTATTTCTCCAGTGCCATTTGAAATGCCATAAGTTCCTTGCAACAAACGAAATTCTCTACCAGGTTCTAACGAGTTATAACCTTCGACAAAGACATCACCGGAAAAATAAGTATCCCTGACTGTGATGGGCACCATAGCGGTATTTCCGATCTTGATGGACTTTGAGGTAAACATTTTAAGAGGGATTTCAATTGGGAAGAGATTTTCTCCTGGAGTTCTGTAAAAGATTAATTGATTGCAGTCCTTTAAGACTATAATAAAAGGTAGTTCGGTGAAGTTTTGTCCGATTAACAGACTGTTTGTCATGAACTCGTCACCGACTACTAGGACGTCTAACTGGGTCTCAATATTATCAAGTTTTCAATTTAAAGTAGACTTAAACAAAGGTAAAACGCAAGAATTGCCAAATCGAAATTCCTTAATTTAAACAAAATGATAAGTGAGCTTAAAGACCAAAATAAGGAAAATATTATTTCAAATGAAACTCTGAAAAAAACTTTGGAAGAGAATACGGGTTTGTACAGGGATAAAGCTAAAATATGAGACCTTATTGTTGGAAAATAACGCTGCTCTCACCAAAATTGGATACATTGAAGATCAAGTAGAAGCACTTCAGCGAAAACAGTTAGAAACTATGATAGAAATTAAAAATGTTCCTGTTACTGAGAAAGAAAATTTGACTGAGGTGGTGAACCAGTTACACAGCTCCTTAAACGTATCTTTTACCCCAGATCAAGTTCGCCAAGTGTACAGGAAAAAATCTGGCCAAAATAAAACAATTGTTGTGGAGTACCAAACTATACAAATGCGTGCTAAAACACTAAAAGCTATCAAATCGTACAATTTAAATAACAAACAAGATAAATATAGCACTAAAGCACTCAATATCTCTGGAGATACTCAGCCAATTTACATCTCAGAAGCATTGACCCCAACTGCCAGAAAGCTCCTCTTCGAATCCAGAGTTAAAAAAGAAGTACGACTTCAAGTTCTGCTGGGTTGCTAACAGAAGGATATTCTTGAAAAAATCGGAAGATAAGCCAGCAATATTGATTAAATCAACTGAACAAATCCAAGGTATCATTAACAATATTACTACCCCCCTTTTGGAACTTTGACTAATAGTTAAGAAGGAGTTGTCCCAGTGCCTGATCTGTTTTGTTTTATATCTTATCTTTCTTATTCTCTAAAGGTCTTAATTTTTCAGATTGTCAAATCAGCTGGGAAAGTGTGCCTACAAGCACGTAATAAACACAATATTTACTTATTATACACTAAACACACACAAAAATTGTGTTTACTAGCTAAACTGACTAGTCGATCTGCTGAACTAATGAGATACACTAGAAGGGTTGAAGATAAAATAAAACCACGTCTGTGTTCTGATCTAATCTGGTTATTTATTAAAAAAATCGAGGTTACCTATACAATTGCTGGTAACGAGACCATAGCGCGATCTAAATCGACGCCAACGCCATCTATCGAGCTTCGGGTCAGTTTTTTGTACAATCATCCCTATTGAATTTGTGTTGATCTTGAACATACCGCCCACCAAGGGCATTTAGTGGCGGAATGTCCTTTACAATTTGATCTTATTGCGAATAAAACATCTTATCTAATCATAAGTTACAAAAATCTCAATAACCGTTATTTAAAACTAGTGAACAATGTGTACTTATATCAAACTAACAACTAACATGTAGTATACAAAAAATATGTGAGAAATAAAAATAAAAACACGTTTAAAGAAATTAAAAATGAACAACATAAACATTTAGTTTATTGGTCTGCTATTGGTAAAATACATAGCTTGTTAGTAGGCCTCTTAAGAGTGGCTGTCTTTGTACGTAACGTTACAACGCGAGTGACTTTATCATCCCCTGGATGTTTTTCTAAAATGCGCCCTAACATCCACCTACTTGGGGGCAGGTCGTCTTCTTTGATGAGAACGATGTCTCCAATTTTAGGCTCAGGCACCTTGGAAGACCATTTATACCTATTCATTAAAGTAGCCAAATATTCAGTAGACCATCGCTTCCAAAACGATTGCAACATTCTTTGAACGAATTGCCATCTTGTCAGAGAACTTACTGATGAATTGTCGTAATTGTAATCAGGCACATTGATTAAAGCTTCTCCGATTAAAAAATGTCCTGGGGTCAACGGCATTGGCTCGCTTGGATCGTCTAAATTAATAACACTTATATTGCGTGAGTTCAAGCAAGCCTCAATCTGACTAAGTAGTGTACTGAGTTCTTCATACGTGAGTGTCGAGTCACGAATCACGCGTTTGAGGTGAAATTTAGTGGATTTCACTCCCGCTTCCCATAGACCGCCAAAATTGGGGGCATGGGGGGGAATGAAATGCCATTCCGTGCCGTTTGCTTCTAAATATTTCGCAATAGAGGGTTGTAAAGCTAGAATTTGCTGCAGTTCTTTGGAGGCTCCTACAAATGTGGTGCCATTATCACTCCACAACTTTGTACAGCAACCTCGCCGAGAGACAAACCGTCTGAATGCGGCTAAAAATGCCTGAGTTGTCATGTCGCTGACCACCTCCAGGTGAATTGCACGTGTGGACATACACACGAATAGACACACGTAACCCTTGTAGGCACGGTGACCACGACCCTTTGTTGTCCTTATATTGATTGGGCCAGCGTAGTCCACGCCACTGTGCATGAATGGTCTAGCTGGGGTGCAGCGAACAGATGGAAGTGAACCCATAAATTGGTTTTTAATTGTAGCTCTTTGTCTAACACATGTTACACACTTCCGAACGTACTGCTTCACTAGGTTTCTAACACCAATGATCCAGTAAGCTGTCCTCAAATAATTTATCATTAATCGTGGGCCTCCGTGAAGAGTCCTATTGTGAGCGTCTGCTACTAATAAGTATGTAAAATGACACTTATTTGGTAGAATTATTGGGTGCTTCATTTGCTCATCTACTGCAGCCTTCTCGAGTCTACCCTGAACTCTCATAATGCCTTTATTATCCAGATAAGGACATAATGATTTAAGGCGTGTACTTTTAAGCGGTAAGTGTTCTTTACTTTGCAATTGTGTGTACTCTATTTTAAAATTTTCCTTTTGTGCTATCTTTATACAACATTCTAATGCTTCTTCTATTTCTTTTCTTTGCAGATAAGATTGGCCTGTGGTGTTCCTATTTAAAACACGACGACAATATGCAATTACCTTTAGCAATTTTTGTAAGGAAGAAAACCTATCTAATATGTCATTACTATCTGAGGTAATAGCTACATGAGTCTTAACCGACTGTTCTAGATCTACTCGTAAATCCTTTGGTCTTTCGTATGTAATATCTTTTTCTTCCAGGAACTGTGGTCCAGAAAACCATGGTGTAGTCTGAATAAATAAACTTGGCAATAACCCTCGTGAGGCGCAATCAGCTGGGTTCTCGTTGGTCGAAACATGAAACCACTGCGAAGAATTCATTGTAGTCAATATTTCCGCTGTTCTGTTAGCTACGAACGTCTTCCATCTACTGGGGTGGCTGTTAATCCAGGCCAACACCACAGTAGAGTCTGTCCATGCTTTGATCTTTTCCTTTGGGATATCTAACACTTCAGCTGTTTCTGTCAAAAGTTGTGACAGTAAAACTGCACCACACAACTCTAAACGAGGGATACTTATTTGCTTTATAGGTGCCACTCTGGTCTTTGCAACCAGTAATGAAACCTTGACCTTACCTGCGACATCGATTGATCGCAAGTATACTACAGCGGCGTAGGCTACCTTCGAGGCATCACAGAAACCATGGAGCTCCATATCATTATCTGAAGTTGTGCCAAGCCAACGAGGTATGTGAACTTTGGTAAGTAGATATAATTCTTCGCGGTAAGTACTCCACTCTTTTATCAATTCAGTAGTGAGCTGTTCATCCCAACCAAGACCTGCAAGCCACAATTTTTGTATAAAGATTTTGGCTAGTACTATGGTAGGGGCCAGCCATCCTAATGGGTCAAATAATCTTGCTATATCTGAAATTACAGTTCTTTTTGTTACAGGTTTACTCGACAATGGCGGGAGGTTCACCGTGTACTGGAGGGAGTCTTCGTTGCGGTCCCAGGTAAGTCCTAGTATTTTCATAGTATTGTCTAACTTAATTTCTACGTCCTTTTTGTCCTGATCGGTTGTACTATTTTTCTTGTTGTCCTTTTCCTGACTTTCTATTGTACTAATTATATCCAATATTTCTTTATTGTTGCTGTTCCACTTTTGAAGTAGAAATCCCCCTTTGCTTAATAACTCCTTCGTTTGTTTATATATTTCTATCCCACTAGTTACGTCATCGCATCCAGTCATTAAGTCATCCATATAGAAGCACTTCACGACTTTATTAGAAGCAAGCGGATATTTGTCCCCTTCATCATATACGATCTGATGGAGTGTCCTAACAGCTTGATAGGGAGCTGAAGCCGTCCCAAAGGTAACTGTAACTAGTTCATAATCTTTGATCTCCTCTTTAGGGTTGTCACGCCAGAGTATCCTTTGAAACATAGTATCTTCATCGGCTACTCTTATCTGGCGGTACATTTTAACAATGTCTGCTACCATTCCAATAGAGTGTATTCTCCACCTCAAAACGGTGTGCCTCAAATCTGCCTGCAACGTCGGTCCGACCATCAATGTATCATTTAGAGATACTCCCCTATTGTTTTTTTCAGATGCGTTGAATACCACCCGCACCTTTGTGGTAGTTTTGTCGTCTCTTACAACGGCGTGATGTGGTAGGTACACAGCTATTTCCTTTTTATGGTCATCTTCTTTTACAGGCCTCATGTGTCCTAACTGTAAGTATTCATTTATTACTTCAGTATATTTTTCTTTTAAATCTGTATTCTTTGCTAACCTCTTCTCTAACGATTTCAATCTACTTTCAGCTATAGCGCGAGAATCACCTGAAGTGCATGGAGGATCTTCGACTCGGAATGGCAACCGGACTTCATACCTACCATCTTCTTTCCTTTTTGTACTTAGTTTATAAAATTCCTCACATTGTTGTTCTTCCGGTGTAAGTATTTTTTTTGTACTTGTTTGGTCTTCAATTTCCCAAAATTGTTTAAGTATTTGATCTAAGTTGAACTGGGCATGCATTACACTAACTCTTGTTTGTGCGCAGTTTGAACTATTGTTGGTATTTGAACTATTTACTACTCCGGATAAAATCCATCCTAAAGTGGTGCTCTGCGCGATTAAAGTAGAAGATGGACTCTTTGCTATGCCGGCTTTCAATATGCAGCCATAGACGTCTGCACCCAATAAAATATCAATCTTATTCGGTTGATTGAATTGTGGATCTGCCAAATCGATATTTGTGATGTCGATCCAATCAAAAGCATTTGTATCTATGGTATGATCTGGTAAGTATGAAGTAATTTTACTCATAACGTAGGCGTTAATATTTAATTTAAAATTTGAATCCACTCGGGATTGGATCGTTATATTCACCATATATTTTGCACTGGTAGACTTGTTGCCCAATCCTGATACGACTCCCTGAATCGGAATTTTTGTCAGTCTAAGCAATTGCACTGTGGCCTCGGTTACAAAACAAGCCTGTGAGCCTTGATCCAGCAAAGCTCGTACCATCTGATAATAACCTGTCTTGGACTTAGCTTTTACTAGCGCCGTGGCTAGTAAAACTTGACCAGGCATGTGCACTTTGTTGGTGGACAAACAAGAAACTACCGGAGTGGAACTAGTCGACGGACTAGATTCAACAATAGTTGGGTTTTCTAATGGGTCACTTTTATTGACTTCTCCATTGGGATGAAGTAAAGAGTGATGACGTTTATGACAAAGCTTGCAAGTGGTCTGTTTTTTTGCAATTTACTACCATATGATTGCCGCCTAGACAGTTAAAACAAATTTTATGTTTTACAACGAATTCGCGTCGGTCACTAAGTGATTGGTTTGCAAATCCTTTACAGAAGCAAAGTTTATGAGTCTCAGTACAAAACTCACACCGTAAATTGCTTGAACTCACAACCATAGCCTTTGCGTTGTGTGAATTGTTGGATTGTTGTCTTTTTGGTTCTATAAATTCTAAGGCACGAAAACGGTTCTCTAAAAAGGAAGCAAATTCTACAAAGGTTGGCAAGTAATTTGAATCATGATTACTAATACTAAATTCCCACTGCTTTCTTGTTTCGGAATCAAGCTTAAAAGTAATTATGTGAATGATGATGACATCCCAAGTAGTCACATCTACCTCTAAATTTTTTAATGCATTTAGACAATCGTTTGTTGTGTCAAGTAACTCTTTTAGCGAAGTTGCTGACTCAACCTGCATGCGTTTTTGGACAAAAAGTCGTTGTAAGGTACAGTTAACTAAGTATTTTTTATTACTATATCTTTTCTCTAATTGAGTCCAGCACTGAATGTAATTTGCTGCAGTAACCGGTGTTTGTCTCACTAATTGTTCAGCTTCACCGCTAAGGTGGCTTTTTAGATAGTGCATTTTTTGCACGTTATCTAAGCTATCATTGTTGTGTACAAGCGAAACAAATAAGTCCCGAAATGTTACCCATTCTGCATATTTACCGCTAAAAGTCGGAATGGCGATCTTAGGCAATTTAACCATCGCACTTGTACTTGATTTAGCTGCACTACTGGACGTACTCAGTTCCTTACTAGGCTCTTTTGTAACATATTGATTTAGCATTGTTTTTATTAAACATTTATATGTAATATAAGTCTCTTCCGTACTATCATATAATTCCGCTAGATCTGGTTTCCCTTGTGTTGTATGTCGCTCGCAAAGTTTGGTGTAATTATTTGTGAATAAACCCCAATCTCTTTCTAACAAGTCTTGTTTCGTTTGAATATACTCCACTGAAAGTCTATCCTTAGGGCTCTTTTTAAAATTAGTTAAGCCACGTTGAATAACATTTTGAAGTTCTTTTAAAAGATTAATTAATCCTTCCATTTTATTACAACTAATATTTTACCAATACATAAAAACTCAATAAAATAATAGTCTTATCAATCAACTAAAACCAAACAAAGTATTGTATCACAATAAAACGTAAAACAAATTCCATAAAACAGTTGGTGTCAGAGTTTGTAGTTAACACCCAAAACAAATTATAAGTCTAAAATCTACTAAATATTCTAAGTCACAAGACTAAAGACACAAAATAGTTTACAAGTTTAAATGTACTGTGGGGGAAATCGGGCATAGGTTCCCCGTTCCGTCGTTTTTTACCAAATTTTTCTAAGTCTAACATGCACACTATTAATCTAAGTTAAAAGTCTTTTCTTCAGATATCACAACTCCGATAATTTTACTAAGTCCTTAATTTCTTCGTAAATTGTCAAAGTTAAATTCTTGATAGACATAAAGTTCAATTTTGCTTGAAATATTATCAAACCGCACTTTTTATAAGTATAAAACAGTACTCACAGTTGCACTTCACACTCACGTGTACGATGGTAGTTGCTGGTTGAACTGATGATGTCACTAAACCAAGTGACTGGTGGCGGCGCCCTCTGCGACGTCACGTTGAACTACACCTGCCGTCCAAATCCGCTGGACGTAGCTGTCTTCACCTCCGTCTCTGCTGGTGACACTGCTAAAGATACCGCGTACCTTTGCCGCAGCGATCCACTGCGAGTACGGGGGAAGTGGTCCAAGTTGGGCCACAAACAAAAATCCGGGTCGTAGGACCAATGTTTACTAGCTAAACTGACTAGTCGATCTGCTGACCTAATGAGATACACTAGAAGGGTTGAAGATAAAATAAAACCACGTCTGTGTTCTGATCTAATCTGGTTATTTATTAAAAAAATCGAGGTTACCTATACAATTGCTGGTAACGAGACCATAGCGCGATCTAAATCGACGCCAACGCCATCTATCGAGCTTCGGGTCAGTTTTTTGTACAATCATCCCTATTGAATTTGTGTTGATCTTGAACAATTTGTTTACATGTAATATGACACTACTTTTACACGGTGATTGCGAGTATCTGAAGTGTGCCACCGACGTGATCTTTATAATCAACTACTACAAACAATATGGCTGATTTATCAGATATTTCGGAAGACATCGAGAAAACTATAAATGTCGGCATCGCACACAGCGTAGATATTCCTGAAAACTGCAAAAATGTATTTGGTGTATCTAATAACTACAAAATACTGACTCAAAATATAAGAAGCTTGAAACATAATTTCGATGATTTTCAGGTCTTACTAAAGCGACTGGATATTGAATTTGATTTTATTGTTTTGACTGAATGTTGGCTATCTAGAATCGTGACACTACCTAAGATTACCTCATATAAAACATTCGCTACTGCTGAAACAATTAATCAAAATGGGGGAATAGTGATCTACTTTAAAGAGTATCTGGACACTAAAATCATTGAACCTATAAGCAATGTGGATGAAATGAACTGTCTAGTTTCTACTATTAAAAATGACCTCGCAATAATATCGATCTATCGATCGCCCGCATTCAAAAACATTGATAATTTTGTAACCGTTTTGGATAGTATTTTAAATAATTTAAAGAATTATAGAACTATAATTTTAATAGGAGACATAAATATTAATATATTAGATAATAGCAGCCCTAACTCTTCAAGATACATGGATTTACTAGCCTCACATGGATTATTGCCATCACATACCCTACCGACCAGAAAGGAAAATTGCCTGGATCACTGCTTTCTTAAAACCTCGGCTTTATGTCATATTATCGTCTGTGAGTGCACAGTCACGGATCACTCATCTGTTATGATCTCTCTGTCAAAAAAATCCAAGATTCACACTAGCAAACCTAAAACTTATAAAAAACTAGATTATCAGGCAGTAATCGAAGACTTAAAACTAATTGACTGGCCATCTATCCTAACTACCGATGACTGCAATAAAATTACAAATGTGTTTCTGACAGCTATAACAGACACAATGATTAAGCATACAACTGTTGTTAAATTGTCTCGAAGGAAGCGTGCCATAAAACCTTGAATAACTCCTGGTTTATTTCGTTGTATTAGAAATAGAGATCGACTCCATAAAAAGCTTCGTACGGACCCAGAAAATGTTATTCTTCGGATAACATATAGAACGTACCGGAACACATGCAACAATTTACTAAAAAAACTAAAAAACAACTATTTAAGGTCTGAAAACAATAAGTACAAAAATAATCTAAAGAAACAGTGGTCCTTAATTAAAGATGTTTGCAATTTCGCGGATCTAAGTAATGAGAATGAAAAACTGCTAAAAATCAAACCTGATCCGCAGAGCTCAATTAATCAAGTTAACGAATACTTTGCAAATGTGGGGTACCATTTGGCTGATGAATTACAGAGAAGGATCCAGGGTTTACCTAAGTCTACCTTCATTGGACGCTCCAATAGCAACTCTCTCGTCCTTCTACCAACGGATACTGATGAAGTAAAAACCATCATACTAAATTTAAAATAATCCAACGCTACTGGTTGCGACGGAATTCCTATCTCAATATTGAAACCAGGCGTGGATACTTTGGTTTGGCCCATAACAATGTTATGCAATCAGTGCATGGCAACGGGCGTTTTTCCTGAAGTCCTCAAGAAAGCTTTAATAGTACCTATACACAAATCGGGGGATAAAGACTGTATATCTAACTACAGGCCAATATCGTTACTGCCCTCCTTATCTAAAGTACTTGAGAAGGTTATTAATAAAAGATTAACTTGTTACCTGGTATCTCAGAATCGACTCTCAAGCAATCAATTTGGTTTTAGAAAAAATAAGTCAACTAACGATGTCATAAAAAATCTTACTTATACCATTGCTGATAATCTGGATAGAGGAAGGAAAACCAAAGGCGTGTTCTTGGACCTAGCGAAGGCATTCGACACAGTCTGTGTTCCCAGCTTCTTGCAAAACTGGAACATTTAGGAATTCGAGGAACAGCTTTAAAACTATTTACAGACTATATGTCTAATAGAACGCAATGTGTCGGAATAAACGGTTTCAGGAGTGAGCTGGAGTATGTGACTTTCGGTGTACCACAAGGAAGTGCAATGGGACCCACGCTTTTCCTTATATACGTAAATGACCTGTGTGATTTGCAGCTGCACCAAGGCCGGATCATAGCATATGCAGATGATACAGCGCTTTTATTTAGTGGGAAAACATGGAAAGAGGCTAACGAACTGGCTAATGAGGGGTACAGATTAGTTTCGGAGTGGCTTCAGTCAAATCTTCTTACCCTGAATACACTTAAAACGAAATACATATCTTTTAGTATAAGAAAGAGCAGTCAACCACCTCCTGGCACTATTCACATAAATGCTCACACATGCAGTATGCCAGGGAACTGCTCCTGCCAGGAACTTTCTAAAACTTCCTCATTAAGATACCTCGGTTTGATCATTGACCAACATTTAAACTGGCAAGAACATGTCTCAACCCTTACCTCAAGAGTCAGAAAACTTATGTATACATGTCGCCCATGCGCATGTGACCGCCCGTAATATTCTGAATATTCATGAAAAAATGTCGAAAATAAACTTCAAAAGGGGTGTCTATCTATAACATTTTTCATGTTATTCAATTTTTAATTTTTTAAGTAGAGTTTGTAGATTTGCTTTCTATTTTTTGACACATCTCCGAAGTTTATGGGTCGATTTGGATTCTGTTTATTATTTCCAAAAGCTTATGAGTTATTTTAACAGGTTAATTAACATTTTTACTAAAAATTATCGACTACGAAAAAAAAGACGGAATCGAAGTCATTTTTTCGGTAAAAAATTGTGTATTTATTTTAAAAAAACTAGTGTAAGTCCATAAATTATCCCCATAGGACGACTTCTAAAATTTTGTGGACAGATGAAGCCACGTTTACAAGGGCGGGTCCCTTGTAAACGTGGCTTCATCTGTCCACAAAATTTTCCTCATAAAATTGAGATTAGCTCTTTGCTGTGCAATTATCCAATTACAAAAAACAGATCTCGCACCGTAATCGACATTTCCCAAATGTTGTGCACGTCGGAAATGATAAGGATGCAGGCCTTCTTTTTTGAGAATTCTCCAAACTCTTATTCTTGGTATACCTACTCTTATCGATAGGAGACGAATACTTAGCATAGGGTTAGCGCGCACTAATCGTAACACATCTTCTTCCACGTCTACATCAACAATCACGCCGGGTTCATTTCGTTGCGGAAATAATCCTCTTTCGCAAAAAAGACGATGTACGGCAATGAAGGATCGGCACCCAAGTACTGGTCTACTTGGATATCGACGTCTGTACTCTTCGACAGCAGCGCGTGCATTTCCATTACAAACACCGTAAATGAAATGCATGTCAGCCACATGAGACGGCGGTAGATCACGCAATCGTACCATTGCAATGATACGAGTAGTTAAGTTTGCTTAAACAAACTTTCCTCACAAGATTAAGTAGTGCACAAATCACAAAACACGTAGCGTCACGGGGTCAGTAATCAAGCGACTGAATGAAGTAACGCTAGCCGACAAGGGTGTGCACGTGGTAGGGACGCAATTGTTAAAATGCTGTTTCTAGGAACCGGTTTCTACCTGAGCGACCCTTTTTATTTGAATAGTTGCAAATGTTCAACAAGTTGTTTGCTGGTTTTTTTTTAGAGATAGGTATTAGTAATGTTCTGTAAATTTTTAGCTGATATGTAGTAGATTACAAATAATAATTTAAAAAGTCGTCCTATGGGGATAATTTATGGACTTACTAGTCGTCCTATGGGGATAATTTATGGACTAGTTTTTTTAAAATAAATACACAATTTTTTACCGAAAAAATGACTTCGATTCCGTCTTTTTTTTCGTAGTCGATAATTTTTAGTAAAAATGTTAATTAACCTGTTAAAATAACTCATAAGCTTTTGGAAATAATAAACAGAATCCAAATCGACCCATAAACTTCGGAGATGTGTCAAAAAATAGAAAGCAAATCTACAAACTCTACTTAAAAAATTAAAAATTGAATAACATGAAAAATGTTATAGATAGACCCCCCCTTCTGAAGTTTATTTTCGACATTTTTTCATGAATATTCAGAATATTACGGGCGGTCACATGCGCATGGGCGACATTGTATATTTAAAAATATACGTTGCTTTTGTCCTCCTTTATCACTTTTAGTGTATCTTTCATTGTGCCAGTCTATTATAACTTACTCTATTGCTGCATGGGGGGGTGCATCCAAGACCATTCTTATTGGTTTGGAACGAGCACAACGTGCTATTCTTAAGGTAATGACTTATAGGAGATTTAGATACCCTACTTACACGTTATACTCGGAACTATCAGTCCTTACAGTAAGGCAATTATTCATTAGAAACAATAATAGCACAATAATACACCTGACTTTACGACACGAAGAAGGCAAGATATTGTTTACTGTGTACCTTACTGTAAAACTTCATTTGCAAACTGATTTTTTAAATTTCTAGGTCCGTTCATTTATAATAGAATATCAAAGAAAATCCAGATTCGTAATCTTAATAGTCATGCTTGTAAGACAGATCTTTAAGTTTCTTAACTCACTGAATTATGAAGATACTGAAAAAATACTTAAAATTACAAGTCCATAAAAGGAATCATCAAAATACATGTCGGAGACGGTCATTAGTACGGTCGCTAAACGAATCGCAAGCGCGCCACTGGCGACATCACGTGATCTACCCACACCACAAGCGCGCTTATACAGAGTCGTGATGTTTAAGTCCACGGCGAGCAGGCCATTCAGTGTCTGATCGCATCGGAGTTAAGACGTCGCGAAACTGTACTCGATTCGTTGTGCTCAGTTATTGTGATTAAATTGTAATTTGTGATAGTGTTAGTTTGTGATTTTAATAAACGTCCTGTATCGCACCGAGTGTGTTTTCATTGCACGAAACCCAGCTTCTGCCCACATGATGCCTGATTCTAATGGAATAAATCCTGATGTCGCTCCGACATCAGAAGTGGGATCAAAGCGTGCTAATGAGATCACACGCGGGGACAGTGACAATAACAATCAGTGGCGGTTACTTTTTGAAATGCAAAACCTACAAATGCACGCGCTGTAACTAACTAAAAATTAAGCCAGTGAAAAACAAGTTAGTGTTGCCGGTACTCGAGTCTGATAAAACCGATTCCGATGCGCGATCACGGTGCGTGACAGCAGATTTATGCTTTGCTTAAAATTCACTGCAAAGTCGTCAACTTGTCTCGATCAGCAATACGCTAAAAGGTGAAGCATCAACATGGCTATTCCAAATAGCCTACGAAGGAATGATATGGAATGAATTGAAGGTACTTTTCACAACACGCTTTATTTCGTCTGACACATTGGCGGGGTACCCTCATTAAAATTAACGGCAAAAAAACCAAGTGAAGAAACATAACCCGCGTTGGCAAGTAATTTAATCACTTCGCTGAATAATCGTTGGAAAGATGTAAACAAAGAAGAAATCACCGTAGCAACAGTACTCGCTCACATCATAGTTTGACTAGTGACTTCAACGTATGGCGTTTACTACAAACATTAGATCGAGGGACAAATTACAGCAAGAACTGAACGCGTTTTGACATATGAACAGCAAAATAAACACCACCGGTGAATCATGGTCGAGTCAAGCGGTGCAGTAGCCGGCAGCGAAACCCTTGGTCTGCTTTAAATGTGGCAAGCCGGGTCACATAGCAGTCCGGTGTACGAGCGGCGGTAGTGGCGGCTGCGTCGGCAGCGTCGGCTGCGTCGGCAGTGGCAGTTGCGTCGGCAGCGGCGGCTGCGTCAGCAGCGACGACAGCGGCAGAGGGCCGGTAGACGCGACGGCGGTGTGCGGAACGAGCGGCGCATCGTACAACTACCCTCACGCTCGTTAGATCACAAAGGTGAGCTGTATTGTTCTGTTTACGATTCTGGTGCTGAATGCTCGTTAGTAAATTAGAGTTGTGCAGCCTAATTAAGTGGCAAACGAGTTAATAACGTTGTTGCGTTGACCGGTATTGGTCAAACACGTGTATTCAGCACAGAACAAATCTTATGTTGCTTAACGATTAGCGAACACCAACTTGAGTTTTTGTGTTTTGTTTTTTTGACTTTGTGTTGCTTCAAAACGAAGAACGCAACCAGACTAAATTAGACCCCAAATATAAGCCATTCAAAGTTGTAAAATTATTAGTGAGATCGCTACACATTGAGAGCATTAAGTTCCAAGCGTACTTACAAGTACGAACACGATGGGTTAAGGAGAATGCACGAGTGCCAAGTACAGTTTTAAGTAGAGAGAGTATTTGATTTGATTTGAGAATTTGAAATTTAAAGATAGTGTGGAAACTTGGTTCGGATGGTCGGACCGTACCAGTAGTCATTTCGTAGCCGTAGTCCGGTAGAAGTCGGTGTCTACTTTTAGTAGTCCGTGGATGCGCGGTGCGCGGGTGGCTCTGGCGGAGGTCGGGTCGTAGAGACCATAGAGTCATGTGGGACTCGGCGTTCTTGAAGAACGTAGTAAAACAAACAGGGGTTTGTTGGAGGGCCATGTGTTGCCCATAGGCCACGGATGAGTTTCCTGCTATGTGTAATGATTAGATGAATGAAGAGGTACTTGGTTGCTCTAGAATTTAATTGACCTAATTGTTTGATCTAGTTGTTAGTTTGTTTGATTTAGAACTTTAGACATAGATAATTATTTGTAAAGAAGTAAAGGACAGTCATTGTGATGAAAACCGAAATCAACATTGATGAAGTCCGCGAGTAAAAAAAAAAAAATCGATTGGTGATTACGTGTTAATAGAAACGAAGAGAGAAATCACACTAAGTTCAATCGGAGGTTCAGAGGTCCGTTTAAGGTAGCGGTAGTTTTGGATGGTGATCGCTATACGTTAAAAGCTTTAAATTCTAA
This sequence comes from Eupsilia transversa, assembly GCA_914767815.1. Taxonomy (NCBI): domain Eukaryota; kingdom Metazoa; phylum Arthropoda; class Insecta; order Lepidoptera; family Noctuidae; genus Eupsilia; species Eupsilia transversa. The sequence goes on along the minus strand of OU611873.1, from coordinate 15,433,266 downwards.
CCATACTTACAAATACGCTTACGATAGTGTAGCGTGTGGACTGTATGTTGATTGTATTGAAAGGCATTCGTAGGTATACAAAAACGGTTTTATTTAAAGCAAAATTACGTATTACACAAATTGTTACAATTAATAGCGAGACACTAGCGAGTTACAGAGCTTCGGTCGACTGGCCGCGCTGCCAGGGTCCGGGGCTTTTATAAGGGCTGATCCGCGGGGGGCGGGAATCAGCCACACTCCCCGTCACCGACCAATGGCAACGCGTGGAGCGACCGAGCGGCGTGCACAGGTTTATACTTGTCCGTTGTCGCCGGGCACGCCGCTCTGTCGCTTTACCTACTTCCATTGCTGTCGTGCACATTTCTCCCGCCGTCGCCATCAGGCGACTCCGTGGGGAGCACGACAATTCGTTTCGTTGGTCTTCGGAGTACATGTCCTTTGGTTATCACGTCTACCACTCGTACCTCTCCGTCTGTACCTGGCAACACCTTCGTCACCCTTCCCTTGGGCCAAGTGTTGCGTGGGAGATTAGGGTCGCAGATCACAACAACGTCTCCGACCTTGGGTGGGGTGCCACTGCCGTAGGGCTCCCGCCGGTTTTGTAGGAGCGGTAGGTATTCACGTATCCATCTTCGCCAGAAGACGTCTGCCAGTGCCTGGGCGCGCCGCCATTGGTGCCGTGCTGTGACGTCTGCTGCGGTGAAATTACCCGGTGAGGGTACATGTGAGTTAGGGCCAATCAATATGTGGTTAGGCGTGAGGGCTTCGGGCTCGTCTGGTGACACATTGACATGCGTGAGTGGCCTGGAGTTCACCGTATTTTCTACTTCTACGAGCAGCGTAGCGAGGGTCTCGTCTGATGGGTGAACTTCTTTCAGAGTGATGTACAGTGCTTCCTTGACTGCCGTCACCATCCTCTCCCATGCTCCGCCCATAAATGGTGACGCGGGAGGTATGTATCTCCAGCTTATGGACCGCGCATTGGACTCACTACCTAAAGCACTTAAGGCGCTTTCTCCTAGTTCCCTATCGGCCGCCTTAAAACAAGTAGCGTTGTCACTCCATATTTCTTTTGGACAACCTCTTCTACCTATAAATCGCCTGAGAGCGGCGATAGCTGAATCTGCACTAAGTGAATTTACTATTTCTATATGTATAGCTCTACAAGTTAAGCACGTAAACAAGGCTCCATACCTTTTTTCTTTATGCCTACCTACAGAAACAGATATGGGGCCAAAATAATCTAAACCAGTGAAAGTAAAAGGTCGTAAATGATGAGCTAAACGGGGGTACGGCAGGTTTCCTGTAGAGGGTTTGGCTGGCTTTGCCTTTTTTATTCTACAGTGTAAACAGCCCTTTACAACATTCTTTACAGACGGACGTAGTCTCGTAATCCAAAGACGCTGTCTTAACTCATTAACCGTTATCTCGATTCCACCATGATGTAAACTTTCATGCACAAATGCTATGTATAGCTTCGTATATCTGTGCTTACCCTCGAGTACAATTGGGTTTTTTATTTCTTCATTGACGTCTTGTACCGCGGTGATTCTCCCGCGCAAACGTAAAATACCTACGCTGTCTAGGTATGTACTTAATAGCGATAACGGGCTGTCACCGGGCGCCGCTTTGTTATCCTTTATGGCGGCAATTTCTTTTGAGAAGCTTTCGGCTTGTGCGCCCTTGACCCATTGTTCTTCGGCGCGTAGAAGATAAGTAGCAGGTATAGGTATGTAGTTTACTGTTTTATTCCTTGTTATTTTTTGCGTAAATTTTTTAACGGGTTTGCTTTTGTGTATTCTTTTCCACGTTGGATCTTTTGATGCCTTCTTCTTAGTATATTTATATTCGACAGTATGTTGACTTGGTCTACATAGGTCAATGAACTGAAGTACTCTTGCAGTTGTCCTTATCAGCCGTGTCCATTTGGAAAAACGTGTAATATTTGGGAGATGACCGTTTACATTTGTTTCGTTTATTACATGACATTTGACGCGTTCTTCGCCCGTGTTCGTGGGGGCAATGACCCTTTTGACCTGTGGCCATTCATCTCTGCCTTTTTTAAGGAACTCGGGACCGTTAAACCATCTGTGTTTTGAGTTAAAATGTTCCGGCAAGCTGCGTGTCGCATCGTCTGCTACATTATCTTTTGAGGGTAGCCACCTCCATTCATTTTTCTTGGTGAGCTCCTCTATTTCAGCGATACGATGCGCCACGAAAGTCTTGAATGTGCGTGGTTCGGCTTGAATCCAAGCCAGAACGGTGGTAGAGTCGCTCCAGTACGTTAGGTCATTCACCTCGTAGTCATGTTCTTGAACGACCGTCTGGGTTAGGCGCGCTCCTAATAGTGCAGCTTGCAGCTCTAGCCTAGGTATTGATACCGGTTTAAGTGGGGCTACCCTACTCTTCGCTGCCGCCAGGGTCACTTGTACGCTGCCGTCTGACCTTTCAGTTCGCCAGTATACCGCTGCGGAGTATGCCTCCTCGCTTGCGTCTACAAACGTATGTACTTCTCTGGCTGTGACGTCACCGTAATCGTAACAACGTGGGATCAGTAGCGTTTCTATAGTACTTAGTGACTTCATCCATTCTTTCCATTTTGGTTGTAGCTCCTCGGGTAGTGGCTTGTCCCACTCCGTTTTGTACTTCCATGTGTGTTGAAGTATCCTTTTAGCCGGTATAGTGACAGGTGATATTAAACCTAACGGGTCAAAGATAGCCATGATAATACTTAGCGCCTCACGTTTAGTAGGGGGGCGCGTATTATGCAATAATTCACTGGGCGTCTTGTTTTTGTTTATTTTAAATACAAAGCAGTCTTCTTTTGTATTCCATCGTAGCCCCAGTGCCTTTTCATCGTCATCACCGCCTAATATTTTCGACGGCTACTCAATATGTTCACATTGTTCGATATCCATCCACACAAGTGAAAGTTCGCTTGTTTGTGTATGTAATCCACTTGTTCGATTATTTCCTTGGCTTCTGTCTCGCTGGGAAAGCTTTGGAGGTAATCATCCATATAGTGATTATGTTTTATCGCTAACGCTGCTGCTGGGTACCTATCGGCGTAGTCGCTAGCGTTGCGGTCTTTCACGTACAACGCTGTACACGGGGACGACGTCGCACCGAAGATAACTGAGGTCATGCGATATTCACCAGGCGGTCCTTTTCGTTGATCACCGCGCCATAAAAATCTCAACGCATCGCGATCTTCTTCCCTTATCTTTATCCTCATAAACATTTCTTTAATGTCAGCTGACACAGCTATTTTATTTTGACGGAAACGCATTAAAATACCGGGCAATGATTGTAATAGGTCAGGTCCCGATAGGAGTAGGTCGTTTAGGCACAGACCCGCTGTCTTTGCTGCTGCATCGTGTACGAGTCGTGGCGGCTTATGTGGCTTGGCTGGGTTGACCACTGGGAAGTGAGGCAGGTACCAGGTTTTATTGGCCGTGCAAGTTTCAGGTGCCTTTTCTGCGTAGCCTGAGTTGAATAAATTGTCAAGGCGTTGCAAGTACTGGGTCTTAAGGTTTTCGTCCTTATCTAGGCGTCGTTCTAGATTTTCTAGCCGTTTTAGGGCACCTAGGTAGTTGTTTGGTATTTTAGGTACCTCTTGTTTCCACAATAATCCGGTCTCAAAGCTGCCATCGGGTAATCGTCGACTCTTCTGTTCTAGGATGTCCAAGGCTCGCTGTTGCGGGTCATCTCTAGGTATTCTAGGTTCTATACCTAGTGATTCTAATTTGAAAAAGTTTCTCATGGTTTCTTCTATTGGTTCCAGATTTTCTTTGATTTTAATGTGGCCGCAAAATGTAGCTATAACTTTATTTACTGAGTACTGACATCCGTGCAATACCCATCCAAGTTTTGTGTACGATGCTACCGGTTGATCACGCGCACCTGTTCGTGTTTCTGTGGCCACTAACAAATGCCAGTTATCTTGGCCTATTAAAATCATTGGTCGCGCGTGTTCATAAACAAGAGTGCTATGAATGTCGTTTAAATGCTTACAATTATTTATGTCCTCAGTTTGTACAGTTTGCGCCATAATTTCAAGCCTAGTAACGGTGCGCGCCGCCTCTATCTTCTGTGGGTCGTTATGGTGCTTGCCTTGTATGTGGAGGCTCACGACTCGGCTTTGCTCATGCTTGACCTCCGTGCCTATGCCTTGTATCCACATAGGACTGGCTGGTCCATCTGCACCTAGGATATCTGCTACTGACGCGTCTAACAAGGTGACTGTACTCCCATCGTCTAATAAGGCATATGTGTCTATACATGTATGTGGTCCGCTCAATGTGACAGGTACTATTTTTAAGTACGCGCGGCGATTCTGTGGCGAAGTTGTTGATACAGTTTCCCGCGCCGACGTAACGGTTTCGTGTGTGATAACGGTCGTCAACGCCGGCGGCGTCGCGGTCGCTACGTTGTGTGTCGCCTCAACTTTACGCTCTTTATGCAACAGTTTGTGATGTTTCATGTTGCATTCTTTTATGTCACAAATAGGCGCTTTACACATAAACCTTCTATGTTTGTTTCGTAGGCATCTAAAGCACATGTTCGATTTTTTTGCTATATCCCATCGTGTATCTATGTCTAGCTGTTTATATTTACTGCAGTCTGGTAATTTGTGGCCGTGTTGCTCGCACGCCGGGCATTGCTCGTTTGATGTTTCCTTATTCACGTTAAACGTGCGCTCTACTCTGCGCCGTTGTCTTAAACCGCTGGAGTCATCATTACCACGTTCTGGTTGTGCATACGCGCCACATTTATCTGCCTCTTCATTCATAAACATAGATAAGCGTTTTAACTCGGGAATATCTTCAACCTTACTATTAGCCGCGTAATCATACCATTTGTTTCTTAGTATTGGCGTTAACTTTTCTACGATACAACGCGACATTTCGGGGCTGTGTAAATATTGGATTCTTTTTAGTGCTTCTACCGTACCCACTGTGTTTGCTATACGGCTAGCGAAAATACATATCTCCCTTGGGTTATCGTTTAATTTAGGTAATAATTTTATATGATCGAACTCGGCCATAATCAAGGCCTCGGGCCTACCGAAACGTCTTTCTAGTGCGTCTAGAATAACCTGAGGGTCAGATTGACTAAATAATAGACAACCTACAGCTTCCTTTGCGGCGCCTCTGAGGCTCATCCTGATCCTAGCGACATCTTCTATACAGGAAAAATACGTGTGTGAGTCACAATACGCGGCCTTATAAGCTATCCACTCACCGGATTTTCCGTCGAAGATTGGTAGCTGCTGGACGTACCTGGGTGGCTCTCTCGAGCTGCGCGCGTCTTGAGCTAGGGCCGCGGCGAGTGTCGCTACGTCTATCACTTTATCACTCACATTCCCGCGTAACACTTCACTCGCGATATTGCCCTTGTTTGATTTCGCACACACACTTTCTTCGTAGTCATCCCGCAGCGGTTGAGCGCCTGTCGCGGCGCCGGTGTCCTTCGCTGCGTCCCTGCCTTTCCTGCCGCCGCTGACGTCGTATGGCGCCGGTCGAACCTCACCTCCGGGTGGCGGCGCCGGTTGCGCTAGCCACTTTCCAATCCTTACGGAGGCGAGGTCGTCCTCCATGTCGTCGTCTTCACTCGAGGAGTTAGCTTCGGCTTTGATGCGCTGCAGCTGTATTTCTTGCAGCTCTCGCTCTGCCGTCGCTTGCTTTACTTTCATTTCAGCCAGCCGCTCTCTTGCCTCCAGCTCTGCGAGGCGCTTCTTTCTCGAAGCTGTAGAACGGCGTGACCTGGTATCGCCGGGCTTGAGCGTACCATGTGTCTGTGTGGCGTCGGTGTTGGGAGTCGCCGTAGATCCGCTGCCTGTGTCCATCACAGCGACCGAGCTCGTGCTGGGTTCTGGTGCCGGGTTGTTGGCACCCGGTCTGGCGGTCATGGACGGTTTTTGCTCTTGCTGGGTCTGTTCTCTCCTAGAGTCTCCACTACGGCTGCGTGTTAACACCATCCTGCTGGATCTTCAAGATTCGGCTTTCGAAGGACCAGAATGTGTAGCGTGTGGACTGCATGTTGATTGTATTGAAAGGCATTCGTAGGTATACAAAAACGGTTTTATTTAAAGCAAAATTACGTATTACACAAATTGTTACAATTAATAGCGAGACACTAGCGAGTTACAGAGCTTCGGTCGACTGGCCGCGCTGCCAGGGTCCGGGGCTTTTATAAGGGCTGATCCGCGGGGGGCGGGAATCAGCCACACTCCCCGTCACCGACCAATGGCAACGCGTGGAGCGACCGAGCGGCGTGCACAGGTTTATACTTGTCCGTTGTCGCCGGGCACGCCGCTCTGTCGCTTTACCTACTTCCATTGCTGTCGTGCACAGATAGGTTTTAAGAAAGATGCCAGTAGGTCATGTACCAGTCGAAGTTGATGGTGATCATAGTGGTAATGAGCAAGCCTAAGTTATGGGAACCACGCGAGTAGGGGTTCTCTATCGGCCGTATTGGGTCTGGAAGGACCATAGTTTTTGATCCATGCGATGGATGTGTGAGAGCAATGCGATTGCTAGTCGGCTGGAGAGCCGTGGCGTTAGAGTGGTTTACTCGTGTGTGGGTTTCTAAGGCTCTAAGGCTCTTAGTGATAAAGATGATTGTTAATGTGGAAAACGATGGTACGTGGCTCTGGTGATGATTTTTTCTATGATTAGTCAAAGTTTCAGTTGCCAAGGAATCAGAGTATTACTACTACGAATTTGAGGTAGAGTCGAGTGAAAGTCTTGTTGATGAAACAGAGAGTAGAGATTAAGTTTGTGTGATAATACTTTGGAACCATAAAGTCCGGGAGTGACTTGGCGGTCCGAGGGGGATGCGCAAATGATTGGTTGAGTAACTGAAGGTTACTAGAAAGTATGAATCAGATGCAGCTTAGTTGATTATTTTGTTGGTGATCTTAAGATTTGAGAATTAAATAGTGAGTAATGCTCTGAACTCTGAGATTTTGGTTTGTTTGAACTTAAGAAATAAGATTTGAGATTCCAACAGATTTCTTTCATACTGCTTATGGCTTTAGCAAATGTGGTCAGGAGTGACCGAGCTATGTGATACTTTGCGAGTATTTTTCTTTGCAGGTTAACACACGAGGACGTGTGCGTCGCAGGATGGCCGTGTCGGAGACAGTCATTAGTATGGTCGCTAAACGAATCGCAAGCGCGCCACTGGCGACATCACGTGATCTACCCACACCACAAGCGCGCTTATACAGAGTCGTGATGTTTAAGTCCACGGCGAGCAGGCCATTCAGTGTCTGATCGCATCGGAGTTAAGACGTCGCGAAACTGTACTCGATTCGTTGTGCTCAGTTATTGTGATTAAATTGTAATTTGTGATAGTGTTAGTTTGTGATTTTAATAAACGTCCTGTATCGCACCGAGTGTGTTTTCATTGCACGAAACCCATCTTCTGCCCAGATGATGCCTGATTCTAATGGAATAAATCCTGATGTCGCTCCGACATACATAATACATACATCACACATTTCACGTCACTTCACACACACCGTACACTACCTACAGATTTAAGCAAAGTAAACGGTATAATTACGACCTACTTTTAATTCAATTTTAACTTTAAATTTTACTTTGCAACTGGTTTTAATAATAAGCTTGTCGGAAATACGTCGGTGATTTGACTAATCGGGGCGGCAGCGCCGCCTAGCGGCGTTCGACAGAGTCTAGCCTGACGTCAGTGCGAGTCGACGAGAGGGCTACAGCACGGTGGAGCAGCCTCTCGCTTGGCCATCGGACATCGTACGGACAACAAGTGCCTAGAAACTGTCTCGCGTTCCGTAGTTGTTTTATGTACCTACAGTGTGTGAATTGCTATTGTGATTAATTTGATCTGAAATTATAATTTGATTTGAACTGCAAACGGTTTTTCTATTGCGCAATAACCAACACTACCCATAGTACGCCCACAGTAGTTAAAATATGGCTGATAATAACGAACACACACCTACCCTTGTCCGATAAGCTTATACAGTGTGATTCTCCATAAAATGCACATATCGAAATGGGGGAATCTATGCTTAATTTTATCGACGGAAAAAATAAAAAAAATAATCTAAATACATTTTTTTTCCATTTTTTTTTTTTTTTTTAAATCGTCTTATTGATTTTTTTTACGATTATTGTAAAAATTGATTAAAAAAACAGATTTTCGGACGAAATACCTGTTTATTTTCAATTGCGGGGTTTTTTGGGTTTAATTGGGAGGGGTTTTTTTAAGACAATTTTTTTAAGAAAAAAGACCCACAATTTTCATTTTATAAGAACACTTAATTACTACCAATCATTATGGAGTTGAGTTTGTTTCATCGCGATAGATCATTTAAAAGTGACATCGTTTTTTTACATTGGGGTAAAAAATACAAAATAAATAAAAAAATAAAAATAGATTTTTTTAAATATTTTTTCCTTTTGTAAAATTAAGCATAGAATCCCTCATTTCGATATGTGTACATTATGAAGAATCACACTGTATATGTCGGAGCGACATCAGGATTTTATTCCATTAGAATCAGGCGTCATGTGGGCAGAAGATGGGTTTCGTGCAATGAAAACACACTCGGTGCGATACAGGACGTTTATTAAAATCACAAACTAACACTATCACAAATTACAATTTAATCACAATAACTGAGCACAACGAATCGAGTACAGTTTCGCGACGTCTTAACTCCGATGCGATCAGACACTGAATGGCCTGCTCGCCGTGGACTTAAACATCACGACTCTGTATAAGCGCGCTTGTGGTGTGGGTAGATCACGTGATGTCGCCAGTGGCGCGCTTGCGATTCGTTTAGCGACCGTACTAATGACCGTCTCCGACACGGCCATCCTGCGACGCACACGTCCTCGTGTGTTAACCTGCAAAGAAAAATACTCGCAAAGTATCACATAGCTCGGTCACTCCTGACCACATTTGCTTAAGCCATAAGCAGTATGAAAGAAATCTGTTGGAATCTCAAATCTTATTTCTTAAGTTCAAACAAACCAAAATCTCAGAGTTCAGAGCATTACTCACTATTTAATTCTCAAATCTTAAGATTACCAACAAAATAATCAACTAAGCTGCATCTGATTCATACTTTCTAATAACCTCCAGTTACTCAACCAATCATTTGCGCATCCCCCTCGGACCGCCAAGTCACTCCCGGACTTTATGGTTCCAAAGTATTATCACACAAACTTAATCTCTACTCTCTGTTTCATCAACAAGACTTTCACTCGACTCTACCTCAAATTCGTAGTAATACTCTGATTCCCTGGCAACTGAAACTTTGACTAATTATAGCAAAAATCATCAAACAGAGCCACGTACCATCGTTTTCCACATTAACAATCATCTTTATCACTAAGAGCCTTAGAGCCTTAGAAACCCACCCACGAGTAAACCACTCTAATGCCACGGCTCTCCAGCCGACTAACAATCGCATTGCTCTCACACATCCATCGCATGGATCAAAAACTATGGTCCTTCCAGACCCAATACGGCCGATAGAGAACCCCTACTCGCGTGGTTCCCATAACTTAGGCTATTGCTCATTACCACTATGATTACCATATACTTCAACTGGTACATGACTTACTGGCATCTTTCTTAAAACCTATCGTAAGCGTATTTGTAAGTATGGTTAGAATTTAAAGCTTTTAACGTATAGCGATCACCATTCAAGACAACCACTACCTTAAACGGACCTCTGAACTTCCGATCTAACTTAGTTTGATTTCTCTCTTCGTTTCAAATAACACGAAATCACCAACCGATTTTTATTTCTTTGTTATAGCTGCGTTTGTCTAATATTCCTTGACGCAATCTCGCGGACTTCATCAATGTCGACTTTGGTTTTGATCACAATGACTTTCCTTTATTTCTTTACAAATAATTCTCTTTGTGTAAAGTTCTAAATCAAATAAACTAACAACTAGATCAAACAATTAGGTCAATTAAAATGCTAGAGCAACCAAGTACCTCTTCATTCATCTAATCATTACACAAAGCAGGAAACTCATCCGTGGCCTATGGGCCATGGCCCTCCAACAAACCTCTGTTTGTTTTACTACGTTCCTCAAGAACGCCGAGTCCCACATGACTCTATGGTCTCTACGACCCGACCTCCGCCAGAGCCACCCGCGCACCGCGCATCCACGGACTACTAAAAGTAGACACCGACTTCTACCGGACTATGGCTACGAAATGGCTACTGGTACGGTCCGACCATCCGAACCAAGTTTCCACACTATCTCTCAATTCCAAATTCTCAAATCAAATCAAATACTCTCTATACTTAAAACTGTACTTGGCACTCGGGCATTCTCCTTAACCCATCGTGTTCTTACTTGTAAGTACGCTTAGAACTTAATAATGCTCTCAATGTGTAGCGATCTCACTCTAATAATTCTAGAACTTTGAATGGTTGCTAATATTTGGAGTCTAATTTAGTCTGGTTGCGTTCTTCGTTTTGAAGAAACACAAAGTCAAAACAAACAAAACATAAAAACTCAAGTTGGTGTTCGCTAATCGTTAAGCAACATAAGATTTGTTCTGTGCTGAATACACGTGTTTGACCAATACCAGTCAACGCAACAACGTTGTTAACTCGTTTGCCTCTTAATTTGGCTGCACAACTCTAATTTACTAACGAGCATTCAGCACCAGAATCGTAAACAAAACAATACAGCTCACCTTTGCGTTCTAACGTGCGTGAGGGTAGTTGTACGATGCACCGCTCGTTCCGTACACCGCCGTCGCGTCGACCGGCCCTCTGCCGTCGCTGCCGACGCAGCCGCCGCTGCCGACGCAGCTGCCACTGCCGACGCTGCCGACGCTGCCGACGCAGCCGCCACGCCACTACCGCCGCTCGTACACCGGACTGCTATGTGACCCGGCTTGCCACATTTAAAGCAGACCAAGGGCTTCGCTGCCGGCTGCTGCACCGCTTGACTCGACCATGATTAACCGGTGGTGTTTATTTTGCGGTTCAAATGACAAAACGCGTTCAGTTCTTGGTGTAATTTGTCCCTCGATCTAATGTTTGTAGTAAACGCCATACGTTGAAGTCACTTGTCAAACTATGATGTGAGCGAGTACTGTTGTTACGGCGATTTCTTCTTTGTTTACATCTTTCCAACGATTATTCAGCGAAGTGATTAAATTACTTGCCAACGCGGGTAATGTTTCTTCACTTGGTTTTTTTGCCGTTCATTTTAATGAGGGTACCCCGTCAATGTGTCAGACGAAATAAATCGTGTTGTGAAAAGTACCTTTAATTCATTCCATATCATTCCTTCGTAGGCTATTTGGAATAACCATGTTGATGCTTCACCTTTTAGCGTCTTGCTGACTGCCACAACAAGTTGACCACTTTGCAGTGAATTTTAAGCAAAGCATAAATCTGCTGTCACGCACCGTGATCGCGCATCGGAATCGGGTTTATCCGAGTCGAATACAGGCAACACTAATTTATTTTTCACTGGCTTAGTTTTTAGAGTTAGTATCAGTCGCGTGTGTTAGGAAGGGGTATTATTATTTAGTATAATTTATGTGAATGTAATGATGTTCCCTTAATTAGCAAGCTCTTAGTGTCAGAATGGTTATTAGTTATTTACTGTGTATGAAAGTACCTATGAATATAGTGTGTAGGGAAAGGATTTTGTAAAGAAAAGTCAGAAAGACAAGACTAGGCATTTATTTCAATAATAGGCTTGTCAGTCGGATACGATGATGAGAAACTAATTGTCCGTTCCAACCCTAGGTCATCATGGAGAAGAAGGACAAGAAACTCCATGGAAGCTTGTTTTACAGTATTGTACCAACACACATTAGAATCGATCATAGATAACACTTTATTCTCACGGACCATTTCTCAAAGTTAAAGCAACTTATCAACCGAAAGAAATATTAACATGAATGATCATTAATTCGATTTAACACATGACATAAACAGAAAACTTAGCTATCAGCAATAATCAGGGAATATAATCAATTGACTTACATGAACATTGTAGTCAGTCGATCTTTCACAAGAAGCCATCTTAATTCAATCCAATTTACAATATAGCAGAACTTCCAATCTTCAAAACTTAGTATTACATACATGGGACACCTTTCCGAGTCTGTCCTCTACAGGTCTTGTACTATCCACATATTAGTCCAAAATCCAAGTCAACTTAAAATTCGCGGTCCACCAGTCAAGTCTTTCGTAGCCCCTTAGTTAGTGTCAAAATCACCCAGTCTTGAAAGCATTCCCGCCAATTCTCCCGCCATTTTAGACGAATCTTAAATGGTCATACATAATTGCTAAATAACTTCTATCATGGGTAATAATTAACTAATCTTGCGTGGTGGAACTATCTTAAAACTTAATATGATTATTGAGCAATTTAGTATGTATTTATTAGTAATCTTTAGGTAGAATGTCATAATATAATAACATCAACTGGATGTTCCGAAAATCGTTTGAAACACCATATTACTTTACAATTGCAATATAAAATCGTGATAAGTATTATGTCAGTCTCGCGCGCGCAGTCATTACCTGCAGTCGCGTTTTTTTTTTTTCGGTTGACGCGCTGCCCGTGCGCAATTAGCAAAATGACGGATACAGTAAAGTGTGTTTCGTGTAACATTGTTATTGATGAGCTATTAGCCTACATTCAAAACAAAGTCTCGATCGCCGATGAGACTAGTTTGGTGAAGATATGTGCGTCGGCTTTTTCCAGTGAGCAGATTCAAAAATCAAAATCGTTACTGATAGAATCGTTGTCATCTGAGGTGCGTAGCACTGTCCGCAAGGGAAAAGGCAAAGATAATAGGGTGTTGAACGACATCATTGCTATATTTAAAACGACTGAGCCTGATGTTTTGCCGGTATTTGTAGCCCGTGATCTCGAGAAGCTACCTCCTATCACATTCGATCATCTGGATGTGTCAAAGCTGCTGAAGGATTTAGTTATAGTGAGAGCCGAGATTGATCAAATTAAATCTTCCTATGTGACTCAAGATGAGCTGCAAAGCGTAAAAACAGAGTGTCACATGAAATTAATGTCGTTACCGTGCGCGCCCGCAAATCTTAACACAAAGAGAGTTGCGTCCAGTGATAACAGTACTGTATGCATGTTTCAAGAAGAGGCGCCGGGCTGTTCGGATCAGTTATTATCATTCGGAGCAAATCATCAACCAAATCATAGTTGTCCGAATATTAACATAATTCGGATAGAGGGTAGTACTGAAACACATTCTCCAACGGTCAACCGTTGCGAATCCCACAACGGTGACAGAGACGGCACGATCCGCGCGACAAGTGAAGGAGACCGAGCTAATGTGTCATCGTTACCGTTATCAGCAATTGCTAGCGAGCCTAGTAGACAGCTGACGCATGCGTCGTCGATGGCACCACGTCCGTCGTATGCGAACGTTGCAGCTGATGAAACTAATGATGGTTTTACGATAGTGCAATATAAGAAACAAAAATATAAAGATAGGCTTAGAGGAAAAATTGGTACTAGTGTTCACGAATCTGAGGATAAATTCAGATCTGCAGACAGGAAAATACCTATGTTTATATCTAACGTACATAGGGACACTTCAGAGTCGGATATAACCTCTTATATTGAAAAGAGAACTGCGGAAAAAGTGACCCTAGAAAGAATTAATATTAAGCGGCAATGTGAACACAATGCGTACAAGTTTTTTGTGTCCCAGAGTAAGATACAATTATACTTGGATGATAAGTTATGGCCACAAGGGATAGTATTTAGACGTTTTGTTAACTACAGGCCGAAACGCGTAAGCGATACATCTACCGTAAAGGTATTCGGCGCACAACTTAGTAATAATGTTGAGTAACGATAGTGTTTGCAAGTTCGTGAGTTTTAACTGCAAAAATGTCAAGCGCTCTGCTGACAGTATTCGTGAATTATGTAAACAATCGGATGTGGTTGCGCTGCAGGAAACGTGGTTACTGCCCGAGGAAATCTCGTTTCTTGACACAATAAGTGATGAGTTCAGCAGTACTGGAGTATCAGCAGTCGACACGTCAGCGGGAATTCTTCGCGGTAGGCCACATGGTGGTGTCGCCCTTTTGTGGAGAAAACGTCTTTTCCATGATGTGGTTGTTATTCAGTGCGATAACCCACGTATTTGTGCAGTGAAAATTGTGATTAAGGATAAATCCTTCTTAGTGATGAGTGTTTACATGCCCACGGATACTGTGTCAAATTTAACGGACTTTACGGACATCTTAAGCTCGGTGAGTGCCATAATTGATAACTGTAATATAGATTATGTTTACATGTTAGGTGATTTTAATGCGCACCCGTCTGAGCAATTTTATGACGAACTTGCCGGCTATTGTGCCGAACAATTGTGGACGTGTGTTGATACACAAATGTTAGGTTTAAGTTCAAATACATATACATTCTTGAGTGAGGCTCATGGGTCAAAGAGATGGCTGGATCACTGCGTAGTGACAGAAGCGGCTGTGGCCTCCGTCAGGAATGTATATGTAGTTTATGATGTGTTTTGGTCAGACCACTTGCCACTGGTAGTAGAATGCGACTTGAATGTTATGCTGTCAAAGAAATGTGTTGATGTTGTAAATGTGAACAAGGTTGTGTGGGGAGAGAGAAGTCAAAATCAGATAGAAGCTTATCAACGTGAATGTCGTGAAAGATTAAAACTAGTTGACTTCCCACACGAACTTGGTGATTGTTGTGACAGTATGTGTAACAACCCTAGTCACAATATTGTTATTGAGAAACTGTATGCAGATATCGTACATGCTTTAAGTGAGGCTGCTGTGACAGGTCGGGGAGGCGGCAATAGGTGCTCTAAGAGGGTAGTAGTTGGCTGGAACAAACATGTTGCAGAGGCTCATAGGGAGGCTAGGCAGAAATTTAAATTGTGGACGTGGTATGGCAAACCTGCTACTGGGTCACTTTATAACGAAATGCGTGAGACTAGAAAAGTCTTTAAGTCAAGGTTAAAATGGTGCCAAGATCATGAAGACCAAGTTAAAATGGACATTCTAGCCTCACACCACGCTAACAATGATTTTCGTAGTTTCTGGAAACGCACGAATAAAATGAAAGCCAGACCGGGAATCCCTGTGAGCGTCGGTGGCATGAGTGAGCCTGAGGATATTGCTAATCTTTTTAAAGAAGCATTTTTTGTAAAATCTCCTCTAGGACCCTCACGGTCGGTGCTCGATGTTGTGCCCGGCATGGAAATAGGTGTAAAATTTAAGTCCCCGGAGGTTGCTCGGACTATTAGGCGTATGTCAAGGGGTAAGTCCCCCGGTCATGACGGGCTTAGCATCGAGCACCTACGGTATGCTGGCCCTCACTTACCCAGGGTGCTAGCTATGTTGTACAGCTTTTGTGTGAGTCATAGCTACCTGCCTGGTGAGATGATGCGAACAGTGGTAGTGCCAATTGCTAAAAACAAAACTGGTGACCTCGCTGACAGCAGTAACTATAGGCCCATTTCACTAGCTACCGTGATTGCAAAGGTATTTGACAGCATGCTTAATACACAATTAAGTAGTTATACTACTATTCATGATAATCAGTTCGGATTCAGAGCTGGGTTATCAACAGAGAGTGCGGTTTTGTGTCTTAAGCATGCTGTGACTTACTATGCAAGACGAGGGACGCCTATTTATGCTTGCTTCCTGGACTTATCAAAGGCATTTGATCTGGTTTCCTATGATATGTTGTGGAGTAAATTAGAGCGGATAAATTTGCCCACTGAACTTGTGAACATTTTAAAGTTTTGGTATGGGAACCAGATCAACACTGTACGATGGGCTGGGGTGTTTTCTCGTCCTTACGGGTTGGAGTGTGGGGTGAGGCAGGGTGGATTGAGCTCACCAACGCTTTTCAACCTTTATGTGAACGAGTTGATTGGCGAGCTCAGCAGTACCAGGCTCGGATGTTATATAGACGGTACCTGCGTCAATAATATCAGTTACGCAGATGACATGGTGCTGCTGAGCGCGTCAATCTGCGGTTTGAGAAAATTGGTTGCTCAATGTGAGGCGTATGCTAAGGTTCATGGCTTGGCATACAACACTAAGAAGTCTGAGATCATGGTCTTTGAGGCTGGGGGTAAGAGTCCGGATGCAGTACCGCCCGTATTACTTTATGGAACACCTTTGCAGAGAGTCTACAGGTTTAAGTATCTTGGTCATATATTAACTCCCAACCTCAAAGACGATGATGACATTGAACGAGAGCGGAGGGCGTTGTCGGTTAGAGTGAACATGTTGGCTCGCAGGTTTGCACGATGCGCACTTCCCGTCAAAATCACACTCTTTCGAGCCTACTGTACTGCTTTTTACACGTGCAGCCTGTGGGCTAGATATACGCAAAGATCGTACAACGCTCTCCGCGTTCAATATAACAATGCTTTTAGGATACTGGTGGGGCTGCCCCGTTTCTGTAGTGCGTCAGGGATGTTCGCAGATGCGCATGTAGATTGCTTTTACGCAACAATGCGTAAAAGGTGCGCTTCCCTGGTGCGCAGGGTGTGGAGCAGCTCCAACAGTGTCTTAAGCTTGGTTGCGAGTCGCCTGGACTGTATGTACGTGGGTCACTGTTGTGCCGTCTCTCATGGGATGTCGCAACGGTGACCAACCGTTATTTCTTGTGTTGTTTTTCTTGTTTTTTGTTGTGCTTACTAACATAGTCGTAAGTTTTACTAACAATTTTATTGAGTCATGGTTACTCGAATAAAGAAATTCTATTCTATTCTATTCTATTATTAGAACCATATTAATTATTACTTATTCATTTATTGTACTGTTAAGTTAATTAACATTTATTTTGGTTATTTACCCCCCACTAGTCTTCATGTCAATCATGTCAAGGCAGAATCGTTGTTTCGTCCAGAATCGTTGTTTGAGATAAGTCTCTACGTCTTTTCAAGTCACAATAAATAACATTTATTTATAACAACTTATACATAAAGATATAATTCTGTTAACCTTAAGTTTTAGATGATAGTAATATATGTCTTTGTTTTGATTTGGACCAACTCAGATCACTGGTTTCGTTCGGAATTCATTTATTCTTCTAGACATACTACCTCTGACAGTCTCACCGATTAGTACGTACTAATTTCATGCATTTTTTTTTAAAAGAAATCAAAATTAATTTTATGTTATTCTACTTATTCCGACACGGCCATTCTGATCTGTACTTCGTCCCGAAGAACATAGGCAATAGTAATTAGATTGACATAATATAAGACATCATTATTTTTCAGTTAACAGATTACAAGCATTGGTTTGAGGTAGGCTGATAGTTCTATTCATATTTCACTATCACTACATTAATACAAACATTGATATGAAACCTGTATCCATAACTTCTTCATATCACATTCTTAACCACATTGATGTCATCTTTAAAACATCCTTATGCACACCGATATCTTCCAGATATCATATTCCTATCCTGAATATCTTTCTTAGGTGTCCCATACCTATCCAGGCAGGCATCCACTTTTGATGTCCCATACATACCTATCCATACGGATATCCAACTTTGACATCCCATATCCATAAGCATTTATCCAAATGCGCCACATCCCTATCCAGTCTAATATTCTCTTGGATATGCACATTCATATTCACATCAATATCCTCTTTTAGTCACATCCCTATCCAACTGTGTCCGTTTCATATCAAATCCATAACCAATCAAACAAAAGAAAACCAACAAAATTAATATCTTGTCACATAATTGACTTAATTAAACAATAATGAATAATGCACATTCATTTTCACATCATTATCCTCTTTTATATAGCATCCCTATCCAGACTGTCTTTTTCATATCAAATCCATAAGAATAATCAAATAAAAGAAAACCAACAAAATTAATATCTTGTTACATAATTGACATTAAACAATAATGCTGATGTACTTTCAAGATAACAAAACGATTTTTGTTTTTTTTTTGTTTTACCAAATAAACAAAAGACTATAAGAATAGTAATAAATTGTAAAAATTATTGGAAACACTAGTGTAAAATTAAAAATAGAGTAAGTACTACCTATTCAACTTCTTATTTATGAAATAGGTAGATACTTAAAATTGTATAGTACCTTCCATAGGAACATAATAAAATGTTCTAATTAGTAATAGTTCAATCAACCACTAAACAGTGTTCATTCTATAAATTTATTATCAAAACAGTACATCGCTCGGTCAATCTGACAATATCATTGCAAATTGTACGAATCCATATGTTAAATAATCTAAGTTTATGTCATGGCCACTCTGAACAGTTGGCAAATACTTCTCCAAGTAAACAGTTATAAGTCAAACCAAAATTATCAAGACCCACAGCACCGGTTCAGACAAAATTAAAATATCATTTTGACAACACTACCAGTAAGCAATGAAAAACAATAAAATAAAGAGAAATATCTGTTTAAATTCTGGCTTTCAAAATCAAAGTACTTTATTGCACATAAACCTACACACAAGTACTTACGAAACGTATACAGTTTCAAGTGGTTGTTTCCTATGGAAAAGAGCTCGCAAGAAACTCCTTAGTTACTCTTTTAAAAATAAATGGGTTTTACGATATCTTCAGATTGCAGTATAAATAGGTATAAGAGGACAGTGCTGGCCCGTCAACAAGTATCAGATACTTAATAACATAGAAAATGGTCTACAAATCAACAGTATAAAATAAATAAAGATAGCTCTTTAAAAACTTAATGACATGGTTCATTGTCACTACAACTTTAACCAATCTTTTTAAATATCCTGTATTCCACAAATGCCATAAATAGTTAAAATTTGGATTGTAAGTATGTAATGTCAAATAATGAAAAGACATGTCAAGGAAGTATGTAAAAAAAAGTAAAATTAAATAACATAACGTAACATAACATCACGCCTTGTTTCCCCGAAGAGCTAAGCAGAGGTGTACCCATAGTAAGTACATCCACATTTCGCCAGTCACGTTCCAGCTCAATGTAATAGGGGGTCCAGACTCCGGAATAGAATAGAATACTCTTTATTATGGACACCATAAAAATTACAGATATAATTTGGACATTTTACATAGCGTGAGACAATGGGCGGTCTTATCGCTGAAAGCGATCTTTTACAGACAACCTTTGGGTGTATTCAATGGAGAAGAAGGGACAATACTGCAGATAGTCCTTGGTGCACCATTTACATATACAATAATACATACATACATAAATCATATATATAGCTATCTATATAAATATATATTATATATAACACACGAACTGCTACTGAGAAATTTCTAAAGGAAAAATAAAATAACAAACAATACCTAACACATTGCCCAACCCAACCTGGGAATCGAACCCAGGACCTCATGCACAGCAGTAGCGATTGCGATCAATAAACCAACGAGGCAGGGAAAATAAAATTAACATAGTAATTTACCCGGGCAGCCACATGTGCAAAAGGAATTATTGGCAAACTTCCGTATCTTCAATATAGTTGTTTTAATCTTAGTTTTTTTTTTATAAGGATAATTTGATGTGAGTTTTGAACTTTCCATTGTTAAGTTCTGTACAACTTTGGCAACTTGTTATAATTGTGGATATGGGTTATAAGAAATATATCTTACTAGTTTTAGTTAATCTAAATTTGTGTATCACAATTTTATGTTTTCTATGTGTATTTATATTATAAAAACCACTTCTTTTGAAAAAGTCCTACGTTTTTGTGAACGTACAAATCAGTAAATCACTTCCTAAGATAGAGAGAAGGCAGAGTTAGTATGTCACAAATTTAATTTCATTGAATTTGTTTCTGTGAAACTCGTGCTGATTTTGTAAATGAAAATTGAATCTACATCAGCTGTCGATCCCCACCAATTCCATAAGACATAATACTGTGGAAATCAGCAAAGTATACTAACCTAGCTGTGGATACATTTTTCTTACTGCATATGCAGCTGAACTTAATTTACCTGAAACAGCTATTTATAACAACTTATACATAAAGATATAATTCTGTTAACCTTAAGTTTTAGATGAAAGTAATATATGTCTTTGTTTTGATTTGGACCAACTCAGATCACTGGTTTCGTTCGGAATTCATTTATTCTTCTAGACATACTACCTCTGACAGTCTCACCGATTAGTACGTACTAATTCCATGCATTTTTTTTTAAAAGAAATCAAAATTAATTTTATGTTATTCTACTTATTCCGACATGTGCATTTGTAGGTTTTTCATTTCAAAAAGTAATCGCCACTGATTGTTATTGTCACTGTCCCCGCGTGTGATCTCATTAGCACGATTTTATCCCACTTCTGATGTCGGATCGACATCAGGATTTGTTTCATTGGAATCAGGCATCATGTGGGCAGAAGATGGGTTTCGTGCAATGAAAACACACTCGGTGCGATACACGGCGTTTATTAAAATCACAAACTAACATTATCACAAATTACAATTTAATCACAATAACTGAGCACAACGAATCGAGTACAGTCTCCGATGCGATCAGACACTGATTGGCCTGCTCGCCGTGGACTTAAACATCACGACTCTGTATAAGCACGCTTGTGGTGTGGGTAGATCACGTGATGTCGCCAGTGGCGCGCTTGCGATTCGTTTAGCGACCGTACTAATGACCGTCTCCGACATATACAAAAACTGCAACCCAACACACTGTAAACAAACTTGGCATCTAAATATTTTGCATATACTATGTCAACTTCAACATCTACCTACCTGCAAAAATCTGGTTCACTATTACATGTTCATTTTTAAAGTTTAAATTCCCAAATTTAACTTTGCCTATTTTTATTTGTCACGTCTGCTACTTTAACTACATTAATAACAGAGGACGAGGAAAACTGTTCCACCGTAATACAGTTTAAACTAGTACAGGGAACAGAGTGAATCAGTTCCGTGGTGGCAACCTACCTTTGCTGTTTATTTGTGAGTAGCTTAGTTGAATTTGTGCGTGGTTGCTATGTAATTTGAGTAAATAAAGTTGTTTTTTTTTTTTTTTTTAATCCTCTAATTACTGGAATTCAACAACAGAGTTCAACATGTCAGCTATGCGACATACCTACGTTGTCGATCACTCTTCCCAGTTTATTCGTAAAAGTTCGTAAAATGTGCAATCTATGTGGTAATTTTTAACACAATTGTTCATGAAGAAACCATAGTAATTATTGTTTAAATTGAAAAGTTTGATGTCCAGCTCGATAGATGGCGTTGGCGTCGAATTAGATCGCGCTATGGTTTCCTTACCACGATTTTGTTAGTGTCTTGTAATTTTCATCAAAAATATACCAGCTTAGATCAGGACACAATTGTGGTTTTATTCTCAACCCTTTTAGTGTTCACATTAGTTCAGTTCAAACAGTGGCAGTGTTGCCATATATACAGATTTCTCCGTATTTATACAGATTTTTGATGTGTGATACAGATTTTTATACAGAGATTTCTAACTCGATTGATTAAATTACCATAATATTTAACTCAAAACAGAACGAAGCAAAAAAATACATGCTTAGTACCACACATCATTGCATGATTCTATTATTTATGGTAAATTTTGTTTTCACGAAAAACGTAAATTTTTAGTATGGCAGCATTACAATGTCACTCGCTCTGCTCGGGAAATCCCCCGAAGATCTTTGCGTGCTGTCCAAGGTACTTCGCTTTCGCTGCGAGAGCGAAGTAGGCAGTAGTGCGCGTAGAGCGAGCGAGAGTGCTGAGTACAGATTTAATATTGATTGTGTTTTTGTGAACCATTATGGCAACTAAAAAACCCAGAGTGATGCAAAAGTTTAATCGGAACTGGATGGAAGATTCTTCCTATAAGGCGTGGTTGAGACCTAGTGATAAAGGTGATTACTATGCTTTCTGTACATTTTGCAACACAGATCTTTCAATTGGAAGTGCTGGGAAGAATGATCTCTTCAGACACACGAAAACAAACAAACACCTAAATTCAAGTCCTGGTGGATCTAGCTCGCAAACATTATTAACAGATTTATTTTCTACCAAGAACATTGAACCAGTCAAAAGAGGAGAGATTTTGCTTGCAGCGTTTATAGCTGAACATAATATTCCCATGAACGTTATGGAACACTTGCCACAATTGATTAAAAACGTGTGTCCCGATTCACAAATTGCAAAAAGTATTAGTTGTGACAGAACAAAAACTACAGCTATTCTAAAAAATGTGACTGGCATAACTGCAAAACAGATGTTAATAGAAAAGTTACAAAAACTAAAATTTTCTTTAATCGTCGACGAAAGCACAGATAGGGGATGTGTGAAACATTTATGCATATTAGCACGATTTTTTGAAAAGAAAGTTGAGGATGCATTTGTTTGTTTAATACCCCTTGAAGAGGCTACTGCCGAAAAGCTGTACCAACATATTAAAAAAGTGTTCAGTGACCACAAAATCCCAACGGACAATCTTATCGGATTTGCAGCTGATGGTGCGAATGCCATGATAGGACAGCACAACTCATTATCATCCCGTCTAGTTGCCGAAAACTCTCACCTGTTTGTATTGAAGTGTGTATGTCATTCATTCCATCTTTGTGCATCATATGCGTGTTTAAAATTGTCAAGAGAGCCCGAAACTCTCATACGAGACATTTATAGTTATTTTAATCGCTGAAACTCTTTTAGAATTCCAGTTCTTTTAGGGAAAAGAACTGGAATTCTAAAAGAGTTTCAGCGGTTCTTAGATCTAAAGCCTCATAAAATGCTCCATACAGCTCAAACTCGATGGCTTTCCCTTAGAGCAGCAGTTTGCCGTATTCTAGAACAGTATGGCGCACTTAAATTATATTTCACCGAAGCCGCTCTTACGGACCACTTGAATGCTGATTCGATCTTATTTAGATTAAACAATCCATATAATAAACTTTATTTAGAATTTTTGGAATTTTCGTTAGAGATATTTAATAACATGAATAAGCTGATGCAGTCAGAGCGGCCGCAAATTCATAAAATGCATGAAAACATGGTAACTGTTTTTAAAACTTTATTGGAATGTTACATGGACGACGAATATGTTTCGGGAACTGAAGTTGGATTAATTCAGATTGACAATCCACGTCATTATAAATCGATAGACAACCTTTACCTAGGAGCAAAGATTTCAGCCTCCCTTGTATCCACGAATTCAAACGCTCTAAATCAAGAAGATATTAAAGCATTCAAACTCAGATGCCTTGACTTTTTTATTGAAGGGGCAAAGCAGGTAAAAAAAAGGTACGATTTTAGCAATGATGTAATTAAACAAATGCAGTTTCTTGACCCACATGTCGTCAAGTCTCGTAGAATTGATACATTGGTCACTTTGGCAGTAAAGTTTCCAGATTTGATCTCAGTTGATGAACAGCAACAACTAGACACAGAGTGGCGGTTATTGCGTAATAATAAAGATCTAGCCCCTGATGAATCAGAAGACGTCGAAACCTACTGGTGTAAAGTCACTGCAGCCCGTGATCCTATTAACTACAGCAATCAATTATATCCTACGCTGTCCAAATTTGTTTCTGCAATCTTAAGTCTACCTCATTCCAGTGCCGCCGTAGAGAGGATCTTCTCTTCTATAAATTTAATAAAGACAAAACAACGCAATAGACTTAATACAAATACTATTGAAGGTCTTTTACATACAAAGCAACTGATTGGTGCAAAACCTTGCTATAGCCTAGAGGTTGATAATAAATTACTGTTGAAATGTAATAAAAATATGTATGACTGAAAATAATAAAGTAATTATTAGTTCGTGTATTGCAAATGTTTGATTTTTAATATGTTGTTTGTTTAAATTTATGTTTTTAATTTTACAGTACAAAAGTACTTAAATAAAAAGTCAATTTTATTAATTAGTGTATTGTTTAATTTAATATACGATAATCAAACCTTATCACGTTAGTACTTCCTTTTCTTCAAAAGAAGCAATGATGATGATGATTAATAATTCTGTTTTGGTTTAGATTATACAGATTTAATACAGATTTTAAGTTAAAATAGCATACAGATTTAATACAGATTTTTGCAGTTTCTACTACAGATAAAAGGTTCAAGTCATCTGGCAACACTGCCAGCAAGGTAAACATTGGTCCATCGACCCTGGATCAGACCCAGAAAGTCTGAAGTTTTTGAAGTTAGCGGTGCCAGTTTTGGACCGCACCCCAAGGTACTCGCAGTGGATCGCTGTGACAGGAGTACCCCGGGCATCCCGCAGAGGCAGCAACAGCTTCGTCCAGCAAAGTGACCTGGACCAGCTCAGCCGCTGTGGAGTTAGTTCAATGTGACGCCATAGAGGGCGCCACTAGCAGTTCATCAGAAGACCAGTGTTCGGGTTCAGACAGCAGCTTCGTTCAGCAAGGTGAACGAGATTGACGTCAGCAACCGGCAGTTGAAGTTCAAAGTGACACCACAGAGGGCGTCACTAGTTCAAAATTTCGTGCAAGTGTGAGTGAAGTGCAAACGTGAGTACAATTCAATAAATAATAGTAGCAGTGATTTAAAGAAGATTTTGCCAAGCTATTTTGAACTTTATTTTAAAGAAGATTTTTACTTAGATTTAAAAAATATTTAGACTTAACTTAAAATAATTGTGCATGTTAGTAATTAAGGACTTAGAATAGTTTTCTAAAAAACGGTGGAACGGGGAACCTTTTTTTTTTTTTTTTTGGGTGGGAAATCATCCAATGACTTCTCCCGCTCTGGGCGGAGCGGGAGGGCGTGTCAGACTTTTACTGACTAAAACCCACCCGTGTTCCTTCCCTTGCCATGCCAGGGGCCACGGTTTCCCCTTAGGACTACCCGCAACCCCGGCGGGCAACGGTCCTAGCGGACCCCGTCAGTTTTGCTGACATCTCTTTGAGGCGCGCGTGGAACACGACGCGCCGTCGACCCGGGCCTGGTCCTTATCGGGGGCGAGCTACCCATTGCTCACCGCCCGCAAGCCCGCGCCTACGGTGGCCGGGAATCCTCCAAGGAGTCCCGACGCCCAGGGCGTCTCCTACGGCGGCTAGGCGCGTGAGGGCGCGAACTTTGCCTCTCCCTCACGCGCTCCGCCTCCTCCTTCGCGAGCATTACTGCTTCGCAGAAGGAGGTGACGGCCTGCCATGCCCTCTCGCTCCGCACCATGGCCTGGACCAGGGCCGAACGCGAGAGGTCACTGCCGCCGATCGACTCCACGAGGACACGGCGATGGTCCACCCAAGCCGGGCAAACCTCCACCGTATGCTCCACCGTGTCCTCCGGACGATCCACACAATGGTGACACCCGGGCGTTTCCTCCCGCCTTATGCGAAACAGGTACCTCCCGAAACAACCGTGTCCGGTGAGGACCTGCGTCAGGCGGAAGGTGAGGACGCCGTGGCGCCTCTCTAGCCACTCCTCAAAGAGGGGACTTATCGCCGCGATTGTGGCGTGCCCATATCTGGGTTGCGACAATCGCACACTCCAAGCCGCCATGAGATCCTGCCGGAGCTCTGTCCGCTGTACCGTGATTTCTCGCGGCAGCGGAGTTACACCCCGGCGCTTCATCTCCTCGCGCCACTCCCAGATGTGGGCGAGGACCTTCGCCTCCAGATCCCATGGCGGCGTTCCGGCAAGGAGGCTCGCCGCCTCGCCGGAGACCGTACGGTATCCCCGGACCATCCGGATAGCCATGACCCTTTGGGCTGCATGCAACCGGCGGGCTGGCCGCAACCTTAAGGTTCGCGCCCACACCGGTGCCCAGTAAAGGGCCATGGACCGCACGACCCCCGCGTAGAGCCTCCGGCAGGAGGCGTTTGGACCCCTTAGATTGGGCAGAAGCCGCTTTAAGGCAGCCCCGGCCCGCTCCAGTTTGGGAGCCAAACGTCGGAAATGCTCCACGAAGTTCCACCGGCTGTCGAGGACGAGTCCCAGGTACTTCATCGTCACCTCGACGCCGATGTGAACCCCTCCTACCGTTATTTGGGAACCCGACTGTGGCGCGTTCCGAGGGCCATGGAAGAACATGACCTCGGACTTGTGCAGGGCCACCTCGAGTCCCAATTGCCGGATCCTGTCGACGATCGTCGCAACCCCGCGTGTCGCCAGTTCGGCCGCCGCCTCGTGCGACCTCCCCTGCGCCAGGATCAGCGTGTCGTCAGCGTAACACACTACGCTGACACCACTAGGGAGGTCGGCGCGCAGCACCCAGTCGTATCCGATGTCCCACAGATGCGGCCCCAGGACCGATCCCTGTGGGACACCGCACGACATCTCTCGCCGGTTCCATACTCCCTGGTGACCGGGGTAAATGACGGCCCTGTCCGTCAAATAGGCCTCGACCAACCGACAGAGGTAGGTCGGCATCCGGTGATACCGGAGTGCCTCCCTGATGCAACTCCAGGGTAGGGTGTTGAAGGCGTTGGCGATGTCCAGAGACACCGCCAAGACGACCCCACCCCGGGCCACAGCATCCCCCGTCGTGAGGGCTCGCACGCGCATGATGGCGTCCACCGTAGAGCGCCCTCGGCGGAAGCCGAACTGGCTATCCGCCAAATTCGGCCCCACTCGCACCATCTGCCCGACAAGGCGGTTTGCAATAACTCTTTCAAAGAGCTTGCCCACCTCGTCGAGCAGCACGATGGGCCGGTAAGCGGACGGAGAGTCCGCAGGGCGCCCCGGCTTCCTGATGAGGACCAGTTTCCCCGTCTTCCAGCGAAGTGGGAACTGGCCCCTCTCCATGCACGCGCTAAGGAGCCCCCTTAGTCGAGGCCCGAGAGCCTCCATGGCCAGGACCCAGGCTTTCCCAGGTAAGCCGTCGGGTCCTGGGGCGGTATTTTTGGCACTCAGCCTACGTACCGCCACTCTCAATTCTGCCTCGGTCACCTCCGGAGCATCGTCATCGTCGTCGGCGGTGTGGTCCGCAGCGGGCACCGCAGTAGGCGGAGCCATGGGCGGAGCGGTGTGTTCCCCTCTCGAGGGGAACAGAGCGCTCACCACGTCCTCCACAAGCTGGGGCCGGAGACTCTGAGTCAGCGGGGGAGCCCATGGGCGGATTTTCTCCCGCACCAACTTGTATGGGCGTCCCCACGGGTCCCTGTCCAGAGTCGCCAGCGACTCCTCGCGGGCCAGTCCCCTGGCCCGCAGTATCTCCGCTTGGAGGGCGGTCTTCGCCGCTCTGTACCCCTCGTACAACTCCGCCGGAATGGCTTCGGTATCCGGAGGGCGGATACGGAGCCTGCGGTGCCTAGCGTACCGGCGTCGCGCAGCAACGCACGCGGCGCGCAGAGTCGTCAGCTCTTGCGACCACCAGTACACCTGGCGCGAAGCACGGCCGGGCTGGACCCGGGGCATTGCCACGTCACATATGTCGGACATGGCCTCCCGGAACCACTCCGTCTCATCGTTGATATCGGCAGGCCTGTCCGGTGATGACACCCAGGCCTGCACGATCGAGGCTTCCAGGATTAGCTCCCGGTCCAGCTGCTTCTGCGCCCATCGCGGACCACTCGGGGCCTGTCGGACCGGCGCGCTCGAGGACTGGGCGGAGACGTCAAACCGGATGTACCGGTGGTCGGAATAGGTCTCCACCCCCTCCA
The DNA here is from genome assembly GCA_914767815.1 of Eupsilia transversa. NCBI lineage: Eukaryota > Metazoa > Arthropoda > Insecta > Lepidoptera > Noctuidae > Eupsilia > Eupsilia transversa. The sequence goes on along the minus strand of OU611873.1, from coordinate 15,405,650 downwards.
TGACGCGCCAGTCGGCGACACGCGGCGACAGAGCGGGGCTGGCGAACGAAAGGTCCACCTCTGATTCACCCCGCATCCGCACACACGTGGGGACAGAACCCCGATTAAGGACGACCAGGCTTGTCTCCAGTGCCCAGTCCTCCACCATCCTGCCCCGTGTGTCTGTATACCGGGAACCCCAAGCCACGTTCTTGGCATTGAAGTCCCCGAGAACAAGCACCGGGAGGGAACCGAACCCGACGACGACGACTCTCAACTCCGCAAGGGAGTTGTGGAACTCGGCGAGAGTTCGGTTTGGGGAGAAGTACCCCCCTACCACGACAATCTCCCCGAACCGTGCTGCCACGCAACCCCGTCCTCTCTTGACAGCCTCGAGGGACGGAGTTCCGGCGGCGGCCGACGAAATTAGGGTCACTGAGCCGCTCAGGTCCTCCACCCAGTCATCCCTGGGCGGGACAAAGTACGGCTCAGCGACCACGGCGATGTTAATCGACCACTGCGCCATGCTCTGGAGCAATAAGTCCTGAGCTGCAGCGCAGTGGTTGATGTTCGCCTGGAGGAGGCGTAATGGAGCTGTTATTGGCAGTCCATTTCAGCCCCCTCCCGAGCCCCCTGTGAGGACCCTGCCGCGGCGGCCACGGCAGCGACTACGACGGTGGAAGCGGCAGCGGCGGCGCCAGTAGTGGCGGCGGCTGCGGCGGTGACGGCGGTGGCGGAGGGCTTGCCCCTACCTCCGGCTTTGGCAGGTTTGACGCAGGCCTTGCCCCCAATCCGGTGGTCAGCTGGCTTGCCAGCAGCCGCACATACGACGCAGTGCGGCGCGGCAGTGCACGAGCCAGCCTCGTGACCGGGCTGACCACAGCGGTTGCAGTTACCGCTGCGGTCCACCTCCGAGGTGCATTTTACTCCCACGTGGTGACCCACATGGCAGCGGAAGCACCTCAGAGGTCTGGGTTCCAGCAGTTTGACCTGCGCGGAAACCCAACCCACCAAAAGCCTTCGGCCCTCCTCGGCAACCTTTTTGGCCGCCGACACGGGGCAGCTCACCGTCACGGCCTGCATCCCCGCGAAGTCAGAACGGATGGTGCCCACCTTAACCTGCTCGGCAGAGCACCCCCCCGTCCTAGCGACAGCGGCCACGACCAGTGCCTTCGTCACCGAGTCGTCCAGGCCCGAGATGCGCATGTCAGCGCACCTGGTGGGCCTGGACACCCGGGCCTCGTCCGCGTCTATGGATACTCTGAGCCTTTCGGCCAGAGCGTCAGCGGCCGGGCCGCTGTCCGCACCAGGGACTTCCAGCATCCGGGCCCCTTGTCGCGGTTACTTTCAGCCTGAGGCCATTCTTGGCGCCGAGCGCCTCCAGGTCCACAGCCTGCCCCACCTTGGCGAGCACGCTTTGGTAGGACGCGCCCTTCTTCTCCGCTCCCGGCTACGCTGACTTCGGGGCGCGGAGCCTAGCCGCGACACTTCGCTCCTTACGCCGCTGCCGCCTCGCCTTCCTTTTGGCCGCCCTTGCGGCCTTACCCGCCTTCTTCTTTTCGCCGGCTACTTGCCATTCGGCGTCGGCCGGAGAAGAATTAGGAGGCGGGGGCGGCTGTTGGGCTAGGGCCCTCGCCGCCTGTGCCGGTGCCCTAGCAGCCTGGGCCGGTGCCCTCGCCGCCTGGGCCGGTGCACTCGCAGCCTGGGCCGGTGCCCTCGCCGCCTCTGTAGCCGCCCTGCCCTTGGTCTGCCCCGACGACCCTGGTTTGGTCGGGGCAGCTGCAGTGGTGGCATATGATGCCACCTTCCGCTGTTCCGAGGCCGGCTGGCTCGCCGCTAATGGGGGGCGCAGTACGATGGCCTCTAGGGCGGAAAACCGCGCCCGAAAGGCATCCAGCTCCCGCCGCACCAAGGACAGGACCCGGTCCTCAGCAGGCAGGGGCCGCCCCTGCCCATGCTGCTCTCCCCCCTGCGGAGTATCATGAGGGGCGGCTCCGCGGAGCTTGGCCAGTTCTGCTCGGAGCTCCTCATTCTCCTTCCGGAGAAGCTCCATAGCGGCTGTCAACCGGGCGAGTTCCGCCCGCGTTTCGGACATTCCGTCCGACGCTGGCGGAGGTCCAAGGAGGGCCTTCCCTGCCGCCAAGATAGAGGCCGTGGCCTCGGATATGGCCCTGTCCTTTGAGGACTGGAGCCTCTTCAAGGCCACAGCCTTGACAGCGGCTCCCACGACCTCCTTAAACTTTGCCGCTGCGGCGTCCGGCTCACCACTGGAAGACCCCGACAGGACTGCCCAGGTGCTGGTCCCTTCAAGGTGCTCCCCTGTGGCGAGCCTCGCCAGCTCGGCCGAGCTGGTCTGGCTCGGCTCACCGACCTCTGTGGTGAGCCCCTTACCCGCGCCTTTTTTCCAGGCCCCACCCCGCTGGCTGGAGTGGATTTTGCGCCTCTGCCTCTCATCAGCGGACGACCCCTGGCCATCCGATTTGGAGCGCTTCCGCACAAACTCCTGCCTCCTATCGGTAGTCGGAGCGCGAGGTGGTGAAACCTCGCGCTCCGAGCTCTGATAAGAGCTCTCCGCGCCCGATGCAGGGTCGGAATCCGACCCCGCATCACTCTCCACCATTTGACGACTTTTATTTATTTTTTTAATAGATTTTTCCATGCTGTTCCCACGAGTATAAAAAAGTTCCAACCAACCAACCAATAATTTACGTAACAAACTTTGAGTCGGCGCCATCACACATTCAACGAAGATTCATCAAGCTGCCATTATGCGCTATAATTATTTGTAATTAATCAATTTGTTTATTGGTTTGTTTGGCGCCGACTCAAAGTTTGTTACGTAAATTAGTTTAGGAACTTACTTACACTAAAAGGTATATTTTTTATTTTTTGCTTTTCAGTTATTTTTTTCGTCGGTTTAATTTTTTGTAAAAAAGTTTTTTATTTTTCGCTTTTGAGTTACCATTTATTGATGTAGCTAAAATCTACTACCTACCAATTTTTTTGATTATTATTTAAAATACATATTTGCCTCGGTCATATATCGTGGTACCTATTATATTAGGTTTATTTATAAACGTTGTTTAAAGTTATGTAATGATTAGCGACTGTTTAACTATACACTTTTGACGTTAAACCAACGTTTATGAATAAATGGGAATAATACAATGTTAGATAAATACTTAATAACTACTTATACTTGTGTGTGTGTATATGTTATAAATTTATATGACGGACTTTGTCTGAAAAATAAACGAATTATTATTATTATTATAATTTTTAAGTTTTAATCAAATTAAACATCATTTTTTTTTTTTTTTAATACTGTCGTTATCCAGAGCGGAGAGTTTGAGTAATTCATTTGCGGCTACAGGAGTTTAAAAACAACGATAAGTTATTTTGAGGTATAAATATTATTCTCTTTGACGACATCATGCAACTGCCCCCTGTAAAATTGGTGCTTTGCACAACCACTTTGGGATGCTGCAGAAGTTAATTTATGGCACTCATTTTCATTCTGGTAATTAACCATTATCATGAGACAACGAAATGACGTCGAATTCGTTGACCTGTTAAACAATCTACGCGTAGGCGAATTGACAACCGTTCAATGGAACTGCTCTGTCAAAGGCGAAGGGTAGCTTTAGGTGAAGAGTTAAAGGATGGTGTTGTTGTTTGAATATTCCCTACCGTCAAGCAGATTGACGAGTACAATAGTAAGATGACAGCTATGAATTCAAAACACTATTGCATTTATACAATTCGTTCCATAGATGAGTCTCGTGAAGTTGCTACCTATGGAAAGAAACCTCCAGATAATGTAGTTCCAAAAGATGTGAACAGTTGTGGTAGCCTTTTATCTGAGGTAAAATTAGCTACCGAATCCCGTGTTATGCTGAGACGTAACATATCAGTATCTGAGGGCCTCGTCAATGGTGCAATGGGTATTGTGAAAAAAACTAAATGGCCATCACTGCGCAGGGATCAACTAGAGGAAGGAGAATTAGCGGATTGTATTTTAGTAAAATTTGACGATGAAAGCATAGGAAGCAGACTGAAAGATAGCGATGGTTGTGTTGCTATACCTCCAGTAGTTGCAACTTTTCAGGGCACGAAGGTTTATGGTGATATTGAGCGTAGGATGTTGCCGTTAATTTTGTGCTGGGCCGTTACGGTACACAAATTACAAGGAACGACCCTTGATAAAGCCGTAATCGACCTCGGTAAAAAAGTCTTCGCCAAAGGGCAGGCATATTAGGCACTGACTAGACTAAAAACACCCGAGGATATATCTGCCTTAGAACCCGATAAGAAGGTATTAAACAAACCTTACGATGAACGAGCTTTGGCCGAAATGCAGAGATGGAGAGGTCTACTTACAAATCAGCAATAGGCTCGAACACTGATGTTTGTAGCAACCCTGAATAATAAATTATTTATAATAATTTTTACATGATTTAATCCGGTATATATCGACCGATTTTTATTTCTCGTGAAACTTGCATTTCAATCGCTTTAATCAATCAATCTGCCTAGCCTTCCAATTCCAGTCTAGCCGGATGCAGCTGAATACCAGTATTTATAAATATCGCTTTAATATTGTTATTATTTTCCTCAACTAGGAACTCCCTCAACAGCCTTACGTCTCCATCGTCAGACCCTCGATGACAGTCATACCCCAGCCAGGTCTAAAGTTCTCATCAAAATGAATGACATAAACCCAAACTCCTGAGGAGCTCTCGTGACTGTCTTCCGTCTCCATCGTCAGATCAACTCCAGGTCTTTATTATATAGTTCATCAGAACAACATTATTTGTGTGCGTTTCAGCAGAATCGGTTCACAGTTGAAAATTCAGTCGGTGCAAAATCAATGAACCCCAATTTTTCTACCCTTAGTTGTGGATTGTAGTTTTCAATTTTACATGGGATCAACTTCGAGGTATACCCTGTCTTTGGTTTTGAATTTTCGTGTCTTCCGAAATTAAAGTTATTCACTTATAGTTTTTTTTGGAAGTCGGTTGTCTTTTTGTAAAAAGTTTTTTATTTTTCAGTTTTTAGTTGTGGTACCTACCCCACACAAATTCGAATATCACGTTCTGCTTTGTAAAAAATAACAGTGGCTGGAAAAAATATTAGAATATCATCCACATAGACTAAGTGGGAAAAATACGTATTATTGAAGCTAACTCAAAAAGTACCCAAGCAAAGTTAATACAATATGGGACCAACTTCGAGGTATACCCTCCCCAATAAAAAAAGAATCGTTCAATTCGGACTATTCTGTAAAAAGATATGCGTGGTCATACATAAAAAAAAAAAATATACGTGTCGACTTGAGAACCTCCTCCTTTTTGTTTCGTCGGTTAAAAAACGTGGTTCGCACTAACGACTAATTTAGCTACCAATTAGTCAAGCTATCAACCTCCCTCACGGTGCGCCGCCGCTTGGAGGTTTGGGGTGATTTTTTAAAGAGGTTGTCTTCCTCGCGGCCCGGGCGGTTAAGCCAAGACCCTCGACCCCCCTCAACTGCCAGAGACGTGACCTACACAATCTTCGGGGCTACGAGACCAACGGTGGCAGAAGAAAAAGCTTCCTTCTGCCTGCCCGACGGCAGGGTTTGTGCACGCCGGGCCCGTTCCTACTCGAACGCTGCTTAACATGTACTCTCTCCGAGTACACGTTAGAGCCTTCCTGTGACAGGATATTAGCATACGGACAACGAGACCCCATCAGGCACAAAGTACCTAATGGCGAGTCATTGCCCGCATCCCAGGGTGCCTATGCCCGATTTCGAACGGGGAACCTATGCCCGATTTCTACCGGTGTTTATTTTCAAAAAACACTTGTAAAATTTTTCGCTGAGATTGAGACTTAGAAAAAAAATCTGTACGATTTATGAAGTAACTGTGCGTAAAGTGTTTACGTCTCAATACAGGGATTCTTTTTTATGGTTAGGCTATTTACATAATAGTTGGATTACCTTTACATAGTTTATAAAATTTCTGTTCAAAAAAAAAAAAAAAAACAATTTTGAATACTTTTTTCAATATTATTGTTGTTGTTCATGATGGAAGGTCTAATTAATATATTGAAAGACCTTCAGAATGTTATACAAAAGGCTTTCAATAATTTAAAAAAGAGTCCAAAGGATATACTGACAGTAGAATATATAGAGACAAGGCTTGAATTATTGGAAAATGATTGGTCTTCATTTAAGGAAACCAAATCTCAACTTTATGGACGTTTTAAGATAGAAGACATAGTTCAAAAGGTGGTCGAGATGTACGATTCCACCGAAGATACATATGTATCATGTAAATGTCTTTTAAAATCCACGTTAAATAAGATTAATCCTAAAGAACCGTTAACACAAAATAGTGGATCTAACAATAATAATGCTTCCAAGTCATCCAATGCATTTGTAAAGTTACCAAAGATCACAATTCCTAATTTTTCTGGCAAATACAGTGAATGGACTGCTTTTCATGATCTTTTTAAGTCGCTTGTACACGATAATACATCTTTAGATAATGTGCAAAAACTGCACTATCTTAAAGGCCACCTTACTGGTGAAGCTGAACAGTTGATTAGACATACAACCAATCACAGATGCCAACTACAGCGAATGTTGGTCTTAGTTAGAAAAGCGCTATGCTAATAAAAGGTACCTAGTCAATTGTATTTTAAAAAGGTTGTTCAGTCAGAAACGACTGAATGTAGAATCAGCTACCGCATTAAAGGAGTTGTTAGATATCACAAGTGACTGTCTTAATGCACTTAAAAATCTGAAAATCAATGTGAGCACATGGGACGTTATCATCATTCATATAGTAACATTTAAATTAGATAATGAAACGCGAAAACAATGGGAGTTAAGCAGAGGAACTCAAAATATTTCTTGAAAGTCGTTTTCGTGCATTGGAATGTATAGAGCCGAGGAAGGCTGTGGCTCACCAGGCCAGTAATAGTTCACAGGTTCATAGTTCGAAAGCATTGCTAGGCACCAAGTCATCCAATATGCGTTGCGAATTCTGTTCTGAAGTCCACAAACTCTGTTTTTGCAAGCAATTTGCAAAACAACCCACAGAAAATAGACGCGAATTTGTAGTAAAAAATAACATCTGTTTTAATTGTTTGGGCAGCAATCATAGAGTACACGACTGTAAAAAGCAGACCGTCTGTAAAGTTTGCAACAAGCGACATCATTCATTGCTGCACCCTAATGGAGAACCTAATGCAGAGAATGAAGGCCGGGATGCTACCGCAAAAACGACTTCAGATAATACTAATTCTTCAACTAGTGATAATCCGATAGTCGCATGTTTGTCTACGGGCAAGGTCTTCAAACCCAGACAGGTTTTATTAGCTACCGCGCTAATAAAAGCCGAGTCCAAGACGGGTGAATTTCAAACAGTTCGAGCGTTACTAGACCAAGGTTCACAGGCTTGTTTTATCACAGAGGCCACAGTTCAACTTCTTAGACTAAAGAAAATCCCAGTCAGAGGCCTCGTTTCAGGCTTAGGTGACGATAGATCAACCATTGCGAAGCACATGGTAAACCTGACAATTGAGTCAACAATTGATCGCGATTTTCAACTTAAAATAAATGCCTATGTTTTGAGTAAGATCACCTCATACTTGCCTGAGAGAAGTGTAAACACGAGTTCGTTGGATTGGATTGCCATCAACGATCTGTGTCTAGCAGATCCCAATTTTAATTGTCCCAATAGAATAGATATTCTTTTGGGTGCAGATGCTTACTGCTACATTGTGAAGGAAGGTATAGTCAGGAGTCCATCTGGTACTCTCATCGCACAGAGCACCACTTTAGGGTGGGTCCTTTCAGGTGTAGCCAGTTCAAGTAGTGAGAATTCCAAGCACCACACAAAAAATATAAAGGTACATTGTGCACAGTTCAATGAAGATGACATTTTAAAGAAATTTTGGGAGATCGAAGAAGAAATTAGTACAAAGAAATTACTTTATCCAGAAGAGCAAAGGTGTGAAGAATTCTATATTGAAACGACTAAGAGAGATGATACAGGCAGATACATTGTACGATTACCATTCCGAGATGAAGAACCTGCTTGTAAGGCCAGACGTTCACGTGATATAGCTGAAACAAGATTTAAATCATTAGAAAAAAGACTAAGTAAGGATACAGATTTAAAGGATAAATATATAGAGGTAATTAATGAGTACTTACAATTAGGACACATGAGACCTGTAAAAGATGAGGATACTAAAGGAGATGAAGCCGTTTATCTACCGCATCACGCGGTCATAAGAAATGACAAGATCACGACGGAATAAAAACGGAGTTTCATTAAACGACACTCTAATGATAGAACCAACGCTGCAAGCTGATTTAAGACACACGGTTTTGAAATGGAGAATGCATTCTATAGGTACAGTGGCGGACATAATTAAAATGTATCGTCAAGTTAGGATAGCCGATGAAGATGCTGTTTTCCAGCGAATACTCTGGCGAGATGATCCTGAAAAGCCGATCAGAGATTATGAGCTGGTAACGGTAACCTTCGGAATAGCCTCTGCACCATACCCAGCAGTAAAATCGCTCCGTCAGGTCTCATATGATGAAGGAGACAAGTTCCCGCTTGCCGCAGACAAAGTTCTAAATTGTTTCTATATGGACGATTTAATGACTGGATGTAATAACATCGAAGAGGGTGTAGAAATCTGTAAACAAATGGTAAAATTATTAGAGAAAGGAGGATTTACATTACAGAAATGGAACAGTAATAAGCAACAATTATTACACAAAATAGGTTCTAAGGATAGGAAGGAAGGAATCCAGCGGGATGAGTACATTAAGAATAAGGACAAACAGGACATAGACAGGAGATAGTAAAGGAAAAGGAAATAAATAATAAGGACAGAGAAATTAAACTAGATAATACTACAAAAATTTTGGGATTTACCTGGAACCGCCACGAAGATTCCTTCCAGTACGCGGTAACTCTCCCACCTCTGACGACAGCATCTGTAACAAAAAGATCTATAATATCAGACATAGCTCGTTTGTTCGACCCATTAGGATGGTTAGCTCCTAGTGTGGTTGTAGCAAAGTTGTTCATCCAGAAGTTGTGGCTCGCAGGTGTAAGTTGGGATGAGGAATTAACTACGGAATTAATAACAGAGTGGAGTACTTACCGTGAAGAGTTAAAATTACTTACCAAGGTTCGGATTCCTCGTTGGCTTGGAGCAAGTTCAACTGATGATCTTGAATTACAAGGCTTTAGTGACGCCTCAAAAGCTGCATACTCAGCAGTCGTTTACTTGAGGATAATTGATACCACAGGCAAGGTTCATCTTTCATTGTTGGTTGCAAAAACAAGAGTGGCTCCAATCAAACAAGTCAGCATTCCACGATTGGAGTTATGTGGCGCAGTACTCTTATCAAAGTTATTGACAGAGTCTGCAGAGGTCTTAAATATACCAAAGGAGAAGATTTCAGCATGGACTGATTCAACAGTGGTACTATCGTGGCTTAACAGCCACCCTAGTAGGTGGAAAACGTTTGTTGCGAATCGGACCGCTGTAATATTGGGTGCAATGAGTTCATCTCAATGGTTTCACGTGTCGACCAAAGAGAATCCAGCAGACTGGGCTTCAAGGGGAATACTACCCAGCTCATTGATTAATAATGAGTTATGGTTTTCTGGACCGTCGTTCCTGAAAAACAAAATAATTGACTACAAAAGGCCAAAAGATTTAAAAACAGATTTGGAACAATCAATAAAGGCTCACGCAGCTGTAATTCCAGAGCAAGTAATTCCAGAAAATTATTCTAGTCTGCGAAGATTAGTTAGAGTAGTTGCGTATTGTCGAAGATTTTTAAAGAAGAACAAACACAATAGTAAATATTTGAAGGATCACGAAATAGAAGCAGCATTAGAAACCTGTATAAAGAAGACACAAACAGAGATATTTACATCAGAATATACACAGTTAAAGGAAAAGGCGTATTTAAATATTAAGTCTAGTAAACTGAAATCACTTTGCCCTTTTCTCGACAGTAAAGGTATCATGAGAGTTCGAGGACGACTTGCAAAGTCGGAACCGGACGAAGATTCGAAATATCCGATAGTCTTACCACATACAAGTCATCTGACTCGTCTTATAGTTGCAGATGCGCATGAAAAAACACTGCATGGTGGTCCTCAGTTGCTGTCAAACTTTTTAAGGTCAGCCTATTGGATAATAGGTGCTAGATCCCTTATTCAACAGTATGTTCGCAAATGTGTAACTTGTGCAAAACAGAGGGCTAGCGTCAAAAATCAACTGATGGGTGATCTCCCATCAGTCAGATGTACACCAGCAAGACCGTTCTTGCATAGTGAAGTAGATTATGCTGGACCCATAAGCATAAGAACGACAAAAAGCCGTGGTCATCGTGCATACAAGGGCTACATATGCCTTTTTGTTTGTATGGCCACCCGAGCGATTCACTTAGAGGTCGCCAGTGATATGAGTACGCAGGCATTTTTAGCTGCCTTTCGACGATTCGTGTCGAGACGAGGTCACTGTGCTAAATTGTGGAGCGATAACGGCACCAATTTCGTAGGTGCCTCTAGAGAGTTACAACAGCTGGCGTCTATACAACCAGCAATAGCAGAACACCTGGAAGCAAACAATACTGAGTGGCATTTTATACCGCCTCATGCTCCCAATTTCGGTGGTCTTTGGGAAGCAGGTGTAAAGTCCACCAAGTTTCACCTTAAAAGGGTAATCGGCGACTCTACACTTACGTACGAGGAAATGTCTACACTCCTTAACCAAGTGGAAGCATGTCTAAATTCGCGACCGATAAGCGTTATTAACTTTGCTGATCCTGGTGAACCACTGCCGTTAACCCCTGGACATTTTCTGATCGGCGAACCGTTAATTAATGTGCCAGATAAAAATTACGACAGTTCAAATGTAAATTATTTGACTCGGTGGCAATTAGTTCAACGAATGATGCAGTCTTTTTGGAAACGATGGTCCCAAGAGTATTTGTCAAATCTCATGAATAGATGAGACACTAATGGTCTTCCCAAGTTCCGGAGCCCAATATCGGGGACATTGTTCTGATTGAGGAAGATGATTTATCGCCAAGTCGTTGGTTGTTGGGACGGGTTGTGCAGAAACACCCCGGTAATGATAACATCACCCGTGTGGTTACATTGCGCACAAAATCCTCTATCATTAAGAGACCAACTTCCAAATTATTGTTTCAATTGAAAAGTTTGATGTCCAGCTCGATAGATGGCGTTGGCGTCGAATTAGATCGCGCTATGGTTTCCTTACCACGATTTTGTTGGTGTCTTGTAATTTTCATCAAAAATATACCAGCTTAGATCAGGACACAATTGTGGTTTTATTCTCAGTATTTCTCAACCCTTTTAGTGTTCACATTAGTTCAGTTCAAACTTTTACCAGCAAGGTAAACACAATTTACCCATAACACTAAGTGCTATCTAACTTTTAGTTGTAATCTGTGTAAAGTTACAATAATTCGTAAACAATTATCAATCTAAAGCACAAAAATAACTTGTGAATAAATAACTACCGCCAGTGTTTTGTTGTGAAAGTGTGTAGTGTCGTAACGCGTAACCTATCCACGGCACTTACGACCTTTTTCTCGCGAGGTTTTGCCTCAGCGTAGATTGTTCGACGCGTTGGGCTCATAATTACTGCTACGCATTTATTACTGGAGCAGTTTTCGAATCAAGTTTTTTTACTTGTGCTGGTGGTCATCCGCTGCTGTATGTAACCACTACGGGTACACTACCATAATGTGTAACAGTGTGCGTTATGGCACATCACCTCTTGCATCTAACTGGCTATATAAGCGAATTTAATTGGAGCGAACTAATAATATTAATTTAAATAAATATTATGGAACGTTTTTTAACTCGTTCAAACTCAATTGGCAAACGTCCCCTGGAAGGACCTGTCGATATAAACGATTGGAAAATACCGAAGCATTACGCGAGACCATCTGAGCAGCAATCTCCAATTACATTCAATACTACGAACCGCTTCAGCAGTTTATCTACTGATAAAAACCCTCTGGAACCTACCGCTCGTTACCGAGATGCCTGTTCTGCAAAGAAAAACCCGAGCCGTATTCCTCCCATCTTGATAGTTTTAAAAGTTGAATGGACTCATGACTACATAAAAACTCTTGTTTCAAGATACACCAAAAGCTTTCATCTATCTTAAAAAGGAAATAACAGAATTGCTGTTGCCTGTTACTCACCCGAAGGTCATGAGGCTCTTAAAAGTGGACTACGTTCCGAAAATATTGGATTCCACACTTTTCTCGCAAGGATAAGAGGACTTCTAAAGCTGTGATCTTCGGTCTGCCTGATTATGCAGAAGAAAATCTAAAGGAAGAACTTGGATCACTCGGCTTCAGCGATGTTATTGTTCGTAAACTCAAGATACAAAAGGACAAACAAACTCTGTGCCCCCCCTTTCTGGTGCAACTCTCCCCAGGCACAGATATCTCACGTTTCCGGCAGATTAAATACCTTAGCAACTGTGCTGTTCAAGGGAGAAAGTATCAATCTAACAACCTCTATGGTACTCAATGCTATAGATGTCAAGGTTTTGGGCATTCCTCCAAAAATTGTAATCTTGCACCCTGCTGTGTGAAATACACAGAGCCTCACTCACAACAGATTGTCCGAAAAAAGACCGGACGACCCCAGCCCAGTGCTGTAACTGCACGGAGGACCACCCAGCAAACTACCGGCAATGCAAAGACCGCCAAAAGTATCTGGAGCAAGTTCGGGTTAGGCAATCAAAAACCAAAGCAGTTCATGATATTGTCAAATCTACCAGTACAAACAAGATCGACAGACGCTCTTGGAACGAGGTCGCTTCTGGAGCTACTACTGCGGCCACTATTCTTCCGCCCACCAATAGTGGTCAAGATCAAACTACCACAGATATGCTAGCAATTTTAATGACCATCAAATCGATAAAAAGTAAATTTATAGCATGCGATAATATGATGGACACAGTGATTTTAATTCTTACTCATCTTGGAAAATATGTTTAATGCAAACTTCTTGCGCGTTATTTATTGGAATGCGGATGGCATTCGAACAAAAATAGATGAACTCTTGGATTTGGTAAGTGAGCTCTCCATTGACATTATAGCCTTGTGTGAGACCAGAATTTCTACTCAAACATCTCTCGCTACTCCTGGTTTTAAGTGCCATCGCCAGGATATTTTGAGTGACGGTAGAGGTCAGGGACTTGCGATCTTAGTTCGGTCTGATATTCCCCATTCCCTGGTTAAAATTCCTAACATGCTAAATTTAGAGTGTATTGGTATAGAATTAACGATAGCAGGTAAACAAGCTGTTATAATTTCAGCATATCAATCTCCTAATTTACCTCTACTTCTCAGTGACCTTGATATAGTGTTACACTTTAAACTTGCTGTTAATGGGTGACCTTAATACAAAACACCCCTATTGGAACTGTTCTGTTGATAACCCTCATGGAGGATTACTTTTCGATCACATGGTCACTAATGACTATGAAATCCTTGCCCCTACTACTCCTACATTAGTTCATTACGACAGCTCCAACACACCTTCAACACCTGATGTAGTTTTAGTAAATAATGTAAAAATATCTAGTGAACTCGAGGCACTAACCTGTTTGTCTTCTAATCATCTTCCCGTAATATTCACCATTGGTGGTGAATTTTTGCGTGTGAGCGAAATCTTATTTAACTACAAAGATGCGGACTGGGCAAAGTATAGATCCTTTATAGATCAGCATATTGCCTTAAGTTCTGCCACTTTTAAGGAAATATCTGAAATAGATAACACTATTCAAAATCTATCTAAGACTATCGTTGATGCTCGTAAAATAAGTATCCCCACATTAAAGAGTGAAAATAAAACTAAACTTCCCAGACGCATTAAAACCATGATAAAAACTAAGAACATGTGGCGTAGGCTTGCTCACAACGAAAAACACCCTATAGAAAAAAAGATCATCTCTGGGAAAGTCAATTTACTTAATAAAAACAACAAACATTTATTACTTAAACACAACAATGAGATCTGGAATAAGAAACTTTCCAAAGTGGAAAATCCCACCTCAGATTTATGGCGAATAGTCAAATCACTCAACTTTAAACCTACAGTAATTCCTCCACTTAAGATGTCAAATGATGCCCTAACGTCGTCCGTTCAGGAGCAATGCGAAACATTAGCAGACACTTTTCTGGAAAATGCTACGTTAACTACAGATTGGGTTAGTGACCCACAAACGAATGCTGCTGTTAGAGAATCGACCGAAATACTGAACAGGTACAAAATAAATGATTTAAGATTTCCAGTGAGACCCAAAGAAATTCACAAACTGTTAAATGCCTTGAAAACTCGCAAGGCTCCAGGTATGGACGGGATAGACAACCTTTTGCTTAAAAACTTATCACAAAAATGTGTAGTGCTCCTCACCAAATTGTTTAATGGCTGTTTTCAACTAGGCTACTTTCGTTCCTCTTGGAAACTAGGTAAAGTTATTGCTATTACGAAACCTGGAAAGGATGAAACGATTCCTTCTAGCTATCGGCCTATAAGCCTCCTCCCAAGCTTGGCGAAACTTTTTGAGTCTCTGATTGTGAGCCGCCTCTACAAACTCACTGACCATCTCCTTATCCCAGAACAATTCGGATTTCGCAAATCCCACTCCACAGTCCAACAGCTAGCTAGAGTTATAGAGCATATTGTTGACAATCTCAACCTAAACAAATCCACAGGTATGGTGCTGTTAGATATCGAAAAGTCTTTCGATACAGTTTGGCACGCGGGCTTAATCCACAAATTAATCATCAACCACATTCCTTTATCCCTTGTTAAGCTTCTCCAGTCATATTTGGGTGAACGAACCTTTTCTGTGGCTATTGGAAATCAAACATCCATACAGAGACAACTGTCCGCAGGAGTACCACAAGGATCAATATTAGGACCGTACCTCTTTATTTTGTATCTCAATGATATCCCGAAGCAAAGGCTAACGCATCTCGCTGTGTACGCCGATGACACTGCATCATACGCCTCTTCTGACGACCTAGACCTAGTCATTCAACGACTGCAACTTTCGCTTGATCTTCTCCTAGACTACTTCTCTAAATGGAAGCTTAAAGTGAATTCCACTAGAACGGAGATTATTATGTTCTCAAGAAAGCGATCACTTCCCACCCGCTTTGTTAAAATTGAAGGCTATGACGTTCCGTGGAAGAAATCAGTCAAGTATTTAGGAACAACTTTAGACTATAAAGTAAGCTGGTTAAAAAATATAGAAGAACTACGTTTAAAAGGAGTCAAGTCCCTTAACAGCTTAAAACCAATCCTTAATCGTAAATCTAATTTGAGCCCTCAAACCAAATTACGCATTTATTCCACACTGGTTCGTCCTTGTATGACATATAATAAAAAAATAAACTTTTATTTACAGACTACATAGGCCCACATTGTGTTAGTAACAAAAATATCTTATAAACTATGTTAGAATATACTTAGAAAAAAATAAAACGATAAATTCGACCATAGGTAGCTTCATCCAACCCCATGAAATACATGAAGCTTGGTAAACCTATCCTTGGTAGGTCCATCCAGCCTTTCAGCAAAAACCCCCAAGATACTGTTGGGGCTTCCTGCCACTCTGCGTGTCATCGACGCCACCTTCTTGCGCATTATTGCAAAGTAGTCGTCAGTGTGCATGCACATCAGCAAACATTCCTGACGCAACTACAATAGGATGGAAGCCTCAACAGCACCCTAAAGGTATTATTATATTGTACTCGCGGCTCCTGCCTAATCAAGGGGGTCCAAACGCCTCCTGCCGGAGGCTCTACGCGGGGGTCGTGCGGTCCATGGCCCTTTACGGGGCTCCTGTGTGGCCGCGTTCCTTGAGGCTGCGGCCAGCCCGCCGGTTGAACGCTTCCCAAAGGGTCATGGCTATCCGGCTTGTCCGGGGATACCGCACGGTCTCGGGTGAGGCGGCGAGCCTCCTTGCCGGATTGCCGCCGTGGGATCTAGAGGCGAAAGTCCTCGCGCACATATGGGAGTGGCGCGAGGAGGCGAAACGCCGGGGCGTAACTCCGCTGCCGCGAGAAGTCGTGGCACAGCGGACAGAGCTTCGGCGGGATCTCATGGCGACATGGAGAGTGCGATTGTCGCAACCCAGTGCTGGGCACGCCAAAATTGCGGCGATAAGTCCCCTCTTTGAGGAGTGGCTAGAGAGGCGCCACGGCGTCCTCACCTTCCGCCTGACACAGGTCCTCACCGGACACGGTTGTTTCGGGAGGTTCCTGTTCCGGATAAGGCGGGAGGAAGCGCCCGGGTGTCACCATTGTGTGGATCGCCCGGAGGACACGGTGGAGCATACGGTGGAGGTCTGCCCGGCTTGGGCAGAGCACCGCCGTGTCCTCGTGGAGGCCATCGGCGGTGGAGATCTCTCGCGTCCGGCCCTGGTCCAGGCCATGGTACGGAGCGAGAGGGAATGGGGAGCCGTCACCTCCTTCTGCGAAGCAGTAATGCTCGCAAAGGAGGAGGCGGAGCGCGTGAGGGAGAGGCAAAGTTCGCGCCCTCACGCGCCTAGCCGCCGTAGGAGACGCCCTGGGCGTCTGGAATCCCTGGCTGATTCCCGGCCACCGTAGGCGCGGGCTTGCGGGCGGTGAGCAATGGGTAGCTCGCCCCCGATAAGGACCAGGCCCGGGTCGACGGCGCGTTGTGTTCCACGTGCGCCTCAAAGAGATTTCAGCACCAATGGCGGGGCCCACCAGGGCCGATGCCTGCCGGGGTTGCGGGAAAGTCCGAAAGGGATACCGTGGCCCCTGGCAACACAGGCAACTGAAGGAACACGGGTGGGTTTTAGTTAGTAAGAGTCTGACACGCCCTCCCGCTCCACCCAGAGCGGGAGAAGTTATTTGATGATTTCCCACCGAAAAAAAAAAAAAAAAAGGGCATTGTTTGCTTTTTGGGTATGATTAGCCCAAAGGCTGCTGGTGTAAAATGTTTGGCAGTAAGCCTTGAATAGTGTAATTTTGACTGATCCTGAGCAACCAGCAAACCTTCGCGCCACCATATTTCCCCTCACAGCCAATGCCCTGCGCTCCCTTTCCATATCTGTGTCTTTCAGGGCTTCAGTAACAATATGGCCCAGATATTTAAACTGGGTTACTCTTTGTAGAAGTGAACCGCACAGTGTTACCGGAGGGATATATGATGGACTTTTATTTCTACCTCTAAACACCAACAGCTCACTTTTCTTAGGGTTGTACTTAAGCCCATACTGCTCTGCATACCCCTCACACATAGAAAGCAACTTTCTCATTCCACAGATAGATGGGCTCAGCAACACCATGTCATCTGCGTAGCTCAAGTTATTTAAACTAACCCCATCTATGTGGCATCCGACATGTGTATTGCTGAGCTCAACCAGTAATTTATTAACATAAATGTTAAAAAGTCTTGGGGAGGTAAGACCTCCCTGTCTTACACCACACTCTAGTTTGTAGGGGTCAGACAGCAAATTTGACCACTTTACAAAGTTTTTCTGCTTATCGTACCACACAGATAACATGGACACCAACGAAGCAGGAACGCCCGCCTCTCGAAGCTTTCTCCACAAGGCATTATAGGAAACCAGGTCGAATGCTTTTGACAGGTCCAGGAAACATGCATAGACTGGTGTTTGTCTATCTGTATAGTACTTGACAGTATGCTTCAACGCAAAAATGGCACTCTCAGTAGACAACCCAGCACGAAAACCAAACTGGGAGTCGTGTAACTGGGTATATTTAGCGAGGTGGGCGTCAAGCACACTATCAAATACTTTGGCTATAACGGTTGCCAGTGAGATAGGCCTATAGTTACCCTTATCTGCTATGTCCCCTGTCCTGTCCTTGACAATAGGTATGACTAATGTATCCAGTAGCTCTTGTGGTAAGTGAGAATGTCCCAAGCATAGATTGAAGAACATAGTCAACACTCGCGGCAGATGTAAACCAGCGTTTTGAAGATGCTCGATGCTGAGCCCGTCGTGACCAGGAGATTTACCCCTCTTCATACCTTTAATAATAGATTTTATTTCTTTACATGAAAATCGAAAGGGAGATCCTGAACGACAGTGCTCAGCATCGTTCCTCCTCGACACTGACTCGAGAGGTGAACTCATTTTAAAGTGATCTTTGAAGATATTCGCTATCTCAGAGCAGTCATTTCTACCCTCCACGCTAGCAGAAACACTTGGGGTATTATTATTTAGTTTTTTAGTACCTTTCCAATATAAAGTGATTTTTTTTTTTGAATGTAATGAGGCCAAAATTTCCATTTCGATTTTGTCTTGGTTTTTAATACACCATTTTAATTTTGATTTAAATATTTTTCGCGTTCTTTTCATATCTTCAAAAAAAAAGGCCCGCTACTGGGTTGACCGTGCCCCATCCAAATTTTAAACTTAATCTTTGCTTGGGTGTGGACTTCTTTCACGCTCAATCTACCGTAGTCTGGTGGTATTAGTGAAGCGACGACTCGTCCATCAGGAGATTCCCCCGCCGACACTCAAGTCGTTTTACGCGCTGGGTGTACAGCTACATATAGCCGGCGAGGACATTGACATCTATGCGTATTACAGGCCGCCCGCGACCCGCTTAGATTACGCGGAGCTGCGAGGCCTGTTAACGCGATCGACACACGCCACCCTCCTTGCCGGCGATTTAAATTGTAAACACCCGGCGTGGAATTCAAGCGTAACGAACGATGAGGGGAGACGACTCTTCGCGGACTCTGAGGCCCATAGATACATAGTTTCTGGCCCCGAGACGCCGACACATTACCCAGAAGCCACAAGGCTGATGCCGGACGTACTGGATGTTATAGTCCACAGAGGACTAAACTACCAGATTACGCAACAAGTCATAGACGACGAGTTACAATCCGACCATCAACCGGTACTCGTCGTACTATCGGGTGTGCCGACCCGACTGAAGCCCATAGCGCCACGCCAATCACTGGACTGGAAAGTGTTCCAGGATAAAGTAGAGACCACCACGCCGACTCGACCTATGGCCGACTCCGCAGACGTGGATCAAATGGCGACCGACGTCACTGTTTGCATACAAAGCGCCTTAGAGGCGGCGACGACTACGTTACAACCGGAGGGGAGAGGGCTATTGCCGCCCCTACCGGCGCGTATTACGAAGCTTATCGCTACCAAAAGGCGACTACGCAAGCAGTGGCAACAACTAAGATGCCCCACGCTCAAGACGCAGCTTAACCGTCTTGCGGAGAAGGTAAAGGCCGAGTTGCAGGCACACGCCGCCGCGGACTGGGAGAATCGAATCGACGCCACTACTGACAGTTGGCCGTCGGTTCATAAACTATGCCGCCAACTCACGAACACCCCAGCCCCGGTGCGCCCGCTGCTTAACAGCGACGGGGCGCTACGATATGTAGCGGAGGACCGGGCGGAGGTCTTCGCTGAACACCTGGAGCGTCAGTTCCGCCCCAACGCGACCGGCGACACTGACCACGTCGCAGCGGTCGAGAAGCACCTTGGTGAGTACTTCGCATCGCCGATCGCTCCCGAGGAGGACCCGGTGTTTTTCTCACCCGGCGCAGTAAGACGCGCCATCCTTAGGACGAAGCCCAGAAAGGCCCCTGGTGCTGACGGTATCACCAACGCTGCGCTGCGCCACCTACCCTTTCGTATGGTAGCGGCGCTGGCGCGCTTATACACGGCGATACTGCGCACAGGGACCTTTCCCGCCCCGTGGAAGGAAGGGCGCGTCATTATGCTGCCAAAGCCGGGTAAAAACATACTGAAGCCGGAGAGCTATCGGCCTATCTCACTACTGCCGACCATGTCCAAGGTGTTCGAAGCACTCCTGCTGCGACACCTGCAACCTCACATAGCGCCGCGTCAGGAACAATTCGGTTTCCGGGCGGAACATAGCACGACGCTACAATTGTCAAGGGTACTGCACCTATTCGCCGCGGCTATGAATAGGACGGAACACTCCGTGGCAGTATTCCTTGACATGGAGAAGGCCTTCGACCGCGTATGGCATGAAGGCCTTATATATAAACTGGCCACCTCCGACGCGCCCCGCCGCGTCGTCAAAGTGGTCTCTACTTTTCTCACACAGAGAACTTTCAGGGTGGTGGTCGACGGGGCGCTTTCTAGTGCCCGCCCGGTACTCGCTGGCGTGCCTCAGGGTAGCTGCGTGTCCCCGGCGTGTTACACACGTTACACCGACGACATCCCCACCACTGCCGATGCGACTCTCGCGCTGTACGCTGACGATGCCGCGTACATAACTAAATCGCTCTCAGCGAAGCACGCGGCAATCAAGATGCAGCGCGCACTCGACTTACTTCCCGAGTGGCTGTCGAAGTGGCGGCTCTCGGTTAATGTGGGTAAGACGCAGGCGATACTCAATGGAAATGCGCCTCTCTCCCCACCCTTGAAGCTTCAAGGAGTCGAAGTCGGCTGGTCGCCCGGGGTCAAGTACCTAGGTGTTACTATCGACCGCCGACTCTCCATGAAAAAACATGTGAGCAATGTAGTCGCGAAGGGCAGGGTCGCCCGCACCCTACTCTACCCGGTGCTCAGGTCCCGAATTCCGGCGCATGTTAAGCTAGGCGTGTACAAGTTGTACGTGCGCCCGATCTTAACATACGCCGCCCCCGCTTGGTTCGTCTTCACTAGCGAATCGAACCGCAAACTCCTCCGCGCGCAACAAAGTGCTGCGCTGCGGACCATTGTGAACGCCCCTCGCTACGTGAGGAACGACGTTATCCAGCGGGACCTCGGTATCGACAGCCTGGATGAGTTCGTGCGGCGCCTCGCAAAGGGAATGTTCGCGCGTGCCGACGCATCTGATTGGCCCCATGTCAAACAGATAGCGCCATGGCACACGCGTCCCCCCGACGGCTTGAGACGCCCCCTGCCCCGCGACCTGATTGCGAGCGATGATGACTCCTAACCAAATTATGCCGCCTCGAGTGAGCTGCACTCAGGTTACACGCGGCTCACTCGTATAAAGTGACTCCACAGATGTACACACACATCTGTTGCGCGGCGTGTTCTAAGTTAATATAGGCATGCTACGTAACACAACACAGACAATCCATACTATACAAGCATATAAAACCGTCTACCGTCACTCGAAAAAGGTCGTTTTTGTTTTGCTCCTATACTTTTTTCTCAAAAAATAGTAAAAAGTGTTTGTTCTTATGCTTAAGTTATAGCGTTGCATTACTGGTGAAGTGAACTTTCGAATGGTGAAAACTGGACATCGATACGACCACGGAGTGCAAAGTTATAAGTAAAAACATTACAAAAATTTTATTTAACGGCTGCGAACCCGGACCTACCTCAACCCGCAGAGCGCTCGATACTCCCCGCGCGCTCCGTTTCACCACCGCCGTCGCCTACGCTACTTGGAGATTCTGTGAGTCAACTCATTCTGGACTCGCGATAGCCAGCTATCACGCTAGCGTCATTAGGCGCTCGGTAGAACTCAAATTTAATATAAGAATGCCGCGCGTACAACGCTCTCCACCGCCAGTTGCTGCCAATCAGAAAGTTTTGCATGTATCTGAGCCTGTCTTAACACCGATCACCCCTGGTTGTAGTAGTGGTATCACAGGCGCAGCGAGTACCGTCACTATAAGGACTAAGCGACCACGTCCGAACGACTCGCCAAAAAACGACGGTGCGTACGAGGACACCGTAGAGGAAAACTCAACCGACCAGGTTTCAGCTACTCAATCCCAAAAGCTAGATGCAGCAACAATTTCTGAACTTCGCAAGGAAATTGAGTCTGTTATAACTGTGCATTTACAGGCCTCGCTAAGATCGTACTTCGGAAACGAATTTCTCGAGTTGAAAAAGTCTTTGCAGGGACTGGAGGCGTCAGTTGAGTTTATGAGCAAAAATTATGATGATATGAAGACCGAATCAGATCAGAACAAACATGTCATAAACCAGCTGAAAAAAGAAAATGAGGAGTTGAAAACCAGTGTTTCTGACTTATCCGTTAGGCTCAATAACATGGAACAACATTCCCGCCGGGATAATATGGAGATAAACGGAGTCCCTGAAAATCAAGCTGAAAACCTATTGAGCACTGTATTTCAACTAGGGAAAATAATCTCTTGCAATATCGAAGCTGATGATGTTTCATCAATAACTCGCGTCAAAAAACTCGATTTGCAAAATAACCGCCCACGCTCAATCATTGTCAAATTAAAAAACACGAGGAAACGTGATGAAGTTTTAGCATCGGTAACAAAATTTAACCGTGCTCATGTTTCAGACAAACTTAACTCTAGTCACTTAGGCTACGGTGGCCCCAAACAGCCTGTATTCGTCTCCGAACACCTGTCACCCTTGAATAAAGCCATATATGCACAATCTAGGAAAATGGCGCGTGAGAAAGGCTATAAGTATGTTTGGGTCCGCGATGGCCGCGTATTAGTCCGTAAGGAAGATGGAGCACGGCCCATACATATAAAGAGCCTACACGCCGTCTCTTTAATGTAAGAGAAAATCCAAGAGCCAAACCCGTAAGATAAACATTAAAATTCACTGTTTACTACCAAAATGTTCGAGGAATGCGAACAAAATTGAATGACATCAATATCGCAGTTAATGTCAATAAATATGACATAATTGTGGTGACCGAAACATGGCTAAATGATACCATCAACGACGGTGAGTTATTTAACGCCCGTTATAATATTTATAGGAGAGATAGGGAATCCAGCGCACTTGCAGGAAAAGAAGGAGGTGGCGTTCTCATTGCCGTATCTAAAGCATATGATTCTGTGCGGGCTTGTCAGTGGGAAACTACTGCAGAAGACCTCTGGGTACGCGTTAAGATAAATGAGGGGAAGAAAATAAACATTTGCGCTGTCTACTTACCACCCCCTGTCACTCAGCAGCATCTAGACATGTTTCTTGATTCGACCACAAGTGTTAATGAAACATCTGGCGAAGAAACAATAATAGTCGGAGATTTTAATCTCGGCTTCATCGAGTGGAAAAAAGACCCGAATAACTCGTATGCAAACTTTGCTGTTCCGTCAAACTACACTAACAACCTAGGATACTGTCTTATAGATTTTATGTCTTTAAACAATCTGTTACAATATAATGTTATTAAAAACACTAACAATAGAACATTGGATTTGGTGTTTTCCAATATACGGAATGCAGTGGTCGGGAGATCTGCTTCACCTATTTGTAAAGAAGACTGTCACCATCCCCCTCTAGAAATTAATTTAATTTTGATGGCATATGCGCCATTAAAACGTGTAAAATCTACTTCGTTTAATTTTAAGGCAGCTGACTACGAATTAATCAATAAAAAATTAAGAGAAATACGTTGGAAAGAGCTACTGGAACCATGTGGAAATGTTAACCTTATGTTGGGGTTGCTTTATGAATCCATCCAAGCTATTATTAATGATAATATTCCTAAAATTAAGCATGTAAGCAAAAACTTTCCCCCATGGTACTCTAAAGCTTTAGTAAGAGTTCTCAACGAAAAAGAAAAGTTAAGACAACGTTTCAAAAAATACGAAAACCCGCGTGACGAGATTGAGTACAGACTGCTTGATGACAGAGCACGGTCGATTATGAAGAACTGCTATAAGAAATATGTCCACTCTGTGGAGAATAACATTCGGTCTAATCCTAAAGCTTTCTGGTCTTTTGTTAAGACCAAGAATTCTAAATCCAGCTCTATACCGTCCGAAATGATACTAAACGATTCAGTAGCTACGACAGGTGACGCTATTTGCCAACTTTTTGCTACTCAATTCTCATCTACATTTTCTGTCACTAGCAGAATACCTCGACCTCTTACAAACACCCAAATATACCCTCAGTTTATTGTCAGTAAAATTTCTTTTACTGAGAGGGAAGTGTTTAAAGCAATGAACAGAATTGATGTTACCAAGGGTGCTGGTCCGGATGGGTTGCCTCCGCTTTTCATTAGGAAATGTGCCCGTAATTTGGCATACCCCGTAACCCTAATTTTTAATAAGTCACTCGAAACATCTATATTTCCAACAGAATGGAAAAGGGCTAACGTGGTGCCAATATTCAAAAAAGGTGACTGTGCAGATGCTAAAAATTACAGACCAATCTCTATCTTGACTATCTTTTCAAAACTTTTCGAAGCAATGATTTGCCCAATATTAACATCCCATGTAAAAACACAACTATCCCCTAAACAGCATGGCTTCTGTACCAACAAATCCACTGTCACTAATCTGGTTTCATATGTTGACGAGATCTGTATGAGCATTGACTCTGGCCAACAGATCGATGCCATATACACCGATTTTAGTAGCGCTTTCGATAAGGTCGACCATGAAATACTCCTAATGAAACTACGTGATTTTGGTATACACGGACCCTTACTGGAGTGGTTCAGGTCATATTTGAGTCATCGAACACAAAAAGTGGTGGTAAACGGTTATCAATCCCCCGAGTACGTTGCAACCTCTGGTGTGCCCCAGGGATCTCATACCGGGCCTATTCTATTTATTGTGTTCATTAATGACATAGTGAATTGCATTAAACATAGCCAATGTTCGTTGTTCGCCGATGACCTTAAAATCTACAGTCAAATAAAAACCCAAGAAGACATAACCCTGCTCCAATCAGATCTAGACTCAATACAGAATTGGTGTACGGTAAATGGGATGACTCTAAATGCCAGTAAATGTTATCACATAACATTCACGCGGAAAAAGCACCCCCTGCTATCAACTTACTCCCTCAACGGAACATCACTTCAAAAAGTTAAAAACATACGGGATCTAGGTGTAGTGCTTAGCAGCGATCTCTCATTTGCCACACACATCAATAATGTTATTACAAAAGCAATGAAAATGGTTGGGTTTATCAATAGAGTTGGCAAAGAGTTCAAGGGAATCTTGGCTTCGAAAGTGCTGTATAACACCTTTGTGCGCAGTCTCACGGAATATGCATCTCCTGTTTGGAGTCCGACTTACAATGTTCACATAGACCGTCTCGAGCGCGTCCAAAAAAAATTTACCAGGTGCTTGCGGTTTAAAGACCACAAATGCCCTTACAGAGCCAATTACACAGAACGGCTAAATTATTTTGAATTGGACTCACTGAAGCGACGAAGGGTTCTTAATGATATGTCAACTCTTTATAAAATTGTAAACGGGATAACTTCCACTCAGGATTTGCTTAACAAAATTAGCCTAGAGGTACCTCGTCATTCTCACCTCCGGTCCAAGCGTGCCTTTAGAACGTTTGCTACTAAACCGTGCCGCACAAACCTGGGCCGCCATGCTCCCCTAAATAGAATGTTGACCTTCTATAATAAAGCCTGTTCTGTCGACAGTAGCATCGACATATTCCATGATGCTCTGCCAAAATTTAAAACTAAAGTTATTAAGATTGACCTGTGATCAGCTGCCCACTTCTACTTTAATTTAATAAACATAATATAATTGTTAAAGTAATGTAATAATTTATTTCAAAAATAATGTAATTTCTTAATCTATATTGTAATTTTATTGTAACTTAATAATGTCTTTTTTATTAATGTTTTTTTTTTTATACTTTTAAGTTAATAATAATTTGATTTTAATTTAATTTAACCCGGCTAGATTCAATTGTAGTATTTTTTTTTTTTTTAAATATTGTATTTCCTTTTGATTTCATCTTTTTAAGTTTATATTTAGTTTAATATTATTTTTATTGCAATTTAGACTCACCCTTATTTGTGAATGATGTGCATGCCTGTAAGTAACTTATTTACACAGAATCGTCTCGTGAATGTTTGTACCTAATTATTATTTGTAAATAAGTTGTTGGTGTGCCTATATATAAATAAATAAATAAATAAATAAATAAATCTATAATCAAGTGTGACGCCGCGGCGCGGGCGTGCTAGCGGCTCACACGGACACTGAGCGGCGGTACACTACATAACAAGCCGCTCACACACTCATGACAGTCTCTCCCTCAACCCGTAAACGGCTAGCTCTGTAAGCGGGGCGAGGGAAGACTACATATCCTTCCGTGGGCGCGCCGAGTCGGCATTTCCGATGCTGGTTGACCTCTGCTGGGCCTCCCCCGGGAAACTGGGGGTCTCACCCGGTAGGGTTGGACCGCCGAAATGCCGTGAAGCAAGCGACGCCAACATAGACGTCGCGACGTGCCTACCGAAAAAATTATAGCAACTTCTCACAGAGCGCGGTTAAAATCCGCGCTCAACTACCACCCGCCGTATAGGCGACCATATTGAGGGGCCTGTAGTAGCAGGCCACCGTATGGCATCCGCGGGCGAGGAGCGATGCTCCGACCCTGCCGGCCGCACCCCCTGACGGGGGTGTAGCGACATCTCGAGCGAAAAGGCATGCTAGCGGCTCACACGGACACTGAGCGGCGGTACACTACATAACAAGCCGCTCACACACTCATGACAGTCTCTCCCTCAATCCGTAAACGGCTAGCTCTGTAAGCGGGGCGAGGGAAGACTACATATCCTTCCGTGGGCGCGCCGAGTCGGCATTTCCGATGCTGGTTGACCTCTGCTGGGCCTCCCCCGGGGAACTGGGGGTCTCACCCGGTAGGGTTGGACCGCCGAAATGCCGTGAAGCAAGCGACGCCAACATAGACGTCGCGACGTGCCTACCGAAAAAATTATAGCAACTTCTCACAGAGCGCGGTTAAAATCCGCGCTCAACTACCACCCGCCGTATAGGCGACCATATTGAGGGGCCTGTAGTAGCAGGCCACCGTATGGCATCCGCGGGCGAGGAGCGATGCTCCGACCCTGCCGGCCGCACCCCCTGACGGGGGTGTAGCGACATCTCGAGCGAAAAGGCATGCTACGTAACACAATACAGACAACTCATACTATACAAGCATCTATAATCAAGTGTGACGCCGCGGCGCGGGCGTGCTAGCGGCTCACACGGACACTGAGCGGCGGTACACAACATAACAAGCCGCTCACACACTCATGACAGCCTCTCCCTCAATCCGTAAACGGCTAGCTCTGTAAGCGGGGCGAGGGAAGACTACATATCTTTCCGTGGGCGCGCCGAGTCGGTATTTCCGATGCTGGTTGACCTCTGCTGGGCCTCCCCCGGGAAACTGGGGGTCTCACCCGGTAGGGTCGGACCGCCGCGCCGAAATGCCTCCGTAGGATGTTATTGGGCATTCTACCACACCGAGAGTGACGAAGGCGAACGGAGTGAGCCGTAGGAACGGCAGGTGGGGTACTATAACTAGCTCTTCATATCAACCACTTACCTCGATTAACAAAAGCAGATCTACGGCCTTTCGCTCTGTCGCTCGCGATGCTTGGCAGTGCCAGTTGAGGTTCCAGTGAGTCGGAACCGGGTGCCGCATAGTTCACAGTGGGTCGGAACTGTCTGCGGTGATTGAGGGTGCTTTGAGTTTTGAGTTTTTGAGTTTGATTCCCCAGTGAGTCGGGGTGGCGCTGCGTTGTGATCCAGTGCGTCGGATGTGGTACAGCGCCGGGTTGCTGATGAGGCTGAGGGTAGTGACCAGGAATGCGCGTTCGCTGCATGCTGGTGGGCAGGATACCCGTTGAAGCCGTGGGTGCTGGCTGGCTGTGTGACTCGCCTCACGAAAGCTTGCGGGAGTGATGTTGATGACGTCACGCTGAAGTAGTTGCACGAAGGCTGCGTTGACGTTCATATTCGGGGTCACCAATTTAGGAGTATGAGGAACAGGGTGTAAAGTTCTCTCATCCCCCATAGAAAAGGGAGGATCCTCCTACCAGACGGGTGTTATGTCTGGCGGGCAATTGCCCAAGGACTGATGTCGGATAGTCTTATATATATGAATCGCGCGGTGCAGGATCTGTGACGTCAGGTCTTTGATACTTAGTTCGTATGTGGCGGTGTAGATGCCGCCACACGCATTTATAATATTAGTAAGTAGGAGCACTCCCGAGGAGATATTTAGGACACTGGCAGCCTCATGGATGACCAAGGGCATTGAAGTCGGTAGTTGGAGGTTGATAAACCTCCGATTTGTCGACGACATAGTACTTTTTTGCCCCCACAGCTCTGGAACTACAGACTATGCTTCAAGACCTAAGCACGGCAAGCCTCAGGGTTGTACTCACGATGAATCGGTCTTAAACAAAAACCATAACCAACAGCACTAAGTGTAGTTTCGAGGTAGATGGGCAGGAAACACATGTCGATGAGTACATCTACTTGGGCCAGTTAGTTG
Source organism: Eupsilia transversa (assembly GCA_914767815.1). Taxonomy (NCBI): domain Eukaryota; kingdom Metazoa; phylum Arthropoda; class Insecta; order Lepidoptera; family Noctuidae; genus Eupsilia; species Eupsilia transversa. The sequence goes on along the minus strand of OU611873.1, from coordinate 15,377,357 downwards.
CTTTCGAAAACAGGTAACAAAAGGAATTCTATCGCTGCATCGAAAATGCCTGGAAAAGGTACTGGTCTCTGAAGACGGTAATGAAAGGCGATCTGCCGATCTCCATGAAGCGAACACTCATCGATATGTGTATTCTGCCTGTCCTAACCTACGGTACGCAGACCTGGCCTGGACCTGGTCTTACCGAGTCGCAAAAGTTTCTTCTTGGGGTTTGCCAAAGAGCAATGGAACGAAGCATTCTAGGCGTAAAACGAACTGACAATTATCGAAACACTACGCTGCGCTCTAAAACGGGGATTCTTGATGTAGGCAAAAAGGCTGCCAAGCTAAAATGGGATTGGGCGGGTCATGTAAGCCGCATGCATAGCGACCGCTGGGCAACAGTCTCCACACGGCGGGTGCCTGAGGATGGACGGCACCGCCGAGGCCGGCCTAGGAAGAGGAGGCGAGACGACCTAGACGCAAACCGCAAGGGTTGGATCGAGGAGGCCCTGGAGAAAGATGCTTGGAAGTATTTGGGGAGGCCTTTGCTGAGCAATGGGACGGTGTAGGCTAATCGATAAATATAAAAATGTCGTGCCACGGTGCTTGTGGTCGCACTCCTCCGAAACGGCTCGACCGATTTTTACGAAAATTTTATGTTTATTTAGTAGGTATGACAATAGGTCGTAAAGAGGTAGGTATGCAGGTAGGGTAGGTAGATAAGTAGATAGGTAGGGTAGCGTAGGTGGATAGGTAGGGTACGGTAGGTGGATAGGTTAGGTGTGCCGTAGATAAGCACTTAGTGCTACCAGTGCGAAACCGGGGCGGGAAGCTAGTATAAAAACAAAAAAATATAAATTGCAATATTACTGTGAAGTTTCATCAAAATCCGTTCAGTAGTTTCTGCGTGAAAGAGTAACAAACATCCATTCATCCTCACAAACTTTCGCATTTATAATATTAGTAGAATAATATAAGTAATTAAAATAAAAACCAATTGCGTAACACACTATCAATCAAAATCTGAATGATTTTATGGATATTGCTAATCCATTGCTTCATTAATTATTATGTTCGAGAAATCTGTCAACAACGTAAATAACGCAATTAATTTTGTTGAACTGTCAAAATGAGACCCATTGCTATTGTAAGTGTGTTACGCAATTACCCCGTTGATATAGGACATCTAACACGTTCCTGTGGGATAATTTCCGACATTCACGACGTTAATTAAAGCATAAATTTGAATTTTAAAACTAACCGTTATTCTTAAACTAACAAAAAAAGAAAGACTTCTAATATCTAATTAAAATAAAAACTACTATAATATATTTCTACTTTAAATACTACCAAAAAAAAATTATTAGACCATGGCGCGTCATTATCTGGCCCACCGCTCACCCCCGCTTCATTCTTATCGTTGTAACTTTTAAACTATTCTTCCAAATGTCTTAGTTAAAAACAAAGTAATAAAGACAAAGTTTATCTACATTAAATACCGAAAGCGATGAAGTTATTCATTTTGATTAGAATTAACTAAATACTCCAAAATGTGCAATGTAAAAAAGTCTCCATTTTAAATGTATTTATGGCTCACTATTTTAGCTATAATGGCTTCCACATAAAAGATAGATATATGCTGTCGCGGACTTTTATTTAGAACTATTTTAGACAAACAATCCCACGATACATTATCTTCGTATAACTCTAACGGTTTAGGCAGCGCACGCCAAGATAGCTCTCAGAGGGCAGAAATTTTTCCGACTTACTTCATACTTATCGTTATATTATGGCAAAATCAAACAAAATCATTATAAATTGTAGCCTATGTGTTATTCTGATGTATAAGCTAGATCACTGTAAAGTTTCATCAAAATCTGTTCAATAGTTTTTGCGTGAAAGAGTAACAAACATCCATACATCCATCCATCCATCCATCCTCACAAACTTTCGCATTTATAATATTATATATATATATTATATATAGTAGGATGGCTTGGTGGTGCTTTCAGAAGCTTTAAGCTTTGTCGGCTTTTTCTTCGGCTGCACCTTTGCAACCTCAATTACAGCAGCTGAGCGCCGTGGCTGCTGGTACTCTGACTCGGAGTCAGATCTGAAATGGAACACAAAACATTAATTTAAAATTTTATGCAGCTATGAGTTAAAAGAAGACTGATGCAATAAAATGAACACGTTAATAATTGCAGAAGAAATTTAAAGAAATATCAATCGCTCGAATATGATAATATTTACACCACCCGGCAGACAGAAACCGGGTCCGTAACTGGGTAGCAATTACGTTCTACTGCAAATTCAGTAAACTAATAGAGTACTTACTTACATTTCATAAAAATAGTAGTATATAGAAAGATATAAGCAGTAAATTTAAATTACCTTGATTTATATTCTGAAGGTGTGGTGCTGCTTTCAGAAGCTTTACGCTTCGTCGCCTTTTTCTTCGGCTGCACCTTTGTAACCTCAACTACAGCAGCTGAGCGCTGTGACTGCTGGTATTCTGATTCGGAGTCAAACCTAATGGAACACGAAAGATTAATTTTATAATTATGCTACTATGAATTAAAAGAAGGTTACAAAACTCGCTCTAAATGATAATACGAGTAGTTACACCAGTCGGCAGGCAATAACCGGGTCCGTAGCTGGGTAACAATTAAACACATTAAGAAATGACGAGAGTTACACCAGCCGGCAGGCAAGAACCAGGTCCGTAGCTGAGTACCGATTAAACATTAAAATATTCAATAAACTTAGTAGTACTTACTCACATTTTATAGTTGTAGGATGACGTAATATGTAACGAAAAAGGTAAGTGAATCACTGGAAGATACTGGAGCGAATGTATTATATGATCGAAATTGCTTGGTTTATATACATAAAAAATACAATTTCAGCAATATTTATCTCATATCAAAATTAAACCTTAACTACATGTCCTCACAGGACGTGTATAACTAAATTATGTTACTTACGACAAATTAAACCGCATTGATTGAAAACCCTTCTGTCAAATTGCAATTTTATCGTGAGAAAAGAAATACAAAACCAGCTTTAACGCTCGCCGACAGGCGAAACCGACACCGCGCTGTTACTTATAATGTATACAATAGGTATTATAGTAAAGAATGTATGTTTGTTTAATAAACCGTCTTAGAAAAACTCTGTATGATAACATAAATCCATCTGAAATTTAAAAAAAAAAAAAAAAAAAAAAAAAATTGCAAGTTAAGATGAGTCGAAAGTAAAATATCGTAGAAGCATTTTTTTTTTTTTTTTTTTTTTTTCTGTACAATACATGTATACGAATCCGTGTCAAAAAGTAAGTTCACAGAGATGTTGCAGTAAACTTTAAATTGATAATTAAGAATCATCTTTCAAACAATCCTAGATTGATAGAACTAACACCTTATTATAAACATATAAATATATGTAAACGAACCCGTGTCATAAAGTATGTTCACAGATATGTTGTAGTAAACTTTAAATTGATAATTAAGAATTATCTTTCAAACAATCCTAGATTGATAGAACTAACACCTTATTATAAAACATATAAATACATGTAAACGAACCCGTGTCATAAAGTATGTTCATAGGTATGTTGTAGTAAACTTTAAATTGATAATTAAGAATTATCTTTCAAACAATCCTAGATTGATAGAACTAACACCTTATTATAAAACATATAAATACATGTAAACGAACCCGTGTCATAAAGTATGTGCACCGGTATGTTGCAGTACACTTTAAATTGTTATAAAATCATCCATAATTCTGACACGGTTGGCGCAGTGGTTAAGCGGTTGACCGCTGCGCTGCGTGTCGCGGGTTCGATTCCCGCACGGAACAAATATTTGTATGATCTGCAAGTAGTTGTTCCGGGTCTGGCTGTTTGTGTATGTGAATTTAAATGTTTGTAAACGCACCCACAATACAGGAGAAATTCCTATTGCAGGCAAAGTTAAAAAAAAAACCAACGGTTAAAACCAACTTTTATAAAATCATTTCGTACAAAGGTGTTCGGTAAGTACTGATATTAAGAATCATCTTTCAAGCAATCCTAGATTGATAGAACTAACACCTTATTATAAAACATTAAATAATAAACAAAAGAGAGAGACATAGGAAATCCTATAAAAATCTAATTTTAAACAAAGACTGCAACATGCGCGACGATCATCTTACAATGTGATCGTTGAATACATGGAAGTTACTCACACATACACCTCACGTAATAACGATAAAGTTCGAATTCAGCAAATTTACATAATGCAATTTTGCAGTCTTTGAGATTTTAAAGACTCACTTACACTTATACTATGAAAAATTAATACGATTGTTTCCGACGCCCCGTCGTCAGGTTTACAAAGAGTATAGCACAATAAATAATCATGGGACGGCGCATGAACCGTTTCGAAGGCGAATGTATGAGTGTGAAAGCATCTTAATTAATCCAGCGCAATGTGGAGTAACAGCAGAGTAGCCAGTCGTTGATTGTTAGCGTGTAACTTGGTAGTGTTAGCTGTATGAACGAATTAAATTAAAATTTGGATGTATCTTGGTGCCCAATCTGGGGTCATGGACTTGGAATAAGCGTGTGCCTGTGCATGTTATTTCTTGCTCTGTGAAGAGACATGAGACAATCTGTCCTGAATTTTAGTTTAATGTATACGGTAGCCTAAAATTCAGATGTCCTCGGTACCAATCTGGTCGCATAATCTGAGTGCGCGTTGAACCTCTGTGGTAAGGCGCTATCTCTAACTTTGTGGAGAGACTAGTGACAATCTGTCCTGAAGTTTAGGTCATCGGTTCAGACAGCCGACGCATTTACTTGTTTAATAAACGTGTAAATTTTCATCTATATGAAACGAAATTAAATTAAAATTTCGGATGTCTAGCCGCAGGAAATAGAATGTGTGTGCACCTATGGGTATGCGCTATTTCTTTCTTCTGTGGACAGGCATAGTGACAATCTGTCCCAAGTTTTAGTTTAATATATACGATATTCTAAATTTCAGATGCCCTCGGTACCAATCTGGTCGCATAAACTGAGTGTGCGTTGAACCATTGTGGTAATGCGCTATCTCTAACTTTGCGGAGAGGCATGAGGCAATCTGTCCTGAAGTTTAGCTTACCACGTTTCATGTAGATTTAAATTAGGAATAAATTCAGTAGTGGTGAAATGTGTAGTGAAACTATGAAAGAATGACAGTAAAGTAGTGTAGTGAAACAAAGTTTAAACCGTAGATCTTATTAGGATGTTATTGGGCATTATACCACACCGAGAGTGACGAAGGCGAACGAAGTGAGCCGTAGGAACGGCAGGTGGGGTAGAATGCCCAATAACATCCTACTAACGCTGAAATAAACTGTATCAAAATTAATCAGTGCACTTACACTCACGCCGATATAATTGCCAATCAATTTAATGTTTTTTTTATAAACATGACAAACAAACCTAAAACCCCTGATTCTGAAACCCCTATCAACTACAATAATACCATCACTGATATATCAGATAGCATTTACTTGACTCCAACTAATGAAGACTCGGTTCATAAAATAATAAATTCTTTAAATTCAACTAACTCAACCGGTTATGACGATAATAATACGAAAATAATTAAACGTTGCTCTAAATATCTATCACCTCCACTCACCCATATTATCAATCTATCGTTATTTCAAGGCTTATTCCCCACCAGACTAAAATTTTCGGTAGTCAAACCATTATACAAAAAGGGGATAAAAATGACATGAATAATTATCGACCGATTACTCTAATACCCGTAATTTCCAAGATTTTTGAAAGAGTCATGTACGATAAACTACACTCCTTTATAATAAAACACTCCATTTTGAAAGAAGAACAGTTCGGTTTCAGAAAAAATAAATCAACAACTCTTGCATGTTTTTTTCTTATGAAACTGATTACCTCTAGTCTGAACTATAAAAAACCAATAGCATCGATATTTCTCGATATGTCAAAAGCATTTGACTTCGTAAATCATAAACTGCTTCTTTTGAAACTAAATCGTTATGGGATTAGAGGAAACGCACTACAATGGATATAAACTTATTTAAATAATCGCCAACAATGCGTAGAAATATCTAGGCACACATTATCAGAGAAGAAAATATATAGATCCACTTATCGTCTAATGTGGTGTTCCCCAGGCAGTATTTTAGGTCCCTTTTTATTCTTTATTGTATATCAATGATTTGCCCAACGTAACCCCACACTCTTGCATTCTGTACGCTGACGATACTACTCTTAGCATTAAACTCACCGATGGTAATATCATCAATTACGTAAAAGAAATTAGCGACACATTAAATGACGCTGATGCTGAATGGTGCTAATCCATGCGTCATGTTCGTGAACGGGCGCCGTCAGTTGGGGCTGGTCATCTCTTAGCTGCCATGGCTTATTTGTAATTTTTGAATTGTTTTTATTTTTATGTACGGACGCTTTTTTTTTTATGCACGTCTTTCTACATTGTTCTCACATGTATAAGTAATTTCAACATGAATGATGTAACCAATTTTTGTAACAATTTATTTGATTTAAAAGAGTGTCCGTGGAGTTTCTTGCCCGTTTTTCTCCATAGGTACCTACTACGCTTTGGAATGGGCATCTAGCTTCATATTTTCTGACTGACTGACTCCTTGACAATTCAAAAGTGCCTGTAATTGGTTTAATTGAAATAAATGCTTTGAGTTTGAGTTTAAACAAAATAATTGAATGGCTTAAAGACAACATGTAAATATAAGTAAAACGAAAATAATACAATTCCAAGCTTATAATAGCACACGTCACCAATTGGAAATAAAATATGCAGATAATGCTGTAGAAGAGGTTGAAAGTGCGACTTTCTTGGGTATAACATTGGATAAATATTGTAACTGGAAAGTGCATATAGAAAAACTATGCGCTAAAGTACAAGGTACAACAAAGATTTGTTTTTGCTTTAAATATAATAACTCGCGTGGCTGGTAACAGCGCAGCACTTAATGCGTATCATGGTTACGCAGCATCAATTCTTCGATACGGCATAATTTTTATGGGGAAATTCTGTTGATACTATTAAAGAGTTCCGAGCCCAAAAAAAATTTATTCGTTCAATGACTAAAGCACAACCATTACAAAGCTGTGTCCCAATCTTTAAAAAGCTCAAAATATTACCACTCCCATCTTTATATATATTTGAACTGTGTATCTTTGTACGTAAAAACATAGCTTTATTTCAAGTATATAATGATGTTTTTGTAAGAAAAAGCAGAAATACTTATAAAATTTGTGCACCTCAACAAAGAATTCAACTATTTTCTAATAATGTTTACTGCATGGCAATTAAAATATATAATAAAATACCCAATGATTCTTAACTTTATGACATTTAAAAAGAAATTATTTAACTTCCTATTACAAAAGTGTTACTACTCAACGACTGAGTTTTTAAATGAAAGATTTGATTCTAAATTTAAATTAGATGACTACTGACATTTGTGCGAATTGAATAGAATTTTATTATTTATTTGACATTGTATATCTTTTTTATTATTTTTATTATTGTATTTCATTCTTGACATTATGATTACTAATAACTCCTGAGCGTGCATGTAACGGTAATTATTTTTTCCCTTTTTCTTGACATTTGTTTATTTGTTAATGTTTAATTTTGACATTGTCTTCTAATCCTTATCATTTAAATTATTTTCAATATTTGTACGCTGGAAACAGCAGAATATTATGGACATCATATTATAATTTGTAACACCTTGTAAAACAATATTCTGACAAATAAATTATTATTATTATTATTATGAAATTTCGAGGGTGTGTTCTTTATGAAGAGTAAGTTTCCACTAAGAAACGATTTTTCGAAATTCCACCCCTAAGAGGGTGAAATGGGGGGATTTCGTTTCTATGAAAAATCGTATTCCTTGAAACTTGGCACGAATACTTATCTAAGTAAATTATAAAGTTTTTCATTTTTAGTTTTTATAAACTACCCCGTTAAACGGGGATTGGGGGCTATAAAAGTTTTGAAGTTAATTTCAGCAGCGGATTGGAGCGAAATAAAAGGCTTAATTGGAATAATTGCTTGTTTTATTTAACGTGCACAAAATGGAGTACTTGCCTTGACCGGCTTAACTTGCGAAGGGATGTTGCCACACCACACACATCTTAAAAAGATTACCACACTATACTATACAAAATATAAATGTTGCCATTACAATATTCAATACACCCCCTCAACATTATATTTTAATTTCTAAACAATTCTTTAATTTTAATTTGACCATTTAACACTTTTAAACCGATAAGGCTAAACAATTGTACAAGTTAGTTATAAGGTAGATTGTTGTAATCAACTTTGTTTTTTTGTGCACTGGGTTATGTGGTCGCTAAGCGACAAAGCCCTTTAAATAAAAAAATTAAAAAAACACTTTTAAACTTTTTACATTACTTTTAACTACACCCCCTTTAACATTAAATCTGAGATAAGATAACTTTTGTAATTTATTTTTATTTATTCATTCATTCAAATTCGGACAACAATATGGTCCAATTTGTTAGTAAAATACCTTATCAGTAGTGTTAGTAGTATACACACAAGAATACGAATGGCAAGGAGAAGAACAGTCGGTGACTGCGGCAGGCTGTGCAGAGAACGATAAAGCACGGAATATGCTACCTGACCATTCTACCCACATAGTGCCTCAGAAAAGGAGAGTTAGGGCTCTCCACCACTGTTTTCAGGATGCTATTGTCACTGACCCGCGTTCTACGCATCAGTGATGCTACTTTCTTGCGAATCACTGCATGGAAGCCGTCAGTTCGGTTCTGAGCAAACATCTCCGATGCGCTACAGAAACGGGGCAGTTTCAACGCGCGCAATGCGCAAGACATCTAGCGACCTTTTGGTGTAGCTGACCCATAGACCCCCCGCATACATACCTTGACAAAACGCCTTGAACAGGGTGATTTTGACTTGGTCTGCACAACGAGAGAACCTACGGGCCAACATGTTCCCTCGGACCGCCAGTGCCCTGCGCTCCCTTTCTATGTCTGCATTATCTTTAAGGTCGTCGGTAAGTATGTGCCCCAAATACTTAAATTGGTGGACTTTATTTATGCTCTTACCATTTAGAGAAAACGTAGGTGCATGATTAGGACCCTTACCGGCGGCCTTAAAGACCATGTATTCACATTTACGGACATTGTACACCGTTATTAAGGCCGTGCAAGGCAGCATACTCCTCGCAGATCTTCCACATATCTCTGATAGATCACTCAGTCGGGCCCAGCAGTACCATGTCGTCCGCGTATCTGATGTTGTTAATACTGACACCACCAACCCGGCAGCCGACACGCATACTACTGAGCTCGACTATGAGATCTTTAATATAAAGGTTGAAGAGCCGTGGAGACGTCAACCCCCCCTGTCTCACACCGCACTCCAACCCGTACAACTCAGAGAACGCTCCGGGCCACTTTACGCAGTTCGTTTGGTTAGCATACCAATACTGCATGAGCCTAAGCAATGATGCCGGTACATTCCTGTCACCCAGCTTTATCCAGAGCACATCATAAGACACTCTATATGCACCCCTTTAATAACATAAAACATAACCTATGAACAAATAGGTAAAACTTTTAGCTTAGGAACACTAAACTATAACACTTTGCATACACAGGATACCTATAATAACTCAACACTAAGCATGAACCTATTAACAAACTTATGTTTAAAACAAAATCTTATCCCTAAGTTTCACAAAAAGTATTTTTCCTAGAGGTTTGGTAAACAAATCAGCTATGTTGCTATTGCTACTTATGAATTTTATTTTTACTAAACCCGCTGATATGTTTTCCATAATATAAGGTGCTATAAAAATATCTGCCACGGCTGCAATGGGAGATAGTATTGTGTTTATAGATTACAATAGTAAAGATAAATTATTGATCATGTGTCATATTTTTTTTCATACAAAAAATTGTACGTATAAATTTGCAAGTGACGAACTAGTCAGCTGATTTCAGTTTTCATTCACAGAACAGATGGAAAGAGATAGCAGTTGTTTTCATTGACGAAGTGCACTTCGCGCGTAATTTGTGAACCACGTTATGCAGAGTAGAGTCAATGTTTATTTAACTACTTTATTTTCTCAAATTGATTTAACTGTGCCGGGGTACGAAATTTCTTCACTATTGTTATCTTTAAACACAATACTACCTCTCATTAAAGCCGTGGCAGATATTTTTATAGCACCTTATATACTTACTGATACTTGATATCTATGTTTAAATCTTTTGTTGCTGTCATTATTCTTTGCTATATTTATTGCACTTTGATTGTCTTCTAGTATCTCATAATCAATATTATTGTATCCAAAATCTATCAACAACTTCTTTAAAAAGGAACCTTCCATTATAGTCATACTTAGAGCCACATGTTCAGCTTCACAAGATGACAATGATACACAAGACTGTTTCTGACTGCACCAAGAAACCGGACAATTAAAAATATAAAATATCAGACCAGATGTTGACTTGCGGTCTGCAACATCACCAGCCCAACCTGCATCACTGTAACCTTGTAATTTACAGACATTTTGGCTTTCACTGTTATATTTATATGTAAGAGACAAATCAATAGTACTGTGGGGGCTGACGCGACCAAATGTATAGTCGACAAGTGCATTCATTGTGTGCGGGAGCGCAGTCCCTAACGAACAGCGGTAGTAAGAACATGTGCATAGATCGCGAGGCTATAACTTAATGTATCGGTTTTGAGTGAGGACAATACATTTCCTGTGAAACTTCTGTGTCCGTGACTTTCAATTACTTTCCCTACCCAAGGCACACACTACCATAGGGACTCAACATTGGTGACCACGACGCGCGACGTAGCCTTGCGTAGGGAACGGAAGTGCAAAATATAATAAGTGTCCGGGAATAGTGCTACAATGACGCAGCCAACGCTGACTCCACCGACAGTTGTTAGCGATTTAGCTGCCATCGGGTTGTCATCGCGAATACCACCCTTTTGGTCGGACATGCCCAAAATATGGTTCTCACAATTCGAGGCAGTAATGGGACCATAACATCAAAGCGAGCAGGTTAAATATGACATGCTCTTAGGCAAGCTGGCAAAAGAGGAACTGAGCCAAGTGGGAGATCTAATAAGCAACCCACCGGAGCAACAGCGCTACACAACTCTCAAGAACAGGCTACTGAAGACGTTCCAAGTTAGCGCAGAAGCTTAGTTTCACAAACTAGTCTCAGAGATGGACCTAGGACAGCAGCGCCCATCCCAACTGCTGGCCAAGATGAGTGAACTAGCAAAAAACTCCGGAGCTGCGGGAGACACCGTGAGAAACCTATGGTTGACACGGCTACCAGCGTGGGTTCGCGCAATACTGGCCACTAACAAATCAGACACCAAATTGGACGACCTTGCAGATATGGCCGATAAGATCATGGACAATCTGCGTAACGGGGAGCTTTCCGCAGTAGATTCAAAGCACGCCCATACATCAGCACCTACTTTAGCTACGGTAGATGTGAACATAGACCTACTAAGCCAGCTAAGGAACATGTCGTTAGAGCTCAAGACACTGCGCAACGAGGTAAACAGCATTGGTCAGCGCCAACAACACAGTGGTAGAGGACGATGGAGGCATAATCGTTCCCGCTCTCGTCAAAGGTCCCAAACACCGCAGCGGACACGGAGCAATCCGGACTGGTTATGCCGATACCAATTTCGGTACCGCGACTCAGCACGGCGATGCGAGTCACCATGTAACTGGGCGAAGTTAAACAAACAGGAAAACTGAAGAGGGTGCAGCCCGAGGCGGTGATAGCATGCATCAACGTCAACAAAAACCATCGCTTGTGTGTAACGGATTCGAAAAATGGTATGGATTTTCTTATTGATATAGGTGCCAATGTATCGGTGATACCAGTCTTCAAAGTTAGCTCTAAAAAACGTAACCATGAATGTAGTTATAAGCTTTTTGCTGCCAACGGCACCGAAATTAAAACTTTTGGCGTTTTAACATTAGAACTTAGCTTAGGGTTAAGGCGTAGTTTTAAATGGCCGATTATAATTTCTGACGTAGTAAACCCAATAATAGGAGCAGATTTTTTAAAGACGCATCGACTATTAGTAGACTTACATAATAGGAAGTTAGTAGATTCAGTTACTTATTTATGTACTGTGGGCACCATTGTAAAGTACAATGAGTCAACAATCAAAAGTATACAGGAAACGCATCCGTTTCGTGACTTGTTGGAGGAATTTTCTGATATTACTAAACCCGTATCATTTTAAGAAACATCGCCTATGCATTCGGTTAAGCACCACATCGATACGACCGGACCACCACTGTACGCGAAGCCGAGACCGCTCACACCAGGTAAGTATCAAAAAGTTAAAGAAGAATTTCGCTATATGCAGGAGCTAGGAATCTGTAGACCGTCTAGAAGTCAGTGGGCCAGTCCACTACATGTCGTGCAGAAAAAGGACGGAATATACGACCTTGCGGAGACTATCGGCGACTGAACGCGGTAACAAAACCGGACAGATACCCGATACCCAGACTGCAAAATTTCACATACGGATTGACAGGTAAAACAGTTTTTACTCATCTCGATATAAATAGGGCATATCACTTTATTGAAGTAGCACCGGAAGACGTAGAAAAAACCGCCATCACGACACCCTTCGGTTTGTATGAATTTCCACGCATGACATTCGGTCTTAGGAACGCAGCACAGACTTTCCAGAGATTTATGGATAATACGGTTCTGCAAGGAATCGAGAACATCGGAGAGAGAATAGGTAATGAATATGAGTCATCACTGTCCTGTTATATCGATGACGTTATCATAGCGTCAAAAGATGACGTCATACATAGAGAGCACGTCAGGAAGGTATTCGAGCGATTCCACAGTATTGGGTTGACCATAAATCTCGGGAAAAGTTCATTCGGATTAAAAGAAATCGTTTTTTTAGGTTATAAGGTTACACCAGCAGGGATCAGTCCCCTACCCGACAAGGTAAAGGCTATCATTAAGGCGGGCATAGCCCGAGCGCAGTAGGCATTCAACGCTTACCCCAGCCCCCGCAACGAGTAGCGATACGTAACAAATCCCGATGCGCGGGAGACGCGCGCGCCAAGCGCATCGCTCATGAGTTCATGAACTCGAGCTAGTAAGTTGGGTCACAGAATAGACCAATGCAGTAGGTCAACTTGTATTGTATAAGTTTACTTTCTTTTATTTTTCTATTAAATATTTTTTAAGGATAGATATAGATTAGATAGTTATTATATAAACTTGAACCTAATGAATAATAGTTAAAGATAGGTATATCGTACTTATAATTTTTTGTGAATAAGGTGGATTTAAAATCTGAATTTCGACTTTCCATAAGGATGCGAAATCTTCGTGCTAAAGTATAAAAAATCAAGTAGGCACATTTAGGAGAAATGTATTACAATTCTTGAATTACAATATCAATATTGTAATTCAAGAAGACTTAATGTGAAGGTTGGGCACTCAATGAAAAAAATATAATCATATAAATATTTTTTAATCAAATAGTTATGCAAATAAAAGTAAACACTTTTTTCTCCAATAAGTTTTAGGGGTATGACGAACAGGGTGTGATGGTCACTCATCCTCTATAAGAAAGGGACGATACTCCGACCAGATAGGTGTCGTGTCTGGCGGGCAACTGCCCAACAATTGATGGCGGGGAAGTTATATACAGGGTGTCAGGGACATCGACGCGAAAACTGATACCATGGATTCAGTACATGATTCTGAACCCCCCCTGCGTTGAAATTTTGACCACGTAGGTATTGCACTATTCTATGAAACAGCTGATTTAAAAAAAAAATCCGACGAAATATTTCAACGCAGGGGGGTTCAGAATCATGTACTGAATCCATGGTTACAGGCTTTGCGTCGATGTCCCTGACACCCTGTATATGACATTTAGGAGATTTGATACACAGATATGATATTTCAGGAGATAACAGATATCTACACTAGTCATTATTTTGTGTGAAAGTACAACAACATCAACAACCTTGCATTATTATTATAATTTGTACAATAGATACCTACAGTAGGCGCGCGGGTTGAATTGATGCAGTAGGTACACTAGGTACATGTCTGACGCTCACGTAGTAGAACCTACCTATTGCGCCTGAGCGAGAAGCAAATACTGCCGTCGCGTCATCGCCATTCTAAATCCCATTCAAAAAATCGAGTTGTAGGGTAGGCACTTACTGTTCGCCTGTGCACTTTTTTGTAAATACGCCTTTGTATCTTGGTATCGATGAACTGCAAAGATAAAAACTTTATTTGCAAAAATGATCTTTGGTGTAGGTAGTTGCGGTACTGTTCTTTCTGTAAACTGTAATATTAAAAACGAGTAGGTAGTTATAAGATACGTAAAAAGTTATAATCACACTTACTAAATATTTTTTTTAAGCTTCCGTAGTTCTATCCTGGATTTTTTTTTCTTCTTTCTGTTCTTATTCCCCATAATTTAATCTTAAATACCTCTTATATTACAACTTAAACTAATATCTACAGTTAAATTATTAATACTAGAACCTAAAACTATTTATTATACAGACTGATTTTAAAAACTAACACACACAGAAAATAACAATAATTTATCGTCCATTTTGCGGGGAACGCAGCGAGCTAGCAACAGCGACACAGGTCCTACCTCAAAGACGCCTGGCCGGCTACTGAAACGAAGCGCGCGGGCCGCCTTGTTATATAATATCTTGTTAAAACAATAAAAAACTGTTTTGAAAAAAATGAATCGTAGAATATTCTTCGTAATTTCATTGCCTATTTTTTGACATGTTTTTCGGGAGTAAAAGTTGGGTCTACTTCAAGTACGACTTAAAAAATCGCGAAAACAGGGAGTTTTCGCGATTTTTTTTGATCGAGTGGAGTTGTACATATCGTGTTTTGAACCGTAGAATAATCAAGAATATTTATTAAACTACAACATGTATTTTTATCAGATCAAAACAAATAATATTTGATTGTTTAATGTTGAATCAAAAATAGGTCGATTCTGGGAGTCCTCGCCTTAACTATCTCACTGAGTGGGTGAATTTAGGCTACTTATTTTTTTTTTTTTTTCACCTACTTTTGTTTACCTTTCTTTGTTTTGTTTAAATTTTGCTTAAATTTTGTTTCAATTTAGTTTTAATGTAGTTTTAATTTAGTTTAATTAATTAATTTAGTTATGTTCAGATCAAAATTGTCTTTTATTTCTATTTTTTTTTTGTAAGTTACATGAACTTTTTGTGTGCATGCAGAGTTTGCCTATAAGTGATTGTTACACTTTATTCTTATTTGTACCTTCTTTTTAATTTGCTTGTACCAGTTGCCATACAATTGTTGGTGAACCAAAAATAAATAAATAAATAAATAAATCCGCGACCAGAGACAGTCGAGGAGCTGAGACGTTTCCTCGGAATGGTAAATTTCTACCGGTCGCATTTACCCAAAGCAGCAGAATGTCATATGTATCTCAACAGTTTTCTGCACAACTCAAAAAAGAAGGATAAAACTAAAATAGAATGGGACGCCAAAGCGGAATCTGCGTACGAGAAATGTAACCTCTAACATACGCACTATCAAAGATAAGTTCATCTAAAGAAACTCCTAGGCGAATTAGGCAGTTGCTGTACATTAGCGAATGTACTAGCAATATACAGCATGTCAGCGGCACCGATAATCCAGTAGCAGACGCGTTGTCACGAGTCGAAACAATCGGTTGCCCAACCGTCATAGATTACGCAGAATTAGCAACGGCACAGGAAGGAGACGATCAGATTACACAAGTAATACAAGGTGGAGCCACATCGAACAACGTACAGTTAAAGCAAGTATATATTCCCAACGTCAGCAAAGGCGTGTACTGCGACATTGCCAATGGGAACATAAGGCCGTATGTACCACCGACGTTTAGAAAAATCGTTTTCGAATCAGTACACAATATCAGTCATCCAGGCGTGAGAACGACTCGTAGCCAGGATGATAACTAAAAGATTTTTTTGGCCAGGAATGAACAAAGAAATAGGTAAATGGGCAAAAACATGCATACAGTGCAAGAGAACCAAGGTAAGTCGTCATGTGGTAACGGGAGTAGGTGAATTTGAGCCCAGCCAACGTTTCCAGCATATACATGTGGACATAGTAGGTCCACTGCCTACAATACGACACGGTAACAGGTATTGTGTCACAATTATAGACCGTTTTACACACTGGCCGGAAGCGATACCAGTTGAAAATATAACTGCAGAGACAATAGCGAAAGCCGTATACGAAAACTGGATATGCAGGTTTGGTTGCCCAAGTAGACTGACCAGCGATCAAGGTAGACAGTTCGAGGGTCAACTTTTTGCTAACCTGTTAAAGTTACTAGGAGTTCAGAGGATCCGAAGCACACCATATCATCCCCAAAGTAACAGAAAGATAGAGAGATGGCATCGTTCTCTAAAGGTAGCCTTGTCTAGTAGGTTATCAGACAACAAGTCATGGGACGACGAGTTACCCACCGTGTTGTTCGGTTTGCGAGCAGCCAGTCGGTGTGACACAGGCCTTAGCGCAGCCGAGTTAGTTCTGGGTAAGGCATTGCGCTTACCCGACGAATTTTACAGTGAGGTAAGTCCAAAGTACAACGGTGATGATTATACGTACGTAGAGAGATTGCGAGAAATTATAAACAATCTCCGACCCAAGTCACGAAGCGCAAGCGATTCGCGGAAACTGTTCATTCACAAAGATCTAAGTAGTTGCACTGATGTATTCATTAGGAACGATGCAGTTAAGAAACCCTTAACACCAACGTATGATGGCCCTTACAGCATCATAAGTAGGAATAACAAGGTTTACAGGATACAACTACCCAAAAGGCAAGTAAATATTTCAATAGAGAGGTTAAAACCAGCCTATTATGTTAGAGCAGTCGGAGCAAATTAAACCGGCCGAAGCTAATAAAATCTGTGAAAAACGAGACATTAGCAGTAGGGATAACATAGATAGTAAGTTTGTTACTTATACCACGCGTGGTGGCAGAACAGTCAAACCACCCGTGCGTAAATTCAAACGTTGGACATCATTCTAACTCGCTTTGTGTTTTGAATAGCATATGCCTATTTTTGCGAACATGGGCAAGGAACGGCCTAGAAACGCTGAAGTAATTATCGCTCAGAATGGAGCAGGCAACCAGGCCCAAGCTGAGTTACAGAGGAAATTAGAATATTACAGTTTAATAACCATAGTCATGGTAGTTTTGATAAGTGCAGTTTGTTTATTTATTTCCTGCCGGTTTTGGGGCAGGAAAATGCAAGGCAAATTGATCGAGCAAATAGTGTCAGGTATGGAGGAAGGGCGTGGAACCCAGCTAGCTAAAACAGCAGCTCAGCCAAACGCTCAACCAGTCACGGTACATTATTGAGTACCTAAATCCAGCGAGTTCCATCTTATATTTTTCGTGATAGTGTCCAACGTGTGAATTTACATTAAGATATATTTAAAGTAAGTTAATATAGTTAACTGTAGTGATATCAACAAAAACAGGTATGTCTGCCTCATATAGTTGTAAAGCCCCACAAGAGAGGCAATTGTAAGTAATTAAGTAAAACAATGGTTCGTTATTAGACATTTATTATTAGATTCAGTTTCGCAACACTTTGTTATCGTTTGTTGAATAGCTAAGTAATAGAAGCGATCAAATGACGAGCGAGCAATGTGCTGACGAAGTGTTTGTTCCTTACTCGAGCGCTCTGACGACGATAAAGTCATTGTTTAAATTATAAGAAATGATGTATCAAAATTAATGAAACTTTCTTTGATGTTCAAATAGGATATTAAACAGTAATTTGTAAATTATTTTCAAAAAAGGGGGGAATATTGTGGGGGCTGACGCGACAAAATGTATAGTCGACAAGTGCATTCATTGTGTGCGGGAGCGCAGTCCCTAACGAACAGCGGTAGTAAGAACATGTGCATAGATCGCGAGGCTATAACTTAATGTATCGGTTTTGAGTGAGGACAATAAATTACCTGTGAAACTTCTGTGTCCGTGACTTTCAATTACTTTCCCTACCCAAGGCAAACACTACCATAGGGACTCCAGTAGGATATTATTGGGCATTCTACCCCACCTGCCGTTCCTACGGCTCACTCCGTTCGCCTTCGTCACTCTCGGTGTGGTAGAATGCCCAATAACATCCTACTATAACTAGCTCTTCATATCAACCACTTACCTCGATTAACAAAAGCAGATCTACGGCCTTTCGCTCTGTCGCTCGCTTCGCTCGCTCATCGCGGTGGAATAGAATGCCCAATAACCTTTTTTGAAAACACTGGTTCAGGGTCTATTCCGCTTTCAAATATATATATTATAATTTACAAAATACTATCTTTTATTGGAGGGCAGCCATAGTGAGCAAACTTCTATCAAATATATTATGTACTAGTTGCAACGAGCAATCGTATAAATGTGTATGTAATACATTATTTGAATCATTAACTATATAACCCCTCTAAGCAGCCGTCATGAAATTTGTAAAACAACCACAAACATTTCAAGTAAAAACACTTTGTGTGAATTCTCAGGAGACTGGTTTTCACCATGGAGAATTATTACCTAACTCGGTACGATGCATCATTTGCGGACCGTCAAATTGTGGAAAAACTAATTTATTAATTGGTCTTCTTATTCATGAGAACGGTTTGAGATTTCAAAATTTGTATGTTTATTCGAAAACCTTGCAACAACCAAAGTACGTTTTTTTGGAAAAAGTCTTACAACAAGTACCAGGCATTTCATTTCAGAAATATCGTGAAAATGAGCAAGTACTGAGTGTTCAGAACGCAAAACCGAATTCTGTAATTGTATTTGATGATGTTGCTTGTGAAAATCAAAATAACATTCGTGATTATTTTGCTATGGGCAGGCACAAGTTCATCGATTGTTTTTATCTAAATCAGACTTATAGCAAAATCCCTAAGCAGTTAATACGAGACAACGCTAATTTAATCGTTCTGTTTAAACAAGATGAAAGAAATATGAGACATATTTATGAAGAACATGTCAACACTGACATGACATGGGTTGAATTTCGTGAAATGTGTTCAAAAATATGGAGTATTCCTTTCAGTTATGTTGTAATTAATAAAGATTGTTCTAAGAACAAAGGATGTTATAGAAGTAAATTTGATACGTTTGTAGTCTTTGACTAAGGATACGAGTACACACATATATATATAAGACTATTACCGGGCTGTCATTATTATTCGCCTTGCGACGCTGATTCGATTACGACAAACTTACTAATATGGAAAAATCATTAAAACGACAAATTGTTGACGCAGCAGAAGCTGTAAAGATAAAAGTACGTAAAATGAGAGATGCTGAGATTAATAATAAACAAGCACTGGAATCCGTTTTCAAACCTGTAACTGAGCCTCTCAACCTAATTGCTAATGCTAATAAGCAAACTCCTCTCCTGCTAGCTAATGATAATTTTGCTGATTTTCCGTTTATTAAGAAAACTTTGGAGAAAGAAAGAACTGATAGCGCTGAAAGTAATGATAACAACGGTGATGAGGACGAAAAATATGAATCCGATGTCAACAGTGACTCTTCCTATGAATCAGTAGTTGAAAGTAATCAAGATTGTGATACGTCATCTTGGTCAGTATCTTCAGAAGCATTGGTAGATATTCCATTTGGGGTTAGAGCAGAACGCGGGAAACTTATGTTAGGTTCTGCTTCCATAACCATCAACGATCAGTTCATCACTGTAGCTGGACATAAATATCGTAATACGCCTGGTTTAAAACAGTTGTTGCTCAAGAAGGATGTAAACTTAAACTTAGTGACCGATAGTGATATGCAAAATTATAAGTCTATGTTACTTGATACAAATGCACATCGTCGTGACTATGAACCAAGTAAGCCAATAAAAAGTAATAAAGGACAAAAATATTTGCAAGTTATTAAACCTCTTTTTAAACTGAAGAATGCAATTCACGGAAAGGGTCTACCGTTGCTAAAAACGTGGAGAAAAAACGTTGATTTAGTGTACTGGGATGATCCTAATGAATTAGTACAAAGGTTGAAATTATTAATTGCGTCAAGAGATGCTGGCAACACAGGATTAGATAATGAAATTATATCTATCATTGAAGAGTTGCGTGAAAGTAAAATTATAAATAAATAAATATTGTAAAACTTGGTTATTTCATTATCAGCCTCTCGATACAATACACCTGAAAATGAATGTAGACAAATTTGGACACTACATTCATAAAAGAATGCGTTTGTCAGAGTTATTTGAGTTTAATGAGAATGCATTGCTAAAATCAGAAAACGGAGATTTCGATTTAAAAACATCAAGACTGAGAGGAATTAGATCTCCAGTAGAAGCAGATGATGCTGTGAACAAGGATTATGTAGATCAATTGAATGCTACCACATTAAAAGAAGTAAATAATTTGATTGGTAAATTGCGTTCTCAAATCATAAAAGATACAAAGGGCACAGTTCAAGCTACTTTAAAAGCAAGTATACCCGAGGTTATAACTCATTTGCAAGATAAGTTTCATACTAAAGCAGAGGTAGACAAATGACTTCAAAAAACTCCTCAATGGCCAAACAGCAAATTGTAAATGAAATCCACAAAGCAGCGCGAAGAAACTTTCCGCGACGTTCTGTTATTCTGAAAGGAATCCACGATTTATGGCAAGCAGACTTGATGGATATGCAAAATCTGAAAAAATACAATAAAAACTATAAATTCATCTTAGTGGTAATTGACTGCTTCTCAAAGTATGCTTGGGCTGAACCGTTAAAGTCGAAAAATAAAATTGATGTTACTCGTGCTTTTGAACATATACTGCTTAGTAGTTATAATAAACCTATTAACTTACAAACTGATAAAGGGACAGAATTTTATAACATCACTTTTCAAAACCTTATGAAAA
The DNA here is from genome assembly GCA_914767815.1 of Eupsilia transversa. NCBI lineage: Eukaryota > Metazoa > Arthropoda > Insecta > Lepidoptera > Noctuidae > Eupsilia > Eupsilia transversa. Next base: position 15,356,311 of record OU611873.1, on the reverse strand, counting down.
AGCATAATATTAACCATTACTCTTCGTTTTCTACTAAAAAAGCATCAATTGTAGAGAGATTAATTAGAACTTTAAAAAATAAATTATACAAATATTTTAGTCTCAATGGAAACTATAAGTGGTTGGGTCAACCATTGGTGGCTACAATGCAGAGATATAATAACACAAAACATCGCACTATTCAATTTAAACCGACTGATGTGAATAAAAGTAATGAAAATGTAATTAAAGAAAATATAAACAAAATGAACAAACATGATTTAGTTCAGTGGAGACCTAAATTTAAAGTTGGTGAATGTGTTCGTATAAGTAAATACAAACATAATTTTGAAAAAGGTTACACTCCTAATTGGACGTAGTTATGCAGAAATGTTCCAACCCACAAGTCACCCGAAATCGAGATAATGTGATCAAACTACCCTTTATGACACTTAGAGTCAGATTTGCAATAAGGTTCCAAGTTTTAAGTCTTATATCAGAAAATATTTTTTTCACTTACGTTCCAACCCACAACCTTTATCAAATAATAACTTGTGTAAATTAACTAGAACGTACTATGAGGACAGGAACATTTAATGTTTTACGAAACAGTATATTTATTTTGTTAAAACGCCACAACAATCTTGTAACGTTTTAGCAAAACCATGTTAAACCATTTTATTTTGGAACAAATGTTCCATTTATATTTGGAACGTTTTTGCAAAATTACAATAGCGAGGCATAAACGTTCCAAAATTTGTGGTACGTTATGTTTCAGACCTAAATACCATAATTTTAAAACTTAAAAGGTTTCATGAATTTTGTACTATTATATACCTAAATAAAAAACCTGTTTCGAAAAAAAAATGTTTCAACTTTAAAGGGTTCATTTTTAACACGCTTTAATTAGCTTCATCCTTAACTGTTTGCATACACGAACACTAAAAATAAATATTTATAACACATAAAGAAAAAGTTTATTTTCTTTGTAGTTATTTACCAATAAAATATTACTTGAAACTTTTAATATCATAGACAAAAAAAAAATACTAATGACATTAATCCGAAGTTATGCCCAACCGGGAACGCATCTTTCAATAACTTTTTACTAGTGCAAGCGAGACGGAGTATTTTCTTTTTGACATTGAATCTTATTTGAGTTCGCAACGGTCATTATTGAAACAAACGTCGTGGAAGAGGTAGTTTCCGTCGTCTTTTGTTTGCAATTATCCTTATTAAGTTTATGACAGTGAACCGTGGTGAATTTGTAGTGTACTGTGTGTCAATATAATTAGAATAAACAATGGAAGCTAATGAAGATGTAAGTATTACTATTAAAGGATTGTTTAATATTTTGTAATAAGTACTATATATATTTATGGTGATTAGTTTTATCGAAAGACGATTTTAACTAATTCTGGTTATTTATTTTTACAGATTTCATCATTAGAACAGTTATTAGCTAAAAAACGAAAATTAATGGACCTCAGAAACAAAGTTATATCTCAAGGACAGATCAAAGGTCAAGTCGATGTTGCAGACTCCAAAGGTATGTTGGAATTTAGTTAAAGGCACATAATATATTTTATGAATTTGACGGCGTATTAACTTTATTGTATCGACATTTCTTAGGTCCATTCTTACATGTCTTACACATCCAAGCGGTCGACGAGTGAACATAATAAGTCCCGCAGAGGGAGTTAACGCGTTTCGAGTCGAAGATCGGTTTGGATTGCATGTTGCAATATGAATCGTATCTTCTGCATGTATTGTGTATATTCTTGTTGGTGCTTTGCTATGATATACAAGCATGATTATTGTTCTTGGTGGGGCTATCAAAAATATTTTTAATAATTTTATTATTTGCATTGGTTATACGACTTATGCTTACTAAATTAATTTACTGTTAAATGAAAAATATGTATATTACAAGGGATGGGATGGGATTGGATATGATGAGATATGTGTCAGTTTGCATATATTGTTTTTTTTTTCAGCCGACTCTAATCCAGTTACGCCTTATTCAAACACGCAGCCTTCAATCTCTCCTCCACCATATTCGCCACTGACTCCACTAAATTTTATGAATAAAAAAAGTACGGATAATAATTTACAAGGTAAGATGATTCTTTTAACATTATAACCCCAACAGTACACGTCCCCTGATGCAGATAAAATTATTAAAACCTTTAAATATATTTGCTACACTTTACCGACGTAACACCGCCGGTCGCAGTTAGTATTTATTTTATTTTATTTTTATTTGTATAAATTGTGCCAATAGATAACTTACGTGAATATGTACATTGTTTTAGATACTTGTGATCCTGTTATTATACTACAAGAAATACAGAATGAAGTTTCGCCATTATCATCACCTCTTCGACCAATGTCACCAGAAACGCAACAACTATTTAATATGTTAGCTGATTATGAACCAATTAACAACATTAATGAAAATAATGATATTATAAAACACGTAGATGCACCCGACTATTGTGATAGTGATGACAGCCTTAGAGATCCGGATTATGTCTCACATAGCAAAGTAATACATATAGATGAGTCGACAACCTCTTGTTCGTCTTTTAGTGATAGTGTAGATCATGAGGTGACTAAAAATAAGAAATTTCCATCAAAAGAAAAGCTCAACAATGAGGGTATAGAAATGCTAGAACCTAACAATGAAGAAACAACAGAACTTATTTCATCTATAAGTGACGAAGATTTACGATCTAATTTGGGAACTGGTAGACCGAAAAGGGGCCGTAAAAGAATTAATCCTCAACTTAGATCTGAGAGAAAACATAATAAATACAATAATTTAGAATACACGACCACTAAAAATAAATTAGTGAAACCAAAAACCTTTACTGAATATAATTGTAAATGTTTAAAAAATTGTGCTAGCTTGATTCCAATAGAGAATAGAAAGGAAGAGTTCGAAAAATTTGTGCGTCTAGGGTCCTACAATGCACAATGTGTATACTTAGGATCATGTATTAAAGAAGAAAATAAAAAACGCAGTTACACTATGACTAATGTTCCCGAGGCAAAAAAAAAGCCAAAGCAATTCATCCGTGTCTATTCTATTAATGGTACAAAGGTATGTCGTGATATGTTTTTAAACACTTATCAAATTACTACTCAAAAAGTTACCACTGCACTAAAAAAACTTAGAAGTAGGGAGCCCATAATGGATGGTAGAGGAGTTAGCACAGGTGGCAAGAATAAATTATCAGATGAAATGTATAATTTCATAGTCGAAACTATTTCAAAACTACCAAAGTATGAGTCGCACTACAGAAGAGAAAAGAATAATGACACGTTATATTTACAACCGGGGATGACATTACCCAAAATTTACGATATATATCAGCAGGAGTACACAAATACTTATGGTGAAGGGCAAAAGTGCGCTTCCTTCGAATCAGTCAAAAAGATTTTTTACACTAAGTTTAACCTTAGGTGTAAGTCTTTAAAAAAAGACACTTGCAATAAGTGCGATATGTTAGCCATAAAAATTCAAAACGCTAACACCCTCGAGGAAAAAGAACAAGCTAGAACAGAAAAGACTCGACATTTAGAAAAGGCTGAAAATTTGAGGAAGCAGATGAACTCCGATTTTGAAGACGCTCGAAACAAGTCGACTATTGAATGTGTAACATTCGATTTGGAAAAAACTTTACCATTACCACGAATACCTACAAATGTTGTGTTTTATAAAAGGCAATTGTGGCTCTACAACAGTGGCATCCATAGTGCTTCAGATGACATTGGTCATTGTTACATATGGGTTGAAGGGGAAGCAGGAAGAGGTGCGCAAGAGGTGGGATCGTGCCTTATTAAATATATTCAAACTAAACTAAGGCCCACTGTTGAACACCTTATTCTTTGGAGCGATTGTTGTGGAGGGCAGAACCGCAACATAAAAATAGTTCTCATGTTGAAAGCACTTCTAAACTCACATGACACTTTAAAAGTCATTACAATGCGATTTCTTGAGTCTGGGCATACCTTCCTGCCTAATGACACAGACTTTTCCAAAATTGAAACTGCTCTGAAACACTATCAACGAATTTATACAGCCGAAGAATATATGTCCATAATTAAAACGTGTAAAAAAAGAAAACCTCTAGAAGTATTTAAAATGAATAAGACTGATTTTTATGTTACGGAAAAATTAGAAAAAAATATTATCAATAGAAAAAAATTCACAGACAAAACCAAAGTCAATTGGTTAAAGACAAAAGAAATTAGAATTGAAAAAGAGAAAGTGTCTTCAATTTTTATGAAATCATCATTTGAGGAAGATTACAAGGAATTAACAATTGAAAAAAAAATTAGAGGGGAATCACGAAATATTAACATGTCCGATTTCTGTTTGTTGTGGCCGGATGGTAAAGCCATTGCTCCAGCCAAATTAGCAGATTTAGAATCCATGTATCAGTACATCCCTGAGGATTGTCATAAGTTTTATAAAAACCTAAAGAGTACGGAGGGAATCATAGATGATGTCGATGGGTTTGGTGGGGAACCAGATTTCGAAATGCAAGAAGATGATGAGTATGACGTATGAAGATTTTATCATCATCATCAGCCTATAGCAGTCCACTGCTGGACGTAGGCCTCCCCAATAGCACAAGTTTTTATACTGTTTTTTAAATTGTGACCTAGTAATAAAAAAAATTATAAGCAATTACTATTCTTTTATTTGTTGTTCAGGTTTTACATATTTATTAAAAAATAAAATTTATATGTAAAATTTAGATCATAAATATTAAGGTACAGATGGATAAAAAGTACCTGGAACGTTTGTGCAAAATTAATTTGAAGCTATGTTCATGTAAATATTAATTATGTTAAAATGTTCCAATACCAATAACATATTTTTTTCTTATTGTAAAGTGAATAGCCTAAAATTAAACATACGATTATCTAAACACAATATAATTCAACAATAAAACCTTTAGTATTAGCCTTTACTAGTTAGAATAAAAAAGAATACCATTGAAACGCGTAAATGCTTTTATCTCAAATTCAATTTACTGTGGAATGAAACATTTTCGCATAACTACGTCCAATTGGTCAACAGAATTATTTATTATAAAAAAGGTGAATAAATCCTTGCCAGTGACATATCAAATAGAAGATCAAAGAAAGCAAAAAATATTAGGAGCTTTTTACGAACAAGAACTACTAAAATCTAATTATCCTGACGTTTATTTAATAGAAAAGGTTTTGAAAAAGAAAGGAAATAAATTGTATGTTAAATGGTTAGGTCTAAGCAGTGCAGAAAATAGCTGGATTGAGAAAGATGAAATAATGAACTAAGATATTATATAACTATTTCTCATTTGAAATCCTATCATTATAATTTGAGTAATGCAAGGAGGTGGACTAGTTAACAACATAATTAATAATCTACCATTCGAAGTTCATTTGCCGGGATATAATTATTGCGGACCAGGAACTAAACTTCACAAACGCTTAGCACGTGGTGATCGAGGTGTAAATAAGCTAGACGAAGCTTGCATGCAACACGACATTGCATATACAAACCATACTGACTTATCTAACCGTCATAAAGCCGATTTACAACTACTTAACATGGCTAAACAAAGGCTTAAATAAAAAAATGCAGGAAAAGGTGAAAAACTAAGCTCTTGGTTAGTGAGCAAAGTTATGAAAGCGAAACTAAAGTCTGGATCTGGCATTAAAACATTTAAAACCTTAGTTTCAAAAATAAAATCAAAAATTAAGAAACTCAAACATAAGGATGATAAAACTTTAATAAAAGCAGCTTACTTAACCGCAAAAAAGTTATTTCCCAACATTCACTATCGAATTCGAGTACCCCGAGTAATACCCTTACCAAAGAGTGGAGGAGTTCTACCTTTAATTCCAATTTTCGCTGGTTTATCAGCTTTAGGGACTTTAGCTGGTGGTGCAGCTGGAATTGCAAAAACCGTTAATGATTATAAAGCAAGCAAGCAAAATTTACAAGAAACAGAACGACATAATAGAGCTATGGAGGCTTTAGTGTTGGGCGTGGGTTTATACATTAAGCCCTATAAAAGTGGTAAAGGATTATTTATAACTTCAAAAAACTAAGAAATATGCTACCCAAGCGTCCTCTAACTGATGTAGACATCCAGAAGTATTCAAGAGACATCCCATATTTTCGGGGGGTCTACATGAAAGATCGACTACCTCGGAAACCGAAACACATTGAATGCGGTATCGTTAACTTAGACGATTCCAAGAATGAAGGAACCCATTGGGTAGCTTATACTAAAGTATATAATCACTGTGAATACTTTGATAGCTATGGGAATCTAAAACCTCCGATGGAATTGATGCAATATTTAAAAAACTGCAGTGTTTTTTATAACTACACAAGATATCAAAAATTCAACGCAGTTAATTGTGGTCATTTATGCTTATACTATTTGCAGACTTTTTGGAATAAAAATGTGATATAAAATATACACTTCTCTTTCATTTCAATCATTTGCAAGATGTCCCTCACTTTGTCGATTACTGGAGACTCATCAGTGTTAACTACATACTATCCCAATACGTTACAATTAGATGGAGAGTATGAGTGTGCTTTGTTGCACTTTTCTACGTTTAATTCTATTCCAAACATTGATAAAAGTAATAATAAGTTCTATTATGGCTCTGATGAAGTTATTGCAATACCGGAAGGTACTTATGAATTGCAAGATATCGGCGATTACTTAAAATCAGAAATAAAAAATGCAGCGATCAAATTACGGTGTAATAATAACACTTTAAAAACCACAATATTTTGTACAAAAGACATTAATTTTATCAAAGAAGGCTCTTTTAAAAAACTATTAGGATTTGACAAACAAATCTTGAAGGCAAATAAATGGCATGTGTCATCGTTTCCAGTCAACATTCTACCTACGACCGTAGTCAGGGTTGAATGTGATATTGTAAGTGGTTCATATATAAACGGTGAACCAAGTCATATTATTCACGAATTTGCACTTAATGTGCCACCTGGATATAGGATCATAGAAATTCCGAAGAACGCTATATATTTTCCAATCAACCAAAACACCATAAGCTGCATACATATCAGGCTGCTAGATATAAACAATCGATTAATCAATTTACGTGGTGAAGAAGTGCAAGTATATTTGCATCTTAGAAGAAAAAATGATTGACTACAATAAAAATGTGAGTCAACAAGTAAAGAATATCAGTTCTGCTCGAGCTACCTATCAAATAAGTTCTATCTCTAAAAAGAAAACAAAATTAACTAAAGATAATAAAGCATTCCTTAGAGCGATCGGATTGTTAAAATGAATATCTTAAACGTTTTAGCCCCTCCGAATTATGATAATACTATAGAAGGTATCGAATTTCATTCCTACAAGCCATATGTAACAAGTTTTAACAGGAACGATGAAATTCGTATACCTATCAACCAACAAGACTTGTACATATTACCATCGGCTAGCACTCTCTATTTGGAAGGAACTGTTATCGTTACCAAAAAAGATATGAAAGACCAAGCTACTAGTGTCCATTTTACGAATAATGCTCTACTCTATTTGTTCCAAGATATAAGATATGAGCTAAATGGAGTGGAAATTGATAAAATAAAAAATGCAGGTATAACAACAACCATGAAATCACTAATTTCAATGAATGAAAGTGAATCTAAAATGTCTAATGCCTTTTTTTTTTTTTTTTTTGGGCCACGGTATCCCTTTCGGACTTTCCCGCAACCCCAGCAGGCATCGGCCCTAGTGGGCCCCGCCATTGGTGCTGACATCTCTTTGAGGCGCGCGTGGAACACAACGCGCCGTCGACCCGGGCCTGGTCCTTATCGGGGGCGAGCTACCCATTGCTCACCGCCCGCAAGCCCGCGCCTACGGTGGCCGGGAATCCTCCAAGGAGTCCCGACGCCCAGGGCGTCTCCTACGGCGGCTAGGCGCGTGAGGGCGCGAACTTTGCCTCTCCCTCACGCGCTCCGCCTCCTCCTTTGCGAGCATTACTGCTTCGCAGAAGGAGGTGACGGCTCCCCATTCCCTCTCGCTCCGTACCATGGCCTGCACCAGGGTTGGACGCGAGAGGTCACTGCCGCCGATCGCCTCCACGAGGACACGGCGGTGCTCTGCCCAAGCCGGGCATACCTCCACCGTATGCTCCACCGTGTCCTCCGGGCGATCCACACAATGGTGACACCCGGGCGCTTCCTCCCGCCTTATCCGGAACAGGAACCTCCCGAAACAACCGTGTCCGGTGAGGACCTGTGTCAGGCGGAAGGTGAGGACGCCGTGGCGCCTCTCTAGCCACTCCTCAAAGAGGGGACTTATCGCCGCAATTGTGGCGTGCCCAGCACTGGGTTGCGACAATCGCACTCTCCATGTCGCCATGAGATCCCGCCGAAGCTCTGTCCGCTGTGCCGCGACTTCTCGCGGCAGCGGAGTTACGCCCCGGCGTTTCGCCTCCTCGCGGCACTCCCATATGTGCGCGAGGACTTTCGCCTCTAGATCCCACGGCGGCAATCCGGCAAGGAGGCTCGCCGCCTCACCCGAGACCGTGCGGTATCCCCGGACAAGCCGGATGGCCATGACCCTTTGGGACGCGTTCAACCGGCGGGCTGGCCGCAGCCTCAAAGAACGCGCCCACACAGGAGCCCCGTAAAGGGCCATGGACCGCACGACCCCCGCGTAGAGCCTCCGGCAGGAGGCGTTTGGACCCCCCAGATTAGGCAGGAGCCGCTTCAGAGCAGCCCCAGCCTTCTCCAGTCTGGGAGCCAAACGTCGGAAATGCTCCACGAAGTTCCACCGGCTGTCGAGGACAAGTCCCAGGTACTTCATCGTCGACTCGACGCCGATGTGAACCCCTCCTACCGTTATTTGGGAACCCAAAGGTGGCGCGTTCCGAGGACCATGAAAACACATGGCATCGGACTTGTGTAGGGCCACCTCGAGTCCCAATTGCCGGATCCTGTCGACGATTGTCGCAACCCCGCGTGTCGCAATTTCGGCCGCCGCCTGGTGCGACCTCCCCTGCGCCAGGACCAACGTGTCGTCAGCGTAGCAAACCACGCTGACGCCGTCGGGGAGGTCGGCGCGCAGCACCCAGTCGTATCCGATATCTCACAGATACGGCCCCAGGACCGATCCCTGTGGGACACCGCACGACATCTCTCGCCGGTTCCATTCTCCCAGGTGACCGGGGTAGATGACGGCCCTGTCCGTCAGGTAGGCCTCGACCACACGTCGGAGGTAGATCGGCACCCCGTGATACCGGAGTGCCTCTCTAATGCAACTCCAGGGCAGGGTATTGAAGGCATTGGCGATGTCTAAAGACACCGCCAAGACGACCCCACCCCGGGCAACAGCATCCCCCGTCGTGAGGGCCCGCACGCGCATGATGGCGTCCACCGTGGAGCGCCCTCTGCGGAAGCCAAACTGGCTCTCCGTCAAATCCGGCCCCACCCGCACCAGATGCCCGACAAGGCGGTCTGCAATTACTCTTTCAAAGAGCTTGCCCACCTCGTCGAGCAGCACGATGGGCCGGTAGGCAGACGGAGAGTCCGCAGGGCGCCCCGGCTTCTTAATGAGGACCAGTTTCCCCGTCTTCCATCGAAGTGGGAACTGGCCCCTCTCCAAGCATGCGCTTAGTAGCCCTCTTAGTCGAGGCCCGAGAGCCTCCAAGGCCAGGACCCATGCTTTCCCAGGTAAGCCGTCGGGTCCTGGGGCGGTATTCTTGGCATTCAGCCTACGTACCGCCACTCTCATCTCTACCTCGGTCACCTCCGGAGCATCGTCATCGTCGTCGGCGGTGTGGTCCGCAGCGGGCACCGCAGTAGGCGGAGCCATGGGCGGAGCGGTGTGTTCCCCTCTCGAGGGGAACAGAGCGCTCACCACGTCCTCCACAAGCTGGGGCCGGAGACTCTGAGTCAGCGGGGGAGCCCATGGGCGGATTTTTTCCCGCACCAACTTGTATGGGCGTCCCCACGGGTCCCTGTCCAGAGTCGCCAGCGACTCCTCGCGGGCCAGTCCCCTGGCCCGCTGGATCTCCGCTTGGAGGGCGGTCTTCGCCGCTCTGTACCCCTCGTACAACTCCGCCTGAATGGCTTCCGTATCCGGAGGGCGGATACGGAGCCTGCGGTGCCTGGCGTACCGGCGTCGCGCAGCAACGCACGCGGCGCGCAGAGTCGTCAGCTCTTGAGACCACCAGTACACCTGGCGCGAAGCACGGCCGGGCTGGACCCGGGGCATTGCCACGTCACATATGTCGGACATGGCCTCCCGGAACCACTCCGCCTCGTCGTTGATGTCAGCAGGCCTGTCCGGTGATGACACCCAGGTCTGCACGATCGAGGCTTCCAAGAGGAGCTCCCGGTCCAGCTGCTTCAGCGCCCACCGCGGACCACTCGAGGCCTGTCGGACCAACGCGCCCGAGGTCTGGGCGGAGACGTCGAACCGGATGTACCGGTGGTCGGAATAGGTCTCCACCCCCTCCATAACGCGCCAGTCAACAACACGTGGTGACAGAGCGGTGCTGGCGAACGATATGTCCACCACTGATTCGCCCCGCATCCGCACACACGTGGGGACAGAACCCCGGTTTAAGACGGCCAGGCCTGTCTCCAGAGCCCAGCCCTCCACCATCCTTCCCCTTGTGTCCGTATACCGGGAACCCCAAGCCACATTCTTGGCATTGAAGTCCCCGAGGACGAGCACGGGGAGGGAACGAAACCCGACGACGATGGCTCTCAACTCCCCTAGGGAGTTGTGGAACTCGGCAAGAGTCCGGTTCGGGGAGAAGTATGCCCCTACCACGACAATCTCCCCGAACCGTGCTGCAACGCAACCCCTTCCTCTCCTGACACCTTCGAGGGATGGGGTACCGGCGGCGGCCGACGAAATTAGGGTCACTGAGCCGCTCAGGTCCTCCACCCAGTCATCCCTGGGCGGGACAAAGTACGGCTCAGCGACCACGGCGATGTTAATCGACCACTGCGCCATGCTCTGGAGCAACAGATCCTGAGCGGCGGCGCAGTGGTTGATGTTCGCCTGGAGGAGGCGTAATGGGGCCGTTATTGGCACTCCATACCCTCCCCCTCCCGAGCCCCCTGTGAGGGCACAGCGGCGGCAGCAGTGGCGGCGGTTATGGCGGTGACGGCGGTGGCGGTGGTGGCGGAGGGCTTGCCTCCGCCGCGGGCTTTGGCGGGTGAAGCGCAGGCCTTGCTCCCGATCCGGTGTTCGGCCGGCTTGCCAGCCGCCGCACATACAACGCACTGCGGCGTGGCGCTACACGAGCCGGCCTTGTGACCGGGCTGGCCACAGCGGTAGCAGAGACCGCTGCGGTCCACCTCCGAGGTGCATTTAGCTCCCACGTGGTTGCCCACGTGGCAGCGGAAGCACCTCAGGGGTCTGGGTTCCAGCAGTTTGACCTGCGCAGAAACCCAGCCCACCAATAGCCTGCAGCCCTCCCCGGTAATTTTCTTGGCCGCCGTCACGGGGCAGCTCACCGTAACGGCTCGCATCCCCACAGAGTCAGGACGGATGGTGCCCGCCCTCACCTGCTCGGCAGAGCACCCCCCAGTCCTCACGACAGCGGCCACCACCTGTTCCTCCGTCACCGAGTCGTCCAGTCCCAGGATGCGGATGTCCACGCACTTGGTGGGCCTGGTCACTCGGGCCTCATCCCCATTTATGGCCGCCCTAAGCCTTTCGGCCAGAGCGTCAGCGGCCGGGCCACTGGCCGCACCGGGGACCTGCAACATCCGGGCCCCAGTCGCAGTGACCCTTACCCGGATGCCATTTTCGGCGCCGAGCTCCTTTAGGTCCACTGCCGCCCCCACCTTGGCGAGTACGTCCCGATAGGACACGCCCTTTTTTGCCGCTTCCGGCTGTAGTGTGATCACTACCGCTGCGGCCTTCGGGGCGCGGAGCCTAGCCGCGACGCTTCGCTCCTTGCGCCGCTGCCGCCTCTCCCTTCTTTTGGCCGCCTTCCTTGCCTTCTTCTTCTCCCCGGCTACTTGCCAATCGGCATCGGCCGGAGAAGATTCCGGAGGTGGAGGTGGTGGCGGCCGCTGTCTCGCCGCCAGGGCCGGGGCCTTCGCTACCTGCGCAGCCGCCCCTTTCCTGGTCTGCCCCGACGGGCCTGGTTTGGCCGCGGCAGCTGCAGCGGCGGCATACGACGCCTTCCGCTGGCCCGAGGCCAGCTCGCTTGCCGCTAGTGGGGGGCGCAGGACGATAGCCTCTAAGGCGGAGAAGCGGTTCCGCAAAGCAGCCATCTCCTGCCGCACCAGGGTCAGGATACGGTCTTCAGCAGGCACTGACCGTCCCTGCCCATGCGCCTCTCCCCCCTTTTTCGCCTCCCGGGAGCCGGCTCCTCGGAGCGCAGCCAGGTCTGCTCGGAGCTCCCCGTTCTCCTTCCGGAGAAGCTCCATGGCGGCTGTCAGGCGGGCGACCTCCTCTCGCAATTCGGACATTCTGTCCGACGGAGGCCCGAGTTGGAAGGCCTTAGCTGCCGCCATAATAGAGGCCGTGGCTGACGAGATGGCCTTGTCTTTAGAGGACTTGATCCTCTTAATGGCCACCTCCTTGACCGCGGCTACCACGACCTCCGTGAACCGAGCCTCACGCTCCGTGTTGGAGCCGCCGACGGCGTCCGGTTCACCACCTGATAACTCTGAGGGGGCCGCACTGCGGCTGCTCCCTCCAGGGGCCGGCTCAGCTGGGCTAGCTGGCCTCTGTTCCCCAGCCTCCTTGGTGGAGAGGGTGGCCCCTCTACCGACACCTTTTTCCCGGGCCCCACCCCGCCGGCTAGAGTGGATCTTCTTCCGCTGTGCGGAGACCCACTCATCGGAGGATGACCCCGAATTGGGACGCTTCCGGAAGAACTTTCGGTTCTTCTCGGAAGCCCCCACCACTTCGCGCTCCGCGCCAGATGCGGCGTCGGACTCCGACCCCGCACCACTCTCCTCTCCTTCGTTTGTTGGGTTATTATATTTTTCCATATTGTTCCCACGAGTATAAAAAAGTTCCAACCAACCAACCAAAAATCGTGGTTCGCACTAACGACTAATTTAGCTACCCATTAGTCAAGCTAACAACCTCCCTCACGGTGCGCCGCCGCTTGGAGGTTTGGGGTGATTTTTTATAGAGGTTGTCTTCCTCGCGGCCCGGGCGGTTAAGCCAAGACCCTCGACCCCCGTCAAATGCCAGAGACATGACCTACACAATCTTCGGGGCTACGAGACCAACGGTGGCAGCAGGAGAGAACTTCCTCCTGCCTGCCCGACGGCAGAGTTAGTGCACGCCGAGCCCGCTTTCACTCAAACGCTGCTCAACGTGTGCTCCTTAGAGTACACGTTAGAGCGTTCCTCTGACAGGATATTAGCATACGGGCAACGACCCCCCTTAGATACTCAATACCTAAGGGGAGACATTGCCCGCACCCCAGGGTGCACCGTCCCGGAGACTGGCCTTCCCCCCGGACGTATCCATAAGGGAACTCCAGCCCACGGGCACACGGGGAGGTTTCCTGTCCAAGCACCCCAAAATGTCTAATGCCTGGGGATGGAATATTGATGGTGTAAAAAATGTCGATGGAGGAAGATTTTCTGCTTCTATACCACTTCGTAACATTCTCGGCTTTGCTGAAGATTTTAATAAAGTCGTGATAAATAGTAGACATGAACTGATATTACTAAGAAGTAACACTAATTTGAACGCTGTAAAACTTAATACTGGCGAAGTGGTGTATGATGTTCAGATCAACAAAATCATATGGCGCGTACCGCATGTTAAAGTATCAGACAAAGAAAAAATTACTTTGTTAAAACTATTAGAAAAAGATCAACCGCTTCGAATGATATACAGAAATTGGGATCTGTACGAATATCCCGCTTTGCCAAAAACTACGAAGCATACCTGGTCTATCAAAACTTCATCTCAAATAGAAAAACCAAGATACATTATTGTTGGTCTACAGACAAATAGGAAAAACAATGCAAGTTCTGACATGTCTCAATTCGATCACTGTCATGTTCGAGACATTAGAGTGTATCTCAATTCAACCTACTTTCCATATGAAAACCTGAATATAAGTTTTGCTAATAACAGAATCGCTTTATTATACGAACAATACACTAGATTTCAACAGTCGTATTACGGACGTCGGCCGGAGCCCATATTAAGCGAGAAGCAATTTAAAGATTTAGCACCGCTGTTTGTTGTTGATTGCTCTAGACAAGCTGATAATCTGAAGACAGGTCCTGTTGTGGATGTAAGAGTGGAAATTGAGAGTGATACAGAGATACCAGATCAAACATCAGCATATTGTCTCATTCTCAACGATTGCATTGTTGAATACAAACCATTAAGCAATATTGTAAAGAAGCTATCATGAAGCCGGATACCGTCATAGTGGAAATCCAAGGATTTAAAGATTCGACCAATTATTTTATTGTGAAAGAAGTGGCCATTGTAAGTCAGGAGCATACACAAACGTTCTTGGTAAAACCACCATATTCATTCCATTACCTAACCCAAGAAGAAAAAAAGCAGGTGAGGTGGTTAGAAAGAAATAGAGGAATTTACTGGAGTGAGGGCTACGTAGACTATACAGAATTTCGTCGCGTGATTATACCCTATTTAGAAAATAAAAAAATTATTACGAAGGGATTAGAAAAAATTCAGTGGATCAAAGACTTATGTGATAACTGTGAAGTGATAGATATAGGTGAAAAAGGATGTCCTAATTTTTCAAGATTGACTAAGAAATATTGTAAAAATATTAATGAATTTAAATGTGTAAATCATAGACTGAATTGTGCTTTGAATAATGCTATATGTATTAAGAAATGGTATTTTGACAATAACATGTCTATATTTAATTTATTTTGTTAATAAAAAATATTTTAACCTACTTGTGTTTATTTTATTTAAACATAACTCTACTAATAATTAACTATGATTCACACATATGAATCTCTAAATTAGATGTAGCAAAATAAGTCATGTAAATAAATTTAATTTCAAGTACCTAATAATTTAATACAATATTTTTATAACAATTAATGTGAACTGGGAACGAATAGTAAGCTAAACATTATTTTCCTACAGTTAATTTGAAGTTCAAGCAATGTAATGTATAATAAAACATACGTAATTTAAATTAGAAATATATTTTTTATTTATTCTTTATATTATTTACAAATATGTAATGATTTCTTAATACATTTTCTTAATTCTATTTACCTAGTTGCTACATGAATTACAACAAAAACTTATATTACCTATTTGATAATTCTTTTATTAATACATTCATCGTTTACCTACTTATTTACAAAATTGATATTAATACGTAAAACATTTATTTATCTATTTACAAATTTGTGATGCATAATTATTATTCTACAATAAGACAGAAAATTATTTTATTTATACATTTATCATTTATTTACCAATTATAAATTATAATATTTAATTATTTCATCTTTCTAACCTAAACATACTTTATGTATTATTTATTTCAACATTAATTACAATAAAATTTAAAACTTATTCTACACAATAACTTATGAACTATTTTTAAATACAGAAAAATAAGAAAAAATAACTTGCCATAACTAATACTAATTACTTACTTAATAATATCACTAATAATAGTCATCGCAGAGTTTCTTGGATATTTTGTTAATTAACGACATTGTCTCGTCCATAACATTGTCGACTGGTTCACTGACTACATACTGCGCACTTATCACTATCACCTCCTCATTGTCACTTGCAGGTTCTTGATTTTCACTGATGTCCAAAACTTTCACTTGTATAAGTCGTAAACCTTTTTTCTTTTCATTGTTTACGACGTACGATTGACACGCAGACTGCTCAGATGATTTTCGTTTTTGGCACTCCCGTCTTGCTCTAGGCTTCTTATTGGCAGACCCGTGTGCTTCTGGGATATGCCAACTTAAACTCGGAGTCGGGAAACCTTGACCGTATTGGGAGAAGACCATATCAGGCGAATCTGACATTATTGAAGATCTGAAACAAACAAAATAGTCATTAATATTATTTAATTGTATAACAAAAAAGGAAATAAAAGATACACAGAACAGAATATACTTACGAGTTATTTGCTTTGAACCGATGTGACCACTCCAACAAGTGACTGCGTAATGTAATGACATTGTTTATGATGGATGAATGTTCTAGTGTAACCAGAGCCTGTACAATATATTGCGAATCAATTTCATGTTGAATTCGACAAGTTTGAACCTGTATCCTTGTGGACAGCGCTTACCTCCTCACGAGCGCGAACACCTGATAAGTGTCGTATTTCTCAATGCCGCGCGCCGGCGGCGCCGGGCGCGCGCTTATTCATCAGGAATTGTATACATTTTTATAATAATACATAAGTATATTATTTTACTTAGTACTTGCTTTATTACTGCTAACCAATTTCAAGTTTCAACAAGTTGAAACATGCTTGTAATTGCACAGCACATTGAATGCAAGCAGAATGTCTGATCGGGTTGTCAATGGGTATAGAAATTAAACACATATTTGAATAGAATAGTACCTAAATTTATTTTGTATATACAAAAGAAAACTTAAACCTAATTAAGGATACAATTACCTTAAAATTAAGGATCAATAATAACTAAAGTATTACTAAGTAATAAGTAAGATGGGTGTAATTACAAATGTAGAAAAGCCATAAATTACAAGTACCTAGTAGGTTTTAAAATTTTAGACTTATCCGCACCTGAAACTACCAACCTCACCTAAACTTATATATGTAGGTTGTTGAATGGTAATTAGTGGCCGATAGCAAAAAGGGAGATTCTACTCCGCAAATGCAACAATTTTATCTCTATGGGACTCATGCCAAAATCTAAAAAATTCGCGTTCGCATGATCAGCGTTTTTTGAGATTTCGACATTGGACCCATGGAAATAATTATTGTACCTACCTATTTGCTGAGTAGAATCTCCCTTTTTGCTGTCGGTCATTAATTACCAGTCACCCAATATACTGTAAGTAGTTAAGTTTAACAGTTAACTAGCATTATTTTCTATAAATAATTACCTACCTATTTGGGACATCTAGAACATACATCCTATCAACTAATTTTGATAAAACACAGTTGTATTTTAAAAATTCATTTTTCGATTCAAGTTGTGCCAAGATTGTTTACAACTTATGTCAAGTAGAAAAAAACGGAATATACCTACATAGGTACATACCATTTGATTGGTAGTACATATTATTATCTAATATTTCTTAACATATATTTAGACAGTTACATTTTTACAATCAATAAAATACATGATATAGTGAATCTGATTTAGTTAAATTATAATAGTGGATTACATTAATATAGTTGTATTACCCCAGGCCAAAGTAGAGACCTTATCAGCGCATAGCAACCGTTTATCGTCATTACTTGAAAGTGCTACTTTATTTACATCCTGGGTAAATATTTCATGTTTTATAGACCTAAATAGTATATTTTTTTTGCGAATGACATCGCAATTGTACAAAACATTTTTATAATCTAACATATTTAAATTTGCTGTAACATTTTTTCTTGTGCCTTTTGCTTTTTTTATTGTTTTATTTAAAGTTTTAATACAATACAATTTTGAGCGCAGTCCTACGAACTCTTGGATAATTTTACCACCCATTTCATCCTTAAACAGACCTGGAATCTTCTTATTAATAATTGGCAGGTTAAATTCGTTGTTTAAATCGTAATTGCTTGTGTCAAAATATTTTAGAAAACGGACCTTGAAATCTTTATACACGTCATTACTCTGCACATCATAAACAAGACTATCTGTGTCAGTATAGCACAATTCAATTCGGTTACCATAAAAAGGTTTTATAATAGAATAGTGGAAATCATACATGTGAGTCTTAGATAATTCTAATACTGTAAACCCTATGTATATCGGTTTATTAAGAATAATACGCGAAGGTTTCATTTGTATTGCTACTAGATCATCAGAAAATATAGAGGAGCTATGAAAATATGGGCTGGCTATTAATTTTTCAGCACAAGTAGTCTTTTTTGTTTTATTGCTTAAGTCACACCACTTGTTTACTAACTTCACATCTATTCGATTTTCATTATTTTCTAACGTCTTTCCAAAAATACTATTGTTTAATAATTTGAAAAAATCTTGTTCAAACGTTGACTTTGCTGTTTGTCGTAACTGAGTATTAATATCAATATATTGCTTTAAAAAACAACTTTGCTTAAATGTAATAGCACGGTGAATTTTTCTTAATACTAAACCATGCTGCAAGCATTTTTTTAAATGTACATAGTGAATAACATAGTGATATTTATCATACAAATTGGGTATTAGTTTTCTGTTCTTACCACCCGGTGGTAAACATTTTTCTGGACAAAATGGAAAGTCATTGTGTTCAATGTGCAAATTCTTTGGATATATTAGATCTACTTCAAGAATGTAACCATTTTCCGCAGTATCACTGATGTCAGTTAAGTTTAATTTTAAAAGTTCTATTTCTTGTTTATTCATTAATCTAAAGTCAGAATAGGGTAGCGATTGACACATACTATAGCCGTATAAATTGTTACAGTCTAAATAAATGATAAACGAATCTGGATGGGATGGATCGTAGGTGTCTAAATATTTATTATTGGCTTTAATGTGCCTTTTGGAACACATACAAACACCACCACGAATACCTTTTTGTATCATTCTAAAAATTTCAACATCACTTATCAATTCTAATTGAACTCCGGTTTTTAAAAGCATTGCATCAAAAGATAAACTTGGTGCTGTTAGATAAAATGCGGGATCCAGATTATAGTGTCGTTTACAAGTTTTACGAAAATTTTCAAATACATCTGTTAGCAAAAGAACGTCGGTTTTAAGATATAAATCTGTATACATACCCATATTTTGGATATTAAATACAGACCAAACGGAGCAAGCATGTGCATAATCTTCGTCGGAAATGGGTTTATTACTCAAAGAGTTATAAAAACATTTTTTAGACGGCAAACACGTATCTTCATAACGTTCCCATTGACACATATAGTCGTATGGATATATGCCTTTACGGGTAAGTAGGTCAAATTCGTTTTGGTCCAACTCTCCGGATCACAGGGAAGCATATGGAGCGGCTAAGCGCGCTTGCAAAAAAGCTGTTGCCAGGGCCCGCAGCAAAAGTCTGTTGCCCTTATACGACAAGCTGGAAACTGCGGAGGGGCAAAAGCTTATTTTTAAGCTGGCGCGTGCCCGGGAAAAAGCTACACGGGACATTAGCAAATGTCTCTGTGTAAGGGACGCCCAGGGTAAGTTGCTCTACGATGCCCCCTCTGTTAAGGAGAGATGGTGCACATACTTCGCGGAGCTGTCTAAGAAACAGCATCCCCATAACCTTCCTCCCGAACCGCCTCCTAACCTTGGACTTATTTCCCCAATTTCCCCCGACGAAACCCGCATCGCTCTTCGCCACATGAAGAACCGGAAATCGGTCGGGCCTGACAATGTGCCAATTGAAGTGTGGAAGGCGATGGGCCCACATGGTGTGGACCTTCTGACGGATCTTTTTAACCGCATCCTGATCACCAAGGAAATGCCGAACCAGTGGCGATTTAGCCTGATTATTCCTGTTTACAAAGGCAAAGGTAGCGTACAGGATTGTAGTAACTACCGCGGTATCAAGATCATGTGCCACACCATGAAGCTCTTCGAGCGCATCATTGACACACGGCTCCGTAGCGAGTGCCCTGTCTCTGAGTGTCAATATGGCTTCCGGGCGGGTAACAGCACCATGGACGCAGTGTTCGCCTTACGGACCCTGGCTGAGGCTTACAGAGAGAGAAGGAGAGCTTTGCATATGGCCTTTTTAGACCTGCAGAAGGCCTTCGACTGTATACCTCGGCAGTCTATCTGGTGGGCACTTCGCTTCAAGGGCGTCCCCGAGGCCTATATTGACATTATCAGAGACATGTACCGCAATTCCGTGTCCTCTGTCCAGACCGCTGTTGGCGAATCCAATGGCTTTCCAATATCTGTTGGCGTTCACCAAGGCTCGGCTCTTAGCCCGTTCTTGTTTAACGTGGTGCTCGATGTAGTTACGGCAAACATCCAAGATCAGCCTCCATGGCTAATGATGTATGCCGATGACATCGCCCTCGTTAATCAGAACAAAGCCCATCTTGAGCGCAAAGTCAACATTTGGAAGGACACGCTGGAAAACGGTGGTCTGAGACTAAATGTGGCGAAGACTGAGTACATGTCCTGTGGCAGCACCGATGCAAACACCATCCGTATAGGTTCGGACCTGATCACAAAGTCCGATAGGTTCAGGTACCTTGGATCCGTGCTGCACGAGTCTGGCAACGTGGACGACGATGTCCAAGCACGTATAGGTGCGGCTTGGGCGAAGTGGCGCGAGGTAACGGGCGTTGTATGCGACCGCAAAATGCCTCTGAAGCTCAAGGGGCAGATATATAAATGCATCATACGGCCTGTCCTACTATATGGCGGCGAATGTTGGCCAGCACTAAGCAGACACACCCAGGAGCTTCGCGTCACGGAGATGAAGATGCTGAGGTGGATGAGCGGCGTAACTCGATCCGATCGCATGCGCAACTCATTCATCCGAGGTAGTCTTGGTGTCCGTGACGTGGGGGAAAAACTGCAAGAGTGTCGTCTGCGATGGTATGGCCACGTCATGCGTCGCCCTATGGAGTACGGTGGTCGGAGATGCATGAATATGGCTGTCCTTGGGGCTAGGTCCCGTGGTCGCCCTCGCAAGCGCTGGTTGGACGTTGTCAAGTCCGACATGAGAGCCAATGGCCTGACTGAAAAGGATGTTGAAGATCGGGCAAAGTGGAGGAAGCTCAGTCGGAAGGCGGACCCTGGCAATAGCCGGGATTAACGCCAGGTGGAAGAAGAGGTCAAATTCGTTTTGGTCAGGAAAATAAGATTTTAATTGTTGAAACTCTTGTTTTTTCATTGTACTGACCAACTTTTCTAAGCTGGTTCCTAAAAACTTAAAAGAATCTACAAACCGGACCTGTATGCTTTCCTCGGAGGAAATCGGAATAAACTTTGTAAATGAGATATAGTTTTCTTTTGTTTTAGGTATTACTTTAATAGATCCAGGAGCTTCACCTAATTCTTTTATGAAAAGGTGACAATCATAACCAGATAAATTATGAAAAAACACAGGCAAAAATTTAGGTAATTTAAATTGTAAGTTACAATAGCTGTGAGCTGCACCGCGATATTTACCTGTTAAATGACAATGATCACGAACTCTATCACCGAACAAGAAGTGCTCGCAATTGTGACATGTTATCGCGTTTTCAAAGTCGCGAGTATTATCGTAGGTGTAAATCATAGGAACATAATTTTTAAAAATATTATGAATTTTTTGCGCATCTTTATAGATAGACTTTACAAAATTTGGTACACAATCCGAACCGCGATATGAAACGTAACATGATAACCGTAAGCTACTGGCACGTGTCGCTGACGTGTTACAGTGCTCGCTTTAGTTGGATCAGGGTCACAAGATTCGTACCGTTCAAGCATTGTTTCAAAATCCGCGTATATAACAAATGGTACAATTTGCTTTCTATTATAATTTTTAAACTGTATAAAGGAGCCCTTGGAGGTAGTTCAGTGGCAATACCCCCACAACTATGCGAACTAAGATCATCATTTGAATTAAAAAACATTAAACAATTATCACAAAAGTAAAGTTTACCGTGGTGTTTTGATATTTGACTCTTAACAAGTCGTGGCAAGTCCTTAATTAAACAGTAATGTGACAAATCGCCCTTTTCTAAGTAGAGTAAATGAATTACCATTCCTTTCAAAGCTTTTGGTTTGTATAGCGGTCCCGTGACGATATTATTTTTTAAACCATAGATGTAAATACAAAAATTAGGGTTATTTAATTCGAACCGCGCAACATCTGAGAAACTTAATGGAAATGATATGTCCTTTACATTTAACACGTTTCGAAAATCAGGATAAGATGATACTCTTTCAGGATGACTTTTAGCTGGATATAAAGCGGCAACTACTGACCATAAAAAACAATATTCATCGTTATTGCGTATATTAACGCATGCTTTTTTCGATTTTATAGCAGCAGGCAATTCGATAAAGCCTGAACCGCGCAAAGGTTGATATTTGTTGACATTGACTTCCAAATGAGAACTGTACAAGAACGTCCATCCACTATCACGGTCTTGAAATTCTTCTATCTTTTTTGCTAAAGTGTTTTTAACTTGAGACAATAATGGTGTAAATTCATAATTCTGACGCAAAGTAAAATTTTTTGTGGAAAATGATTTCATCTCTTGACAATCATTTTTAACCATCAAAAACATAGCAAAATATTCGAAATTAACTTTTATACTAGTGTGATCTTTAAGGGACATATCAATTAAAGTTTTAATTTTGTCTTCAACAATATTTAAAAATGATTTTGGACAGTAATTCTCAGACGGATCGGCAATTCTATACGAAGCTATACGATTACGAAAAGCAGCATGTATTATTTCAACGCCTTCGCAAAAATACGAAATATTTTTGTTTTTATGATTAGTACTGCGTAGGTGACCTGTCCACTGACTGCGCTCAACGGATGTATTGCAAACAGTACAGAAAGGCATTTTTGTGTATTATTAGGTCTAAGGTCCACGTAAAATAGAGCAAGTTTTAGATTAACAACACAAACAAAAGACACAAATTATAATTATAACAAAGCTATGGTATCCCAAAGTCCCAAATATTTTTTACAGTTAACCTAAACCTAGCCTAGCCTTAGAATAAACGGATAACAAAAATATAAAATAATAGTTAATATATTATTTTATATTTATGTTGTCACTGTAGAACACGGGCTCCGAGTCTTGAAAGACTACATGAACCCGTCTCATAAACGTCTGCAGCGCGTCCCACTGCAGAGTTTCTTTGTTTAATTGAACTTTAAGTGCCACTAAGGCTTTTTTCCACCGTTCAAGTGGAGTCGTGGACGCTGCATCAGACTTATTATACACTTTTACCTCCACGTAAAAGTCACCTTGTAGATTCACCGCCCGCCGCAACTTCCCGTTAGCGACTCGGCTCACGAGAGACGACGTGAGGTCCTCGCTGCCGGTTGCTGGTGCGCGATGCTCGCTATCCTCTAGGCCGAAGAGGTCCGAGCTATCATGATGTTGTTTTTTACTGTAAAAAAATAAAATAATAAAGTACCTTATCATTACAATAACAGCACCTTGAAAACGTTCTATCAAAAAAGAACCAATGGAATAAGATTATGAATCATTGGATTGTGTTCCTGGTTTTAAGTATAGAAATAAATCCACTACTAACGTATAACACTCTTATTGGAATAAAATACACAAATACCTAAAGACAAGAAATAATAGAAATTACCTTGATTTAGATTTAGATTCCGATTGCGAGGTGGAGGTACTCTCAGAAGCTTTACGCTTTTGAGATTTCTTTTTTGGCTGCACCTTTGCAACCTCAGGTGCGCGATGTGTATATTCAGATTCGGAGTCAGACCTGTAATCGAGTAGACAACAATTAATTTCAAATAAAAAAAGTCTGTAAATAAGATTAGAACAATTGAACGCTCGACTTATGAAACACAACGACACTGAAATAACATAATTATTTTTTTAAATACTTACGTACATTTTATGGAAGTATGCGGTATTCGTAATTGACAATAAACTTAAGTGGAGCTTTTCACTAGAAGACGTTGGAGCCAATGTGAATTTTCATATAAATTAATCGAATTTAAGTAAAGAAAAATACAATCTCAGCAAATTTAACCTCATTACAAAATTAAACCTTAAATCAAAGCATTACAATTGTATTACTAACTTATGTCAGTTACGTCCATTTACATCATAATATTGATTCCGTCAAAATGCAATTTTATCGTGAGAAATGAAATATAAAGCCAGCATTTGTCCGACACCGACAAAGGTGCCGTTAGTTACCTGGCTTAGGTATAGGATTACTACAATTACTACTATTTATTTAATTTCTGTATGTTTGTTTATTTAAAAAATAATAACAAGACATCATTAGGTATGCACAGTTGTAAAATAATAGATTTTTGAGACTAATTTGAAAAAAAAATCTGGAGCAAATGTTTGGTGATTACTTTATTAGGTATATTTATATAATTAAAATACTTAGGGTAATAACGAATGCTGAACGAATTTATTAATTTAATTATTAACTTATAGGAAAAGGGATTGCGATAGGGATTCGAAGCTGAAACCGAGAAATATACATAATCCTATTTGCTACCAGGGCTATTCGCAATCCTATTTGCAGAGTCGAACTTAACCTGTACTTTGATCATATAGGGATGATCAGCCAGCGTCATCAATCAATAAGTTGCATTCGAAATAATTTATGTGCAGAAAAGTTTTGAACGGATACGCGTACCAAAACTAGTTTATTACGTATGTTGCAGTCAAACTGCAAATATTAATCCATCAACTATAATAGAAATATAAGTATAAGTAGTATATTAATAAAGTCATATAGTAGAAGTTATATTGAAATCTTACAGTTTTGATAATATAAATAGTATTTTTAAACAATCCCTAGACAATAAAGTTACTCATTAAAAATATTTTTATATTTATTTATTGTAACTACAAAGTCATAAAGGTCATAATTATTACAATAAAGTAATTTCCAAGATGAGTGTGCCGTACCGAAAATGAAGTAAGTACCTATTTTATATGAACATAGAAAGTCCTGTATAAGACAAATTTAAACAATGTTTGCAACAAGCGCAGTGCTTATCTTGCATATTATACAAAGGTTCCCATGGAAATTACACACACACACGCACATACCTTACATACAACAAAATATACGCAGCAAATTATTGCTACTTGCAATTTTGCAGTTTCACAGACTGTAAAGGCTCATTTACACCCACTCGTAATAGTTGTCTGATACGGTCGATTCCGACGCCGGCGCCGGCGCCAGATATTTCATGAAAGAATACAATGTAGCGAAACTGACCGGACTTACACACACCGCACGGTAAATATTAGTGTAAATGCGCCTTAACTCAGCGCGACGTGCGGTTGGATAGCAATCAGACATCAGTAGAAGACGTAACGTGTTCATTAACGTGTAAGTAGTGTCGTCTGGGTGAATATATTAAATTAAAATTTCGGATGTCCTCGGTACCAATCTGGTCGCATAATCTGAGTGCGCGTTGAACCTTTGTGGTAAGGCGCTATCTCTAACTTTGTGGAGGCATAGTGACAATCTGTCCCAAATTTTAGTTTAATGCATACGGTAGCCTAAAATTCAGATGTCCTCGGTACCATTCTGGTCGCATAATCTGAGTGCGCGTTGAACCTCTGTGGTAAGGCGCTATCTCTAACTTTGTGGAGAGACTAGTGACAATCTGTCCTGAAGTTTAGGTCATCGGTTCAGACAGCCGACGCATTTACTTGTTTAATAAACGTGTAAATTTTCATCTATATGAAACGAAATAAAATTAAAATTTCGGATGTCTAGCCGCAGGAAATAGAATGTGTGTGCACCTATGGGTATGCGCTATTTCTTTCTTCTGTGGACAGGCATAGTGACAATCTGTCCCAAGTTTTAGTTTAATATATACGATATTCTAAATTTCAGATGCCCTCGGTACCAATCTGGTCGCATAAACTGAGTGTGCGTTGAACCTTTGTGGTAATGCGCTATCTCTAACTTTGCGGAGAGGCATGAGGCAATCTGTCCTGAAGTTTAGCTTACCACGTTTCATGTAGATTTAAATTAGGAATAAATTCAGTAGTGGTGAAATGTGTAGTGAAACTATGAAAGAATGACAGTAAAGTAGTGTAGTGAAACAAAGTTTAAACCGTAGATCTGCTTTTGTTAATCGAGGTAAGTGGTTGATATGAAGAGCTAGTTATAGTAGGATGTTATTGGGTTTAGGGGTATGAGGAACAGGGTGTAAAGTTCTCTCATCCCCCATAGAAAAGGGAGGATCCTCCGACCAGACGGGTGTTGTGTCTGGCGGGCAATTGCCCAAGGACTGATGTCGGATAGTCTTATATATATGAATCGCGCGGTAAACTTAAATAGCGCGATGCAGGATCTGTGACGTCAGGTCTTTGATGCTTAGTTTTATGCGTATGTGGCGGTGTAGATGCCGCCACATCACTCCCCTCCGGAGACCGGAGGTCGATAGTGGGCTGAGTCTTGTATCTTGCGATGCTTGCCAGTGCCAGTTGAGGTTCCAGTGAGTCGGAACCGGGTGCCGCATAGTTCACAGTGGGTCGGAACTGTCTGCGGTGATTGAGGGTGCTTTGAGTTTGAGTTTTTGAGTTTGATTCCCCAGTGAGTCGGGGTGGCGCTGCGTTGTGATCCAGTGCGTCGGATGTGGTACAGCGCCTGGTTGCTGATGAGGCTGAGGGTAGTGACCAGGAATGCGCGTTCGCTGCATGCTGGTGGTCAGGATACCCGTTGAAGCCGTGGGTGCTGGCTGGCTGTGTGACTCGCCTCACGAAAGCTTGCGGGAGTGATGTTGATGACGTCACGCTGAAGTAGTTGCACGAAGGCTGCGTTGACGTTCATATTCGGGGTCACCAATTTAGGGGTATGAGGAACAGGGTGTAAAGTTCTCTCATCCCCCATAGAAAAGGGAGGATCCTCCTACCAGACGGGTGTTGAGACGGGTGTTGTGTCTGGCGGGCAATTGCCCAAGGACTGATGTCGGATAGTCTTATATATATGAATCGCGCGGTAAACTTAAATAGCGCGATGCAGGATCTGTGACGTCAGGTCTTTGATGCTTAGTTCGTATGTGGCGGTGTAGATGCCGCCACATGGGCATTCTACCACACCGAGAGTGACGAAGGCGAACGGAGTGAGCCGTAGGAACGGCAGGTGGGGTAGAATGCCCAATAATATCCTACTGACTCAACAGTACCTTTTATGTATCTTAATATTCTTTTAAGACATTTAAATAAAGTTACACTAGCACAATGCACATATCTGCTCAGGAAACCTACTGCAACAGATAAATCTGTCTAGTACAAGTAGCATACAAAAGACTGCCTACTAAACTTCTACAAACTTTTTCAATTTCTGTACTCTCACTTTTTTTTATCTCTTTGTAACAATTCAAAATAAAAGTTCTGTTCTATTGGAGTACATATAGTTTTACAATTTGACATTTGAAATGAATCTAACTATTTCAACAAATATCCTTTCTGATTAATTACAGTTATACAATTTTTAAGATCCTGTTTAATATTTTTATTCCCAAATAGTTACTAGCTAGACCCAAATGCTTCATTTTAAAGTTTTCACAAATTACATTTTTGAAATCATTTATTTGTTTTTTATTAGGTACTTCCAAAATACAACAAGTCATCTACAAAAAATAGCAAATAAATGTAATCATTATCAATATGTTTGAAATATAAACGTGGGTCATTCTTTGATCTTACAAAATTTTCATTTGTCATGAAACTATTGAACTTAGCATTCCAATATTTAGGAGATTTTTTAGAACATAGATTGACTTCTTTAATTTACAAATCTTATTACCTGGTAATCTCATAAAATCCGTTTCATTGATGTCTCCATAGAGAAATGCCCCTGTACCATCCATCTGGTACACTGGTTGTCTCTTCTGGGTAGCCACAGCCATCATGGCTTTGAAGGTTGTTAGTTTGGCAACAGGTGAGTATGTCTGGTCATCACAGTGTTTCTGCTCGAATCCTCGGGCTACTAAACGAGCCTTATAGACCTGTTTTCCTTCTGTGTCCTTGACTTTAAATACCCATTTGCTGCTTACTATGTTTTCCCCATCTGGAACTTCTGCACCTCCTCCCATGTATTATTTTCCTTTAATGTTTTGAGCTCTTTATTTATGGCTTCTTCCCATTTAATTTTATCAGGTCTTTTCATAGCTTCTTGGTAGGAAATAGGTTCATCACAGCAGTAACTTAGGAAAGTATTTTCTTCAGACTCTTCTCCTTGTTCATAGTCCTTGAACCAGCTTGGCTTTTTCCTCGCTCTTCTCGGTCTATCTGTTACCTCTTCCGTCTGTCCTGAAGTTTCCTGTGAATTTTCGTTTTCTTCTTCTACTTCTTCTTGTAGTATTGACTGCTCATGAAAATAATGAATAGAGTCCTGTTCATTATCACTTTCTATTATGTCAGGGTTCACTGTATCTTCATACTGGCTGTCTTCTTCTTCTGAAACTTGTTCTGTCTCTACTAGAATGTCAGAACCTACATGATATTCCTGCTCTTTTCTTCCATCTCTTTCTTTGTTTTCTTCAGACTGATTTTTAAATACTATATCTCGCTTAATCTCTACTTCATTTCTTTCAGGTAAGTATACAGAGTGGATTTTTGAGATGGGGCAGCAAGGGCAGCTACCTTAACCGTTGTAGCTACAGGAAAATGGTCTTAGGAGACTGTCCTTAACTTTCTGAAAATTTTTGATCTGCATTCACAGATTTTGAAAAAAAATTACAGTCGGCAAGAAAATGGGCTGTTTTCAATAAAATAGCCTAATTCAGCTTTGCTATCAAACTTTAACCGTTTTTGTTCAGGAACATGTACAGATACTTGACTACCCAAGACTTTAAGATTGTTAATGTCAAACTGTTCATCCCACCAAAGTTCATAGGGTGTTTTATTTTTCTCACGACTCGGACCAGTCCTATTGATGACGTAGACAGCTGTATTGATTGCTTCAGCCCACAGGTTTTTATTTAGGCCACTCTCTAGGAGTATTGTTCGTGTTGACTCAACCACTGTCCTCATGTCACGCTCTACACACCCATTCTGTTGTGGAGTGTAGGCCACACTTTTTTTGGTGTTGTATCCCATATGATTTAAGCAAGTTTTCCATTTCTTTACTGCAAAATTCTTTTGCATTATCACTTCTTAAATATTTCACTGTGAGACAAGACCATGGTTTACTTGCATTTCCTTTAAAAACTGTTTCAAATATTCTATAGACTGGCCTTTATATTTCAGAAAATATTGATAATACTAGCTTTCGCCCGCGGCTTCGCCCGCGTGGAGGTCGGAAATTGTCCTACAGGAAAGTACTTCCGGGGAAAAAAGTAGGTACTTTATCCAGGTTATAAATCATCAATTTGCAAATTTCATCCAAATCCGTTAGCCGTTTTTGTATAATTGAGTAACAAACATCCAAACACACAAACATACAAACTGTCACCTTTATAATATCAGTAAGATTACGTCATTATTAAGTTTTAAGTGGGTATATTACTGTAAAGTTTCTCAAAATCCGTTCAGTAGTTTTTGCGTAAAAGAATAACAAACGTCCATCCATCCATCCTCACAAACTTTCGCATTTATAATATTGGTAAGTAGGAGCACTCCCGAGGAGATATTTAGGACACTGGCAGCCTCATGGATGACCAAGGGCATTGAAGTCGGTAGTTGGACGTTGACAAACCTCCGATTTGTCGACGACATAGTACTTTTTTGCCCCCACAGCTCTGGTACTACAGACTATGCTTCAAGACCTAAGCACGGCAAGCCTCAGGGTTGGACTCACGATGAATCGGTCTAAAACAAAAACCATAACCAACAGCACTAAGTGTAGTTTCGAGGTAGATGGGCAGGAAACACATGTCGATGAGTACATCTACTTGGGCCAGTTAGTTGCTTTCGAAAACAGGTAACAAAAGGAATTCTATCGCTGCATCGAAAATGCCTGGAAAAGGTACTGGTCTCTGAAGACGGTAATGAAAGGCGATCTGCCGATCTCCTTGAAGCGAACACTCATCGATATGTGTATTCTGCCTGTCCTAACCTACGGTACGCAGACCTGGTCACTTACCGAGTCGCAAAAGTTTCTTCTTGGGGTTTGCCAAAGAGCAATGGAACGAAGCATTCTAGGCGTAAAACGAACTGATAATTATCGAAACTCTACGCTGCGCTCTAAAACGGGGATTCTTGATTGCATTTTAGCTTGGCAAAAAGGCTGCCAAGCTAAAATGGGATTGGGCGGGTCATGTAAGCCGCATGCATAGCGACCGCTGGGCAACAGTCTCCACACGGCGGGTGCCTGAGGATGGACGGCGCCGCCGAGGCCGGCCTAGGAAGAGGAGGCGAGACGACCTAGACGCAAACCGCAAGGGTTGGATCGAGGAGGCCCTGGAGAAAGATGCTTGGAAGTATTTGGGGAGGCCTTTGCTGAGCAATGGGACGGTGTAGGCTAATCGATAAATATAAAAATGTCGTGTCACGGTGCTTGGTCGCACTCCTCCGAAACGGCTCGACCGATTTTTACGAAAATTTTATGTTTATTTGGTAGGTTGACAATAGGTCGTAAAGAGGTAGGTATGCAGGTAGGGTAGGTAGATAAGTAGATAGGTAGGGTAGCGTAGGTGGATAGGTAGGGTACGGTAGGTGGATAGGTAGGTGTGCCGTAGATAAGCACTTAGTGCTACCAGTGCGAAACCGGGGCGGGAAGCTAGTATAAAAACAAAAAAATATAAATTGCAATATTACTGTGAAGTTTCATCAAAATCCGTTCAGTAGTTTTTGCGTGAAAGAGTAACAAACATCCATTCATCCTCACAAACTTTCGCATTTATAATATTAGTAGGATAATATAAGTAATTAAAATAAAAACCAATTGCGTAACACACTATCAATCAAAATCTGAATGATTTTATGGATATTGCTAATCCATTGCTTCATTAATTATTATGTTCGAGAAATCTGTCAACAACGTAAATAACGCAATTAATTTTGTTGAACTGTCAAAATGAAACCCATTGCTATTCTAAGTGTGTTACACAATTACCCCGTTGATATAGGACATGTAACACGTTCCTGTGGGATAATTTCCGACATTCACGACGTTAATTAAAGCATAAAGAATTTTAAAACTAACCGTCATTCTTAAACTAACAAAAAAAGAAAGACTTCTAATATATCTAATTAAAATAAAAACTACTATAATATATTTCTACTTTAAATACTACCAAAAAATTGTTATTAGACCATGGCGCGTCATTATCTGGCCCACCGCTCACCCCCGCTTCATTCTTATCGTTGTAACTTTTAAACTATTCTTCCAAATGTCTTAGTGTAAAAGACAAAGTTTATCTACATTAAATACCAAAAGCGATGAAGTTATTAATTTTGATAAGAATTAACTAAATACTCCAAAATGTGCAATGTAAAAAAAGTCTCCATTTTAAATGTATTTATGGCTCACTATTTTAGCTATAATGGCTTCCACATAAAAGATAGATATATGCTGTCGCGGACTTTTATTTAGAACTATTTTAGACAAACAATCCCACGATACATTATCTTCGTATAATTCTAACGGTTTAGGCAGCGCACGCCAAGATAGCTCTCAGAGGGCAGAAATTTTTCCGACTCACTTCATACTTATCGTTATATTATGGCAAAATCAAACAAAATCATTATAAATTGTAGCCTATGTGTTATTCTGATGTATAAGCTAGATCACTGTAAAGTTTCATCAAAATCCGTTCAATAGTTTTTGCGTGAAAGAGTAACAAATATCCATACATCCATCCATCCTCACAAACTTTCGCATTTATAATATTAGTAGGATTATTATCTATATTTGGAATAATCATCCTTGATGACCAAAAAGAACTTTGCCCCTCCAAGTGAAGTATCTTCTACTGGACCTCTCCTGTTTTTGATGCTCTATGATTGCTCGATGGGAAGGGAAATTTGTGTTGTTTTTCTTTCAAACATGACACACAGGTTTCTTCTTCACTTTTTTCAATTTTAATATTGTGTTTCATCAAGATGTCTTTTACTTGATTTACGTCTTGATGACCAAGTTTAGCATGCCATTCCCTTAGATCTGACATTACTCTCCCAACCATGGCTGCAGCTTCTGGTTTTCTAAATAACATTATGTACATTTTACCTTGTCTCTTTGCTAGAGCATGCACGCTGTTGTTTTTGATAAACTGACACTCAGCAGCATTTGACGCAAGTTTGTAGCCTTTATCCAGGGCAGCACTCATGGAAAATAAGTTAGTCTTGAGATTCGGCACATGCAACATATTCTTTATTGATGTTTTAATCTATCATTCATGGTCAAATGCTTCAAGGTCAATGTCACCATACCCTAATGCTTTTAATATTGTCCCATCTCCAATAACCACATCTTTCGGTACTGACAACTTTTTATAGGTTGTAAAACTGTCCATTGTGTAGCACATATGCTCAGAGGCACCACTATCTAAAAACCAACAATGACTATTTTGTTCATTGTTTACACTTTTTGAGGTTAGTCCATACACGGACATAACAAATGCGTTTTGTTCTTCTTATTATTAAACCAAGATTGTTTTTTTGTATGTCCCCGTTTTTTACAATGTTCACAAAATGAAGTATCTTCAGTTTTATCACCCTTTTTATACTTTTTAACTTTGCAGTCCCGTTTATAATGTCCTACTTTACCGCAGTTATAACACTTTCTCGAGTCTTTTCTAGTGACACTTTTGAACGCCGTAGAATTCGTTTGATTGCCTTCCTCGTACATTTTATATCTCTGCCCTTCTATAATGAGCCTGGCAGACAACTCAGATAGGGTTCGTTTTTCAACAGGCACAGAGTCCCATGCAGAAACAAAATGACGAAATTTTCTCCCAGAGAACTGATGATTTTCGTTATAATCATATTTTCAGCTATCTCACGTTTTGCTTGACGATTGCTTCTATTTTAGCAATAAATGTCGATATACATTCTGAACTCGAATATTTTTCCTCGAAGAAGCGCTGTTGTAAAATGTGCAGTGACACATCAGATTTCTGCTCGTAAATCGTGTTTAATTTTTCCCAAATTTCTTTTGCGGACTCGCAATTTTGGACGTGAAGCATTGCTGTATTGCCTAGTCTCGCAACAATTACTCCTTGGGCTTTCGCGTCCAACCTTGTCCACGTGGTGAATTTTGCTTCATCACCATCGGGGCACTTGGACGTCCCATCCACAAGGCTAAAGACATTTACCGCCTTCAATATAACCTTGAATTGAAATTTACAGGTGTGCCAATTATTAGCACCCTCCAGCAACATGCAACTGCTTGAAGCCCCGAACATGTCGATTTCGCCCTCCATCTTTGACGCCTGCTTGACCGCAGTACAACTGTTTTACCACAGCTACAACCGCAATGACTCCTCGTTATTTCGCTCCGGGCTACTGGGCCCATAACCTTTTGAAGTTAATTTCAGCAGCGGATTGGAGCGAAATAAAAGGTTTACTTGGAATTATTGCTTGTTTTATTTAACGTGCACAAAATGGAGTACTTGCCTTGACCGGCTTAACTTGCGAAGGGATGTTGCCACACCACACACATCTTAAAAAGATTACCACACTATACTATACAAAATATAAATGTTGCCATTACAATATTCAATAAAACGTTCGTATAAAAGAATCTTAACGCGCTGTCTAATTAACTCGAAACGCAGTATTTATACTTAAAACCAAAAATAAAGAATAATGTGTATACGGGTTTTTCAAAAATCTACCCCTAACTAGTCTACGTCACAGCTCAAACCAATGAACGGATTGGGCTGAAATTTGGCACACAGATAGTTATTAGGACCTAAGCGTCCACTAAGAAAGAGTTTTTGGAAATTCGACCTTTAAAGGGGTGAAAAGGGGGGATTTGTTTTGTATGAAAAATCTTATTCCTTGAGTTGAAAACTTTGCACGAATATTTATCTAAGTAAATTATAAAGTTTTTCATTTTTAGTTTTATTAAACTACCCTCTGAACGGGGATTGGGGGGTGTCAAAGTTTTTATATAAGAATTTCAACGCGCTGTGCGCTTAACTCCTCAGTATTTATACTTAAAACAAAAAATAAAGAATAATGTGTATCAGGGTTTTACAAAAATCTACCCCTAAGGGGGTGCAAAGGGGTAGTCTATATTACAGCTCAAACCACTAACGGATTGGGCTGATATTTGGCACACAGATAGTTATTAGGACGTAAGCATCCACTGAGAAAGGTTTTTTAGAAATTTGACCTTAAAGAGGGTGACAAGAAGGGTGTTTGATTGTATGAAAAATCGTATTCCTTGAGTTGAAAACTTGGCACGAATATTTATCTAAGTAAATTATGAAGTTTTTCATTTTTAGTTTTACTAAACTACCCCCTGAACGGGGATTAGGGGGTGTCGAAGTTTGTATGGAAGAATTTTAACGCGTGGTTCGAATAACTCCCCCTAACAAAAATTTTCGAACGTATGTTCCATATGTGATTGGCGCAAAAATGGCCGGATATGGATGAAATTTGGCACACAGATTGTTTATAACCTGCACCCTAATTGCGTAATACAAGATCAATCACAATCTGAATCGGTTTGAAACAAATTTTTAATCCATTGCTTCATAAGTTCGAAAAAAAATCTGCTCGACAACGTAAAAAATGTAATGAATGTTGTTGAACTGTCAAAAAGACTTAGTCGGTTACGAAAATAAGGTACGTAATTAGATAGCTGGATTAACACAAGGGATACTTTTTTATCGCAGTAGCACGTACCCGTGGGGTAATTTCCGACATTCACGCGGGCGAAGCCGCGGGCAGAAGCTAGTAATCAATAAGTGAATTGTCAAACAAGTCTTTTCTTTTCTCTAATTCCTAACATCCCACGCAAGCGCGTGATCATAGGAATATCTGAAATAAGACGGCTAGATACCAACATAGAAGAGCATAAAAACTTTATATTTTGTCACGTGGGTCACACGCCCGGCCTATACGGAGTAAGCTTTATAATAAACAAAGCACATAAAAACAATATAGAGAGCTTTACTGGCGTGACGGAACGAATCGCTGTACTAAACATGAACATTCAAGGCTTCTTAATCTCTAT
The DNA here is from genome assembly GCA_914767815.1 of Eupsilia transversa. Lineage (NCBI taxonomy): Eukaryota > Metazoa > Arthropoda > Insecta > Lepidoptera > Noctuidae > Eupsilia > Eupsilia transversa. The sequence goes on along the minus strand of OU611873.1, from coordinate 15,321,378 downwards.
TATACAGGTGTACGCACCAACGGAAGCGGCAAGTGACGAAGAAATAAAAGAATTCTACAAAACGATTGACAAAGCTCTGGACACTGCACACAATAATGTCATACTCATGGGAGACTTCAATGCGAAGATCGGGCTTCCTAAGAAAGGGCATCATTGGAGGAGGCCTTTACCCAACCTAGCGACCTTGCTTAATAAATCAAGTTCCGTAATCCGGGGTGATTAACAACACGTTTCCGGATTGAAATTGTCATATTATTTTTATTTCGTAGTTTTTACATAAACTGTAGTTTTAAATACGTGAGTCATGGGTTTTTCTTTAGTTGTTAGTCACCTTAGAAGTAGATAATTTGAATTAATTATGATTAAATTGATTTAAAAAAAAAATGTTCTATTGAACAAAATATGTTGTGTTGCAAATTATACTTTAAAAGGGGTCATTCGCAACGACCTATGGGGTGAAAGGCAACACATTTAAAACTTTGTTGGAAAAATAGACGTCAAAATGTAATTTAAACAATAAAATTAATTATTTATTAACCAATCAACTCTATTAAATATTTAGAAACATAAAAATAACTCGTAAATCTTCTAATGCTCTTTCTATGTCTTCTTTTTTATATGAGATGTGTTTTTTACATCTGGGATCAGGCATAAACTGTCGTGGCATATTTGCAGAAGTAATACAGGGTTGATCTGTAAAGATATCATTCCGTTCAGAAAACCAAAACATACAATATTCGTCAACACAAATTATCACACAAGCTGTGCTATTCACCCCTGTAGTCGTTGTTCGTCGCCCCAGTAGGCGTTGTTAGTCGCCCCAGTAGGCGTTGTTAATGACCCCGTTTTGTAAAAAAAAACACAATAATAACATTTTTATCGTATTCTTACAAAAATATAGACTGTACTACTTACATTTTTATTTAATTAGTCGCACAAGACACGAAACTATAAGATTTAACCACACAAATGCTAGTTTCCCGTGTATTTCCAATAGAAAATTGCAAAGTTTATTCACCAACGAAACGAGTTCTAACGTGCATAAAACTTTTGACAACTGAATAACCGCGAATTTGAACAAATGTCAAAACACCATATTACCAACATCAAAATATGATATTTAAACCAATTATTGCCGTATACAAATTTATTATAGAGAATGGTAAATGTTGCCGTTATGATGACAAACTTTTTTCTTAAAACTGTTGTCTTTCACCCCAGTAGTTGCAATACACTCAGTTTACTCGGTACCTAATTTAGAAATTTAGTAATAGTGTAGCATGGTCAAATAAAGGCTTTTTTATTTTTTATTTTATTTTAAGCCGACTGACCAAACTGTGAACTTGCCGGAATTTACTCAGTGTTTGGGTGAGTTGAATACAATTATACAAGACAATAGTATCGAAGTAGTATTTATGTTAGGGGATTTCAATGCACATCCTAATGCTCCGTTTTGTAGTGAACTTCTTGATTTTTGTCTCGATCTAGTAAAATTAGGTACGTCATCTAAAACGTATACTTTTCAAAGTGAAGTATATGGGTGTAAGCGATGGCTGGACCACTGCGTGGTAACCAAGTCAGCATGGCAGTCTGTGGTGAATATTGTGGTTCTCAATGATGTATATTGGTCAGATCATTTCCCTTTACAGGTGACTTGTAATTTAGAAGTAATCAAAACTAAAGTAGAAGTTCGAAATGATTTACGTAATAATATTGTATAAGGTAAGGGAATTAGAAGAAATTCACCAATATCATGAAATGTGTAACAATAATTTCAGAAAAGTTATGTTTCCTGGTGAACTTCATGAATGTGCAGATAGTATGTGTCAAAACATACAACACAGATCTGTAATTGAAAACTTATATAACAATATTGTTAATATATTAAGTCAGGCTTCGACAAACAGTCGCAGTGTCTTACCTAAGAAGCAGACTAATGTTAAGTGTGGAATAAGCATGTCAGAGACGCCCACAGGCAGGCTAGACTGGATTAATTAATTTTATGTCTTAGGTGGTAAACCAGTTAGTGGATCTTTGTATGTTAAATTGTGTGAAAGTCGACGAGTTTTTAAGTCACGCTTAAAGTACTGTCAGAACAACCAGGAACAGATAAAAATGGATATACTTGCCTCACAACATTCTGCTAAGCAATTTAATAAGTTCTGGAAGGGCACTAAGCGTTTAAATGGTAAGGCTAGTCTGCCTGTGTGCGTTGATGGCATCAGTGATGCTAAAATGATTGCAAATTCATTTAAGGATCATTTTCAGGTGAGATCTACCTTACTGTCGGTGTCTGATACTGAACTTTGCCCAGTAGAAAAGCCTATTGGATTTTCAAGTAAGAATGTGACTGACTTTGTTAAAAATATGAAAAGAGGGAAGTCACCAGGTCATGAGGGACTCAGTGTCGAGCACTTGCAGTGCAGTGTTGCAGAGTACACTTGTATAGGGTATTGGCCATGTTTTACACTTTTTGTATACGGCACTCATATTTACCATCTAATCTTATGAAAACAGTAGTTGTGCCAATAGTGAAAAAGGTCACTGCTGATATCTCTGATAGAAGTAACTATAGGCCGATTTCTTTAGCTACTATAATCGCAAAAGTATTTGATGGGTTATTGGATGGAAAACTTGATAATTTTGTAACATTACAGGATACACAGTTCGGTTTCAGAGAGGGGTTATCAACTGAAAGTGCAATACACACTGTTGATTATTATGTAAAGAGGCAGACTCCAGTATATGCATGCTTCTTGGATTTGTCCAAAGCTTTTGATCTAGTGTCATATAATAAGCTTTGGACAAAATTAAGAATTGCAGGTGTCCCAGCCGGCCGTGTGAATAGCCTCGCCTACTGGTACAGTGAGCAACTTAATATAGTAAGATGGGGAAATGTGTACTCAGATGAATATTCTTTAGAGTGTGGCGTCAGGCAGGGTGGGCTGACTTCGCCACGACTCTTTAACAAGTATGTTAACCATCTGATTGAGGAGCTCAGCAGCATGCACGTTGGATGCCATATTGATGACATATGTGTCAATAATTTGAGTTGTGCCGATGATATGGTGCTCCTGAGCCCCTCAATTGGTGGTCTTAGACAGCTGTTAAAGTTGTGTGAGGTTTATGCTGTGGAACATGGCCTGAGGTACAACGAAAGTAAAAGTGAGTTCATGTTATTTTAATGTAAAAATAAAAACAATATATTTATACCAGATAGTTAATTGATTCAGGCGTGACTTGGCGGAAATCCATTATAAAATACAATAGACCTAGATATATGTAGTAACCTATTCCGCTTAACTATTCTTAAAGAGTCCTAAAACCATGTACGCCGAGCACGCCGAGCGCTGGACGCTGAGTGAGACTCAGCGTCCAGCGCTCGGCGTGTTAACACGTCGTGTACGGGCTCGCGACAAGTCAATCGTCATCCTGAGGATGCCTCGTTGAGAGGTGAAACACGTGTCGATTTCTTACAGGGCTTTTTAGGACTCTTTAAGAATAGTTAAGCGGAATAGGTTACTAAATATATCTACGTCTATTGTATCTTTATACCACCTATATTACTTAATGGTGTACCTCTAAGTCGTGTTGCACAGTTTAAATATCTGGGACACATTGTAACTGAGAACTTGAGTGACGAATTAGACATTGAGAAGGAGCGCAGGGCATTGTCGGTGCGCGGCAATATGTTGGCACGCAGGTTCGCTCGGTGTACTGCTCCTGTTAAAATAACAATGTTCAAGGCATTCTGCCAGACGTTCTACACGAGCGGCCTGTGGGCAAACTTTACACAAAAAGCCTACAATGCCTTGCGAGTCCAGTACAATAATGTGTTCAGGGCTCTGTTTCAGCTCCCTCGATATTGTAGTGCATCGTTTGTTGTGTTTGTCGTGTTTGCTGACGCCAGCGTAGATGACTTCTATGCAATTATGCACAAAAAAGTTGCTTCGGTGGTGCGACGAGTACGAGGGAGCCCGAATAGCGGCCTAAGGATGATTGGCGAGAGGACGGATACTGTTCTGCTCAGTAGGTTCATTGAACTCCATGTGTTACGAGACTGATGAGCATACTGTGCAGGGGTAGATGGGGTGCCTAGCTTCTTCTTTATAATTTTTAAATTAATAACATTAGTTATAAGCAAAATTCTTGTTACTAACAACCTTGCCTTGCCTATGGACTTTTTTGTCTGAAATAAATGATTTTTATTTTTATTTAATTACTATTGTGTGTGGGTACTGTAACAAACCAACTTGCAATTCTACGCAAATCTACCCACGTAAATATAACAAATGCGGCATCGTTGTCACAATACAATTAAATTACTCAGTATTACTACTTTTATTCTACTACGAGTGAGTTTGAGACCTCAAGTTCGTGTAAGGAATAGTTAACAAATCGTATTTAATAGGACTTATTGAGTTTATAGCTGAAGTGTCAACATAATCTCAAAATAATCCTTATTACGGTTATGACATAATATAATAATATAATTATAACATAATTTATAATTATAATAATATAATTATAATTATTATTATAACATAATATAAATTATTATGATATATGTCGCCGCGAAAGCTTTTACCTATAAAGATCATATCATAATCTTATGTGTAACTATTTATTGTGTCCTTCGGCCTCATTCGGGGATGACCCCGAATAAACATAATTTGAGTCTAGCATCTTCCGTTTTCGTGTCACATTTATATAGGTATATGCAACTGTCTCCTTCTTGACAACACGATGATGACGTATTTCCGCCCGCGTTCACCAGGTGGCTGCAGCGCGCCAAATCGTTCATTGGCGTCCTGTTTTCGGACGGTTCACATCAAAATTTAAAAAGTTAACGTTGTTAGCGTTCGATATTCTTGGAAATTCATAATTGAATTCTTAGAAAATTATACTTTTAATTAGTTTATGTTTTTTGTTAACGCTGTTAGCGTTCGGTATATGCTTAGAATATAAAAATATTAAGATTGTTTTACAAAAAAGTGAATAGTTTTTAAAAGTGATAGTTTATTATAGATAAAAATAGATTAGAAATTAGATTTTCTTAGGATGGCGGATAGAGTACAGGCTTGTAGTCGTAAAGAATCTGATTCGTCACCGAATTCGTCAAGTTCTTCAAGTTCCTCTGAATCATCATCGGATTTAGAGGTGGATCAGGTAGATAAATCCCGTAAGAGGAAGAAGGTGAGTAAGAAGAAGAAAAGTAAGCGTCATCGAGGACAAAGCAAGGTAATCAAACAGCTTGCAAAGCAGGTCAGTGATTTGAAAAATTTATATTACTACCCTCATGATATGTGATAATTTCGAAATGGCGCAGGAACAACCGCTTACGGAAAGGTTGTCAGAGCACGTCCTGTACCAGTCGTCGTGTCCTGTACCAGTTCAATCCTTTGATTTTGACTTTGCAACGCAATTAAAGGAGCCAGCTGTCACTGCAACTCCAGCTAATCAGTTAGATTTGCTTAATTCAATTCAATATTTTAATAATGAAAACTAGAATAATGTTCGTTATGTGGAATCACAAAAAGTTTATAATGCTCGTCCTGGATATGTTGACCTTGAAGTAAACGATGAAATCAAATCGTTAGAAAAAATTACCCATCTACCATCAGCGGATAAATTTCTTGGCTCTGTAACTCGCGCACTGGTAATGCAAAGCGATGCTATGCAACAGGGTTTTCGAAAGATAGTGGACTGGGCTAAGGATACGGGTGGCATGGACCCAGAACAATTGGCATTAAAATTAAAAGAGGTTTTTTCCGGTGATTATCAAAAGATTTCACGTGATTGTTTGCAATTAGTTTGTGGCCGTAGGGCCGATATAATTGAACAACGACGCGAAGTGTTCATTAAGCAATTAAAAGAAAAATCATATAAGCCATGTTTGAAGAAAATACCACCGTCTAGTGAATTTTTGTTCGATAAAATACGTTTTAGTGAATTTATAAAGAATAATGGCGGAGTTAACAATTTTTTTTATTCAAATAAAATTAATTTTTCTGGGCAAGAAAAGAAAACCGCTAGACCCCAGGCGGCGTACCCTGGATATCAATCGTCCAGTCGCGCTTCCGCACTGACGATGAACTATAGGTTTCCTCCTCCCCAGAGTGCAGGAGCCTTTTATAATAATTATCACGCAATGAATCCAAAATTTTTTCGTCCTCAACCGAGGGGACAACTGGTTGGACAACGCTTTTACCAGCCCTATAGTTTCCGAAAAAATGAATCGCAAAACAATGCACAACGGGGAAAGGGCTCTGCTAAATTCAATAAAAAATTCTGACTCGGATCAAGATTTTTGGGGGGGTTGCTTACAAAATCATGTTACGGAGTGGAAGAGACTGGGGGCACCAGAACCATTAATAAAAATTGTGAAGGGATATCGCATTCCATTTCAAAAGAAACCGCCTCTGGTCCCGCCAAGGCAGGTGAGACGTTGCAATCTTACTCTACCATCCCCGGAGATGGACTTTGGATGGATGGATTTGTTGTCACAGAGAGTTTTAGAATATGCCCCCCTGACTCCGAGTTTCATATCAAATTTCTTTCTGATTCCCAAAAGCGACGGAACCTACCGTCCCATTTTCAATTTAAAAAGCTTTAACAATTATATGAAAATAAGCAAATTTCGTTTGATTTCGGTAAATCACTACACTGAGGCACAACTAGATAAACTTGAGCGACTTCAAAACTTCTGCATAAGATTTATATTCGGCCTGCGCAAATATGATCACGTTTCTGAATTTCGTACAAAGCTCAAGTGGCTTCCTATACGTCTTCGCCGGAATTCTCATATCTTATTTCAGCTCTACAGTATTCTGTTTAATACTACAACCCCCTCTTATCTTAAAGAACGTTTCAAGTTCCTTCATGACACACATAATAGATATCTAAGGTCATCGGAAAACTTGAGACTAGAGATGCCGATGCATTCCACCAGCTTTTATGACAAATCCTTTACAGTTCAAGCAGTACGGTTATGGAATGCCTTGCCCGTGTCGATTAGGCGTGCTCAATCTTTGTCCACTTTTAAAATTTTGGTGAAAAAACACTTCCTCTCTCCTTAATTATCAACATTGCACATAGTTCCTTGCTTTTGTTTCATGTTTCTATGTTATGTATGTATGTATTTATTTATATATATATATTTATACAGATAACTATTTTTATGCTTTATGTATGTATGTATTTATTGTATATGTAAATGGTACACCACTGACTACCTGCAGTATTGTCTCTCCTTCTCCCTTGAATCCATCCAAAGGTTGTCTGTAAAAGATCGCTTTTAGCGATAAGACCGCCCATTGTGTCACCCTGTGTAAAATGTCCAAATTTATGTCTGTAATTTTTTGGTGTACATAATAAAGAGTATTCTATTCTATTCTAAATCGAGTTCCCGATTTTATTCAGGAGAGGGATTGGATGGTCAAAATAGACCTCAGGCAAGCTTACAACCACGGAAATGTAGCACCCGCTCACCGTTGCTTTCTCCGTCTATTGTATCGAAATCGGTTACTGCATGATGGAGTTAATATATCAAATTTTTCACATACTTCAAAAGTACGACATTCATGTAATCCCCCATCATATTCCAGGAAAGTACAACAACATTGCAGACGGTCTGTCGCCTCACTCGGTGTTACAAGAATGGCATCTACTCCCCGAATTCACCAGTATTGTCTTTGCAAAGTGGGGTGTTCCTCAGACAGATCTTTTTGCCTCCAGCACAGCCCACGTAGTACCTTGTTATGTAACTCTAGATCGAAGAGATCGGCGAGCATGGAGACACAACGCGTTCGCATTCAAATGGGATTTCCGTCTGGCTTGGGTCTTTCCTCCTCCGAGTCTAAATCAGGCTCGAGGTGTATTCCTGATAGTTGCACCGAGGTGGCTCCGAACATTCTGGAGAGCAGACTTGAAGACCAGAGCCCTCGCGCCTCCGTTCACAATTCACAGGTTATCGAATGTGCTAGTAGATACGAGGACCGGGCAGCCTCGAGTGAAAGAGCTGGTCTTAGAAGTATGGAGATGTGGGGGTGGTCTGAATCCTTAGGTGGCTGGTCTGAAGAGCAAAAGTGTCTATTGAAAGAAGGTTGGAGGTCGTCTACTTTAAGCACTTATAGGCCAGCATGGCAGAGATGGTTGAATTGATGTTCCGTGTTTGGTATAAATTTCTCAAACCCTTCAGGTAGTGATTTGGCTCGATATTTAGCGGATTTGCACCTAAAAGAAAAATTCTCCTATCGTACTATTTTACTTCATAAATCGGTTGTGTCCACTTTATGTAATACAAAGAGTGAGGCCCGTTTAAGTTCAAACATTTTGGTTAAACAAATGATTAAAGCTATAGCGTTGCAACAACCTAAAAAGTGTCCACCCCCTGTTTGGGATCCTCAGTCTCTAGAAGGTTGGTTGGGTAATAGACCTCTTCAAAATCAAAGTCCATTCGAAATTTCAAGAATTTGTGCAGTATTACTATTGTCATTCATTCAGGGCGTAGGATACACGATTTAACATTACTTAGTGTCTCGCCAGACAGGTGTATAGTAGGTGAGAATAGCATTATGTTTTGGCCGCATTTTGGTTCAAAAACTGACTCTGAAACTCACGTACTCAGGTTGGAAGTTGTTGGGGAATCTTGAAAATGCGGCACTTGACCCGGTACTTCGGCTTAAAAAACTTATAGAAATTGGAAAACCGCGTCGTTTGGTTTGTTCTAGCGATAGACTATTTATCACTGTATGTGGAAAAGCTAAGCCAGCTACTAGAACTATTTTGGCAGGTTGGGTTAAATCTATTTTGAAGTAAGCAGGAATTGAGGCTACTCCAGGTAGTTTTCGTTCTGCAGTTGCTTCACGAAGTTGGTTGGATAACGAACCTCTTGATGAGATAATAATAATAATAATAAATCATTTATTTCGAGAAACAGGACTCATAGTGTTAGTAACAATATACTTACAAACTATGTTAGTAGTACACTTACAAACAAAACAAAACAGAAAACAGATTGCACGAGCTAATTGGAGGTCCGGTAATACTTTCAAAAAACATTACAGGACGGAAGTGATTCCAGCGCAGGGAAGTTCGTTGGTTCATCTGTTTCAGCCAATTAATTAAATACCTCTGATTAAATGGAATAAAATTATTTTGTGATGTTGATCTTACTAAACATTTGAATTATGAGAATAAGAAATATTATTTGTACATGATTGTGGTAAGTTATACATGATGATAGATTAGAGGTACATATAAAAGTTCTGTTTGCTCTGTAATGAATTGCTAGGTACTGTTTTTAGTCATTGTTGGGAAGGATTATACATGTACATCTATATTTAAGTAAATCGTTTAGCCGCAAGCATGTCATACTAGATGAAACAGTTGAAAATAAACCTTTGAACTCAACAACGAACGAACGAACGAACGAACGAATAATGTCAACACACGTCTTAATTACTCCAATTTCTGTGCCAATGGAAAGTGAACCTTAACACGCTAAACATGTTATGGTCCTTCGAGCCGGATTCATTAAGTGTTTTTAATAAGTTATAAAAACTGTCCGGCCGATCGAATACAAAAGGCTCGCACATTCCTCAGCGATAAGAGTGAATAACAAGCTCATTAGTGAAGACTTCTTAGAATTACGAGTTATAACATCGTCAAAACCAGTGAATTTACGCGAAATTGTCTTAATATCAACCTATTAAAAGTTCGTGTTTACGAAAATGAGTACTTCAACCAGTCAATTACTCCTGATTCTAGAAGAAACAGCTAGTAAAATGCAGAAAGCCCAAGTAAATATGAAAAAATGCCCTAAGGCACGATTAACAAAGGGTTACATCCAAGCAAGATTACAATGTATAGAAGAATATTGGCAATCCTTTAAAATAACACATGAAGAACTTGTTAAATGTACACCGAAAGATCACCGTGCGAACATCCACTACTTTGTTAACGAAGACTATTACGTTATTGAGGACTTGTTCTTGTGTTTACAAGGAGATTTAAAGGACATGATTTCTACATTGTCAACAGTGGAAGAAGTATGTAGTAACATACCTACGATTAACCAAACTCAAGTTAAATTACCGACAATCCAGCTCCCTGAGTTTAATGGCAATTACGACGATTGGCCCACTTATCATGATTTTTTTGTGTCGAAGTGTCTGACATCGAAAAAATGTACAGACAGGTGTTGGTGACGAAGGAAGACGCAGACTACCAGCGCATTCTTTGGCGTCAAAATTCAACTGAAACAATTAAAGATTATCGTCTGCTCCGAGTCACCTTCGGTACTGCTTCTGCCCCTTATCTTGCTGTGAAAACGCTGCAACAACTAGCAGAAAGTGAATGCAGAGACTATCCTATAGCAGCTGAAACCATCAAGAATGATTTTTTTATGGATGATCTAATGTCTGGACAGGATACAGTAGAACAAGCTATACAAGTAGCTAAAGATATTAGCCATATCCTACAAGGAAGAGGTTTCAAGCTGCAAAAGCGGGCATCTAACAGTGGCAAATTCCTAGAACAATTTGAAGCTGAACAGCATAGTAAGCAAGTTAAAATAGACATGAAGTTGCATGGTACTGTCAGAACTCTAGGTTTATCCTGGAACATGGGTGAAGACACTATTCATTATCATCTTTATTACCCTCTTATGACTGGAGTCGTGACCAAAAGAAAGATTTTGGCTGACATTCACCGGCTATTCGATCCGCTCGGATGGCTGGCTCCGGCGATAGTACCTGCAAAAAGATTAATCCAAAGTTAGTGGCTGAAGCGAAGCGCCTGGGATGACGAAGTAGACTCTGAAACAGAAAAGGAATGGATTAATATAAGAAAAAGCTTATCACATTTGAAGGTTGTTGAACTGCAGCGATGGTTACAATGCACAAGTGACAGCATGAAAAACGCTTCTGTACACGGTTACTGTGACGCTTCAAACAAGGCATACGGAGCTGTTGCTTACCTGAGAGTGCTGGGAGAAGACCATCAATACAAAACGACCATAATTGCTGCCAAATCCAGAGTTGCGCCTGTAAAACCAATGTCACTACCGCGACTCGAGCTATGCGGAGCAGTTTTACTTTCAAAATTATTGAAGCAAATAAGCGAAACCATGCATATTCCTACTAATCAAATATTTTCGTAGACAGACTCGACAATCGTTTTGTCATGGTTGCAGGGAGATCCTTCAAGATGGCAAACCTTTGTGAGGAACAGAGTCGTAACAATAATCGATAATATCGGTCACAAGTGGTTTCACGTCCTATCAAAGGAAAACCCAGCAGATGTCGTATCAAGAGGCATGCTGCTATCAGATTTGAAGCATTGTGGATTATGGTGGAAAGGACCTGAATGGCTGAAACAAAAAGAAATACCATTTACAAGCATAAGCACGTCAACTGACTTAGAAATGAGAAAGGGTATAAATGTAAATGTTGTAACGGAACAAGCAGCAGTCGAAGAGAAAAATTGGTCAACCCACTTTGATGTTTGTGATACCCTGACGGAGTTATTGCAAACTGTGACGTACTGCAGACAATTCTTGAACCTGAAAAAGGAAAAAATACAGATTAGTTTGAACACAGAAGAATTAGAAAGATCACTACACAAATGCATACAAATAACACAAAGAGAATGTTTTGAAGAAGAAATTAAAGATCTGAAAGACAAAGGTAAAGTTAAGAACAGGAGTGTATTGAAATCACTCAATCCATATTTGGATCGAAATCATATCCTCAGGGTGGGCGGTAGAATTCGACACGCCAATATAGACAAGGATAGAAAACACCCCATCATCTTAGATAATAAATCACGTTTGACAAGACTCATTGTGGCTGATGCACATAAGGCAACTTTGCATGGGAGTGTACAGTTAATGTATAATTACATTCGATCTAAATATTGGATTGTGAAACAAAAAAGTTTAGTAAAGGCTGAAATACACAAATGTTTAATATGTGCAAAACAACGGGCTCAAATTAGAAACCAATTTATGGGGGACTTACCCAAGGAACGAGTGACACCTGCCCGAGCATTCTTGAACTGCGGTGTCGACTTTGCTGGCCCGTACCAAATCCTAATGTCTAAGGGAAGAGGCGCTAAAACGAACAAAGGCTATATATCGTTGTTTATATGTATGGCAACTAAGGCCATACATTTAGAACTTGTTGGTGACCTAACATCTGAAGCATTCATCGGAGCGTTCAGAAGATTTGTGTCACGTAGAGGAAGATGCAATCCTATGTGGAGTGACCAAGGCCGAAACTTTGTCGGCGCCAACAAAGAGCTGGTCGAGGCCTGGAACGCAGTTAAGTTAGAATTCCAAGGTGATATAGTGGATACTTTGGCCAAGGATGGGACTCAGTGGCATTTCATTCCAGGATACAGTCCGAATTTCGGTGGTTTATGGGAAGCCGGCATAAAGTCCACTAAGTATCACCTCAAACGAGTTTTGAACAGTCACATGACGTTTGAAGAGTTCACTACGCTTTTGTGCCAGATCGAGGCGTGTCTTAACTCTCGACCCTTATGCCCCATCGATGATTCAGACAACGATGACATGGAGGTACTCACTCCAGGACACTTCCTGATCGGAGAAGGCCCAATCACCGTACCTTCACCAAGCTTGAAAGACATTCCTGCTAGTAAGCTATCTCGATGGCAGCATACTCAAAAGCTATTGAATGACTTTTGGCACCGATGGCAGCATGAGTACTTAGCAAGACTACAGCAACGACCGAAGTGGTTAAACACAGTCCCAAACTTAGAAATTGGTCAGATAGTGCTCGTAAAGACGGACAATGCTGTTCCCGGAAAATGGCCACTTGGACGCATCGTCGATAAACACCCTGGCCAAGATGCAGTTACCAGAGTATATAGCGTGAAAACCGGTAACCACATAGTTAAGCGATCAATTGGTAAATTATGTCTTCTACCTGTAGACACTAAGGTTTAAATAAAGACATACCGTGTATTTAAATTGTTGTTATGTAATGAAGTAGGATTGATTTACTGAGCATATCATTTCATTAGTTTACAGTTTGTTATAGTAATGACTATCTACAATTTTGTATCTCGTATTTAATTTTTATGTGCTATGTGTAAATTAATTGAATATCTTATTTGTTTTAAAAGAACTTAAAGATCTTTTGGTGGGCGGTATGTTGGGAAGGATTATACATGTACATCTATATTTAAGTAAATCGTTTAGCCGCAAGCATGTCATACTAGATGAAACAGTTGAAAATAAAGCTTTGAACTCAACACACGTCTTAATTACTCCAATTTCTGTGCCAATGGAAATCAAATCAAATCAAATCAAATCAAATCAAATCAAAATATTTTATTTCACATAAACCTACATGGGCACTTATGAAACGTCAGAATCTAGGTGCACGGTTCCAATTGGTCGTTTCCTATGGAGAAGAGCCGGCAAGAAACTCCACGGTTACTCTTTTAAAAATAAATGGGTTTTACAATGCTTTAAAAAATGTACAGTTTGAATAGGTATGCGAGGACAGCGTAGGCCTGTCAACAAGATACTTAAAAAAATAGAAAATAGTCTGCAAATCGACAGTCTGTTGTGCCTACAACGTTCTCACATTCACAAAATATAAAGGAATCTATATAAAGGTCGAATAAAATAATAAAAACCAATTTAACCCAAATGGTTGTCACTACAACTTTAACCAATCCGAATGAGAACCCTACTTTAAAATGAAATTTGAATTGTAGGCATATAATGTCAAATAATGAAACTACATGTCAAGTAGTACCTAAATAAAAAAGTAAAATAAAATACATATCGTAATTTGGGAGCAGTTAATAGACATTTACATAATTATGCCGTTAATGAGGTACCAGGGAGGCCACATGTGCAGAAGGAATTATTGCCAAACTTCCTTGTCATCAACGTAGTCTTTAATCTTGTAATATGCTTTTTTGATAAGGACACGTTTTATGTGGGTTTTGAACTTTCCATCGTTAAGTTCTGTAACCGACTTTGGCAACTTGTTATAAAAGCGAATACTGTTTATAAGGAATGACTTGCTAGTTTTAGTTAATCTAAATTTAGGTATCACAATTTCATGTTTACTACGTGTATTTATATTATGGAAATCACTTCTAATTTTGAAAAGTCCTAAGTTTTTGCGAACATACAAAATACTTTCTAAGATATAAAGAGAAGGCAGAGTTAGTACATCAACTTCTTTGAATTTGTTTCTAAGGGACTCACGAGGACCCATTCTATAGATCGCGCGGATTGCTCTCTTTTGTAATATAAAAATTGAGTCTACATCAGCTGCCGATCCCCACAGCAGAACGCCATAAGACATAATACTGTGGAAATAAGCAAAGTATACTAACCTAGCTGTGGCTACATCAGTCAACTGCCTTATTTTTCTTACTGCAAATGCAGCTGAACTTAATCTGCCTGAAAGAGCTCTAATGTGGGCACCCCATTGCAATTTAGAATCTAGAGTAATTCCTAGAAACACAGTTTCTGCAATTGCATCTAGTTTTTTGCCATCAAGTTTTAAGTTTAGACCTACTTGGGGTACATTTGGTAAAGAGAACTTAAGACATTTAGTTTTGTTCGCATTAAGTAAAAGATTATTAGCTGCGAACCATTTAGAAAGAACTGCCAAACTATCGTTGACATGTAAGACATCCGTATCTTTTCTATCTATTTTAAAAATAAGAGACGTGTCATCAGCGAATAGAATTATATCCGATAAGTTAGCCATCATGTAGGGAAGGTCATTAATATAAACTAGAAATAGGAAAGGGCCAAGAATCGAACCTTGGGGCACGCCCATCTTTACTAGAGACCCCGAGGAAGTCACCCCGTTTACGCTTACTTTTTGCTGCCTGTTTGATAAATAAGAAAGAACAAGATCAGCAGCCTGTCCACGAATTCCGTAGTGGTGTAATTTACAGATCAGTGTGTTGTGGTCAACGCAGTCAAACGCTTTTGAGAGGTCACAGAATATGCCAATTGCATCCTGGGACTTCTCCCAGGATTCCAAAATGTGACTGATGAGTTTTACTCCAGCGTCAGTCGTCGACCTTCCTTTCGTGAAACCAAACTGTCGACTATGTAAAATCTCATTTGAATTAAAATGTGACAACATCTGGTCCAGCATGATTTTTTCATATATTTTACTCAGTGCTGGTAGCACAGATATTGGTCTATAATTAGAGGGATCACTCTTACTACCCGATTTGAAAATTGGTACTACTTTACTATGTTTCATTAAATCAGGAAACGTACCACTATCTAAACATTGATTAAATATGCCTGTTAGGACAGGAGCAATTGTGTCAATAATATCTCCAAGGACCTTAACGGAAATTCCCCATAAGTCTTCAGTGTTTTTTATATTAAGACTTTTGAATACTTTTTTAATTGTAACAACAGAGATGGGCTTGAATTCAAAACTTGGAATGTCCTTACTGAAGTTTTTTTTCAGAAGAGATTCAGCTAATATAGATGATGAGGGGAGCGATTTCGTAACCTCTATTGGGATGTTCGTAAAGAAATTTTCTAGTGTCTCAGCAACTTTTAGCTTATCTGAAATGGTTTCATTATTGATTTTTAGAGACAATTCATTCTGGTCCCGCTGTTTTGTGTTTCCAGTTTCTTTGTTAATTACCTGCCACACACACAGCTTTTATTTTATTATTTGAATTACTGATTTTGTTACTTATTAATTTAGATTTAGCTTGAGCGCAGACTATTTTGAATATCTTAGAATACTTTCTGACATAATTATGAAGGGCTTGATCAGAAGTTAATGATTTCTCGTGGTACAAATTATATAAAATATCTCTGCTTTTTCTAATGCCAGCAGTGGCCCATTCATTAAATTTTGGTTTACTATTGATTGTTACTTTTTTTACAGGACATGCTTTATTGAATTCTTGGCATACTGTAGTAAATAATGTACTGTAGTTTATATTGGGGTCTTGTGAATCAAAACTAGCAGTTGAAAGATTGCTCAGAACATTATTATTAAACAATTTCAATTTATTGAAAGTGAACCTTAACACGCTAAACAGTCATTTATTAAATTTTTCCAATACAATACGATACCTTAATTGGCAAACCAGTTAACTCTCTAAGAGCAAATTTTTCAGGAGACACTTAAAACTGTATAATATTTTTTATAGACTACTTATGAAAAAATTTAAAATACCGTTGGTAGATTTTTTTGATTATCGTAAATTGTTATTTTTGATGCTGTAAAATCCTTTATACCTTTTCATTACAATACTAAAGCGATTTTAGGAGTTATCCGTTTTTCCTTTCCTGTAAAAGTATGTGATCTAGGAGTTAGCTGGTTTGGTCTATAGATTAATTTTAAATAAAACGTTTTTTGTTTCTTTTTATGTTTTAATTAAAAGATAAGTACTCACACTTAATAAAAATCAAATAATGTTAAAGATAGGTAAGTACACTATTTTAGGCTTCATGACTTAATAACACTTAATAACATAGGCTTTACCCTGAAATTACTAAAAAAAATTGCAAGTTACTTACGCGATCGTCAGCAATATGTTCGACATGGTTGCTTTGTGTCCGCGCCTTACCACACCCGGTCTGGAGTAAGTCAGGGCACTATTTTGGGACCTTTACTATTTGGGATCATGGTTAATGACCTCGATAAGGTTCTTAAACACGCCAGGTGTTTGCTTTACGCAAATGACCTTAAATTAATATATGGCGTGGAAAAGGATTCTGATTCAGAAAAATTACAGGAGGACATAAATGCCGTCTATCAGTGGAGCATCGACAACAAGTTACTCTTTAACATTAACAAATGCAGCGTTATGTCTTTTAGTCGTGCACATAATCCCAGAACAGTACAATACGTCCTGGGCGAGGAACCGATAGCCCGTGTACTTTCCGTAAAAGATCTCGGAGTTCTATTTGACCAGAGACTAACTTTTCATGATCACATAAGAACGCTCGCTGCTGAATCATACCGAAGACTAGGTTTTGTTATTCGAAATATGCGTGAGTTTAACAATCCACTGGCTATTAAACAAGTTTACATGGCCTTAGTCAGGAGTAAGCTCGAAGCAGCTGCAGTGATTTGGAATCCATACGAATGCTCTTACACTTTACTTATTGAAAAAGTCCATAAGGCCTTCCTTAGATTTCTATATAAAAAACTCTTCGGATACTACCCATTCCTTTATCCTACAAAATTTTTACTTGGTATCCTAAATTTCAATTCTCTCGAAGTTAGGCATAAGTACTTCCTGCTTATCACTGCCTGCCGTATTATGCGCGGTGAGTCCGATTGCCCGGAACTGGTAGCGCAGTTGGTAAGGCTTTTTGTCCCTGTTTTGCCCAAACAACAACTCAGGCCGCGAAATCACCGGTTACTAGCCGTACCGTCAGCAACTCAGCACGCACAGTCTCACGAGTTAACTCACCCCTCGTTCGGGCCCTTACTATGCTCAATGCTCTATTGACATCAACACCAGAATGTGACTTGTTTGATGGATTGATGTGTGTCGTGAATGTTTACGTTTTTGTGAGAAGATGGATGGAAGATAATTCGTATTTTTATTATTATTTTTTCCTCTTGGTTGCAGTTTGTTTGCATACAAATGTTATTTTGTTAACCTTTGTTCTTTCTCGTGTTCATCATATTCATCGTTTCATCTATAGTTTATTTTTATTATTATTTTACTAATCCTACTGTGGTAGGTATATGGTTTGTCACTTAATAGTTTGTAAATTATTCTGTACAATGCATTGGAAGAATATTCTGTAATGTTGTACAAGAAAATTGAATAAATAAATAAATAAATGAGGAAGGTTGTCATAATAGTTTTGATAATCTCTTGGCATTGAGTTCTTTAGTTGCTGTAAATCTAAGAACTTTTTTTTTGTAATTTTCCTGCGTTCGTTGTATAGGTTAGGTATATTATGAAAAGAAATTTTGTTTATTTTGGCATTCCTGCGTTGGTTGAGTAATTTATATTCTTCGGTTAATTTAAGTTTATACAAAATTTCTCCAGAGGAGGCATACTTAAGAGCTCGTATGTCAGTTACCTGGAAAAGAGAAACAGAACTGAATGTATCGATCCAATATAGTAGTAATAATAATTAATTTAATGTACCTGAGTAATTTATGTACCTTAGGGTCTCCTTTCATTTTCCCTGGTCTTATCCTACTATCCTACTAATATTATAAATGCGAAAGTTTGTGAGGATGGATGGATGTATGGATATTTGTTACTCTTTCACGCAAAAACTATTGAACGGATTTTGATGAAACTTTACAGTGATCTAGCTTATACATCAGAATAACACATAGGCTACAATTTATAATGATTTTGTTTGATTTTGCCATAATATAACGATAAGTATGAAGTGAGTCGGAAAAATTTCTGCCCTCTGAGAGCTATCTTGGCGTGCGCTGCCTAAACCGTTAGAATTATACGAAGATAATGTATCGTGGGATTGTTTGTCTAAAATAGTTCTAAATAAAAGTCCGCGACAGCATATATCTATCTTTTATGTGGAAGCCATTATAGCTAAAATAGTGAGCCATAAATACATTTAAAATGGAGACTTTTTTTACATTGCACATTTTGGAGTATTTAGTTAATTCTTATCAAAATTAATAACTTCATCGCTTTTGGTATTTAATGTAGATAAACTTTGTCTTTTACACTAAGACATTTGGAAGAATAGTTTAAAAGTTACAACGATAAGAATGAAGCGGGGGTGAGCGGTGGGCCAGATAATGACGCGCCATGGTCTAATAACAATTTTTTGGTAGTATTTAAAGTAGAAATATATTATAGTAGTTTTTATTTTAATTAGATATATTAGAAGTCTTTCTTTTTTTGTTAGTTTAAGAATGACGGTTAGTTTTAAAATTCTTTATGCTTTAATTAACGTCGTGAATGTCGGAAATTATCCCACAGGAACGTGTTACATGTCCTATATCAACGGGGTAATTGTGTAACACACTTAGAATAGCAATGGGTTTCATTTTGACAGTTCAACAAAATTAATTGCGTTATTTACGTTGTTGACAGATTTCTCGAACATAATAATTAATGAAGCAATGGATTAGCAATATCCATAAAATCATTCAGATTTTGATTGATAGTGTGTTACGCAATTGGTTTTTATTTTAATTACTTATATTATCCTACTAATATTATAAATGCGAAAGTTTGTGAGGATGAATGGATGTTTGTTACTCTTTCACGCAAAAACTACTGAACGGATTTTGATGAAACTTTACAGTAATATTGCAATTTATATTTTTTTGTTTTTATACTAGCTTCCCGCCCCGGTTTCGCACTGGTAGCACTAAGTGCTTATCTACGGCACACCTACCTATCCACCTACCGTACCCTACCTATCCACCTACGCTACCCTACCTATCTACTTATCTACCTACCCTACCTGCATACCTACCTCTTTACGACCTATTGTCAACCTACCAAATAAACATAAAATTTTCGTAAAAATCGGTCGAGCCGTTTCGGAGGAGTGCGACCAAGCACCGTGACACGACATTTTTATATTTATCGATTAGCCTACACCGTCCCATTGCTCAGCAAAGGCCTCCCCAAATACTTCCAAGCATCTTTCTCCAGGGCCTCCTCGATCCAACCCTTGCGGTTTGCGTCTAGGTCGTCTCGCCTCCTCTTCCTAGGCCGGCCTCGGCGGCGCCGTCCATCCTCAGGCACCCGCCGTGTGGAGACTGTTATGTATGCGTGTGTATGCATGCGGCTTACATGACCCGCCCAATCCCATTTTAGCTTGGCAGCCTTTTTGCCAAGCTAAAATGCAATCAAGAATCCCCGTTTTAGAGCGCAGCGTAGAGTTTCGATAATTATCAGTTCGTTTTACGCCTAGAATGCTTCGTTCCATTGCTCTTTGGCAAACCCCAAGAAGAAACTTTTGCGACTCGGTAAGTGACCAGGTCTGCGTACCGTAGGTTAGGACAGGCAGAATACACATATCGATGAGTGTTCGCTTCAAGGAGATCGGCAGATCGCCTTTCATTACCGTCTTCAGAGACCAGTACCTTTTCCAGGCATTTTCGATGCAGCGATAGAATTCCTTTTGTTACCTGTTTTCGAAAGCAACTAACTGGCCCAAGTAGATGTACTCATCGACATGTGTTTCCTGCCCATCTACCTCGAAACTACACTTAGTGCTGTTGGTTATGGTTTTTGTTTTAGACCGATTCATCGTGAGTCCAACCCTGAGGCTTGCCGTGCTTAGGTCTTGAAGCATAGTCTGTAGTTCCAGAGCTGTGGGGGCAAAAAAGTACTATGTCGTCGACAAATCGGAGGTTTGTCAACGTCCAACTACCGACTTCAATGCCCTTGGTCATCCATGAGGCTGCCAGTGTCCTAAATATCTCCTCGGGAGTGCTCCTACTTACCAATATTATAAATGCGAAAGTTTGTGAGGATGGATGGATGGACGTTTGTTATTCTTTTACGCAAAAACTACTGAACGGATTTTGAGAAACTTTACAGTAATATACCCACTTAAAACTTAATAATGACGTAATCTTACTGATATTATAAAGGTGACAGTTTGTATGTTTGTGTGTTTGGATGTTTGTTACTCAATTATACAAAAACGGCTAACGGATTTGGATGAAATTTGCAAATTGATGATTTATAACCTGGATAAAGTACCTACTTTTTTCCCCGGAAGTACTTTCCTGTAGGACAATTTCCGACCTCCACGCGGGCGAAGCCGCGGGCGAAAGCTAGTAGAGTTATAAAATTGTAAGTTTTTAAAATTCTTGAAGTAAGAATAGTTTAGGTATTCAACTGTATACGGTTTTGTTTTTTTTGCATTCTTGCAAATAGTAATGTACTCGGCTGGAACATTAATCACTTGATTTTTTAGTTTTTTTTCAATCATTGCGTGCATACTGTCAACCTCCATTTGGGTGTGGCCTAGTTCCAAATATTTTTGCTCAATTGTTACTTTATGCAGCATGGCTATGTTGAGGAGAGCGTTGCTTAAAGTGACGTTTCTATTTTGATATGTACACCCATCCGTGTACAAGGTTATGAACCTGTTGTCATCTCCCATTTGTGGGATTACTTTATCCATAAAAAAATTGGATAAAATAGTTGCAAACTCATCAGAATTCAGCCCACCTTCGGCCTCATTCCATAGAAAGCAATACCCATCGGTTGTTTTCATGTCATAAATACACCAGTTGTGAACACATAGCTTAGTCTTGTAGTAATTTGATGACACATTAGATCGCGGCGCTAAAAGTACTGCTTGGAGATCTGCAGTAAAGACAAATTCTTTTTTTTCTTTATCAAATTCTTTTTCCTTTCTCGCTTCGTTCTTTTTATTTACATGCTCTTCGTAAGTCTCATTGGTAATATGGCCCATCTTGTATCCATTACAGATGTCACACAAATCTTTCTTCGGTTTAAATAAAGCTATTTTTTGTATGGTTAGAGTGTTCGTAAAAGTGGCAATAGATAGTGCTTTTATGTTTTTTGATTTACAATAATCTGTATACATTTTATAAAGTTGCTGTTTAGATGATATGTCTGGTTGTATGTATGTCTGTGTTGTCCTTTTCCTACAATAATGTGACGGCATTTTAGGTAACTCATCTAAAAACTCCTGCAAAGTTTTAATTTCCTGGTCAAATGGCTTTCTAGGAGTAGTTTCTGGTAAATGTTCATCAGCATTCTTTCCAGCAACTTCAACCTTCCAACCCCAGATACATGATTTACCGATGGAAAAAGTATTTAGAAATAACGTTTTACAGACTCTAATCATATCTTCACCGTTTTTTAGATGGTAAATAAAAGTGTTAACTCTTTTAGATTTTTGAGGGTCTTTCCTATCTCTTTGCCTATTTGTATTTGAGACTTTTACTAAATTATCAACTTAAATTCGTTTTTCAGCCCAAGTCATGTTCCAAAACCTATCAAATAATATTTTTCTGTCATCTTCAGAAATACTATGACACTGGATAACACTGTTTCTCTTTTCCTTACAACTACACCGGGGCTTCAACACCTTTTTTGGTTTCTTTATATTTTTTTTCCACTCTCCATCAACTTTTTTCTTACCGCAATATTGTTTACCCTTTTCTCTATTCTTTTTATTAATTTCACTAGTCCATTCTTCCTTCTTTACTTGACACCTTTTCTTTCTTTTTATTACCGGTTCATCCGATTCAGAATCAGAATCACTGTAATCGACTAATTTATTCATTAATTCTGGACAGACAGTAGGGATTTGAGGTGTAGTATCATGAGCTGTTAGTTCTTTCTGTGTCAAAGGAAAGACCAAATCGTCATCCGATTTATCATTACTTGTAGAGGGGTACGCATGAGTTGGTTCAAAACTATTAGAGCCATATTCAGGATTGTAGTTAAGTGATGGTGTAAGGCAAGGAGATAGCAAACTTGGACTGAGTTGTTCTATTTCAAGCGGACATACGTCTTCAATAACAACATTCTCAACTATTTCATGTCTCCGTATTAGAACATCTTTGGTAATCGAAACTTTTATTGTTAAACGATTCAGGGTTATAACATGTGTACTTCACGCCAGGCTGTTCATTTTCAATACAATCAATGTAGCTATTATCAAAGAAAGTCGATGAAGCAGAATTAGAAGCTATGTCATGCCCAAGAAAAGCGTCGTAAGGTTTTAGAAATTGGTTATTAAAAAACAAAACAGAGTCAGGGTTATTGGTTTCATCAAGCTCATGCTGGTTATTTTGCATACTTATTTGCAGTATTTTTTTAGCGCGTGAATTGGACATCTGCATGCAAAACAAAAAAAACATCACTATAAGCACAAAAACGAGCCAAAAATTAAAGTTAAATTATGCAAAAGGAATTAATTTAATGAATAGACTAAAAACATTAAATTAAGTAATGAAAACATAATTTAACTTTAAATTTAAATTGATTTTTTATAAACATAAAAATGGATAACTTTGGGAGTTATCCATTTTTATGTTTATAAAAAATCTACCACTATCTATCTATATCACTAGCGTAATAAAGTAAGAAGCAAAACGGCCAACTCCCAATCGATATTAAATCTTAAAATTACTTCATTAACTAGCACTGTTTTGTGAAAAAGTAAATAAGTATCCATACCTTGTATTAATGTTCAACTGTTTTTCAACACCACCTCTTCTTTCGTCGCGTTTTAACAATTTTTCTTTTATAAAATGTAGGGCGGTAACCGTACACGACTCGGACGCCATACAAAATGGCGGACTTAGTGGAGTTGGCTGTCAAAATCGTAACGTTCTGTGACACGCGGAGTTGGCTGATTTTCGAATAGCGAATTATGGAAAGAATTGTGATTTTATCGGAGTTGTCGTTTTTGCAAATCACGCCGAATTACTGTTGCGTACAATCTAAACCAAAAAAATATTTTTGACGAAATTTGGAGTTGGCTGGTTTGCCAATTAAGGTATCGAATAGTAAACTTTGTTGTTTATTTTTGTGCTTATTTATGTAATCATTTCTTGATTATGTTTTACTAATTTCTTTTACACCTTGGGACACCAAGGTGTAAAAGAATTTAGTAAAACTTTCGTTCACCAGGCGATAACAAACAAAGCCTCAAATTATGTTTATATGACCCCGAATGAGGCCGAAGGACACAATAGTAGCGTTTTACCTTCAAACAAAACGCTTGTTGTGTCCGGAGACTCATTCGGGGTCATAATTTTAAAGACTGCCTGGTCTAATTGGTTTCTCAAGTTTAAGGTTTTTTGAGGCGACAATGAACGATTTGGCGCGCTGCAGCCAACTGGTGAACGCGGGCGGAAATAAGTCATCATCGTGTTGTCAAGAAGGAGATAGTTGCATATACCTATATAAATGTGACACGAAAACGGAAGATGCTAGACTCAAATTATGTTTATGTGACCCCGAATGAATCTCCGGACACAACAAGCGTTTTGTTTGAAGGTAAAACGCTACTGTTATAATTGTTTCTCAATGAAGTAGCTGAACTATTAATACTGCTACAACCATTTGCAAGGACCTGTGAGTTCGATCGAGTTCATCTATGTTCAAGCGCCAAATCATTGCCGTTTGTGAAATCGAACTCACAGTATATTGCTAGAAGAGAAACTTTTAAACAGATTTCGATGTTGGAATTAAAAGTAAAGTTAAAATTAAAAGGGAACATTTAGTTTTTACTAAGACTCACATGCATTATTTTAAGCAACATACCGAGGTTATACCAAGACAGAATAGGGCAAAATTTCGCAACCTCTTATATCATCCAGCTGGTCGTAAAGATATTTATAAGAAAAATGTGTTCAATATGTGTATATTAATTTACAATACCCTACCAAATGACTTTAAACTGTTGCAGGGTAATGTTTTTAAAACAAAATTGTCAGACTGGTTACAAAAAAAGTGTTTCTACAGCATAAAAGAATTTTTAGAACATAAAATTAAGTGTTAGAGTATTGGTTAGTGAATTTATTGTAAATTAGGTTTTTTGTATGTAATAATAATAATGCGATAATAATGTAATAATGTGATAATAATAATATAATAATAATGTGACATGATAATGATTTGATAATAATGTAATTATAATGTAATAATAATGTACTAATAATAGAACCCACATATAATTTTTGACATTTAAATATGAATAATTTGCACGCTTGCTTGCTACTATGACTTTAAGGCTGTAAGATCTTCCCTTGTAAACCTTGTATTTTCTTGCAAATAAACAATTTGAATTTGAATTTGAATTAATGATTTTTGGGTTTTTAGTGATAATAACAATAATTGCTCATTTGACATAGTAAGTTTGTTTATGACACAGCGCTACCTCTGCCCAAAAATGGCGCCGGCTGTGAATTTAAGATCAATAACTGAATGTTATAATTTAATGCAAGGACTAATAAGTTTCAATAATAGAATTCAAACTATAAAGTAATAAGATTATTTTACACAGGAATTTACTAATGAATACCTGCTTGATGACCTACTTACATTTCTTGTATTGCCGGAAATTGACGAATGGTAATATTGAAGTAGTAGAAAGAAATGAAGCTTCTAATTAAACTTTAATTCTAATAACGCCTTTGTATTGGTGAATTGACATTGTTTAATTTTAAAAGAATTTTCTAATTTATTTATTTATTTATTTATTAAGCAAGGCACACCAACAACATATTTACAAGGATGGTTACATTAGATAATCACAAGTCTTCAGTACTGTGTAAATACATCACTTATAGGCATGCACAACATTCTTATTTAACAGTAAACTTTTTTTTTTTTTTTTTATCATTTAAATATTATTATTATTAACATTAACTTGATACATAATATAATTACGATACAAGATTAGATTAGATTAGATTATAAAATAAAATTATATTATGACGAAAAAAATAAAATTAATCATAATATAATATTCGCACTTAGGGCTACACAAAAAATAATAAGGAATAAAATAAAATAAATAAGCTTAGTATTTTAAAATGAAGTGATAACAATAAAAATGAAATGAACTTAAAGTTTACATTATTATTTATTAAAATTACAGTATTAAATTAAGTAGAATAAGTATAAGTAGGTAGCTGATTACAGGTCAATTTTAATAATTTTAGTTTTAAATATGGGCAGACTATCAAAGAAAATATCGATACTGTTGTCAAGTGAACAGGCTCTGTTGTAAAAAGACAACATTCTGTTTAGGGGAGCATACTGACCCGGGTTTGTGCGACACGGTTTAGTGGCAAAAGTCCTAATAGTACGCTTGAACCGGAGGTGAGAATGACGAAGTACAGTAACGGTCATAAGTGGAGTAGCAATTTCACAAAGCAATAGATTGACGCTTCGGTTTAACTTACGACCTTCTTATAATAAGTCATAGACACACACACACTCTCATTCGTTTAACAATTATAGTATTTCATAAATTCAACTCATAACGCACATGTCATGATAGCTTAGTGGTTACCGTATTTGGGTTGACGCGTTCAAGCGTAGAGAGTCGTGGGTTCAAATCTCACGCGCGGTGATAGTTTTTTAATGTTTAAAAAATCACTCGAATAATCACGCTATTGACTATATCCTTGTTATGTTCGTCGTGTTCACTAAACTCGCCAAAACTTTATGATTATACCCACGAAAACCTAAATAAAGTTAAATGATAATTAAGGTAGACAAACGCAGTTAACTTACGACTCATTCACCGCGAATAAATAGAACGATGTTTGTTATTGTGGGTTAGTGACGTGTGTTCAATATATTAGCGGTGTCTAAAGTTCATTTTGAAATGCAAGCAAAGAATATGGAAATGAAAGCGAATATTATTGCGCTGCCTAAAAGCGGACTTAATATTTATCACAAAATATCTGATAAAACCGGACTGAGTGTGAGTAATATGATTTAATTATTTTATCAAACATTTATCTAGTTAAATTATAACTGCTGATCCTTATTATATTTATTTATTTATTGCATAATTTAAGTAATTGAAAATTGTTTCTGATCTGATTTGGTTTTGTAGCTATAGCTAACTTTATAATAACTTACTTATTTATTTCAAAACATTTGTTAACTTTAATAATGCTCGTCCAGTTACAACCACTGATCTTTAAATGTCTCATCTGTGGATAAAGTCTAAATAGAAGAAGAAATATATAATTTCAAAGTAAATTTATTTACTTAGATTTTTGAACGATGAAAATAACATTTTAATTATTTATGTGAAATTTCTATTGACAATAATTACTTATTAAACTTTTTTGTTTTAGAGATAAAAGAGACGCAGCGACAACACATGGTCAGCGAATACGGAACAAGTGGTTTCATACCAACAAGACGTTTGAAGAATTATTCAACACGTCTTTACGAACCGTGCGCCGTGCAGTCCGCGCAGAAGGTTTGCATTACATGTTACCCACTGTGTGCAATGTGTACGTTCGTGAGTGGTTAAACACCCGGAGATAACAGTTATTACACGGCCAGCACGATCTCCTGACCTCCACCCTATAGAACACCTATGGGGTTTGATGATACAGCGATGGGAAGCATGGAATGAGCGGTCTGATGAGCAGTTGAAGTTGCATTGTATAGAAATATGGGAAAATTTAAGGGGAACAGATACAGATAAATGCTATATGAATTAGAATCTAAAATAATTATAATTATATTATAAAACTAGCTTTCGCCCGCGGCTTCGCCCGCGTGGAGGTCGGAAATTGTCCTACAGGAAAGTACTTCCGGGGAAAAAAGTAGGTACTTTATCCAGGTTATAAATCATCAATTTGCAAATTTCATCCATATCCGTTAGCCGTTTTTGTATAATTGAGTAACAAACATCCAAACACACAAACATACAAACTGTCACCTTTATAATATCAGTAAGATTACGTCATTATTAAGTTTTAAGTGGGTATATTACTGTAAAGTTTCTCAAAATCCGTTCAGTAGTTTTTGCGTAAAAGAATAACAAACGTCCATCCATCCATCCTCACAAACTTTCGCATTTATAATATTGGTAAGTAGGAGCACTCCCG